>OZ020253.1:12599647-13297499 GCA_963971285.1 Astropecten irregularis
CAGAAATTAGTAAAGCAACGACCGAAAATCTGTTTGATCTTTTAAAAGATCAAAAATAAAAGAGAAGAGACTTAAGAAATATTGTGGTTGTTTTTCACTGTTTCCTCAAAACGTGGGCACCATATATATGAGACTGAAATTTTCACAGATGACTGTGACTGTATCTGTCTTGATATTTTTGCCCATAAATCTGTATGTCTTTGATAAAACCCAAAGTATGAAAGTACCTTTAAACACATGACAACACACATGTGGTTGGGACATTAATGTTCAAGCTGGTTCTCTGCGCCTTTTTATCCTGTGATCTTCCCTGATGATGGTTTTAATCCAACCAGAGCAGTTGTAGAAGTTTATGAAATCCCCGGCGACGGTGGAATTTTCGTTCCTTATTATCACATCTGTATCTTGAGTAAAGTTCCCCGTCCGTACATTCTGGGGAGGGATCGCACCTTTCACGATCTATTCTCTCCCTATGAAGAATTATTTAGTAAAATGTATGCGGTGCGCGGCACGTAAAAAAGCGGCCATGACACCCTAGTGCCCCACTTAAGTCAGGTCGGACCAGTCTTAAATTTAAGACTCGAAAGTAAGCGGGGCACTTAGCGAAAACGCTTCGTGAATACCGCTTAGTCAGTGCAATAGTCACCGATCATTGATCACACGCTTGCGCTAGTGAGCTCTCCACGGTACTACGTCACAGAATTCGATATTCATTAGATGCTAATGAGCAATGTCGTCACGCTCATTCTCCCAAGAGGATCAACTCCAGCTAAAAAATGCCCACAAAAATGCATTTTTTTGACAAAAAAACATGAGCATAAAAAGAGGGTATTGACTTTTCCTGGTTTATTAGACCTAGCTCTTCAAATTATGACCTAATTGGTATAGAATAATTTGTCAATCGTTGGAGTTGATCTTTAAACCCTCCTCACTATACTGCTTCAAATCATTAAGGCCCCAAGCTGTCTCTTAATTGTCCCTGCGTGTTTGCTCATGTAAATCAAAATGGGCCATTTTAGCACAAACAATTTCTAACCATGAAATGTCTGTCTTTCTGGAGCTGGACATGTTAGAATTCAGCGCACATACATTAGACTTATGCAAATTAGCCTCGCCCATTGCCTTTGAGAAATTATTTAGTGGTGTGCCACCCGTGACATTTCCGCAGCTTGGGCCCGGTGTGACGAGTCAAACAGCCCGGCGTGCTTGGCTATCCGGACGACAATCGACCAATTTCCTTTGCTGTCTCTAGTCGCAGTCAGACCGCGGAGCATACAATGACAACCTATTTCGTGACACCTGATCTCCATGACAACCATGATAATAAATAGATGAGGGGAATTCCCATAGAGCATGTTGCAATACCCATTTTTCCCAAGTATGAGCAATAATTATTGCGTCGACACGCCAAGCGCCATGTTGTTTCGTTGGCCATAGCATGGTTGCATGGTGAATCTTGCAAACTGAAGTGCTGTTTTCGAGGTCTAAACTACTAATAAGCATACAATCTACTTGGGGATTTTATTTCTATTACACCGAGGACAATCTGTCTTCAGAAAACCACCAAGAATCAAATACATGTACATTGAACGCATCGCGGGAGGAGACGATGGATGAGAACATTGAATGCATATTACGCAACAGGAAGAGAGATTATCGTGGGGCTGAAGAAACATCTTCTCGAGCGACTGCCGGAGATATCGATGTGGTCATGTCCAAGTCCACTGGAGGAAAGTCTAGTAATGAAGCCACTACATCACCGCAGCAGGATGCCAGAAGCATGAAGACCAAAGGTCGGAGAAAGGTACAGGCAGATCAATCTCCCAAATCAACACTGCCAGATGCCAAGCAGACTCAGATAACTCAAGAAACATCCAAAGATTCAAAGGAACCTGGTGTCACAAGCAGCAACTCCCAGTCCTTGCAAGGAAGGCTCGGCTCCGAGATTTGTCCGTTCTATCTTCACGGGGAGTGCCCATTTATTGGGATGCACAAGGATTACATACACTATCCAAAAGCTTTCCAGTGGCAGCTTCGAGATGGAAAGAGAGGAAAATGGCTGGACCTCAACGAGGAGACAAATCTGAAAGTTGAGCATCGTTTCTGTGACATAACAAAGACAAGTTATCGTGGAGAAATAATTGCACGGTAAGTTCAATCCCAATGAATAATGTCCATTAATATTGCTAATACGTTGAACATACATGATTGTATGACATGTATGTACAGAAGTATGTGGTCTCATAATAGCGCTCCGCACTTGCGCTAAAAATATCACCGGATCTCAGACAAACGTTGCAACCATGCAAACGTGTGTGTGTGTGTGTGGGGGGGGGGGGGGGGGGGGGGGGGTTCCCGCGTGCATGTACACTATGTCATGTGTGAGACAATGTTTGTCTGACATTCGGGGATTTTGTGACGTCATTAGTGCGGAGCGCTATTCGGTCAAATTGGAATGTGATAGTTGGAATGAAAAGAATACAAATTGAACCTTTATTTCTAAAAACGCATGTTTATATACTTAAGTTACTAATGCCATTTTAATTGCTCCCTGTCAGAATACTAATGCCAACAATCTATCGTCAGTGTACCTCTTTTCGAATCATTCAGTTTTCGAGGGTTGGCCTAGAACAGACTCTGTTCGATATTATTTTATATCCCCCCCACGACCTGTCCACATTACAGGCCCGTTGCACGTACATGTACGTACCGGTACATGTATGTACACGCAGTCCCCTGTATAGTGTATGTAGTGCGCGTCGCGAAACCGCAGCCGTTCAAAAATTCGAACATGCAATTGTGTACGTATGGCGGGTGGCGTATACGTATACGTGCTGAGAGGTGCGTATAGGGGCGCGCGTCGTAAAACGAACACAGTCCAGGAAGTGGACTAGGGTTGGCCTTCTATACGTCACTAATAGCGACGTGCAGGCCTGTGTCACACAACTAGTTGATTTGTTTTGTTTACGGTATGTGCTCCACCGCAAGCCAAATCGGTGTGCCAACAGTTTACCTATGTATGTAACTTTTTGTCTTACATTTGAATAAATGCTTTCAGTTACACACTCGAAAACCGGTACATGGAGGATAACCAAGACCCCACACAGTGCTGGTCAATGGATTTAGATGGCAATGCATTCGTACATTTTCAATCTTTGTATAAATGGCATCGTGTGTATTGATGGCATCGTAATACACAAAATTATCAATTTCCCACTAAAATTGATGGATTTGGGGTAAGGGGTGAGGTCGGACTGCTACTGCACATACTGTCATCCTCTGGTAATACTAAGGCCTTTTAATGTTTGGTTCCTTGCTCTAAGGTATTGCCAAGCAATGAAATCACTATAAAGGTTACTGGCAGATTATTTTCTTAACCGGGCTGAAAATGAAGTGTTTTGGGCTGGGATGTTTGATTTAAATCTTTCGATGAAGATCATTGATTTAAAGGCATTGCATACGTTTGGTAATGACTCTGAAAATTTATGGCAATAAAAACTTACTTGGTGAGAAGTACAGCTGCTTTGGATAGTATAATGCATATTGAGAAACGTTCAATTCGAAGTACCGCGGTTATGGAAAAAAATGTCACTTTTTATCTCCAAAAATTATGAATCTGAGAAGCGTTATGGCCTTAACGCTTCTCAGCTATTGACTAACTGTTCTCTGGCGTGAAATAACCGCTCTAGTTTGTCGCCAAAATCTCAAAAACGCTTCCACCTTTTGAATTGAAACTTTCACAGGTTAGTTTTATGGTATATATATACAATTATATTGGTTTGAAACAAACAGTAGGCTCAAATTACCAAACGTATGCAATCCCTTTAAACCATGATTGAAAGCAATGGAAAAAAATATTTAAAATCCGTAAAAAAAACCCACCACAATCAATCATTGTTTGTTTTTCTTGAATTTGTTTCAAAGGAAAAAGAAGAAGAATATCTTACTGAAAGAAGACTTTCATTCACTTTTTTACTAGTTAGTTTTTACTGTGCAAAATATATGTATACACAGTCGTGCACTATTCTGAAGCAAATTATCTGCACAGCACTATTATACTTGCTGTATTTACATGTTTTTTTTTTGTTCCCAGTGTACATGTACATGTACATTATGTAATCTAAACAATGTATCCTTTGTGTATAGAATGTACATTACAAGCTAAGAAACCTGTTTGACTGTGCTTATAAACATCCCGTCAGCAAGGCAGCAACACGCATGTAGTATGACTTAAAGGTTTATTGTAATCAAATTCTTAAAAGGGGTGAAAGTGCTTTACAATTTTTGTTTAATACATGATTAATGACTATAACCATTTATATGTTTATGTAAGTGCTTAATTTTGACCAAAAAGTTACAAAATCAGTACATGTATACATCGCCCCCCCCCAAAAAAAATTCCCCCGATCCACGCAACAATAGCGTGTGACGTCACCTACCGAACTAGTATAGGCGCGCACCACATACAGTATACTGCGTGGCGTTCTGCAGGTGACGTTAGTAAGGTCTTTCGTCTAAAAAAAGTGGGGTGCTATATTATGGGTCTAAAATGCCCCCTTTTTCTATATAAAATATTTTTAAGCACAAACAATGATAGACAGGTTGAGTTTTATGACAATACAGATGTATTTAACTTTATATGAGTTTGGATTACAGTAAACCTTTAAGTGGCATGCAGTCAGCTTAGTCATATTTTCTGTTTGATTGTTTGGATTTTTTTTGGCTTGATTTTAATGATCACATGCAATGCCAGAGCGACAACAAGATGCAATTCGACTGCGTTAAGCTAATGGGTCTCTGCAATGGGAATATTATGGCTTGAACATGTGCCAATAAAAAAACTGTACATGGGGATTGTAATTTTACCCGCTTCCTCACACTGATTCAGGGTTAAAAACAGGTTTTTTTGGTTTGTATGCTAATTAGCATTTCCATATTCATGAGCAAAACTGTGATGTCATCTGGGGAACTGAGAGCAGTAACCCAATTGATTTGTGCACAAAAAGTTGCAGTTGTTTTATAGGTTTTCTGACAGACCTTTTCCTCCTCAATGGTTTTATTTTGCGAAATATGTTCCTTTCACTCAACTGGTGGTGTAATTTTTTTTACCAAACCATTTCTGTGGGTCAAGTTTGCCTCTTCATTTCTTTGGTTTTTCATTAAATTTTGGCTGTTGGTTCCCTACATGAGTATGCGTGAAAATCCCCCGTTTTACAAAGCCATTCAAAAGAAAACCAAATGCTGGTTTGAAACCAAAATAAGACTTGCCATTCATTATTTGTCAGTATATTCTCTGTATGAAGGCAAGACAATAACCTGACTGAAAAAAGCACTGCAGCCGCCCTTTAAAGCGGGCACCGTATGGGACTGAATTTTTCACAGAGGACTGCTATAGTATCTGTCTTGATATTTTTGCCCATGAATCTGTATTTCCGTGACAAAAACCAAAGTATGATACTACCTTTAAATAAAAAAAAACGTATGTCTGTTGAAAACAGAACATAAAGCTTTCCCGAATGACGATGTAATACTTCATAACCTAATACTTACCAAAGCATTAGGTAGGTTTCTATTGATTTATTGGTAATTCATTAATGGTTATTTCAATGGATCGAACACAGAGTAAGGGTGTTATCGAGAAAGCGAGTAACTATTGCATTTAAAGGTAGTATCATACTTTGGTTTTTATCAAGGAAATACAGATTCATGGGCAAATATATAAAGGAAGATACAGTAAAAGTCATCTGTGAAAATTTCAGTCCCATACAGTGCCCACTTTTTGAGAAAACAGTGAAAAACGGCCACAGTATTTCTTATGTCTTTTCTCTTTTATTTGTGATCTTTTAAAAGATCAACAAGATTTTCGGTCGTTGTTTTACTCATTTCTGGATTAATACACAATTTCAGGCGGAAACAAATTAACAGTAGGTTTCTAATAGCATCATCTCCATACCCTGTAAGTTATACGTAAATCTGTGAACATTTCTGTTTTGGTCTCTTGCCAAAGTATGATCCTTTAACTACACTGCTGTGGCAGTCATGCACAATCATGTCTGTATTATAAACTCTCCAGGGGGTTATTCGAATGAGGCGCTGTATTGAAATTACTGACAATGGCAGCAGCTATGTTCGCAAGGGTTAATTCAATTTCATTGTTGGAGTTGAACTTGAAATCAAATGCGCCAACAGAATGAATTCATGTAAAATGGACTTGCACTTTCATCGAGAGTCATTGTGCGACTGAAGTTGACGTTTACATTGTAGTAAACATCATGTTATCATGGATATTGTTAATACGCATAAGTGTATAATCATTATTTCATTTTCAAACTATGTTCATTTTCGTCGTTGAGAAATCGGGACCTTGAAACGCATACCCATGAGACACAAATTTCAGGTCTCGTTCAGGTCATTATTGGTAGTGATGTCATAGAGCTATATTAAAATTAATTTTAATATAGCTCTATATGATACATGTACAGTTAATCTCCTTGATTTTGGAGAGATTGACTACATAATTATAAGAACTATGCGTATGAAAATTGCAATGCCATGATATTGATCATGATTAGTGGGGCTAGGGTTGCAATTAATAATTGTTTAGTAATGGTTATTTTAATGGATTTCATGGTAAGGCATGCAATGGCAAATACGATTGGATCACTGGTGTCGATTTCTGGTCCGGTGATCCAGATCAAAACATTGAAGAGCGTCCTCTATTATTTCTTAGATATAGACACACATGTGTTGTCAGCCATTTTTAATTATGTTTTTCTGTGTGAAGAAATTCTTGCCAAAATGTGATAGTTTTGCAGCCTAGACAGATCGAGATTCGCCAAACCCAAGTTAGAGATAAACTTAGAGGAGTTTGTCAAAGAAGTAAGTTTGGGTAATGGTGTACAAGCAGGTCCGATACCTGCAAAGGGAATGAAAATAACTTAATAGTTTCAAGTTTTTATTCAACTGTTCCAAAATGATATTTTTTACTTTCAGCAAATGTTCCTGAGTCCTTACATCCCCAGATAGAAGAATTTTGTGCAACATTTCAGAGTAAAAATACAATTTTCTTACCTGTTTGTTGCAAACTTCAAAACAGACAGACAAAACAGTTTTATTCCCTTTATAGGTGTCGGACCTGCTTGTACACCATTACCTAAGTTTGCATCTGAGTATTATTTTAAGGGATTTATTGGGATTTTGGACCGTGAAACTGAGCATAATATTCACGTTAGATTCAGTCATTTGTTATGCAGTTTGATATGTACTTTGATAAAGCCAGTTTATACCAGACTTAATTCACTGGAGATTTAGGCTCAAGTAAGCTTTTGAATATCTTCAATTTAGCTGTTTCACTCAAGTTACATATCATAATATTTAGCATCCAAGTGTTCCTGGGATCGATTTCACGAAGCCGTACGATCGATCGCAACTCAAGTTACGAAGGATAACCCATCGTATCCTACGTAGGGCTGCATTGCATCCTACGTCCTACGATTGGTAGTAAGTTACGATGAGTTTGGTGAAATCGACCCCAGATTTTATAAGTAAAGTCAGTCAATTAATATGAAGTTTGAAGAACGGATAAGTCATGTAAGTACAGACTATAGTACATGTGTATGAACAAGCTTATGAAAGGAGAGACAGTATGCTCACATTGTTGTACATGACATCAATTTATTGACAGTTTTTACTCCTCATTTTTGGAACCTCGTTATTAGAGTTAGTGATTCTGTGAAAGTTAAAATTGTTCTTAACTTCTGGTGTTTTGTCAGATCGAATAAAAACATTAATATACGATATGAAAACATCCTCTGAGTCCCGAGTCACTACGAGTCGCATGCACTTCTGAAGTTCCAATTTCTTTTCATGATTGGGGGGATGATTGGTGATTTGGTATCCTATGCGAGGCTGTGGTAGGTGGGATACCCCCCTCCCAAACCAAGGACTTTTTAATAAAACAGAGTCGAAAGTCGCATTTTATAGCATTTAAAAACTATATTCAGAAGAATTAAACATTATATGTGTTGTATAAATTCACTGCGAGGACACAAAAAACAACAATGATCATGTAATATTTCTAAACAATAAACTTGAATGACATTCAACCTCAAAATATTGGGGGGATGATAATACACGTCCCCCCCCCTCCCTCCACCTCAAATATGGGGGGGGGGAGGGGGAAATATCCCCCGAACCCCCCTCCCTTTCCCCCCGGGATCGACACCCATGGATTGGATTTTCAAAATTCTGTTGAAAAATATATGTGTTGACGTCATCATTGTCTTGAACCGTCAATGCACAAGGGTTTTTCATTGGTATAAGAACTTTGATGTCGATCCAAACTTGAAAAAGCAATAATGTTGTGTAGGGAAAAACGCGTACAAATTGAATGGGCTTTTAGGGTACATAATATTGAACACACAGGGATCGGGTGAACCCACTTTGAGTACATGCATGGGTATATAGTGCAATGCAAAAAAAATACATGTACATTGATGGTTGACGCATTTGGTTTGCATCAGTTTGCATAAATTCTTTTGTGGCTCAGTATACATATATAAAGCCCTCCTTTTACCATCTGAGCAGTGTATAGTGCTATTTTCAAATACCCAGATAATTTCATCTTTAAAGGTAATATCATATTTTGGTTTTCATCAAAGAAATACATATTCATGGGCAAACAATATCAAGACAGATACAGTAACAGTCATCTGTGAAAATTTCAATCAAATTTTCAATTTAAATTACTTGTAGTTTGACGCGTAATTACGGCATGATTACGTCATCGATATATATAACACTTCCCAACTATAGATACATACCAAATTTCAACCTAATCGGACCTAGGGGTTCTTCATAATTGATGAGTGAAGTTTGCCCTTTAAGGTGTTGTCACGTGATACACGATGACGTCATGATGACGTAATTGCAATTTTTCAATATAACACTTACCAACTTAGATACATACCAACTTTTAATCCAATCGGACCTAGGGTTTCTTCAAGTTTCGGCATACATCTACTCGCTAACGGGACTTTATTCGGACCAAGTTGTTTAATAGTGACCAAAGTCGCTTGTAGAATGCCCCCGGCCGTACAAAGTCTATGGGAATTCAAACTGGAAGAAGATGAAAAAAAAAAAGAAAAAAAATATTAAGGCTTTCCGCTTCCGCGGAAAGGCCCCCAAAATCAGAACAAAAACAATACCTTTTCCGTTGCACACGGAAAAGCCAATAATAGAACAAAAACAAAGGCTTTCCGCTTCCGCGGAAAAGCCCCCAAATGAAATAAAAGAAGGATTTTCGCTTGGGCCAAAAAGCCAAAAAAGCCCAAAAAACAAACAAAAACAAAAACGAAAAGGCTTTAAAAAAAAATAAACAGAATAAATTGTTTGCACTTCAAAGTGCGAAAAAGTAAAAAAATCCGAATAAAAAGAACATTTTTTTTTTTGCACTCGAAAGTGCGAAAAAATGAACAAAATCTTAAGGAAAGCAACATTTTTTTTCCGGCCGGTGTCCGAAGCAGCTAACAAAAAAGGGGGTGGGGGTTGCTGTACTGTTCAAGTTATTGGAAATATTATCCAATGAAAAAACAAAGAAACATTCTATTTCAAGTTGGAATTAGGGGCGCAATTTGCCACTGGCGCCGTTTTCCCTAGTTACGCTTCTGATTGGTTGTCACTAATGAAAACGTAACGATCTGTTTGTGCTTACGTACCCTGCTAAATTGAATGCCGATTTTACACGGTTAAACTGAACGACTGCTAAATTTAATTGAATGCAATGCTATATGAATACAGATGCATCAAAATGAAATCGAGTGGCGGTTTCAACGTAAGAGGCAAAAATCACGTCAACACGAATGCGTGACAATGAATGACAATGAGTCTGCATGAGCATTATTGCTTTTTTAACGCAACTTTGGAACGGAATAAGATTAATATGAACATAATTTTGGTATCATTGGAAAGCACATTATACTCTTTTTAACAGTGTGCATCACAAACATTTAAGGGACATCCCTGTATTTTTGTTTCTGTTTCAGCGACGAAAACAACATCATGTTATTGAGCGAGGCAATAATCACTTTCGGAGTGGACACCTTGACCATTAGTGATGAGAGTGGTCAGGTTGTAGATGTCAGGCGTCTGTCATCATTGTCCCATGTAGAGGCAACAGATTGGTTAAAGACCTACAGTACGGAATGGACGTGGTATTGGCAAATCGACCAAAACAACTGGATAGAGTATCCCCACAAGGTAGCATATTCGACATGCCGTTGAGTTGTAAGAATAAGGGTTCAGATTTGAGGGGCTGCTAACTCATGGGAGTCTATTATTAGGGCGCCCCTTTTTATTACTGTGGTTCTCATTTCCCGACCGACCCATATTTTTGTCTTCGGCCGAAGAAAAAAACAACCTTTTTTGCCGTCGACCCTGTCAGAATGACATAATATAAATTCAAGAAAAAGATAATAACAATTCCAGAATTTCTGGAGAAAATTTTTGCCAATAGGCCTACATTTTCATCACAAAAACAATAAAAATATTAAAACGAGATTACAGTTGATACAATGAACATTTCTCATCATTTTCTTGAGGTTTTTGTGTATTCAGCCAGAATATTTTTCCACCAAACTTTTTTTTTTTTCGACCGACCGACCCTCCCTCAAGGTGAAAAAGAAATGAGAACCACAGTAATAAAAAGGGGCGCCCTCATACAGATTTTCTAGCTTAAAGGTACATGCCGGCCTCGTTTTTGGCGCCAATGCATGCCTTTATCATGACTGGAAAGGTCTAGCAAAAGTAGAATAGAACATTCCACACAAATAAACGGTAAAATTGAGCCGTTTTCATGATAAATACGAAAAATTGTAAGTCACGTGGGTTTTCTGAGTCAAAATTTTGACTCAGAAAACCCATCGTGATCATGTGTTAGTTTCACTTCCAGTCGTTTAAAAGTTTGTTTTACTATACAAAATTAAGCGTAACTTTTTGTTTAATCGCTGGTTTTCTTTTAACCAAACCTTAACTGTTCGACCTGGGTATTTCCTTTTTAAAATTAAGAATTTCTAACGTGCCAAATTCAGAATTTATAAAAGACCGGTAACTGCGGGTGCCCTACCACCTCTGCAGACACAGCCCGTGGGGTCTTGCGACGCATTCAGCCCGAGGCATGGGCCCGTGATAACCACCATAGTGCGGTCCACGCACCCCGTACGTGTAGCATTTTTGATGCGAGATCGTGCGTTGAGTCACTCACCCGGTCCCCGTTGCATTTTTGGGAGGCGGGGATTTTCGAGATAATTTCTTGTCATACATGAAAATCATTTTATGCCGGAGGCCATCAAAACCTTTTTGTGTGATTCTCAAAATTATATTGTGTGTATATGTGGAAATCGTTTTGGTCCCTCGAAAATTGTTTCATTGATCATGCCCTCAAAATCCTTTGCGTCAACTCACAAACACTTACGTCAACTCGCAATCGTTGCGTCAACTCGCAAACGTTGCGTCAACTCGCAAACATTACGTCAAGATCAACTTGCAAACATTACGTCAACTCGCAAACATTGTGTCAAATCGCAAACATTACGTCAACTCGCAAACATCGCGTCAACTCGCAAACATTGCATCAACTCGCAAACATTACGTCAACTTGCAAACATGCATCAACTCGCAAACATCGCGTCAACTCGCAAACATTGCATCAACTCGCAAACATTGCGTCAACTCGCAAACATTGCATCAACACGCAAACATTACGTAAGTTTGCAAACATTACGTCAACTCGCAAACATTGCATCAACTGATTCAACTCACAAACATTTTGTGAATAATTCTGAAAAGTCTTATGTTTTCAACAGACAGACGGATTCGCCTAATTCAGTAATTGTTTATTTTTTGCCTATGATTTTTCCATCGTGTACGGCTTGAACGTACGTGTGTCGCGTTCCTGGAATTCTTATACTGGCAGCTGCGACATTTAGTCACAGTTATACGAGTACCAGTCTAAAACCATTAGCGTGCCACATACTTCCAACACTTGCTGAGGCTGGAAATGCGTATACGTTGACCTTTGACCTCATTTTGTTTTTCTGTTAATTAACCTTAATTACACGATATATTTCTGATTTTTTTTAATACAAAAATCCTCATTAAGTGTTCTAGAATTATTGTATTATACTCTGCAATGTTGATTTTCATAACTTTTAAGCCGGTGTGTACCTGTAACTAAGTTTTAGGATTACCACAAGCTTAATCCATGTATTTCGGCCTAACTGGGTCAACCATAGCTACATGTAGATGGGGATAATCTGGACATGAAGGTATTGAAATCCTAGTGGTTAGGCCTGATCGATTCCCTTTCATAAAAGAGTCAGTGTCTTGTTTGTTTTTGTTTTTACATGACTCTTGAGACACCCCCCCCCCCCCGGGGGGGGGGGGGAATCTGGCTGTCAGGAAACAGGGCGTTGAAAATCAGAAGGTAGCATTTCGATGAAATCAAGTCCTAAACTGACTCGTAATCATGAACGGAAACCGGACCTGATAAGTTATCAAGGGACGTGTAATATGGTTGTATTATGGGCACGGCGTCAATTCTTCGTGTACAAAACAAGAGATTTTTTTTCCAGGTTGTTCTCAACTTTATAGGACATCAGATATGGCAAACAACCAAGTCACAGGGTGTGGAAAATGATTTGAAAAATGCACCGGAATGAATGATTTTGGTTAAATTGTGCCAATTTTACTGATATTAATTGGTCTGTGGCTGTGTATACACTCTAAAAAATGAAGTGCTAAATTCAGCACCTTAAGATTTGGAGATAGCACCTGTTAGTGCTCGCACAGGGACTGCACAACTTGTGCTAAATTAGCACTTGTTCAAGTGTTGTTGGTTAGCACCAGTCCGGGTGCTTGAAAAAAACACTTATAGTGTAAGCACCTGTGCTCTTATCGTGCTACGGACTACGCTCCAGCACCCAAAATTTGCACTTTTAGTGCTTAAAACAGCTCCATATAAAGGCTGGAAAACAACCCTTATAGTGTAACTTCAGCCTACATCCATTAGCACCTAAAATCCCCCTCTCAAGACAGCCTGTCATTATAACACTCTGAAAATAAACACTAAATAGGACAATCAGCAGTTATGAAACAAAGTACCGGCATAAACCGGCTCTTTAATCTTCACTATGATATACAAAGTGCTTTTTTGTATTACATTATATAAGCATGTTCAAATACAAGTATCATTAAATCTATGTGATATTTCTGTCAACAAGCCAAAACATCAACAACTGTTTAAACTTTAATAACATTAGTTGATGTTAAATGAAAGCACACATGATTTCTATTAAAAATTGCTCCAGATTCTCAGAAGTAGTTTACACTGCTGCAGCAAGTTCTCTGATTCTATGTGGCATGTCCATATCCTGTAGATTAAATTCAAAGATCTGTGTCTGAATTTATAAGTACCTGTTGTGCACTGGGGGCAGGATACGTTGAACGTTGATTTTAAGTTGAACACATAATATGCCTTAAACAGTTCATCAAATGCATTGACAATGCTTGAAGCTTGAAGGGGTGATGTGGAATCTTCAACTTGCAGGAAGAGTAGCTGCTGAATATCACTCCTTGTTCCCATCACCAGCAGGGAAAGCTGCTTCGTCACAGCCTCTTGCACACAAGCAGCCAAGGGCTTGTTTACCTGTGCATAATGAACGCAAAACAAAATTGCACAATGCAAGTCATCAATATGTCTCTGATATGGATGCTTCAATTTACAATTACAAATGATAGAAAATGAATGTCTGTCACTCAATTATTTCAGGGTTATTTGAGCTGTAAGTACACTAGGAATTATACTTGATAAAGTCACTAAATATTCACATGCTCATGACAGTTGTTCCCAATGCACAGGGCAAACTTGAAAAAAACAATATCAAAAATAATTTCAAATCAATTGGTCTAATTTTGTGTGTGTCCTGTTTTATACCATGATAATGTAATTTTTATCACTGTTTACAGAACACTAATTTGTATCCTTATATATATCTGAACTCCATTCCCTACTCACCAATTCAGCAGAACCTTTCTGGAAAAAACATCAATAGGACGCGTCTAGTGGTCAAATTTTGGCGAAATTCTGGCGATCCTTGTAGTAAACCGTCTATTCAGAACACGTGTGCGGGATGCATGTGCCACACCACACCGTGGGTGCTAATGTAGCACATGTTGGTGCTAATGTAGCACATGTTGGTGCAGTCCTATAACTTGTACACTGTTGTTAGGTGCTAATGCATGTGAAGCAGCACTGCTCTACCATCTAGTTACTACTCCGAAGTGCTGGAGCAGGCATGTTTACACTTAAGGTGTAATTACAGGCATAGCACCTATTTTCAGCACCTATTTTTCTGCACCTCGTCGTTTCTCGAACCTTAATGCACGCTAAGAGCTATAATCAGCACGTGAGGCGCAAATTTCTAATCAGCACCCGAATTTTAGCACTTCATTTTTTAGAGTGTATAGGCCAACTTTGACCAACAGATGCCCGAGGAAGATGACACCACTTCTTGCACTAAGAATGAGACCATTGAAAGCCGTTATATGAAGTTCAAACATCAAATGGGACCCTCTAAAATGACAGTAACCATAGATCAAGAACAGTGTTGTCTGGACTTCGCTGACATGGAACAAACCAGTTCAAGACCAGGAGCGGTTCAGAGCCAGCGTGTGGCACGGAGACCTAAGTGGAAGCCACCACCCAATTCGACGCAGCCATCTGATTCCGCAAGGTAGGTCATTATTTTGACTTCCATGCCAGTAGAAGTACCAATACTCTCTTATACAGTGCTTGTGACTTGTGAGACTCGAAGGTTCATGACTCGGACTCGGACTGACCGGACTAGGACACTAGGCACAGCTTTCCCTTCCAGGTTTATCCTCACCTTTTGGAAGTTTTGATTATACAGCATGACCTTTTGTGGTATTTACAGCTGCTCATGCTTAAACTAAAATCATGATTTATTTTTTTTCATTAATTTCTAAATCTCCAAGTCACGGGGTCAAATTTAAGGAAAAATTATGACTCTATCATTATTTTTCCAAATTAATTATTCCTACCGGAATGATTCCGCTTTAATCGTTATAAATTATTGTTATCTGTTTTCTTGTGTTCGTTGTTTTCTGTATTTATGCGTGTCGGGTTATTGTTGTTCTCACTTTATTTACAGCGATGACAGTGATGCAGCCAAAAGCCTCAATCTAGAGTCCACGGTCCCAAGTACTCAAGAGGCTTGTTCCCAAGAATCGATATGGTATTGGCAAAATGAATTGGACCAGTGGATCGCCTACTCTGACAAGGTATGTAGAAATCAAAATTAAACCATACCGTATAGCTTATTGATACACTATAGCATGGCCCAATATGACAGTCTTATCGTCATTGCATTCCCAATTTCGGCCTTTAGGTGAGTCACGAATTAATGTTACATACCTTGTAACAGTAACGGTCCAATGGGTGGACTTATTTGGGTAATATTTCAGGCCACTCACCGGAAGAGCCACGCGTTTTATCGTCGAAATTTGTCTCTATTAAAAGCATGAATTTGACACCATGAAATTATGCCAGATTGTCTGTTATAGTACGTCCACGCCCCACCGCATGGAAATTCAGCATACATGTCCACAAGATATTATTGCGAGAAAACGTTTTGGAAACTCTCCCCTCCACCTCTCTCTCTCGCCCCTGCCCTCTTTATGACAGGGTCCTAAAGGTGATCGAGCCAGCATTGATAGCACCGACATTGAGATGAAGTACGTGCAGGGAGAGTCATTCATGGAGTTTACAGCTGGAAAGCAGAAATACAAGCTAGACTTTGATGCTATGCATCAAACCAATGTGAAGTATGGAACTCGCAGGAAGGTTCGATGCATACCAAAACGTGTGCCGATGGAAGAACGGCGAAGCTTATCGAGGTTAGACATTTTTTTGTATTTTCAAAAACAATGCAGAAAGTTTAAAGATATTATTTCTAAAATAACTGAATATTATAATCTGAACTAAAAATGCGATCATAATGAATAAATGAAATATTTACATTGTATTTACATTGTACCAAAATGGTTCTTACTAAATTTTCACTAACAACAAATTATCACGAAGTGAATTTCATTCATTGTTGTGGAGTTTAATCACATTTAAAGTCATTGAAAAGCGAACAAAGGAAAGTTAACAGGCGAGCCAGATTCGAACCTGTGAGCATGCACCAGAATACCGTGCAGGTGCTCTCCCAAATGAGCTGTCCAGCCCTATGTTGCACTGTGTCTGTAAAGCAAAGTGAACACTGTCAACATTTTCGGTTACATTCTTGGTAACATGTTGTCCAGTAATAGGGCAACACACTTTGGCAACACGACTTTGGGCCCGGTGTACTCTAGTAACATTTGGTTAACATGTTACCGAGATGTTACTGAATTGTTTATGAACAATTGAGCGGGAATGAACAATTGGATGGATATTTTTCAATTTAGTATAGCAATATTTTGCATTGCAGCTTTCTTTTTGGTTTTCTCCTTGTACTGTTTACATCCCACAGAGGGGTACATGCTTCCCATAACTCTATTAGCCTTTTCTCATTGTCTTTACACCACTCCATAGTAGCTACCTTTTTTTTCAAATCACATTTCATTTGGTCAAGTGACCAAGGACCTACTCCTAATTGAAATGTCAGAAACATGTCGGTGAAATAAATGCATATCCATTCTTTCGTCAACATCTGACCGACGGTTGGGCAACTACATGTACATGTTACCCAACTTGCTTTGCTCTTTGTACACTGACATTTTCATCAACAAGCCCAGACCTGGTGAACATGACTAGTATTATATATTTCAAGGATCGTTCAAGATTTGCGCAACATAATTGCAATGCTACAACTCGATGTGGAAATGGTATGGGGTATCCCCCGAAGAGGATGCGGCTTTGTAGGCTTATGTTTCGTTGGCTTGCGTTGGTGACTATTACAATGATGAGTTTTTTGGGTAAATTAAATGAGAAGGGTGTGTTTTTTGATTTGATTATAAGTGTAATACATTATTTTGTATCCAGACTTGCACTCTGACTTGGACTGTGAATGATGGACTCTGACTTGATGGACTCGAAGGTTCATGACTCGGACTCGGACTGACCGGGCTAGGACACTAGGCACTGCTTTCCTTCCCAGCTTTATCCTCAGCTCTTGGAAGTTTGCATTATACAGCATGACCCTTTCTGAAAAGAATACTATATTGACAACTGTGTGTACGTGATCTTAATGATTTTTCTCATTTCTTAACCCCAAGTCACGAGGTAAAGGATAAATTATAGCTATCGTTAGTCTAAGGTATCCCGATCCTTCCTTAGATTCATGTTATCTTTTTATTTGTGTTCTTTTACATGTACTTATGCATGTCGTGGTATTGTTGTTCTCACTTTATTAACAGTGATGACGGGGATGACAGTGATGACAGTGATGCGGCCGAAAGCCTCAATCTGGAGTCCCTAGACATCTGCCACAATTGTTTGAAGGGCAGCTGTAACATGAAGGATGGTAAATACAAACATCAGCGACAGACTTCTACTCCATACCAGTGGCAACGTCGGGAGAAAAACCGAAAAGCCCCAAAGTGGAAGAACATATCTCCAGATGCTAACAATAAGTTAGAAAAGGATTTTTGCGATGTGACAAAGGATGCATTTAAGCAAAGGTAAAGCACCTTTAAAGTATTAGGTTTGAATAATGGCAGCAAAGCAAACAGCCCCCTTGACCGTAAAATTAAATAATGGAACAAACAACTATGGTGAGATACTCTTTCTATAGGAATCTGTGCCAGTTGTGAAAAACAGGTTTAATGCTGCATTTCAACTTTGCATTGTTATTAACCATCAAATTAAAACACCCAACCAAAATTGGATGAAAGAATGTCAAATCAGTTCCTAAGATATAATTCTCTGGGCTCTTAAGAAATATTTTATACGTTAAGATCTGTTTCCATCTTTGCAATAAAAGGAATAATGAGTATGATGAATTCTTTTAACAAACCTGAAAGTTTCTATTCTTCTTCATCCAATCTCACGGCACACAGTACTCGAGAGGCTTGTTCCCCCAAATGGATATGGTATTGGCAAGACGAGAGGAAACAATGGATAGCTTACTCTGATAAGGTGCATGGAAATGAATGTATACAGCAACTTGTAGATACGGAAGCGTAGACTTGTCAAGTAAAACAAAAAAACAATGGCGCGGAATTAAGTGAAACGTACGAGATACTATGTCATACACCCGAGATACGTCGTACGTACGAGATAACAAGCCGCACGTACGAGATATTAAGTCGTACGTACGAGATAAACACACACGCTTTTGAAAAAAAAAATTTGTTCAGGATGAATTATTTCTTAAATAATTATATTTTCGCGATAATCCAAATATGGCATAGTTTTCGTTTGCTTGAAAACAATAATTATGTAAAGGAGTGTGTTTTTTAAGACTAATTGAAAAATAATGAAGGATTTAACAGACATTTCCCTAGTATTAAACACATTACTTGAGGAACCTAGCATTATTATATAAAAACAATACATCTGCCCTCACCGTTGTAATAGAACTGAATTTTGAAAGTGTCTCTCTTTGTGTCAGGGCGGCAAAGGTGATCGAGCCAGCGTTGACAGTGTCACCATTGAGAAGAAGTACAACGATTTTAAGAACAACGGCGGAGAGTCATTCATTAAGTTTACAGCTGGGAGTCAAAATTACAAGCTGGACTTCGTTGCTGAGTGTCAAACCAATCTACTGTATGGAACTACCAGACAGGCTTCACGCAAAAAAAGGTTTGTGTCAAAGAAAGTTCACCAGAGATTTTCAAGGTCAGAGATTTTTTTTAAACAAATTTCGTTTTTCCATTTAAAGCGATACCAACACCTCTCTACTTCAAGAATATTTCCTAGTTCAGCCTTTAACTTTTATACTTTGGATTAGAAATAATATAACTTTTCGGTCTTCCTAATGGATATTCAAGAATATAAATGAATGAAAACAAGAAAAACCGCTTTGTGGCGTAATTGGTGGCCTGGTATGCACGAGATATTCCTTCATTTGATTTTGATCCAATAAAATGTTTGCGCTCCTCAAAAAATGTATGTGCAGTGGTAATACATCACTTGAGTATCAGCATGAGAGCTTTGAGGAATATTTACGACGCATATCCACCTCATCGAGTCTCCAGGTAAACAAGTGGGAAAGAGCATTTTCCACTGAATGGATGTGGTATTGGCAAAATGAATTGAACCAGTGGATTCCCTACTCTGAAGAGGTATGTAGACATCAAAATTAAACCATACCGTATAGCTTATTGACACACTATAGTATGGCCCAAGATGACAGTCTTATTTATTGCTTTCCCAATTTCAGCCTTTTGGTGAGTCACGAATAATGTGACATACCCTGTAACAGTCCAATGGGTGGACTTATTTGGGTATAATGTTTCAGTCCACTCGCCGGAAGAGCCAAGCGTTTTATCGTTGAAATTTGTTTCTATTAAAAGCATGAATAGGAAACCATGGAATTATGCCAGATTGTCTTTTAGGTACATCCACGCCCCACGCCCGGCCCCCGCCCACAAAAAAAGAAAAGGAAATTAAATTTGTACACAAGATCTTTGATCTTGGATTGGCTCAATTCCTTCTGAACATGGGAGTAGATCATCGGGAGGGGGGGGGGGGGGGGGGGGGGTATTACACCCCCACCCCAGAATTGCATTTGTTATACAGGGTGTCCCAGAAAAAAACCCGACACTTTGTCGGGAACCATTATGTTAAAATTAAACTGTTTATAAATTATCATGCACTTCAAGATTCAGTTATGATAAAACCATGTCTTGGCTTACAACATGTAGAATTTAAGCAAAATCAGGATTGCCATGTCTGTTAGGAGCTCATCATCAATGTTCTTGGATAAATCAGGAAGGGTCACAATGAGTTGTATTTCGCAGGATCTGGCTTTGCGAATCGCATGTTGCTATATAGAGGACACCTTGTCGAGAGAGATGTTTCATCAGGATACTATGATATGCTCAAGAAGATATTATTGTGAGAATACTTTTTGGAAACTCTCCCCCTCCCCCTCTCTCTCGCCCCTCCCCTATTTATGACAGGGTCCTAAAGGTGATCGAGCCAGCATTGATAGCATCGACATTGAGATGAAGTTCGTGCAGGGAGAGTCATTCATGGGGTTTACAGCTGGATGGCAGAATTACAAGCTAGACTTTGACGCTATGCATCAAACCAATGTGAAGTATGGAACTTGCAGGAAGGTTCAACGCAGACCAAAATTTGTGCCGATTGAAGAACGCCGGGATTTAGCGAGGTCAGTCTTTTTTCTTAATTTTAACAAGCAATGCAGGTTTAAAAGGTTATTGTTTTTAATGTCTAAAATAATTGAATATTTAAGAATATTATATACATCTGAATAAAAAAAATGCGAAAATAATGGCACGCAGTAAATTATCTACATTGTACCAAAATGATGGTTTCTTCCTAAATATTCAATTTCGGCAAATAACATGACGAAGTTAATCTTATTCAGTGTTGTGGAGGTTAATATGATTTGCATTTTTTAAGTCATTAAAGTCAAAGAAAACATGACTGGGCGGGATTCGAACCTGCGACCACCGGAATCATCCGTACCGGTGCTCAACCATGCAACTGATCTATCCAGCCCTATGTTGTCGGTGTCCTAAATAATCAAATATCTTACTTCATTTTGCTAGTCAGAAGCCATGAAACCACAGACATACAGCTATATCCCAAGGATCGTTTAAGATACACTCAACATTAGCAATGCTGCAACCTTTTTAAAACAGACCATGAGTGTAACTTGAAGAGGATGCGTCTTTTTTTAATAAATATTATATTCATTTAATAGCCACAAGTGAAATGGTTTAGTTTTCAGTCGTTGAAAAGGGAACCAAAAAAAATAGATTAGAGTGGGCAAAATGAATCCAGTCATTTTCCCTCTGGGTATTTCATGATTTGCATTTGTGAAAATATTAAGTACTGTTTTCCCTGTGCTCAGAGGCAGTACTGCCGTACCACGGAAGGAACTCCCCCCCCCCCATTTTAGTTGTTCTCTCCCCCTCCCCTCCCTTCCCTCTCGTTCAATTCTCTCCACATCTCTTGACGTAAGCAATCGTAACTATGAAGTAATTTTCCGTTGGAAACTTAGTGGCTTCTTCAGCAGATCTGCAGCCTGTGGTTATCAATGCCTTGATCTTACAAGCCATTCCAATCCTTCCTCCTCTGTGCCCATTATCTTTCTTGCCATCAGAGCCAACTTTTTAAGCTCTTCTTTCCTCAACATAAGAACCTACAAGAAACTCAATCGGTCAGATCCTCGGCTCACAAATCAGCTTCACCATTCCTCGTCGGTAACTATATCCTTCCACGAGGTCCTCCTTTTCCGGAACCCATTGATGATTACCACTATCGTCATAGCTGGGCCTGTGGTTCCCCGATGAGTTTGGCAGTGTCAAGCCTGATGATTTGATTTAGTATTAAAGTCGTCTTCGCAAGATCACAAACAAGTCGACTTTCTTGTTTTTCAAAGTCGAGTTGGCGAGAATGTGGATAAGTAGAATGGCACTCGTGGAGCGCCATAAGAAGGAGCAATCTTTTAACTTCCAAAAATGTATCATTTATTTACTCTCCAGGCAAGAAGCCGAAGCTATGCAGGTTGTTGTTACCATGCCAGACAAGTGGGATAAAGGTGTGGCAGAGGATTTCAGGTTGGTCCCTCTGAACAAGAGAAGCCCGGAATACATTGGCATAGCCACCATGTTTGAAGACACCATGAAGGACCGGGCATCTATTGTAACAATTACAAGAATCGAGAACAAGGAACTATGGGAAGACTTCACAAGGTAGGCTTCGAAAAAATAAAATCTTATAATTGGGGAACTGGTGTCTACCTAATAGTTACATTGGGTCACTACCAACTTGATTGGGTAAATTTGTGAACACTCCTTTATCCAGGCTTGCGGTTGAACCATCCTTGCACGTCTTTTTATTAAATTGGAAACTCCTGCTTGAATTTTTGCCTTTTTGTCAGGTTGAGCGACAGGATGAAGAAGAAAAATAGAGGCACCCCTGTCTGTCAAAAGCAGTTGTTTCACGGAACAACAGAGAAAGATACAGCGGATGCCATCTGCCGTCAGAACTTTGACTTTAGACTGTATGGGTCCAATGTAGGGGCAATATATGGCCGCGGCAGCTACTTTGCAAGTGACGCTATTAAATCCCACGCGTACACCCAGGCTAACGAGCATAACCATCGCTATCTCTTTGTAGCTCAAGTCTTAGTTGGTAACTATACCACAGGCAGTCCTGAATATAAAAGGCCTCCTCCTAAAAATCATTCCAAACCACATGGTGATTTGTATGACTCTTGTGTAGATGACACAAGACATCCAAAGATATTTGTGATCTTCGACAAGACTCAGATGTACCCTGATTATCTGATAGAGTACCGGTACACTGCCAGAAATGATTATAGTCCTTGGTGTTCCGTAATGTAAGCTTGCAGGACGGTGGCAGCGTCCCAATGAGCTGTGTAGCCGTGCAAGCCAGAGGATAATCAAAATAAGTTGACATTGACAACGAATTGATTGTCAATTCTTGATTTTATTAAATCACGTCTAATAATCGGTGAATTTCTTCCATGATGAATGTTTCCATTAGAAATAAAACAGACTGCTTTATTTGCGAGGCGATCGCTTCTTAAAGAATTGAGAGCGCCCTCTGGGCTTCTCCTTGAACGAAAGTTAGGATCCCTACAGTAATATAAACCATCGTTAAATATCATGCCATGTCGTGTTTCTGTACCAGTACTTTCAATATAAAAATACAGTTGTTTACTTATGTTTACATTCGGTGTTAGTAATATCAAGTGACATTAATTTAGAAGAGAATATGCAAAGAACGTGATACTGCGGAATGTGTTCGTCATTATCACGTGCTTTGCGTCGGTTGAGACTTCGTATTAAACAAAACATCAATGCTATTTGATTTATTCCGTAAATAAGATATGTGTTGCACTGCTTGCACAAGTTATAAGAAGTGTATTTTGAATAGTTCTTTGTTATTACTCCTTATTAAAATATATAGAACTTCTAAACAATAACTCAGATAAAAAAAAAATGTACACACAATAATAATGATATAAACATGAATAAGTGATATTAATTGTGGCTTTAATTTTATTGGAATGGATTGAATTGGATTAGTTTGAATGGGAGACTTTTGGAGGGTCAGTCTTGAGTCAACAGCACACGCGCAAACCATGCTTGCGCAATTGTGAGCATGCGCGCGTTGTATTGCGCGTGCGTGCGCGTGCGCTGTTGACTCAAGACCGACTCTCCAAAAGTCTCCCATTGGAAGGGATCGGATGTTTTAAAGTTGATTAATATCGGTATTGGATGCTTAGATCTTTCACAAAGGCTAAATGACGAAGGGCAAGAACATGCAAGTGAATAGGAACACATAATGAATGGATGAGAAACGGTATTGGACTCACCCAATTCATTAACATTTTGATACACACAATGAATCTTGTACGTTATTTAATGATACACTACACTTTCGACCATTCAATAAGAATGTAATAATAATAATGGTTAAATCTATGTATAGCGCTTCTTACAATTGTTTCGAAGCGCTTTACAATGCAGATTAACCAAAATTAAATCTTAAACTTATTTACATAAGATTAATAATAATTGTACAGTTTACAAGCACTATATATATGGAGTCATTGGCCTTTAAAGAGGTATGTTTTTAGTTGAGACTTGAAAATGTTGATTGAAATCAATCAACATTTCAATAAGAATGTTTTCTGGTTTATAGCGATGTATATAATAGAAAATGTGCCTTATCTCACCAGTTGCTGTGAGTGATCTGTCTGGTTCGTACAGGGCCAATGTATTACATTTGAAGCAAATTATTTTATACAGAGTCATTGATCTATTATTATTAAGATGATTTTCAACTGAACAGGGATCGATTTCACTAAACTCTTCGTAACTTACTATCGATCGTAGGACTTTTGATGCATTTCAGCCCTACGTGGCATAGACCCCCTACGATGGGTTATCCTTCGTAACTCGAGTTACGATCGATCGAAATCATTCCTATACTCATTATAATCGTGATAATAATCTGTGTTGTGTTGTGTAATCAGGAGATAAAAGTATAGAAATATTAAGATGGATTTTATTGTAATGTAGAGTTATAATAATAACCGAGGATGGGACCTTAGGGAGACTTTCCCATAGGTCGTGTGCAAACTTTACTTACATATTTCGAAACATCCCCCAAACCAATGAACTTGTAATTGACATTATGTTCATATTGAGAGTAGGCCTATTCTATGTCTTTTTCTTCAAAAAAATGGACGGTAAAAATATGTCTTTAAAAGGTAGCTGGTAGGCCTAACTCAGGGAGACATCGAAAAGTCTCCCTAATGTCCAATGTCCACTTGTCCTCCCTACCCTAAGTCCCGATGTCTCCCTAAATGTCCACTTGTGCTAACGTGTCTCACTAATTCCCCATTTGTAAGTATTATAATCGTGATAATAATCTGTGTTGTAATGTGTAATCAGGAGATAATAGTATAGAGATTTTAAGATGGATGTTATTGTAATGTATACATGTAGTTATAACTAGGTAAGCGCTCCTCCTTTCTTATTTTGGGCTTCGACCGTCGTACAAGGTCTTAAACCATCGTTGTGCCATTATATCTATCTAACATTTGCTAAGGCTGGAAATGCGTATACGCTACTGACCTTTGTTTTCCGTTAATTGACCTTAAAGGCATTGCATACGTTTGGTAATGACTCTGAAAATTTATGTCAATAAAAACTTACTTGGTGAGAAGTACAGCTGCTTTGGATATAGTATAATTCATATTGAGAAACGTTCAATTCGAAATACCGCGGTTATGGAAAAATATGTCACTTTTTATCTCCAAAAATTATGAATCTGAGAAGCGTTATGGCCGTAACGCTTCTCAGCTATTGACTAACTGTTCTCTGGCGTGAAATAACGGCTCTAGTTTGTCGCCAAAATCTCAAAAACGCTACCACCTTTTAAATTGAAACTTTCACAGGTTAGTTTTATGGTATATATATATACAATTATATTGGTTTGAAACAAACAGTAGGCTCAAATTACCAAACGTATGCAATCCCTTTAAGTACATGCATGCGACATAATTCTGATTTTGTCTTTCACGAAAACCTTCATAACATATATCCTATACTCTGCACTGTATGCTAATTTTTAGAACTTAATTTGGCGTGTTACTTTAATCATAGCCTAACAATTTCATTGTATGTTATTTTGTGTTAAATGTGATGGATTATTTGCACTGTATATATCAGTCGTCGAAATAGTTTTCTTTTCCAAACAATCCAGATTAAATTTTTGACGGCAGTGGATGCTTGCTGTGAAATTACGGTGTTTTTCGTTTATAACTTTTGCGCGTTTTTTTAAAAATTAATTTTCATTTACATAATTCATTTACATATCATATAGGTGTCGATTTCTTTTCATGATTTGGGGGATAATTGGTGATTTTGTGTCCTATGTGAAGGAACGAAGCGACCGGGGGGGGGGGGGGTTGTGGGAGGGGATGGCCCCTTTCAACACCAGGGACTTATAAAAAAACAGAGTCGAAAAGTTTCATTTTATTAAAAACGATGTTCAGAAGAATTAAACATATATAGTATAAATTCACTGCGAAGACACCAAAAAAAAAAAATACTTTTGTCTTTTTATACATTCTATAAAGCATGTTTTTTTTTTCATTATTTTGTTGCTACTTCAGATATTTTGTCGGTATTAAAGGACATCCAATCTCGTAATGATGACACGCCAACCCCCCACCCCCCACGACCTCAAATATTGGGGGATATATCCCCCCCCCCATCCAACCGGGATCGACACCCATGGAATGCATCCACCGATCTTGAAATAAAACATATAATTATAATGCATAAATAAACATGTTTAAAAAGTAGTTTTGCAAAGGGCGTGCTAAACAATACACCAATAACGCTGTGATTTTATCAAATTCCTTGCAGAGATTGTCAATGTATTCGTCACAAAACATCAGTGCTATACATGTATTTGATTTCAAAGACAATTGTTGCACTGCTTGCGCAAGTTATAAGAAGTGATTTAGAAATAGTTGATTGTTATTACTCCTTATTAAAACTATAGAAGAATTACCGAAATAATAACTCAGATAAAGAGATGTGAACATAAGTGATGATATATACATAATGGATTGAATTGGATTAGTTTGAATTGGAAGGAATCGGATCTTTTTAAGTTAATTAATAACGGTATTGGACTCAATTCATTAACACATTTTGATGCACTCATATTTTTGAAAGCACATGCGTTTAACGTAAGACGCCCTTAAATTATACACTACAATTTCCAATTTCGACCAATAAGAATGTATTCTGGTTTATAGCGATGTATATACATGTAACAGGAAAAAAGTTGCTGTGAGTGAGTGAGCTGTATAGTTCGTACAGGGCCAATGCATAACATTTAAAGCACATTTACACAGAGTCATTATTGATCAACAAGGCGAGTCAGGAAGACGTTGACCGAGATTGTTTTTTTTTAACAAACAAACCACACTCAGAAGTTCAGTAAAGCATATTTAACAAACACTCTCTACTGGAAAAAAAAAATAATACAACGAAAGGTTATTTGCTAAGAGGTATTTTAATAAAGGTATATGCCCATTTTGCAAGTTGTCTATGGAATACTTGACAAAATAAATGTAAAGTAAAAGCACTAGCTGTGTACGTATATTTTAATTGCATTTCTCTTTAATACAATTTGCTACTTAAAGGTAATATCATATTTTGGTTTTTATCAAAGAAATTTAGATTCATGGGCAGAAATATTAAGACAGATACAGTAACTGTGAACATTTCAGTCCCATACGGTGCCCACTTTTTGAGAAAACAGTGAAAAACAGCCACATTATTTCTTAAGTCTTGTCTCTTTTATTTTTGATCTTTTAAAAAATCGAAAAGATTTTCGGTCGTTGTTTTACTTATTTCTGGATAAATACACCATTTCAAGCGGAAAGAATTTAACGGTATGTTTCTCCATCACCATCTTCGATCATACCCTGAAAGTTATATGTAAACCTGTGAACATTTCTGTTTTGGTTTCTCACCAAAGTATATACCTTTAAACTCAGATGTTTAGATTCAGTCAAGCATTGATATTCCATGGACAGCTTGCAAAATGAGTACGTACCTGTTATTATTCTTTAGACTCCTCTCAAATTAAAACTCCTCTTAGGAATGATCAAGTGTTTCATTTTTTTTGTCTAATAAGCAGGAGAGAGTGCTTGTTCAATATGCACGTTTGAGTGTCATGAAAAAACCATCACCAATCCCGGTCAAGTTCCTATTTGACTCGCCTGGATGATCTGTAAATGAACTGAATATCATTCCTAATAATCTGTGTGGCGAACTGTAATCAGGGTATAATAATATAGAAACATTAAGATGGATTTTATTGTAATATTTAATTATACTGGGTCTGTACTTAAATATTAGGTTTTGACGGTCGTACATGCGCCCGGGGGAATTATAACGCTAGTATTTGTGCCGAATGCCCTAAAGTAGCAACAAAGTCATCACAAAATTGGCTTGCAAATTGTCCCTTCGCTTCGCAGAATGTCAAGGATGAAATACAGAGTATTATTATTTTGTACTCACAATCACATTGTGAAAATTGATGACATACAACTCAAAACCAATGCGATCGATGTGCGATGTTATCGACAAGTAACATTACAGTTTATAACCTGTCATTACATGATTTTCAGTTTGTTAAACCGAATATGTTTTTTTTTTCTCATTCTGTATTCAGAGTAAAATTTGCTAATAATGCCATTAATAATGTTCTTTTCTATTAATATGTATACATAGTTAAAGATAATATCAACTTTGGTTTTTGTCAAAGAAATCCAGATTCATGGGGAAAAGTATCAAAGAAGATACAATAAAAGTCATCTGTGAAATTCCCAGTCCCATACGGTGCCAACTTTTTGAGAAAACGGTGAAAAACGCCCACGGAATTTCTTTAATTTTCACCGTTATTTTTGATCTTTTAAAGGTATTATTTTTCGGTTGTTGCTTAGACTTATTTCTCGATAAATGCAGCATTTCAGACGGAATCATTTTAACGGTATGTTTCTACCATGCATCTTTATACTCTGTATAAGTTATAGGTAAATCTGTGCAGATTTCTGTTTCGGTATGCTACCAAAGTTTGATACTACCTTTAACGAAGAATACAGATGTGGTTTATGAATTAATGGATAGAGATAAATTTATATATAGGGCCTACCACTGTTGACATGTAAACCAGCCCCATTGATTCCATATTTTACATAATATAATGCCAAGACGTATAAACCCACCCATTAGTATAATTATCATAAAAGTGAAACACGAGGGATACACTTTTGATTAAAGATGCAATAGCGCAGTAGCAGCATATTTCTGCACTGCAGTTGCTGTAAAATGACGTCAATGTTATCGATCAATGAGTGGGCCGAATTATCCCCAATTAAATGAGACCCAAAGTGTGCCCTTATTATTCAATAAAATTTCATAAAAATAGGAAACGTAGTGTACACTTTTGTTTTAATGAAGGTGTTGACTATATGATGTTTGACAAAAATTGATCATTTCCCGTTTTGAATATGATAGACCTATTATGTTAAAGAAAATGAGCACATGAATAATAGGCTAAGTACTATTATTTCGTCAGATACGCACAGTACAAAGAAAGATATCATTTTCATTCCCGTCGGTTTTACCTCGGATCCGTCAAGCTACGTCCCGTAAATTGCCTCATGATTATAGCTGTTTCAAGAAGAGCTGTCTCCCTTCCGAAGACGTTCTACCCTTTTTACTGTTGGACCGATTATTAATGATCCATCTGAGCCATTGCATTTAATAGTGCACCCCTTTTTAATACGGTGGTTCTCATTTCCGACCGATCCATATTTTGGGCTCCGACCGAAGAAAAAAAAACCTTTTTTTTGCCGCCGACCCTGTCAGAATGGCATATATAAAAAAAAAAGTTAAAAAAAAAAAAAAAAAGGCTGAGATGTGCGCCTACTCTTCACAGGGTTGCTCCATAATTTACTACAAACTGTATACGAGTATAATTGAAGTTGTGGAGCAACCCTGTGAAGAATAATTTACTACAACTTACACTAGTATAAGTTAAGTTGTAGAGCAACCCTGTGAAGAGTAAGCGCTCGTCTCAGCCCAGAATAATTTATTACAATGTACACTAGCATAAGTTAAGATGTGGAGCAACCCTGTGAAGAGTATAAGCGCTCGTCTCAGCCGAGAATAATTTATTACAATGTACACTAGTATAAGTTAAGTTGTGGAGCAACATGGGAAGAGTCGGCGCTCGTCCCAGCCGAGAATAACTCTACCGGTACATTTTTACATCGAAAGGCGCGCGCAATGTCAGTGGTGCGGATTCGGATTCGAGTGGTACGCATACGGATCGTTATACGGATACGGATGCATATTCAATACTCGGCCGAGCGTCGCACCAACATATGTTACCTTATTATATTGGGGGCGCCCTGCGGCTGTAGTTGTGAGCCGCAGTATTCGCGTATCGCTAATATAATGTGCATGTTGCTTGTGTTGTGAGCGATGGGCTTTTGTGCCGGGAGTTTTGTCACAGTTAGTTTAAAGTAACTCTTAGAAACTTCAGTCCTATGAAGAGAACACTCTCAAAATCCGAGCCTACTGAGGCCATACACCATGCTCCTTAGAGTTAGAAGTCACCCCGGTAGGTGCTGCGTGCAGAAGTTGTGGCAGAACTTTTTACCATCATCAGTGCAGAAAAGTTTGGATGAACATCTCCAGTCTTGTCAGTCAGCTCCGAGCTTGTCTTTTACTAGTGGAAACTCTCTGAAAGTGAGTAGGACATTGTGTTGCAGCAGCACATACAGCAAGTGGAGCAGCACTAACGTTAGATGGTACTCGACACTCACACCTGCAGCAGCAGCATCAACCTCCAAGAAGGGTCGTCCCGTCTTCAAGGTTCTTGATGGTGTGGTAGACACTTCGAGTCCGACCTTCCAGGAGAGATTGGAGGTCAGCAGGCGACTGGAAGATGAGCACACCCGTCTGGAGAAGACCGCCAGGGCAGGAGGAGGGGAGAAATCCATGGTGCGCCACACTAAGGACCACGGAAAGCTCTTTGTGCGGGACAGGCTGAGGCTGTTGCTGGATGACATCTGCGAGGAATTTCTGGAGATTGGGACCCTGGCCGGGCTTGGCATGGCGTATGGTGACGTGCCGGGGGCAGGCACGATCATTGGTAAATTTGAAGTCCAAAGTTCCTTCCCAAAAGATTTGCATCAACAAGCATGGCATGACAAGTCATAGTTACTTCTTTGTACGTCCCCATGTCAGACCAAGGGTTACGATCTATCGCAACTTTACATGTCAAGGATTGATAGAACCCGGAACGTGAAAATCTTGTGTCAATGTTGTCATTGTAAGGAAAAATAGGGCATTGGAATGTTTAATTTGCAGTTACCTTTAAGATATAAAGTTCAGATTTCTGAATTAAGCAATCTGGGTGTGTGTACCTTTTTTCACATCAAGGACGACAATATTCTTACTTCGCAGGTGTGGGAAAGATCCATGGAATCTGGTGTGCAATCATGGCCAACGACGGCACCGTCAAAGGTGGTACGGTCTACCCCATTGGAGTCAAGAAACAGCTCAGGTTGCAAGAGATAGGACTGCACAACCGACTGCCCTGCGTCTACGTGGTAGACAGTGGCGGGGGGTTCCTCCCCTTGCAGGTATTACTAAGTAAAAGGAAGGGGGAGCGGCAATGAAATGATAAAAAAGGGGCGGGGCAGTGTAATGCAGTTGGAATTGCAGGTGACACTGGGCAATCACTGTCCCACCATTGAGCTAGGTGAAGAGACTCTTCCTAGCTCCACTGACTGTACTGATGAAGTTGCATTTTCCATGACTTGGACTCGGCCTTTGAGCCACAGTGGCAAATGAGATGAGTTTGTGTGTAATGATAAGGGCCTAGGTTTGTTTCAGGCACGTGATCAGTGATCCTTCTGCTCCGGATCCCATTTGGCATCCTGCTTGGGACATGGACTTGCAAGATCACTGATCATGTGTCTGAAACAAACAGGTCCTAAGTCTTTTATATGCTTCTCCCATAGGCAGAGATCTTTCCTGACAAGGAGCATGGTGGTAAAGCGTTTGCTAATGAGGCTCAGTTCTCCGCTCTCAAGATCCCTCAGGTAAGCATGCATTATCATTTATCATCGAGTCTGATCCTGCCCTCAACACCGGCCACCCAATGGCAAACATGGCATTGCTGTCCTGGATGATGACACAAGGACATGGCTTTCCTCAACCTTGTTGCAGTTGTGAAGAGTGGAAGCTCACAGGCAAACGACTGGTTCTGGCTGGTCAAGACCCTGAGGCTGCCCAAGAACATTCCTTGACTGAAGTGGGGTGGCCCAGTGAGATCAGCATGAAGTTCAATAAGCCTGTTTTGGGCTCACTGCCAATAGATCGAAGCTGATGAAACCTATTTATCTGTGAGTTTGATTCATCCTTTTAAACTCCTCCGCCTTCCTCCCGACAGGTAGCTATCGTTTGTGGATCGTGCACGGCTGGTGGGGCCTACGTACCGGCCATGTGCGACGAGACAGTCATCGTGGACAGAATCGGCACCATATTCCTTGGGGGACCTCCCCTGGTGTTCGCGGCCACCGGCGAGAAAGTCAGTGCCGAGAACCTCGGAGGGGCCACGCTCCACTGCAAGTAAGACGGCGATGGACGTGTCATTTTCGGAATTGTAACCCTCGGATCTTGTTAATGACCATTTTTTAGTCAAGTTATGATGTTGAATGGTCTTGAAAGCCTTTTTATGATCGTAAACTTGTGTTCAAAGCAAAGCAAAGTTCTTGTCACACAATAGAAACCAGAGAGTGTGTTGATCGCAATTTGCAAGAAGTATAAAAAACTTGGCTTTACTCTGTAGTTGTCTGATAGCTTTGTATTTATACCAGCCTACCAAGTGCATATCCATTTGTAGCAATATTTTGTTTTGCGATTGTGCAGGACTAGCGGCGTCACCGATCATTTCGCTGCCGACGAGGAGGAAGCCTTCAGCACAGGGAGGGACATCATAGCCAGCCTGAACGAACGACAGCCCCTGGAGTATGACGGCTGGGATGAGCCAGTCTACGATGTCAACGATCTCCCAGGACTTGACCTGAACATTCCAGGAACCATGAAACAGGTCAGAGGAAAAATAAAGATATTGATGTGATGTGTTCAGTTATCACTAACACCTCAGTCGTCTAACTCGTTGGACTAGAAACTGTCCTGAATCAGCCAGAAAGTCACTCTTTGCAGGACCTACATGTATGGCACTTTCTTTGGACTCTGACCACTAAGGTCTTTTCACACTTTTTCGATCCATGTTGAAACCAACCTGGATCCGACCGGGTTCAGCCCAGCAAGTTTTTGAACCGGATCAAAGAGACGCAATGTTCACACTACGTTTTAATATGGTGAACCGGCTCAATACGACACGCATCACGGCGAGAAATAGACCCCAAACTTTGCTATAACCACGAGTTGAGCCTGTGCCAACCTCCATATTTCTTTATTTCTTCTTCCTCTCACAGGTTATAGCCCGGCTGGTGGATGGCAGCAGATTCCACGAGTTCAAGTCTTTATACGGTCCTACTTTGGTGACGGGAATGGCATTCATTAAGGGGTAAGGTTAAACACCTTCATGTTTATACCAACAATCCAGCACTGAGTGTTTGCATCGTATTCATTCATTAAAGGTACAGCACAGGATTGGTCTTGGCAAGATCAAAAATCCTTCTTTATGTTTTAGTCTCAGATGTCTGATTGAGCACAAATGTTCACAACCTTATGTTGGACAGCTTAGTTGGTAGAGCGCCTGTACGGTATTCAGGAGGTCGGCGGTTCAAATCCCGCTCCAGTCAAGTTTTCTTTGTTCACTTTTCAATAACCTTATGCTGGATTAGACAAAGTTTGAATGCTGTTCTGTGACCTTTACCAATCTTGCTTCTAAAATATACAGCCAAGGGGTGGCTCAAAGCTGTAGATGTTTTGACAGTCGCTGCTACCCTTACAAAGTCCATTGACAAATTTGTCACCACCGTATCATGAATCAGGATGTTTGATTCTGGTGCCCACCACCAGTACCCATGTAGAGCCATCTCATCACAGGAAGAGCTATATGTGTAAGGAGAGAAGCCAAAGCAGTTGGAGTTCAACCTTAGGCCATGTCCCAATACCCTGGCTGCAGCTGCAAATTACGCATGTACCTATGGCAGCCACTAGCCAGTGACCACAGCCATTTCCGTAGACTTGTGTGTTATTTGCGGTCGCGGCCAGAGAATTGCGATACGACCTTATTTTCTAGTATCAGACCTTGGAGATGGTGGTCTTTTCATCAGCTGCAGTAGCCCTGTGAAGTCATTCATCTCTCCACTTTTTGTGCAGCTACGCCTTTGGACACTTTTAAGTCAAAACTGAAAACATTCCTGTTTGTAAATTCAACATAATTTGGCCCTCTGTATGATCTCTTTCCCCTAGTTTTTGTCTGTTCCTTTTTTTGTTTACCCTCAGCACCTTGGAATAAATTTTCTAGATAGACGGCACTCTATTATAAATGCATTATCATGTATTATTATTATTATTATTATTTGGTCATGACAATGTTTGGTCTTCTTGTATCTAGGCATTTGGTTGGCCTCATCGGCAACGATGGGCCACTGACGGCGGACGCGGGGGCCAAGGGCGCCCACTTTGTTGAGGTGTGCTGCCAAAGGAATGTACCACTGATCTTCGTGCAGAACACCTCGGCTGAAGCCAGCCTGCCTGGCGTGCAGGACGCCGATGGAGCCGTGATGGGCGAGATCATCTGCAACCGATCCAAGATGATGACGGCTGTCGCCTGTGCACAGGTGCCGAAGATAACTGTCATTGTTGGCAACAGTTTCGGACCAACTAATTTTGCTATGGTGAGTTTTCATTTTCTGTGTTTGACATTTTGGTGTTTTTTTTTCACGAACAATTATTCAATATTGATAATAAGGAATACATTTTATATTAAGGGTAATTAGGTGATCGGATTCAGGCCGAACACCTATTTTTATTGTTTGCTATTTTCTAATGCGCTATCTGTCAGTGTACGAATACAGCAATCAGCATGATCGGTATTTGATCAGTCGCAAAGTTTTAAGTGTATTTCAATATGTCATTGTATGAGGGACGATTGATCACATATGTTCCGACATATGTTCACATAACAGTTCCACTACAAAATATCAATACTTACAGTAAAGCTTCTCAGGGTTAAAGCATACAGTTACAATGTGAGTGGCAAGTGTTTAAGAGCAGTCATTGTAAGTGAAGAATATCATGGTAGATGTGGTCTATACAAATCGGGCCCACATCATTTTTATTAATGTATAGGACATTCTGTTTGGTTCTGTTTTTGCCACAGTGTGGTCGGTCATTCAATCCGAGGTTCCTGTTCATGTGGCCGTCTGCTCGGATAGGACTAGCTTCGCCGGAGGAAGCAGTTAGTCCAGCCTCTCAGGTAGGTCAGTCTCCCTCCCCTGACGATGGACGTGGCATCACGTCGCCCTCTATACTCTCACCCTGGAGTCATTCCAGAAATCAAATTTATTTTCAGATCTGTCAAAGGTATTTGGCTTGGCTGTCAACTGCTTGTCTATGTAAACGCGTACGACACTACGTTGTGTGTGCACTGAAGCGTATTGTTTACACGTGTGCAATCATTGTGCTTGACGGCCAATCCAAGCTGATGATGTAATGTGAATATAAACCTCTATTGCAAATCACATCTCTGTTGAACGCAGACAATGGAAGTAGACAGTGACACGAGGGCGCCATTAGATGCTGACGAGAGCAAGAGGTACGAGCAGCAAGTATCAGCTCTTTACTCCAGTGGAAGACTGTGGGACGATGGAATTATCCTGCCACAAAACACACGCCAGGTACGTGCTCATTCATCCCAAGAAAACTTGAGGCTATTTTCTTTGCTTGTTATGTGCATACTTATTCAAACTTGAATGACTGGCTTTGTATTGGTTGTGTTTAAATGTTTCCTTTGTTCCTTGTCTTTCCTCCCTAGGTGCTTGGGGTGTGTCTAAGTATTGTCTCCCAGCGAAGGGAAGAGAGGCATACCAACTTCGGCATCTTCAGGATGTAGGGGCTTGATGCTGTCTCATTATCCATTGGCAACGACATTTATACCAGTTTATGGTTCGATTCCTTGATGTTGGACCAAAATTCAAGTAGATTTGTTGCCAGGTCGATCGAGAGTTAATGATCAACGGGAGATTGCCATGTAGATGGGGGCAGTAATATCTGGGGCCAATTTCATAGAGCTGCTTGTATAAGCACCACAATTTGCTCATGCACCAAAAACCTTGGTAAATAAAATCAGTATGCCAGCCAAAACTCCTTGTGAATGTTGTGAATCACATGAAAATTTGGTTGGTAATCCTTTTTTGATCAAGGAAGACTTTTATGCTTAGACAAATTTTGCGCAATAAGCAGCTCTATGAAATTGGCCCCAGATGACAGTCCTTTGTGTATAGTTTGGGAGAAACTGATTGTAACAAACAAAGTTCGTCTCCTGATGAGGACTAGAGCAGGCTATTCGAAACGTTGAGACCTTACGAGAAGTGTGAACGAAATAGAAGTGTGAAGGTACGAACAATTCTTACATGGTGTTTCCGCAAAGCGATCCACATAAACAAAGTTCTACCTCTCTTTTTTTAGGCGGGTAAAGAATTGTTTACAGTCCCCTGGGCCATACGAAAAACAATATGGGGTTGCCTTTAAAATCCCACCCGTTGCTAATTGCATATGATTAGCACTATCATGTTAAAAGTGCTGTCAAGGTTAAAAATTGCAGGTAGCTTTGGCTCGTCACCTGTTACAAAACTGTTTCATGGTGATTTCAGGCTCCAGTGAAATCGTTTGCACGTCGTTTGATGTCAAAACAAAAAGAAGGTTGACTACACTGTATATTATTTTTGACAGGGTTTCAAAGATTAGAAAATTCTGACACCGCGAAACAATAATTGATATAGCATCAGTTTTCATACATGTATTTCATTTCAAATTATAGTGATTATAATTTTGTTTTATCTTGGACCTCATACAAAAGGTTTTTGTCTGCATTTTGAAAATCTGCAGAAATTTTTTTTTTATGATTTAAAAATGGGGATTCTTTAGTACAGTTTCTGAAATGTTTATAAGATCAAACGATGAACATATAGTGGAACGCCACTATAACAAACACCGCTATACTAATTAACATGCCAAACATTTGGCTATAACAAACATCATCCTTGGCTCCCAAATTTTATGTACAATGTGTAGGCCTTCTGAACATTGTTCACTGTAATAAACAACCACTGTAATGAACAATTTCTGTGTATCCTGGCGTGTTTGTTATAGTGGCGTTCCATGGTACTGCATTCAGCACAGATTTTAATTAATTTATTTAAAAATGGAATGCAATAGACACAGACAGAGGCATACATGTACATAAATGTGGCAACAGCATTATATTTAGCCGCATTAAATTTGTTTACTTTGTGTGCATTTGAAAGATGATTGCAATTAACTGAGAAATGGAATTTCCAATAAATTATCCAAATGAGATAGTTTATGTCTGTTTTGAGTTGATTTTTTCCCGGCCAGGATATGCCTATTATTATAGTGTATGTCATTCTCGATGGCAACATTGAAATGAAATTAATGTTAATGATGATGATGATAATTGAAGAAATGATCGAGTGGAGTTCAGATTGCTAAATTCATCATCTCAATTTCATTTTTTTGTGGATTTTGAATGATTAGGATTTTTAACTTGGGCCCGGCTACTGCATTAATCTCATTGATTGTTTGAATTCTGAAAATGTTTGTCCATGCATGGGGCAAGCCTCTCTCCGCACTATGCAAATGAAAAAATGGGAAGATAAGGGAGGTTTCTTATATTTTGAACCTATTTCAACCCCAATACAAGAAAATGAAATTTCTGACCAAAAATGAGAGCTTTCTCCCAAATATTATTGTGACATTTTTGAATGATTTGTCTTTGTGAGCTTGTTATAGAAATTACCTCAAGATATAAAGTGTACATTTAGATATAGTACTAGTTGTATATGAAGAGGGGCAAAATAACGGCATGCCCCCTCCCCCTTTTCTTAGGCCCAGGGGCCTGGGCCGAAAACTTGAGACAAAAAGAGACAATGGGCGTGATTGGACTTGTATAAAATTTGGTTACTAACAGAATAATGGAATTTAAAATTTATTTGTCATTATTCGTAATGGAAACATCCCTTAACATTTTCATGAGATGTGTTAAACCTATCTGAACTTAAATGATTTCCTTACAATAAAAACCACAAAGCTCCAGATTTTTGCTATAATGGTGTACAGTTAGGTCCTCCGTAGAAAGAAAACATTTCTCATTTCACGGTGAAATAGTGTCTAGCCGGAAATTAGGCTAGCCCCTATTTAGGCCTTGCTAAATTTCGTCCGGAATTTGGGCCTAGGAACAGGTTTGGCAGCATGCACGTGAACATGTGTACGTCGACGTTGCGCAATGGTTATGTTGCCACTGTCCGCGATCGCGACGTGATTGAGTTCAGATTTTGCTTCTTGAATCGTTTGTAAATCTAATTCCGATCAACAGTCAATATGCCGAAAGTGAAAAGCGTGAAGAGATCGAGAGTTCACGAGCAGGTTTTCAAACAAGGTGAGGTTGGGTTGACCAAACGATTTAATTTGGAAATAAAACTGTGTTTAACTTACTTACTTGTCTGTGTACTGTGTTGTAGTTGTACTTAACTTGTTTGGGTGGCTTAAAATGCACTTTAATGCCAAATTAAGTCATGGAGGAAGGAAAGAACTACTTTTTAAACTAGAACCATCCCATGTTGAGTGCACCTTGGCTGAAGTTAGCGACTCCTTTTCTTGTAAGTTGTAAGTTGTATGTGCATAATTTATGCCCCTAAAACGCAGGATTACTGATTTTGACAAGGGGGGGGGGGGGGGGGGGGGGAGTTGATAAGGGGTCGAGTTGGTAAGGGGTCGAGTCGGTAAGGGTGAGTCAGCTAGGACTCAAGGAGGCGAGTTGACCTGTAACGTGTTAATCTCTCTGAGTCTGACATCATCATACATAATTCAGCGATTGTGTAGTTTAGTAAATTTCTCCCTGGCCTAGGCTATTTCAGTGGTAGGCCCTAACTGGTATTTTATTTACCGGTAGGCCTATACTTGTTTTCCCCCCAGGTATCCAGTTCAGGACAGATGTTGGTCAACATATCTTGAAGAATCCACTGATAGTTGATGCCATTATTGACAAGGTACATACTGAATGGATTACTTGTAATATTTTAACATGTCTTTAATCAATCAATCAGTGGGAGCATGACCTGCGACAGTGCGTTGCTGCATCTTAACCTTTGAGTGCGCACAGTAGGCCTACTCCTTCAGTCCTCTGATGGCCATCCCCCAGGCAGCCACTTGACCCATCCCCATCCCAGCAAAATATCGATCCACACTTGGTTGAGCTTTTTAAAAATTTTATAATTCATGTACAATGGTTCATGACCATGTTCACTTTTGTCTTTATGTACAAGGCTGCCTTGCGTACCACAGACACTGTTCTAGAGGTCGGCCCAGGTACAGGAAACATGACGGTGAAACTACTGGAGAAGTCCAAAAAGGTACAAGGAAAATTACAAAATTTTGCATATATTTGCATGCTACAACTTGGAGTTGCCATGGCCCTTGGGAATGCCACACATTTCAAATCACTTTTGATTTGGAGTGTAAAATTTGTTTTTGTCAGTTTTGAAGTCCCAAATTATTCAATTTTACCCTTTTCTCAAAGCCACTATTAGCCAAAGAAACACCCAAGCATTATGGTTTATGTTGGAATGAAATCTTCGTGGGAAAATAAGGTCAGTTCAGGAAGACATAATATTATTGAGTCTGAAGTTCTTCTGGCATTTTTTCTTTTTTTGTCCTCTGGTTTATAGGTTGTTGCCTGTGAGTTGGACCCCAGGCTTGCAGCAGAGCTCCAGAAAAGGGTCCAAGGAACGTAAGTATCGAGTCTGCTGGTGTTATAATTCTCTCATGTGAATGTATCTGGTTCTGAAAAGAACCGAGGTATCTCGACGGTCCAGCAAGTATGCTCTGACCGTTTTCACAACAATGATGCAACTCTTAGTAATGGACTAGGTTGGTGCTGTATTGCGGACCTAGGACTCGCTGTACTGTGGGAGGTATTTCAAGTTCATGTTTCCCTGTCCTTTTTATTCAGCCACCTTTCTGGCAAGCTCCACATGGTGATTGGGGACGTACTGAAGTCCGATCTGCCCTTCTTTGATGTGTGCGTGGCCAACCTTCCGTACCAGATCTCCTCGCCGTTTGTCTTCAAGCTTCTCCTCCATCGACCGTTCTTCCGGTGAGTTTTTCCGGCAGGTTTTTTTTTCAGGGCTCAAAAACAATTACTTTGGATTTTGCCACCGCGTCTTGGTCCAAATGCAACAGGGATACTACTGTGCAGTGCTGGATTTTTGTCAATTTCTAGAAGGGTTCTAGCTATAGCCACGATGCTCTTGGGGTCTTTGAGTTATATGCTGGAAGGGAAAGAGGTTAACCAGCTGCTCATTTCCTCTAAGATGTTGTTTTGGGTGAGTTTGTTCCTTTTTTTCTTGTTCCTTGGTCTTGATGTCTTGATCCATTGCTTGTTTCTCAGGTGCGCCGTGCTGATGTTCCAGCAGGAGTTTGCCCAGCGGTTGGTGGCCAAGCCCGGGGACAAGCTGTACTGCAGATTGTCCATCAACACCCAGCTACTGGCCAGGGTGGACCACCTCATGAAGGTATTCATACCTTGACGTCTTGATGCAACCCAGCATCATCCAACCTTCCTTTGCTCCTCTTAGTAAACAGCACAAGAGCTGCTTTACCACACACTACCACAGTGTCCATATGGGGACTTAACCCTAACCCTAGCCTATGCACGTATCTGTACCACACAAGACATGAGCTGCTTACCTGACACACTACTACAAGAGCTGTAATTACCTGACACACTACTACAGTCTCCACTGGGGAACTGGATCATAAAAGCATGATGCATTACCATACAAACCACACTGTAGTGTATTGTGGTATTTAGGATGCCACACATACTACATGTGCGGTAAAATGTGGTATGCAGGTGGGTAAGGGTTTAAAAAAAAGAAGAGAATTTGCAATCATAATATCTGACATTCCTTTCATTACTTCATTATCTTGTTCCGTTTCTCTCCACTTAGGTTGGGCGGAACAACTTCAAGCCGCCGCCCAAGGTCGAGTCGAGCGTCGTCCGGATTGAGCCCCGTAACCCTCCCCCGCCCATCAACTTTCAGGAGTGGGACGGTCTGGTCAGAATAGCATTCGTGAGGAAGAACAAGACGCTGAATGCAGCTTTCAAGTAGGTGTCCTGTCTCTAACCCGCTAATTACCCGAACTTTGCACACAGTTGGCCTCCATATCAGATACAGTACCATGAGTACGCATCCACATAGCCCCTTTTAGTACCACATAATTCAGGTTGTTCACACAATCCCGTTCTTGTTCACTATTTCACCTATCTTGCATTATAATTCATTTGAAAATTATCTCTTCTCCTCCTTTTTGCAGGACAAAATCAGTCATGGAAATGCTCGAGAAGAACTACAGAATTCACTGCTCAGTCAAAGGAATTGTGAGTAAAAAAGGATTATTTCATAACACAGACTGGAAGGGGTACCTAGTCCATAGCAAGGCAGTAATGAATGCCCCTACCTCTACGGTGTGGAGAAAACAGTCCCTCACACTGAAACAGGTCTCTAAACAGTATGATTAAGACTGGAAGTGGTACCTTGTCCACAGAAAGGCAGTTATGGATGCCTCTACCTCTACGGTGTGGAGAAAACAGTCCCTCACACTGAAACAAGACCTCTAAACAGTATGATTAAGGCTGGAAGGGGTACCTAGTCCACAGAAAGGCAGTAATGAATGCCCCTACCTCTACGGTGTGGAGAAAACAGTCCCTCACACTGAAACAGGTCTCTAAACAGTATGATTAAGACTGGAAGTGGTACCTTGTCCACAGAAAGGCAGTTATGGATGCCTCTACCTCTACGGTGTGGAGAAAACAGTCCCTCACACTGAAACAAGACCTCTAAACAGTATGATTAAGGCTGGAAGGGGTACCTAGTCCACAGAAAGGCAGTAATGAATGCCCCTACCTCTACGGTGTGGAGAAAACAGTCCCTCACACTGAAACAGGTCTCTAAACAGTATGATTAAGACTGGAAGTGGTACCTTGTCCACAGAAAGGCAGTTATGGATGCCTCTACCTCTACGGTGTGGAGAAAACAGTCCCTCACACTGAAACAAGACAGACGGTCTCTAAACAGTATGATTAAAACTGGAAGGGGTACCTAGTCCACAGAAAGGCAGTTATGGATGCCTCTACCCCTATGATGTGGAGAAAACAGTCCCTCACACTGAAACAGGTCTCTAAACAGTATGATTAAGGCTGGAAGGGGTACCTAGTCCACAGAAAGGCAGTAATGAATGCCCCTACCTCTACGGTGTGGAGAAAACAGTCCCTCACACTGAAACAAGACCTATGGTCTCTAAACAGTATGATTAAGACTGGAAGGGGTACCTAGTCCACAGAAAGGCAGTTATGGATGCCTCTACCCCTATGGTGTGGAGAAAACAGTCCCTCATACTGAAACAAGACCGAATTAAGGTCTCTAAACAGTATGATCAAGACTGGAAAGGGAACCTAGTCCGCAGCAAGGCAGCACTGAATACACAAGAGGACATTATGAGACTCACAGTCCATTCAACTTTTTTTTTCCGAAGGAATTTAACATGATTGTAACCCTTGATCGACAGAGCAGTTGCATCACTTGTGTTTGTTTGTTTGTTTGTCTTTTCCCGCAGCCAATTGCCTCTGATTTTGACATCAAGGACAAAGTGCAGACCATCCTCACTGACAACGATTTTGACAAGTCAAGGCCACGTACCATGGACATCGACGACTTTCTCAGGTAACGGTTGGCACAGTTTATGAGGAAATGCACAGTCCTGCTTTGTGCTGGATCATTGTTGGTACCGACTTGGTTTGTCAGACCGAGTCCACATTGATTACGGACCGGAACCTAGAACGTATTCTAGGCTTGACTATCTTTAAGCAATTTAATCAAAAAGTTCAAAGCTAGTAGAAGGTGGATTTCAGGCCCGAAGGCCCGTGCCTGCCCAGGCTTTAATAAAGTGGCTGGGCCTGACCAGTGTTTAAGCTTCTCTCCCCACGACCAAGATGGCCAGAGTATACTGGCCAGAATATCGTCCCCTTGTAAAAGCAGCCAGCTCTTTTCATAGGACCACCTGTCTTCTCCGACAAGTTGCTACGTGTTTAACACTGTATCGCACGAGGAGCATACAAATTGTTTATCAAATTTTGTATATGTTTGTGTATTTGTATCTTTTGTTGGTAGGTTGTTAAACTCTTTCAACTCGGAAGGCATCCACTTCTCTTGAGGAGAAGCCAACCGTGCATCCGGAGGGCGGTGAAGATGACTGATATCGTATGGTCTTGGATGGAATGGGTAGTACAGTTTGGTCATCATCAGGGACGACTTGTGGAGCCAAGAAAATCCTGGACTGGAAAATATCGCTGGACATACATATAATGTGAGCTCCTAGGTGTGCGTTAATAAATTATTTGTTTCAAGAAACACTAGCCATGTCCAAGCTGGTGTTGAGATTAACTGGGTTTCATCTTGCCCGTGGTTGACCGGATTTTAATGGCAGAATTGATATGAAGGATGGATCCTCGTCAAATTTGAGAAATTTTTCCAGTCTTGGAGCGCCATCAGATCCGGATAGATATTGTATCTTCAAAGAATGACTGGTCGTCTTGACATGAAGGTAGAAAAGGCGTGGCTTCGACCTGGTCTTTGCTATGAGAAGGATGAACCAGGAAGGGTGTGGTCTGAAGTTGAAGGCGTGGTCCGTTGCCAGGAACCCCGCCCAGTTTCTTTTTGTGTATGCCCAGGAAAAAAAACATGCCAGAAGAAAACTGCTGGACGTGTTTATGGAACCCTGCCCATCCAGAATTTTCCTTGCGCCAGCACAAGATGGGTCGTGATGTCACACAGATGCTTAGCAAGATATTGTGGCTGGAAAAAATGCTAAGCGGAACTCTGAGGTTCCTGAAAATTCGGAAAATTAAGACTCCTGGGGATACAATCGGTGGGACAAAAAAGTTCATAGGGGTTCAATCAAGATACATGCTGGGAATGTGTGATTTGTGCAGCTTGGTCAACTAAAAATATCTGGCTTTGGGATGGTCAGGGGCGGTGTTTTTTTCCTTGTGCCAAAGATGGATGGAATTGCAACACAAATAATCTTATAAAGTATCAAATAACCACAAGGGAAACTGACTGGATTTATTTTAAGTATCTGACAAGTGAACAAAGAAAAATTGTCTAAGACTCGAACCAGTGACCCCCACTGCCAAACGAACAAAGATAATTGACTATTAGGGACAGTCAACACAGGGCTGGGTAACACAGTGAACTGTAGCCCATGTCGTCAGTTGGTAGACTGCCTGTACGATATTCCGGAGGTCACTGGTTCAAATCCTGCTCCAGTCATATTTTTTCTTTGTTCGCTTTTCAATGACTTGAACTTATAAAGAGTTGAGAAACAAGGAAAATTAATTCAACACCACAAATTATGTTTTCTTTTCTGTTTGTCATTTTACAGTACCCAATACAAATATTGTATTTATTTCATTTTCGTATCAACTGTACAGATAGATAACTGGCATTTTATTGAAATAATAAAATTTTCTTTCTTTTCTTCAGACTTTGACTAAAATAAAACTATGGCTTCTGTGTTTGCCTATCATTATTAATAATTCTTGTGAAAACTATTCCAAAAATACACTAAACTCAGTTATGAACAACTTATTGATAGGAATATTATTTTGTCACATCAACCAGAGAGGCTACTGGCTTTTGTTTTCTCATAGCAGGGTTATCTTGATTTCTTTTCTCCACCAAATGGAACTTTGGAGTAAAACAATGAAAAACGTTCATCTTTATAAAAAAAAGAAAAATTATTTTTCAAAATTAAACTATATTCATGATTAATGCAATAAATAAATGTCAAACTAAAACTACCACTGAATCATTACAAAAAAAAAAAAAAAAAAAAAAACCAGAGCTACATTTGTTCATTTTTTAATATAAATTACAGTACATAAATTAAACAACAATTCAAGAGTCAAATCCTGTGCACTCAAGTACATTACAGCCATTCGTAATAAAAAAAGAAGACAAAAAAATAGATATCATAAATTATACTAAGTCCACGTCGCTACACAAACATGAATATATACTTCATTCATTTAAAAAAACTACAAAGGATTCTGAAATTCTTATTTAATATTATTTTCAACTATTTTTGTCTTTTTTAGTTTCTCATGAACACAAATTAATACATCATTCTCCTACCCCTCCCCATCGCCCGAACAAACAAGTAAAGGATTACATCGTCCGAAACAATTGTCATAATTATAAAAATTTTGTCTGACACACTTTTTGTACATTTGTAATCTTGTCGATGCATTGCTATAGGATATGAAGGAAATTGTACACATACGGGCACGTAGGTGTCTATGTTTTTTTTAATCTACATGTACATCTGTCAAATGTATAAATTTCAATCATAATACTGACATTTGAACAGAATCAAATGTTGCTTGGTGTTGAGGAACTAGATTTGTTGATTTCAGAAAAAGCCCTGCCAATTTAGGAAATTCTTCAATAAATCAGTTAAGAAAAAGAATGCAAGGAAAACTCGGCCTGTTCATCCCCCATGCCAATACAGTTGAAGTCTGTAGTTAGTGTTGAAACCTTCCCATCAATTTCTATTTATTTATTTTTGTGAAAACCTGTACAACCCATGCTGACCTCGTGGACCAATACTGGGCCAATACCAGAGGGAAACCGTTGCTTTATACACCTGTATATGAATTATAATTGATTATGGGTTACCAATTAATACTGAAGGACAGGGTACCAATAATGATTATCTTGTCGTTCTGTTTTGACTGGACAAGTCTAATCTTACCAAATGAATATAACAGAGTTTGTGGACTTACGGTATTGACAATTGCAGAAAAGGGCTTTTCACACACATAAACACACTCACAATTGAAAATCAGGGTTTTTCTGGAAAAAAAAAGGTGGGACAAAGTGAAGTTAAAAGTTTCAAGGTATAATGCAGGTGTCCCCAGGTGATGTGACAGAATGAGTTTAAAGGTAATATCATACTTTGGTTTTTGTCAAAGACAACCCGAAAACAAATTCCCTTTTCAAAGAACAGACATTTCTATCGTATGAGTGGCAGTTTTGATAAATTACTCCCCAACACTTTGCTTCTTTTCAATAAAACTGATAATTTTCTATTTGAATATAAGATAGTTTCCTAAATATGATTTTGTTTTTTGTGTAAAACGAATAAAAAAAATGAGTATTTACAGAGAAAAAAGAAAAGAAGGAAACCACGGCTATCTACACTAAAGACACTTGATGGTACACTGATTAATTTATTAATTGATTGATTGATTAATTCACAGATAAGCATGATATTCAAATGCCCATGGTTATTTGACAAACAGGGACTGGGCCAATGGTGCCCCCCAAAAAAAGAAAAGCTACTCCTGTTTGCCCAATGATAATTCTATGGAACTTCTGAGTATGGAAATTTCACTAAGCAACGGACAGTTTTTGCATGGGATGAAAAGATGGGGAAAAAAGGAAAAGATGACAAGCTGAAGGAATTGGAGTAACAGTAAGCAATTCATACACCAAAGAATGTTCAAACCCTTTTGTCAGCCCTGCTAATTGTGCTAAGCAATTTTTTTTTTTTCAAACTTAGCAGTTCCATGAATTGGCTTAGGGAGTATGGTAGGAATACATTAGTATCTGAATGGTAAACAGGGACTGTGCATACTTCTTCACGCCGAAACCAAGCAAATCAGCAACCGGCTTCTCTTTCAATCTAGCTATCAATCGTTCCAGCCAAATGCTTGAAAACCAACAGTTATCCTCTCCCTCCCAAACAAAAATAAAAAATAAAAACAATATCCAAACGAAACAGTTTTCCTACAAAAATAACCACTTTGTAAAGTCCATGTACACATCTGTAGGTAATTCTTTTAAAAAGTATTTACAGTATCAGACAGATCTCACATAAAGATGAGTGTTTATAACAAACTGGGTCGTTATTTCTCAAGGATTCTAAATCTAGCCAGAGGCTGACACACACAATGAGTGCCATCCCCAAATCATCGCTCTGGTCTTCTGAAAACTGTTCAGGGTCGATTTCACCAAACTCATCGTAACTTGATTAAAGCCCTACGTTGGACAGGCCCCCTACGGTGGGTTATCCTTTGTATTACTCGAGTTATGTTCGATCGTAGGGCTTCGTGAAATCGACCCCTGATCCGAGCATTGGAGACTTGTGGACATGTCATTTCAAATGGCACTTAAAAGAAACAGCTCTTGGAGTATGGCTGCCGCCGCACCGTCTCAGCAAACGGCTTGGCTTCTGTGACCCTAAACGTTGGCCCATGTTGCCTCGGCGGCCAGGGGTCGATTTCACCACACTCATCTTAACTTACTATCAATTGTAGGATTTAATGATGAACTGCAGCCCTACACAGGATACGGTGGATATCCTTCGTAACTCGAGTCACCATCAATCGTAGGGCTTTGTGAAATCGACCCCAGGATCGGCAGCTCTAATCAGCAAGACAGTCCTATGATTAGTCAGGATTCGTGCTTCAAGCATCACCACAGGGACGACAGGTTGGTTGGACTATCCCAATCCTCACCAGTAGTCAACAGTTTGCATTCTACTATCAGCCTCTGGCTAGATCCGGGATCTCCAATAAAATCAAGTGACATTTTCTTCTATGATAATAATTAGCCTATAAACCAGCACCCACTAAACTTCCAAACAAAAACTGGACCAATTGCCAGACGTAGATATTAAAGATTAAAAAAAAATATGATCCAGTCTCCCAACAGCTCACTTGTTGTGTTGAGAGCGCTGGCACGTACACTCTTCCCCGTCACAGGGTCTCTCCATAGCAAACATACAAGAATACTTTGTTTTTTTTCCCCTTTCTCACAGAAATTGCTTGATATAAACAGCAAGACAAAGACACTTAGGGATGTCAACTTCATCGCATAAGGACCAGTACAAGTCAGTTTACGTCTTGTCAATGCTCAGTCATTTTGGTTACCTTAATTTAAAAAAACAAAAACAATACAATATAACAGAAAAAAAGTTTCGATACTGTTTTTGTTTTACAGCGAAACATCATTGCAATCCGAGTACAAAACATGGCAGAGTTGACCAATACACACATGTCTGTCAATAGTAAAAAAAAAAATGTGGTCAGACAAGTGATGATATATAGTGCGGGAGGTAGGTTATAATTGCAGAAGATAAAAACAAAAAATGAAGAAGAAATGTTTGAATAACGACATTCCAATCAAACGAAGGTCTTGGTAATTAATGAGCAAAATAAATTAATTACTGTAATGTTGTATTTTTTTTTTTTTGGTATCGCTTTATCAGGAAAGCTACATGTACATGTAGTTGTACGTGTTCCAATGAACATCACATTTCAGACCCAGGCCTTTTGGTCAACCACAGATTACTTAATCATGGAGTTAATTCGGGGAACTAGACCAGGCCAAGGGTCTTTTCCAAACCTCGGCTCCGGCTCAGGCTCCATTTCGGGAATCCATTGAAAAATAACGGGTATGAAAATAGAGGCTTTTGGTTGCGTTTCTGAAGTAGATCCTAACTGCGGTACTAAGGATAAATCACTTTTGTCCTTGTACTTCTGCTTAGTACCTACCTAGTGTATTTAAACCTACCCACTTTCTTAGGCAGCACTTACAAGTACTAATCATGTACTCAAAACATAGTAATACTGAAATATGAAAACATTTATCTCTCTAAACACGTACAGTGTGCTACTCTTAATGCAGCCTCCATTATCCTCATTCAGTTTGCAGAGAATCTCCGTCTCTCAATTTTTTAATAACATAATAAAATCTACTTTTGGTTATTATTTGCACAGATTTCAGTGTCAACCTCATCCAGCATTTTACGAAACGGAGGCTCAGGCTCCGGTTCCATTTCGTGAATCCATTCTGAAATAACGGGTATCAAAATAGAGGCTTTTGGCTGCGGTTCTGAAGTAGATTCTCTGGTTTGAAAAGTAAAACAGAGTTTCAGCTTCAGTGTGAAACCATAACCTATATTTTCAGCATATGATGTCAGAGCTGGCGCCTGAGCCTAAGCCTCCGTTACGTAAATGCCCATAGTTACGACTCTCATGAGTTTATATTACAAGCCTGTTTTCGTTTTGTTTTTCGCTTCTTATGCCAATGAATTTTTCAGAAGCATTTTCTAGTTAAGAGGGGGAATCATGAATTATCTTACACTAGGTTATTTTTTTAGTTCTTCTTGCTCGACTTGAATTTAAAAACAATACTTTAACATCTGGCTATCTACACTATGCACAATATATAGTGACAAAATAAGGTTTGTTTCCAGTTTGTTTACAACTTGTAAACCACTGGGGGTACATGTATGTATGTACACCATAAGTTAAGAACCATGGGTACTAAGGCTAGTGATCCATGGTTAGTTAGACCGTGGCTTGTAAACCATGTCATATTGAGAATGGCTTGTATTGTAAACCATGGCATAATAACCATGGTATATACACCATGGGATATTGGGATATCTTGTAAACCATGGCATCTCGCATACTGACCATGGTCTTGTAAACCATGGCATATTGAGAATGACTTGTATTGTAAACCATGGCATAATAACCATGGTATATACACCATGGGATATTGGGATATCTTGTAAACCATGGCATATTGCATACTGAACCATGGCATAGATACCATGGCATATTGACCATGACTTGCCAACAATGGCTCTTAAACAAAAAATGCTGGCAAAACCACTGTCTGTAAGCCATGTGTTGTATACCAGTACATGGTATACCATGTCATAATGGACTACACTTCGTAAACTACGACCTGTAAATCCAACGATTGTAAACCATGAATGCATGAAACCATATCTTAATCTCTTAATCCCTTCTCCAACTGCTCACCACTTTGACACGCAAATGCTGACACATATTTTGTAGCTGATTTTATCTTAATCTTACACCACACATGAATCGCAATAATATATACTCTTAGAAAAAATAAATAGTATTGATTACAGGTTTCCTGCACACGATGTCTCGACGACTTGCTCTCTTCGCATCGACTCCGCGGATAGCTCACACTGCGAGGAACTCGCTCGCAACTTTAAACATGCTGCGATATTGTTGTTTACTGGAAGATGAAAGCCACTGCAATTGCCAACCCGACCTCGTGCGATCGTTCCCACCCTCACTGGGCGACGGGATTGGCTGCTTGCATATTGCTGGTGACGAGAGGTCGCATGTTCAACACAGAATCCGACGACACACTGTGGACTGGCGGGACCATGGTGATGTTCCCTCGTATAGACTTCACGCCTGGGGACGGGGAAACAGGATGGGGCGACGATGACGGATGATGCGAGGGGTGGGCCGGCGCACTGGAGGCATCGGTCGTGATTAGACCATCCTTGCTAAACACATTGTCCCTGCTGGACTCCCTGTCAGGGTCCGTGATGATGCTCAGGTCTTGCAGGACGACCTGCTGCTGCTGCTGTTGTTGCTGCGGCTGGTGGTGATGGTAATGGTGGTGATGGTGGTGGTGTCCGGTGCCGTCGTTGTCCAGCTTCCTGTGCTTGGCTGGACCGTGAGAGTCGGGGAAGTCGGCGGCGTGCTTCAGGCCGTTGTTGCTGGCCGCCGTGGCCGACATTTCACTGGGCAGGTCGCCAGTGACCAATCCGCCGACCTCCGGGGAGCCATTGTTCAGAAGTTCGGCCGGAGAGGAGCCGTTGATGGAGGACAGCATGGACACAGACTGGGAGAGTTTATTGTTTATCCGATGCTTGTCTATCAGACTGTGTGAAGGGATAGGACTGACTAAGCTCTCTGCATCATCCAGGAAGCGATCCATGTAATCTCTAGTAAAAAAGAAACCACAAGACAATCAAGTCAATTTTTCAAGACTAGACAAAACCAAGTGAAAATTGACAGGTGAATGGTAGTGCTTCTAAAAGACTGTCTGGAACCGACTGCTTTGTAAACTGCCTCACAATTTTGTACATTTTGTTTGACTAATATAAATTCACCAAAGACCCCTGGTGGAACGAACAACAATAAGAATGGATGTTGGAGACTCACGTGATGCCAGGGTGCAGGTGGTACTTCTTCTTGGAGAGCCGGGCCTGGTTGGCAAAGCTGTCGTGTCGGGCTGTCTTCTTCCACAGGTAGTAAAACTGCACCAGTTCCCCGACTGACCTCGTCCGCACCTGGAAAGGAGATCATCGGCAGAAGAGGAGCAGGAAGGAAGAATAGGAAAACCAAGTGAGATTGTGCTCCACTTTATTTATCATTCCGATCCTTTGATTAAAATAATGAGGTTTACTGGTGTTCAGGGCCAAGAATCCTCCGAAGACAAATTGGGGAGAAAAACATTGTGGGTTTGAGGTCTGGCAGCCACAAGTTTTGAATAATTTAATTGCTGCATACACATTTGGATGGCAATTGGTCCATTGCTGATGAAGAAAGGGGCTGCCTTAATGAACTCAACCGACCCCGGCCTGATGTCACACAGGAGGCCGCCCTCACCTTATTGAGCTGAATCAGATGGAAGTTCTTCCCGTACGCCCTCAAGCCGCTCTCGAAGTTGCGACACTCCTCCTCCGACCACAGGCTCATCTCGTCCATAGGGGGCGCTATTTGCATGCGGTGCCGCCTCAGGGCCTCGTCTACATTGTGACCGCACTGGAGAAGTATGTACAGTGACTATTGGGGGGTGGTGGGGTGGGGGGGGGGTTTGGAATAAGATAGGAACATGTCAGTAATGTATGTATGGTGAACAAGATTCTGCTTCAATGATTACACTCCCAGCGAGCGGTGTACTAGACTCTGCCACTGGGAATATCAACAAAACTCCGACCAGTATTGGATTTCATAAACCACTAAAGTGAATATCTTAAGATGAGCTGTCAATATCGCCATATTGTGACTTGTATCTTGACATCAGACTTTGCTTAGGAGTATAAATATCAACTTACATTCGCCAAACATAAGAATTTCACCTCACTTTGTGTTTTCGAGCATTAAAATCAGAGTGTGCGGCAATGTGAATCTAAAAATTAATTGTAAATGGCCTGAATTTAACATTCACTGTTTTCCCGCATCTTTTGCAAAGTCTTTGGACAATCGCCGTAATTAAAGCGTGCACAAAGTTTTTTAAGGCGACCGGTAGTTTGCTGCCCTCTATCGACAGCCTTCTCCAAAAGTTACCCATTTGACTTCAAGTCACACACTTCAACTAATAATTGAAGACGGCAAGTGCGAAAACTCTTTTCCTGGGTGGATTTCTCTTTTTGGTTTGGGTACTCACCCTTTCATCGTCTCGTACATGGCAGCCCTGGGGCAGGGCCTTGACACCCATGGTGCCCGGGGGAGGCTGCTGAACCTCCCTGAGGTAAGTTTCCACTGGGTCCACCTCCAGCTTGTTGGGATTCCACAGGAGCCTGTCCTCGTTGTCGTACGCTGTCAACACAGAAAACGGCCATAAAAAAACTGTCAAATTTACATCTTAAAGGTATTATCAGACTTTGGTAAGAGACCAAAACAGCAATGTTCACAGATTTACGTATAACTTACAGGGTATGAAGATGGTGCTGGTAGAAACCTACCGCTAAAATGTTTCTGCCTGAAATGGTGTATTTATCCAGAAATTAGTCAAACAACGACCGAAAATCTGTTTGATCTTTTAAAAGATCAAAAATAAAAGAAAAAGACTTAAGAAATACTGTGGCTGTTTTTCACTGTTTTCTCAAAAAGTGGGCACCGTATGGGACTGACATTTTCACAGATGACTGGGACTGTATCTGTCTTGATATTTTTGCCCACGAATCAGTATTTCTTTGACAAAAACCAAAGTATGATATTACCTTTAAAAAGATACAGATCCTCAAAACGAACCATTTTCCCCATAAAAATATACATCACTCAATAGAAAAAAAAATCTCTCGTATTGAACTTGTGTTTAAAAGTCTATTTCACTTTCAAGTTAAGCATCATAAATTAAGCTCACATTCAACCAAAGAAACAGACAGACATGTTTCAGCAATGGTGTTGATGACTTATGCTGCAAACATTAAATATTTCAAAATAGAGGGAGTTTACTCAAATACGCAATGATTGCGATGATTGAAAATATTGAAATATATCCTATGATTATTTGGTGGGTTACTAAACATTTTTGGAGGGCTGGTAAAGATTTTGTGAGGGTGCTGGTTCAAATAATTTTGACATGTGTTGTGCTAAGGAATTGATTAAGGAATTCTTTAACCCTATCTGTCATCAACCTTTAAGTCACTCATAAAATTGAAAAATTATCAGTATTTATTTGATGCTCCGTACCTGGAGCGTCGCCATAGTGACTCAAGCCTTCAGGAATAACAGCCTGGTAGTCCGAGCCAACACTGATGGTCTGAAAAAAAAAAACCAAGAAGAATGGAATTTATCATTGTTCACAGGAATTTAAACCTGACCCTCTGCATCTACCACAAAAGACAAGAGCTGCTTACCACATATAACCACAGTCTCACATTTCCCCAGGGGATCTGGATCATAAACCATGCACTACCAAGAGAAAACAATCACATGGTGGTGTAGTGTGGAAATCAGGATACCACACTTACCACAGGAAAAACCATGAGTGGTAATCTGTGGTATCCAGGCGGGTTAGAGACTAGAGTAATGTTAACATTTCACTTGATAAGGCGTACGACAGCAACAAGGTATTCAGACACCTTAAAAGGTATGGTCTGCACAAGCTGAAGTCACTGGCATAACTGGACTTCAAATTTGAGCATGCTTTCCCGATTTTCTCCAAAACAAGTTCACAACAGACAATGCACGAATGCGCGGTATTTTTGAACGCTTGAGGGCGCTTCGAATTACTTCCGGGGGTCATTTGACAATGCCTAGTTCTTGTGTACCGCTGTGTCAGAATACAACTCGTACATGTCGTAGTAAAAATATACACTTCTATCGTATCCCAAAAGACAAAATTGTCCGTAAATGACCTCTGCTCAATTGAAAATTAACCGGACCATACCCCCGGAAGTAAATAAAGTTGTACACCTAACAGCGCCCTCATGCATTCAAAAATACCGCGCATTGAGCCAACTCATACAAACATATTACCCAGATCTCAGCACTATGGGACCCGTGTAAAAATGTTCAATGCCTACCTTTTTCCAGTCTTCTGGAGGGACGTAGTCCGAATCTTCTGAGCCAGTGTCCGAGTCCCCGTCAGTAGCCGTATTGGCTGTAAGAATACATTGATAATGATAATTTAGGCATACTGCAATAACTTCCCAATTCTTCTTTCGGGTTTTAGAGGAGTGGGGCTTGCAAGAGCAAAAGCCTAACCCTACTCCCAAAATTATTTTATGTTTGAAAATAGGAAGACATTTCAGGTGAATGGCAAAAAAAAAGAGACTCAAGCAAGATTAAGTTAAAGCAATTGCTCATTAATAACGATAGGAGTTTGATTATTAAGCATGTTAAGGTGGTAATATCTTCTGATAAGGAGCATTTTGACAATTTAAAGGGCAGAGTTTGAATATCAAATAGTCAATGGGAATGGGAACATTCGAGGGGGGCACTGTGGCCAAAAGCAGGGCAGGCCACGGTCCCCAGGCCCAAGTCTAGGTCCAATGATACAGACATCAAAACATTTCAAATCTGAGGAATTTGAAATCTAATGAATAAGAGTCACATATCACAAATCTATGTTGCACCATTCTACAATTGGTGCCTCAACCTGGAGGAATGCACTCATAGGTATGAATGAAGGTAGAGTATACTCACATCTTAGTAATCTGTGAGTGCCATAGCTGCCGGGGCTGTCGCTGGCATGGCTGCCTGGCCCAGGGAAGAGGTCGCTGTGCAGGTCGTCGATGCTCTCCTCCCCGGTCCCTTCCTCCGGGTTCTCACACTGGTTGGGCAACAGGTCCTGGGCGATCTCCTCCTTATCCAGGGTCAGGTTGCTGGAGTTCAGGATCTCGTCCGTGCTGCCGTCCGTCTCCGTGGAGTCGTCCTGCTGGTGATGCAAGGGGGCGGGGCCACTGTCCGAGTTGGGCGGGACCGGGTCCTCCTGAGGGCAGTACATCCTCCAGAGCTGGTCAACGGGAATCTCCGCCTCCTGTGAGAAGAGATCACCATGAGAGGGAAGAGAATGCAGTTCAAATTAAAACACACAACACTGGAAATCACTCTTTGACTCTCTTGTACCAACAAAACCGTACAAGTTTAAATCAAGGACATAATTAGGAACAACCAAACCGGGAAATGAATATGAAGCAAACAAAACAAAACACAAGAGGACCGGCTGGTTCATGGCTTGTACCTCGGCTAGTTCGTCCAGTTCATTGCTGAAGCATTCTCCCATCTCGCCACCTTCCTCTTCGTCGATGGTCCGCTCGTCGTCATACTCGTTCACGAGCATGTCGGCGGTCACATCGAAGTCCTGGTCAGTCTCTGTAGACATTCACAAGAACAACGAAAAGAGGTTAAGTTCAAAATACTTAATAATACTACTTCTGGTGTAGTCACTTCTGTGGATGAGGCTTAGCTAAGATAAAAGACTGTGATGGCTGTGGACGTTCAATAGGCAGAACATCAGTTCCATAGGTCTCGAGTTCAAGTCCAGGTTCAATTCTTGTTTACATCCGATTCATTCACCCGAAAAGTTAAATATGCCATTAACTCTCTTTTTTGTTGGTATCTTATGATGCGTCTTTGGTTGATTTGTTCCCAATGGATAAAAATGATTCCAAATCTAATCAAGTATTTGTATCGTTGAAGTAAATTTCTTTTTCCTTCTCACTGTTATGAATCTGCGTTTCTCAGAATCACAGAAACTCACAAACAGTAAGTTTCTGGAATGGACAGGTCTACTTACCCGGACTGGAGTCGCTCGTAGCGGGCTATAGAACAAAAACAAACAAAAATTGATTTTTTTTTAAAGAAAACTTTGTTACACAAAATCCCTCAGGTCAGCCATTCATGAAAAGACATTAGTTTACATTAGCATCCTGTTACAATAAGAGAAGATAATTACATGATTTAGTGTTAATATACAAACTCACATAAACTGTTAAGCCTTCGATAAAGATCCTACTAGGATCAAAATGCATCAGGCCCTCCTAACTCCAAGCATAAACTGTTTGTTTTGATATCCATTTGATGTCAGCAAGCTAAGGTTTTAGAAAATTGGCAGTGTTTTTAAGTTGTTTGGGGAAATTATGAGAGAAGTCAGCGACACAAAGAATGAACTCAACGGCGAGAGATAAATAAAGGCAAGGCGCACACACATTTAACATGTTTAAAGTTAAACGGCTAACTAGCTACAAAAACTAACGACTAATTTCATCAATGAAAGCAGCATTCAAAATTCCAGAAAGAAAATAAGAAAAACAGAAGAAAAGTTTCTTTAAAAAGTTTTAGAAAGCAATTTTTAAATTAAATTAGGGCCTCCCGAAAATTTTGCTTCACTCAGCCTTAAAAAAAAAAAAAACTGAGTGAACTGTCTAACGTTATAATTAACAGTTATGCTACGATTTCCCAATTAGAAACCTTGAAGCAGCATTGAATTTCTGAGTCCTCCGTACTAGGACAGGTAGGCCCAATGTCTAGGCCGTACACTGCGCAGGGAGGCCGGCCCAGAACGTACAGGCGCCTACCGTGTATGCGCAATATAGCACGGTGTTGAATTTCGTAACGTTCATTGATGCGAAAGACAAGTAGGGGCCTAACGTAGGCCCTAAATATTTTGCATAAAATTTAATCAATCTCGAGAGTCAACGTCCCGCACCAGGATAATTACCTAGATTAAGTTATAAATCATTTACCCATAGAAAAAATTCCCGTCAATATCAAGCGCAAATAAATGAAAAAGGCGTCATTAAATCTGAGCGGATTCAGGAAATCTCACCAACTTACCTCGGCCATTTTGAAGATTATGATGGGATGGCATTGACCGGGAACCAAAAGGTCAAAGAGTTCCCGGATGTCAACGTGACTCGATACCAAAGACAAATCCGCAGTTGATTGGTCATTTCTGAAAAAGAAAACTGCATATATTTAGTAAATTATGAGTATCACATAGCTTTATCCTCAGATGTTTCGTATAATTATTCTTATTTTATTAATTTTATATATACATCTGTATGACTTTTTTGAATAAAATATTTTTTAAATGAATATTTATAAAAATTTATGAAATATATCTCAGTAAATATCGACCAATCAGAGGCTTCGGTCTTCAGCTCAGCCTCAAATGAAGTATACGCAAATGTCATAGCAACCCTTCAGCGGTAGCTTTTCGAGGTTTCAAGTGGTTAAGAGTTTGGATGAATTAATTTGCAGAAACTTTCATGAGAACCCGATTTTCGAGTTTGTGCAGCTAAAAGAAACAATAGCTGCGATCATGTCGACCGGGAAAGCAAAACCGGGGTAAGCAGAAGCCTAATGATTGTAAATTAAAAGCCAAAAATTGTACCCCAAAGTCAAAATGGAACTCTCGCGCGCAAGGAAGCGATTGCATGAATCATGTCCATGATGACTCAACCAAGTCCACTCATAAAATACTTCCAATCAATGCCATGATTCAGTGTCAGATAATAAATAAATGTTAATTGAATGATATGACTGGTACGACTAACAATAACAATCAGTGTAAGGATAGGTGTGGGAACTTACATCAGACATCAGCAAAAGTCCAAAACATAACCAGATATTGAGATAACAAACATGGGCATGATTATTAGGGGGAGGGGCCGGGGGGGGGGGGGGGGGGTGGGGATCACTCAAACTCAAAGATTGAAAGAGGATAGGACCTACGGCTTTTTATTTTAATTAATTTTAATGATCATCATATTACCACAAGTGAAACTGACTGAAACTTGAAGCCGTAAATAACAAAGTTACACTTTGAGCGATCCATCCCCCATTGGCCCATGCATCCATAAATCTCAGCCTCAGATTAATTGCAGCATTGCTGCGTGTATCGATTAAATTATCCCTGGGATATGGTGGTGTGTGCGTGGTTTCATGGCGTCTGACTGCCAAACGAACAAAGATAATTGACTATAGGGGTCACCACCAACGTAGGGCTGGATGGCTGAGTTGGTAAACCGCGCCTGTACGGTATTCAGGAGGTCACCGGTTCAAATCCCACTCCAGTCAATTTTTCTTTGTTCACCTTTCAATGACTTTAAATTCAGTCACTTTCCCTTGTGTTATTTGATGATTGTAAAAAAATGTTAATGAATTATATCAATCTTTAATAATAATAATAATATTGTTCTCACACATTCTGGAATTGTGGTTGTCTGAAAGGTGATGTAAAAACAGTTGTCTCTTTCAGTTTCATCTGTTCATAAGACCGGTTGTCAAAAACCAATATTATTATATTTTTTTTTAATCAAGATGAAAACTTATTCCATTTGTGGGTTATGTAAACACTGGGTAAAACTTGACCTAGTATTTTACAGGGTAGTCAATTCAGTTTGACTTTTGGACTTAATAGTTGTTGGCCCTTCATTAAATTGACCTCTGAACAATTTGTCCTTTATTTTGCATGGGGTTGAGACCGTTGACTTTGGATGCCTCAGTTAAGTTTGGTTCAGTGTAGGGCCACTGATTTTCTGTTTCAGAAAAGTGCGAATTAAATTTCACAAAAACTTGGATTCCATTTAAGGCTGAAAAATTTGGTTTCAGACTGAACAAATCTGTTTTGTGCCATTCGGTTCCAAAAAGTTGTATAACATTCAGTATAAAATCGCATACAGTGTACTCACTGTGTACTGACTCCATTTTGCGGAAAATCAGTGGCCCTATCACTATCAGTGCCAATACTCAATAGCATTCTGGCTGAGAAATCACTGAGCAAGAAAACAATTAGGTCAATGGGTTCTGATATTAAAGCATTTGTTATACAGCTAGACAAAAACTTTTAAAAAGTTGAAAGGAAAACTTTAAATTAACGATGCTTATAAAAACCAAGAAAGTTTTAAGGCTTTGCATGGTGACAATTGGTATATTATATGGATCGGTTTGCGTACACACCATTGAAGAATTGTTCATACTTTAGCACTTTTTGTGCAATTTTCGTAAGGTCGTAATGTTTCAACTAGCCTGCTCTAGTCATCATTGATCAGGATACTTATAAATACGGTAGATAATTGTCTGAAACTTCCATATGTGTACAAAGATCTATGCAAAAACTATTAATAATAATCTAACAAGGCCTAAAGATGCTTGGAGTAAGGAGGGCCTGATCCGGGAATGATCCTACCAGAATAGAAACGCTGGGCCCTCCTAACTCCAAGCATTTAGAATTTGTTGGCTTATCCCAGTAGTCAAAAATGTGTATTTATAGATCTGTGTACATATTGAACTATTTTCAAAGTGAAGCAAATAGTCTCTTTGAGAGAGTATTTTGTAATATGAAACTTGACATGATCCAGCGCAATGTTTAATCAGGTCACGGCCATACAGAATTCTCCTTATTAGTGCATCAAATAATGTTCAAATAAGTTTTCTATACATGTGTAAATATGCAGTGTGTGCAAATATTAAGGGGAGAAGCCACCTCTTGTGCCATTTCCTGGGTCACAAACCAGTCTACTGTGCATGCATTAAATTGTGTACATTGTACACAGAAATTTTATCAAATAATAGGTCATTCAATGGCTTTGTTATCAATGCCAAGTAGAATTTGTACCTTGCATATATATTTTTCTGCTATAAAGTCGCTTGATTATATGAATCGGTCCCATTTGATCAAATGTCTGCACATACAGGATCGCATACAGGGGACGTGTGATTTTCATTGGGCAGCCGTTTGGGTATTTAAGTTTTCTGTTGGAAGTTGGAACCAGAAGAACTTCATTCCTACTTTTGGATACATTCTGGACAAGCTTGTACGTTTAAATTCTGCTGAATTGCAGCAATGTTCAGTATCAGCATGGCAAGCAGATAGCTTGGTCAGTGTTAGTACTGTTCTTGTTTTGTTTTTATTTTAATCTAGGTAGGCCCTGCAGGCCTTGAATTTAGTTCTGAAAAGGGCAAGGCCACTTTTCCATTGCAAGGAGCACTTCCATTGTAAAATCATAATGTCTATGGAAACATTTGAAGGGGGCACGAAGGCCAAGAACCAGGGCAACAAAGGCCATTGCCTCCGTGGCCTCCGTTAAATTCAAGGCTTGCCTTGTCCTTTAGAACTCTTTCTCAAAGGCTTTGCCAACTGGAAGCATCTTCAATCATTTGCGCAAGTTTTAGAACATTTATTGTTTTGTCATGCCAGATCTTAAGACACATTTCTCAAATCTTTCATTCCCTCCCTTTCCCCATTTGAACGGGTCCTCAGATAATTTTAACCTAAAAAAAAAAATTATTAACATCTGCTGAGCCTACATTGCATTTAACTGTTTTGTAAATTTTTCTTGGTGTTTTTTTTTTTCACAGCGTGCTGAAGGTGCCCGGTGGCGTCCCCGCAGCGCCAAACCGCAGCAAGTTGACCAGCCAGGCCAGCCAGAACCGACTGTTCAACACCAATAAGGACCGGAGCCTGAATGTGGGCGTGGCCTCCCGCACCACTCTCAACTCCTCCAGTCGCAAGAGCCAGATTGGCCTGGACAGCAAGATTGAGCAGCGGCTTGGCGGACGGATTAACACCATGATCCAGGTACATGAAGTGTTAAACCACTGGCAGGCCAGTGGAGTCTGGTGTGGGCAAAGGGATGGGCCATGGTCTTGGCTAAATTGTCTTGGGGTCGATTTCACCAAACTCATCATAACTTACTATCATTCGTAGGACTTATGTTGCATTACATCCCTATGTAGGATATGATGGGTTATCCTTCGTAACTCGAGTTAGGATGATCTATTGTAGGGCTTCGTAAAATTGACCCCAGGATCAGGCCTTGGTGTTCCTCACAGGGTTTTCATGGTCTTTGGCTTCCAGAGTGTAATCCCATGTCTTAAAATACCAATTTCAAGCCCCTGCTGTGTCCTAGATCATAGTTGGCACTAACCTGATTGACAGATTGAGTCCACATTGATCATGGACAATATCCAGAAGCCAGGCTTGATTGATTTAGGCTTGATTGATTTTAATTATAGTAAAGTTCAGGCCTGACATGAGGATACTTTCATGCCTGATGAAGGCCTGGGCCTGGCCAGGCTTTTCAATGGCTAGGCCCAACCAGTATTGAAGTGTCTCATCCTAAATAAGGTGTGACATGTGTGAATTAGTCTATACAATAATAATTCAAAATAAACACATGGTTTCCGTCAAACTCAATTCTCACAACTTGAAAAGACAGTATATTATTGCATTAAACGCTGCAGCAAGCTTGCAGACCACCATTCGTGAATGCAGTGTGCCAACAATTTCTTATAAGCTGTGTTGTGTCAATCCTCTATTGCTTTTTGCATTCCTTCAGGTGTTTGACGATGCCGGCTCTGATGTCACACCACAGCCTCTTCTGGTTGTGGATCCCAATGCGGTCAAGCACAACCAGAGTAAGATCTTTGGCAGTGGAGGCGATTCCAGCGGTGGCACTGTAAGTACAATAGAACTTTCAAACGTTAACCTGTCTCCCCATACTCTTTTTTTTATAGACTTTTTCAAACTATCTCCTTTTCAATCCATGTTGAAACCAACCCGGATTCACCCCGGTTCAGCCTGGCAAGTTTTTGAGCCAGATCAAATAGACGCAACATTCACACTACGTTTATGGTGAACCGGCTCATACAACACAGATCACACGTCACACGGCGCAAAATGCAGTTTGGAACCGGGTTGAGATTTTTTTTTTCTTCTTTTGCAGCCTACCGACCTGATGTCCCAAGCGTCCATCTATCAGACAGGCAATGCAAGCTTTGCTGGGCCTTTCACAAGGTAGGTATACTTTATGCTAGAGGTCTGCTTAATAACCCCATTCTGTAACGAGAGGAATTTTGACATCACTCACCTTACCTATCCACTTTCAGGTCGCCCTGGCCGATAAGGCTGCTTGCCTCCCCTTACGGTCTGCCCTGACTTGACTGCTATATAGCTTGGGCTTCTGTCCAAGATCTCTATCCCAATTTTGTGTATTTCCTTTTCTACTGTCCTTCGACGTGCTTTGTCTTCAGCCTACCAACCCTCCTTCTCAATTTTGTCATGTTGGACCGAGTTTGACAGGGTTTTATTTTGTTTATGTTTTCTGCTTAGGTCTGTGTTTGGAACCAGCATGACCCAGTCAAGCCGATCGGCCGAGTCTTTCACCGACGACTTTGCCGAGCCGGCAGCAGCCACGGATATTTCCACTGGTCTCGGAGGTGGGTTATGCATAAGGAAATCTTTATTGATATACCTGACTGTGTGAATGATGCTATAATTCACCCAAAAGGTAATATCACACTTTGGATTTTGTCAAAGAAATGCAGATTCATGGGCAAAAATATCAAGGAAGACACAATAACAGTCATCTGTGGAATTTTCAGTCCCATACGATGTCCACTTTTTGAGAAAACTGTGAAAAGTGCCTGCAGTATTTAAAACAAATCTGTCCAGCCATCATTCTTTCCGTCTGAGTCTCCCTCTCAGGGATCCTGAGCAGGATTCTGTGTTGGATCCATCACACCTCACGGCATATCCTGTCTGGGACGTGGATTTGTATTAGATCAAAATATGGCGACCAAGATCCGCGGTGAAACAAACAGGCCCAAGGTGTGAGATGTGTTGTACTGAACTTTGTTGGAAACTTTCTTTTCCTGCTCTTGTTCCCCAGACGTCCAGACCGAGAGGCAGATTCAGAAGGAGGTCCTGACGGAGGAGGATCTGGACAAAGTGGTGACCATCCAGCTAAGTGAGACAGACACCATCTGGATGCTGGACCTGCCGGGCATCTCTCTGTCGGCCGAGAGTGACGAAGCAGCTACCGTCAAAGAACGCAACGAGAAATACAAAGAGGTAGTCAAGATGTTTTGCTAGAAACTCGGGCTAAGCTGATTGCCCTGGCACTGCAAAATACAGGCTACATTAATTTGCTGCCCCGGGTTCAAATTCTCCATTCAGTGATTCATTAACCCTACATTTGTATGTTTATAACCCCACGTTTCTCTTAAACCATGGCCGCCTTGCCAATTTATCTTCTTAAAGGCATAATACATGATTGGTAAAGGTCACAGAAAAGCATTCACACTTTATCTAATCCAGCATGTACATGAAATAATAAGCCTGTGAAAATTTGAGCTCAATCGGACATCTGAGTCACGAGAAAATAGCGAAACCCCGACTCAGTTTTTCTTATAAAACATAAAGGAGTATTTTTTTTATCTTGCTAATGATCAAAAATGTTGTTGGTGTTTGGTTTTACTCTTTCTGGGTAAATGCATCATTTCAGGCGGAAATATTGAACGGTATATGTTTCTACCAGCACCATCTTCATAACCTGAATGTTATAGTTACGTAAATCTGTGAACAATTCTGTTTGGTTATATGTTACCAATCCTGTACCTGTATAGCTTGTTATGCAAAACAGAAACCATTGGAGTGCTTTTGGGATGGAACTTTACTTTCGACTTTCCAGAAATGAAAGAATATGGTTTTATATTACGTATCATCTGTCATTTGCTTGCAGTTGTGTAAGAGTCGGGATGGCAACGACCGATACGCAGAGCGTGGTATGCAGACTTTCAATGAACATCCCAAGAACAAGGACGTACAGACAACGAAGATTGTTCACACTGTGAGTAGAGGGTAGTACTAGTATATTAACTACTATGTATGTCTGTATAGGGTTATCATATGCTTGTCTCTAAGCCATGCACAGCAGGATTTAGACAGCACTAGAGACCATTGCCTTGGTGCCTTAAGATCTTTCATCCGATTTCTTGAACCACTTAAATTTTATCGTAGAGGTAACTTCACACTTGGTTTTTAATTTTTTTTCTATTCATTTTTTTTTCTTCAGGATACCGGTATTACGGCGTCAACTTGGGATATGTATGATACATATGAGGAAATTGAGGCCGAAGAGAAAAAAGGTACAAATTCACATTTAAATCTTGAAATCATCTTTAGGTTTTATAAGAAAAATTGAGTCGGGTTTTTGCTGTTTTCTTGTGACTCAGATGTCCGATTGAGCTCAAATTTTCAAAGGTTTATTATTTTGTATACATATTTGATCATAGAAAGTGTCAGACTTGTTCTGTGACGTTTACCAATCATGTATTATACCTTTAAGCTTGGAAACAGTAAACCAATACATAAAATGAGGTAAAATGTTTTGTTTGTTTTTTTCTGATTGCAATTTGTTCAATGGATCAGCGGACGAAGAAGACATCATTCGGGAGGAAGATTTGGAAGATCGTCCCGCTAGCACGGTGGGCGGAACTCCATCGCCTTCAGAGCAGAAGAAACAAGGATCCAACGTCAACTCCAAGGAAGGTAGGTCTTGCAACCCGGTCCCTGGCTATGCGTGCACTGCAAACCTCTCAAGACTCAAGGCTTTTCACGCTACCCAAAAGTTGTCTGGGTTGGGAAAAGTTCCGTCCTCTGTGAAAGTGCCTACAAACTTGTTCACACTGTAGGATTTAAACAGCGGGTTGGAGCCAAATGGCTTTTAACGATGGTCTAGATTTGAACATTTTAATTAGCTCAAAACATATGGACTGCCTGTCATTTTGTTGATGAGAAGTTTGTGCTGTGGTGTTCTTGTACAGGTGAGACCCAGGCCAGTATGATGGCCAGCTCCATGGCCGAGTCGGAAGCCGGTCCAGAGGGCCAGAAGGACGGAGCTGGAGCAGCGGAGGCTGGTGCAATGGCATCCGGGGCTGCCATCTTGCAGGTATGTATCCTCGGGCATGTCAGGGGATGATTTCACCAAACTCATCGTAATTTACTATCAATCGTAGGACTTAATATGCATTGCAGCCCCACGTAGAAGTCGTAGGATATGATAGGTTATCCATTTTATAACGCGAGTTACGATGGATTGTATGGCTTCGTGAAATTGACCCCAGGCCTGACGGGAGGCCACGCACTGACAACAATCAACAAATGCAGCCCCACGTTACTTGGTGCCCTTCATTTCAGGTTTCACTGTGCTTCTTTTGAGTTTGAGTTTGCGAAAGTGGCCCCTCGGATGTCAGTTTGCAAAATTGACTCATCAAGTGTTTTTGTATGTTGTTTTTCTAACCATATCTCCAGTCGGACTCATTAAAGAAGGACCTGTTTGTGATGGAGAGAGTAGTCACGCTCAACAACTTCCAGCAGAAGCAAGCATCCTTCAGAGGTCTGCCCATTTTAACCGGTAAGTGTGTGACTGATCATATTTTCAGGGGATAGGTATCTTCAAGGTAAGGGAACAGGTGATTGATGTCACAAGACGTCGTGTTGCTGGTCTCGATGTTTCGGCTGCTGGTACTGCTAGCCTAGTTTCATCAGCCAACTGATGAATTGTATGCTGCAGTGCCCGTTATATCCTGTCGGTCCGCATCCCTCGTGCTCACCTTACTGTGCACTGCAGACGTCGAACAGGTCACTCTGGCGGGCATCATACGCTTCACTCCATGGGTTGTCGGGGGCGTACGTGTCCTTGGCGTGGCCAGCGTGACCCGTGCGATGTCCGCACTGTGGGCTATGGTGAGCAGAAGGGACGCAGACGATTAAGATATAACAGGCACTGCAGCATCCAGTTCATCAGTTGCCTGAATGAAGACTGGCAGTTCCAGCAACCAAAACGACGCTACCAGCAACACGACATCACGTGATATTTATCACTTTTTTCCTTTATCTGTACTTACCACGATTAATTATCCTTTCCTTTCAATATTCAAGGTGTTTTAACTGATGAGCACAGGCACATATCCTGCTGAATCCTCCAACGAGGTCAAGATTGGTAAAGGTTCTCATACAAGCAAAAGTGTGAACCCTGATCTTCTCTGTCGTCTGATCCCTTCCTTTAGATATCGATCGCATCGTAGAAGAGGAGACCGCCGAGGGCAGCACAACGTCTGGTACAGTCAACATCGCCCAGCTGGGACCCAACCTGGACAGGCTCTGGGCCTACACCTGCAGCTTGACCAAAGGGCGTAACGTCAGCTGTATGTCCTGGAACAGACTCAACAATGTAAGTGAAGCTAGGTCACCCTCGTCCCCCTTGACCCCCCTCCATTGCCCCTCTCCGAAGATGCTTGTCAATTTAATATCCTCAGAGGCCCTCCGTAAAGAGCCCACTCGTACTCACAGTCATTTTATTGAATGCTGGTCAACTTGTACGCCAACTAATTCATATGCCCACCAACTCGTAAGCAGACCAACTAGTACATGATTTCCAATGAAATGGCTTTTCTCTGAATTTTAAGGATTCTGAATTCTGTCGGGGGGTTTTCACATTTTTTCCCCTTAAAAATACCAATTCTTATTTCGCCATTTCTTAGGTTGCAACATTGCTTATGCTGCGTATATCTTAAATGATCCTTTGGATATAGTGGTATGTGAGCGGCTTCATGGCTTCCGACTGCCAAACGAACAAAGATACTTGACTATTAGGAACACCAACAATATAGGAATGGATAGCTCAGTTTGTAATAGCGCCGGTATGGTATTCTGGGGTTGTTGGTTTAAATCCCGCTCAAATCAGTTTTATTTGTTTTCACTTTACGATTGATTACCATGTGTATTATTCAATTGTTTTCAGGACCTCTTGGCTGTTGGATACGGTCAGTTTGGTTTCACAGAGCAGAAGGGCGGACTGGCTTGCTGCTGGTCAATCAAGAACCCAGAGGTAAAATGAATCCATTAGGTCCTAAAACCTTGTCAGCGAAAAATCAGAAATCTCACCATGGTGCATCTTTGTATAGCTATAGGGGCCCATTTTCATAACTCTGGTTTATACGGTACTAAAGGTGGAATCAACGCTTATGGAAGCAGAAAATTCAGCACTAATACATTTATGAAATAGCACAAACATTTCAGTTTTGCATGTGTGTAGTTCACCTAACAATTCAAGATGTCTAAATTGGTGGTTTTTCCCATTTATTTTAATCATTTTTTCGTTTTTCACTCCAGTTTCCAGAGAGAGTCTTCCATTGTGAGTCCGGGGTGACAGCCATGGACTTCTCCACCACAAATCCAAACCTCCTTGCCGTAAGTTGAGAAAAATTCTTTAAATTAATTCCTGGACGTAGTACACTAATTATTTGGTGGTGATGGTGACCACGTGCATTCTCCACCTTATACGCCCGCACTGTGGAACAGCCTCTCAAAACATTATTCACGAAGCCAGCAATATTGACTCATTCAGAACACTCAATTTACATCTTTAGCCAGTCTTAAAGGTAGTATCATACTTTGGTAGCATACCGAAACATAAATCTTCACAGATTTACCTACATGTATAACTTACAGGGTATAAAGATGGTGATGGTAGAAACATACCGTTAAGATATTTCTGCCTGAAATGCTGTATTTATCCACAAAAGAGTATAGTTTAACCAATCACCAAAAATAATTTTTATCTTTCAAAGATCAAAAATAAGGGAGAAAAGATTTTGAAATGCTGTGGGCAATTTCCACTGTTTTTCCCTCAAAAGTGGGCATCGTATGGGACTGAAAGTTTCACAGATGACTGCTACTGTATCTTCCTTTATATTTTTGCCCATGAATCTGCATTTCTTTGACCAAAAAAAAAAACCAAAGTTTGAAATTACCTTTAATGTCCCTTTCATTTTTTTTAAAGTGCTTTACAAATGCTTTTTATTATTTATTAATTATGCATACTATTTGATCCTGTGTTGTGTTGTAGATCGGTATGTATAATGGTATGGTGGCCATCTACAATGTACGGGGTAACAACAACACACCAGTGCTGGATAGTTAGTAAGTACCGAAGAGAAGAATGTCTTTCTTTATTCCAATACTTCACTGTACATGAAGGATTTAAACTTATTTTCAATGCGGTGACACTGATTGTAGGCCTTTTCAAACTTGACCAAATCTCGGGGGTGGCTCGGGGTGACGCAGAGGTGAAAATAAGCCATGATTCACACTTGAAGTGTTCACCCCTCCGTCAACCCCAAGCCACCCCTGAGCCACCCCCAAAATTGCCCTTTCTCCTGGGTGAGTTTCACCCTGCTTAGGACCAGAGTTGAAATTGTTCACCCCGGGGCCGCTCTGGGTTGATTTTGGCCTGGGGATGAGTGCTGTAGTGGGAAAGCCTTACGTCGGCTTGGAATTCTTTCTATTGTTCCGGTATTGTGTCTTGGCAGAGATGGAAATAAATGGAAATGCTGAAGTAATTAAGCAGTGACCGTTGACCGTTTCTTTTTTTGTGTATCCACAGTGAGAGCCACGGGAAGCATGCAGCCCCAGTCTGGCAGCTGAAGTGGATCGACAAGGAGAAAGGTTCCTCGTCCAACGAAGAGCGAGGAGAGATCCTCATCTCGGTATCCACGGACGGCAGAGTCACTCAGTGGCAGATCAGGAAGGTAGGAATCATTAATATGTATAATATAATGTAGGAATAGCGTCTTCTCGCGTCAGTCCGAACTTTTAACAAATTCCAGTCGTCCTTCATTGATTTTCTGGAACTAGTAAGCTAAGGGCTTCTCCTACTTAATAAGGTAAGGTTTGCGGTGGCACCATGTACACGAATCTCTTCTATGAGTATGTAGTTCTGAGAAGATCCGGTGGTGAACACTCAACGTTTCAAACAGTGTGCTCTGTTCGTCTTCAAGAGGGTGACAAACAGAGCAGTGTTCACTGCCGGTTCTTCTCAGAACCACACACTCATAGAAGAGGTATTTTGTGTATGGTGCTACCGCAAACATTATACCTCATTTAGTACTTCCACCATGCACAGCTTTAAGTCTAACATGCATCTCCTAAGAACGATTTGAGGCTTTGCACGGTGATAATTGGTATGTGGATCGGTTTGCGGAAACACCATGTGATATTAGTTTGTGCTTGCACTTCTATTTCGTTCGCACTTTTCGTAAGGTCTCAACGTTTTGACTAGCCTGCTCTATCTAGTCCTCATCAGGAGACTGCATCTCCTACTTGCCAAATCGCTTGTACTAACCAACAATCATGTTTGCTGAAAGGACTCTTAATAGACGTGAAAGACTAAACAATTGACTGTGTCCTACGTAATGAAACAGGGCTTTGAGTGCGCGGACCTGATGAAGCTGAAGAGGGTAGCAAAGGCCAGCAAGAAGCAGAAAGATGGCAAGGAAGGCAAGAGCGAGGGCTTCATCTCACGCCAGGCCTCCGGCATGTGCTTTGACTTCAACCCCAAGGACCTCAACATGTGAGTTGCAGTCAGACCTGAGGAATGACGTTAGGTCTTCTTAAAAGGCTATGGGCAAAGAAAATTAGCTGGGGCCCGCCCTGACTCGACTAGTATAGCCAGGTGGCTGGCTGGCACTCCGACCAGCCCGCCCCAATATTCACCCTGCCAACTATTTAGACCTATTTTGAAAATGCAAATAATAAACTGTTGCAAACTACTCATCAACTAGAATATTGACCGGAAATATATAAAATGCTTGGAGTTAAGAGGGCCTGATGTTTTGATCTTAGCAGGATTATTCTCAAATGCTTGATGACAAGAAGACAAGAACATACAAGGAAAGATATATAGATGAGATGATTAGAACAAAGGGAAGCAAACTTTTTTGAAGATCTTGTCATATTTTCCTTCCTTCCTGCTAGTGAGTTGCTCATTTCTGAATTGTGCTTGACTGAGTTTTCTCCTAAGCAAGCCTAAGAGTGACTAGCTTGACTAGAATTCTTCACAAGTTGTTTCCAAAGCCAGACTGGTTTCTAAATCAAGCCCCAAGTGGACCATGGGGAAAGGAGGAGATTATTTATGAAAGTATGATAGTATTAAGTCACGACCGATCCAGCAATGTCATTTTTTATATTTTGTGTTGATTGTGGTTCCGTCTAGATACCTGGCTGGTACGGAGGAAGGTCTTATACACAAGTGCTCCTGTTCTTACAACGAGCAATACTTGGACAGTTACTTTGGCCACACGGTGAGTTTTGATGAGTCTGTTAATACTAGGCTAGGGAACCTTAGGGAAAACAAGAATCTATCCTGAACATTATATGCAAATTTGTCTACACTAAGCAAAAAGACTTTTGAGTATACTAATCATCCTGCAATACACTCCTTGTGGAATTCATTCAGCTTCATACCTGTCTTTTTAGTGACAAGTCCGACTTCTTGTGCTTAGCAATTATGTTTCGTGCTTAACAGCCCTGGTAAAATTCATCCCTGGTTCCAATTCTGCCATAGAGCTCCTTTGTGCAGGAAGCATTACCGAATACCAGGCATGAGCAGCATCCTCACTGGACCTTGCTGCATATTAAGTCATCTTCTTTGATCATGTTTATTGCCTTCCGTCTCAGGGACCAGTCTACAAAATTGAATGGTCGCCATTCCTATCCGATGTGTTCATCAGTGGCAGTGCAGACTGGAGCATGAGACTCTGGGTACAAGACCGTCAGAAGCCCGTCCTCAATTTCTTCTCGTCGACCGTGAGTATATGATCTTCAGTTCTGTATATACAGCTATGCAACAAGGCACATGCAGTAGTGTTTTGTCTTAAGCAGTCAAAAACACTTATTTATTTCCAGAGGTTTATCCATTTATTTGTTTTGTGTTTTTGTGCTTTCTAGAAAGCCGTCATGGATGTGTCCTGGTCACCCAATTCGGCGACTGTGTTTGGATGTGTCAATGAGGGCGCTGTTGAGATATGGGATCTCAGTACAAACATGTGAGTGAACGAGGCTTGAGGCCAGGCTTGGGATTTATTTTGCTACTGCCATTTTGTGTTCTAAACTGCTAAATGAAATGAAGGATATTAAAGTCAAGACAGAAATATGTGGTGAAAGTACAGACAATTATTTTTCATAAAAACTTGTCAAGGACTAACTGTAATTATACCATCCCTCCTTTTCCACTATCTGTAGGTTGGATCCTATCATCGTCAATGTGCCAGCGCCTGGAATCAAACTGTCCTGCCTCCAGTTTGCCCTCAACTCAAACGTGAGTTTCTATCAACCCAAATTCTGCAAAATGTTTAGAAGTTGCCTTTATAGTGGTATATAGTGCGAGTGATAGCTCCATAAAGTTCCGCCCCCACGTTTTGGGATTTGACCAATCACAGCCGTGTGCTGTAACCGCGCTGACGGGAAACAAAGTCAAGGAGGATACAGTATCTGTAAAATTCCAAGTTCCACACATTGCCAACTTGTTGAGAAAACAGTGAAAAATGGCCATGGCAAATTTAGCGGTATGTTTCTACCATCACCATCTTTATTGTACCCTGCAAGTTATAGGTAAATCTGTGCAGATTTCTGTTTTGGTATGCTGCCAAAGAATGACAGTACCTTTCATTATTATTCACCTGTAGTGTATCCTGGTCGGTGACAACGATGGACAGGTGTCTGTGTACCAGTTGAGGAACATGCCCCCAGTGGAAGACAATCAGGTAGGTATAAGCCGATGTAGACGGCTTCCTCATAGACGGCCTGTTTCAAAACTTGGGCTGTGGCTCAGGCTTTGGGTTCACCATGTCTTACCCATTTGTTTTAATATCGAAACACATGTTGAAGCTTCTGGCTGTGGTTTGGAATTATGATGCTCTGTTCTGAGCTAGGAAATATGAACTGTTTTAATACAAAGACAAAACAAACACAGCCTTAGATTCAGCTTTTGGTTGATGATGACGTAGCCGGAGCTGGAGCCAAAGCCATGGCTTGGGAAAGACCCTACAACAGCTCTGTTGCTAAGCTTTGGGCATTAGAAGGAAGTTTGGAGCCAAATTTCAACTTGTGTGAATTGTCACCACTTATTTAAGCCGATGTCTTCTTGGGAATTTGTGGACATTTTAAATTTGGCTACAGACCTGTTTTGGCAATACCGGTACTCGATGAGCTTATCGTTTCAATAAATAAGCTCAGACCGAAAACAAGACTATTGATATCACTCTTTTCTTAATGGTTTGGATAGATTCCAATGTTTAAATCAATCTTTTAGTGTTTCACAAAAATAAGCCTTTTGCACATTAAATCTGAATAAGTATCTGGTGTACAGACTTCTTTCATTGCATATTAACAGCTTTTGCTTTGTTACATAACAGATGTAACCAATGCACTGTTGGATAAGAATTGCACAAAGGAACTAGTCCATTCCAGAGATGGGTATCGCCATGCAAAAGCTTGTCCGAAATCATGTGATAGCAACAGTGTTTTGGTCTGGAAAATTCAAACGGGAGTGTTTGTATGCAATGAACATGATGAAAGAAGTCTGTGTACCAGATACAATATTCAGATTTAATGTGCAAATGACTTAATGACTCAGCATATCTTGTAAGTTTTTAATTTTTTAAAATTATGTCCCTGTTGTTTTTTTCCGTCATCTTGCAGAAGGAGAAGCTTGAAGAGCTGATCATGCAGACCTTGGACAGTGAACTTCAATCCAAGAGGTGATCCAGACTTCAATGATCGACCAGAGATGCCGCCATCTTTGTCTAGTATCCCTCACGTCATCACACAGTAAAAAGTGCTGAGATGTTCAGGGCACCAGCCTATTGAGTTATCACCCCTCACACTGAAAACAGATGGCCTCCTGTAAGCTGAATACACGGAGATGTGTTGGCATTCATCTACTCAGTATATAAGCTCAACAGGATGAAACAAGTATTGTCATTGAACAATTTCAGTCGTGAAAAGAATAGTAAATAAAAGTAAAATAAAAAAAGGAGAAAAAAAGAACGAAGGCCTCCAGAATTCTGATCAATACAAAATACATTCTGATTCTGTTGTTTCTGTGATGTCATGTCACGTTCCTGTCACAGAAATACATCATTTTTGCAATATTATTTCGAAGACCGTCCATTTTTTTTATGTTGTTGAAGATTTTCTCTTGTAAATTCCAATTATTGTAAATTTGGCAGTTTCATCCGTCCATTTTAAAGAAACGGCAATGAATATGTAAAAATAAACATGCGTAACGTGTAGTGTGACATTGGAGAGGAACGCGTGTTCATTGTCCCACGTGTGCAGTAGGAGGGGCTTACTGAATCAGTCTATTTTAACCATGGGCCAATTTCATAGAGCTGCTTAAGCACCAACATTTATTTAAGCACCAAAAACCTTGGTGAATAAAATCAGTATGCCAGCTAAAACTCCTTGTGTATGTTATGCTCAGCAAACAATGGCTGACAAGTCAAAAGCAGTAAACATCACATGGAAATTAATTTTGGTTGGTAATCTTGTTTGATCAAGGAAGACTTTTCATGCTTAAGCAAGTTTTGTGCTTAAGCAGCTCTATGGAATTGGCCCCTTGAATCCAAGTTCATGGATCTGCTTACTGTATTAAAGCGTGGAGTCCGGGCTTACTTTAAAGTACAAATACCCGGTAATATAATTCCGCCTAGTTTTGTTGTTATAAGATATTGTATATTGTACATGAAGTGCCTTTGTATAATTCATCAGAATTATTATGTAAATATTGTTGCAAGATATTAAGATTTCTTTTTTTATTGATAAATGTATTGTTTCATATTATATAATAATAATAATGACATTTAGTATTGATAATTGAGTGTTTCTGGATTTTATTGTTGACAATGTCATTTGTTGTTTGGAGGTCCCTCGAGCGTTAAAAAGGTCCAATTCTTTAAAAATTGACCCTTCCGGACAGTCAACTGTGCACATTGACCAATTGGAGGACGCCTTTTAATCAGGTGACCACAAAAGCCTCGGTCAAACTCGGTCACATGCCGTTTGCAGGGCTCAAGAGCAAAGCCCAGAACGGTCCATTAATACAAATACTCTATCTAATTCATGCAGACACTAAATAATCATCAGATATGACAAGAAACAAAATTTCAACAATTCTGAATTAAAATAATCCATTTATTAAAATCAAACATCAAATTTATAATGTCATTCTTAGTGTGAACAAAGAAAAAATTGAAACAGTTTGGAATTCAACCAGATGAAACGCAAGTACACGATGGCCCTGAATATTTAGCCCTATGTTGGCAATGTTCCAAATTGTCCATCAATTTCCTTTTTTGCTGCTGAACAAATGCCAAAACAGAAAACAAAAATGAGTGGCTTTTGCAAATTCTTCCTAGCCAGGAAGAAAGAATATCATTTCTTATTTTATTTTACAATATGTAAACAATTATTGAAGCCCCCATCCAAACAAAAAGTTGCCAAGTATCCGGTATTGTTTTTGGTATTCCCATTTTACAGTCTTGTACAAGTACAAGGTTTCTCCATATTGCTAAAATGACTAGATAAAGGTTAAAGAATAAGGGTCATGGTAAGCTCATTTTAAACCGTGACCCTAAAACATGAACCATTACAAGTAATTGTGTCATTCAATCCTCCTACACTTGGTATATTTCACACGCTATTGGATTCCAGTTTCAAACATCAAGCTATTGACAAACAGAAAATATCTCAAAGCAATTTTTTTATCATACAAATCTCTCATAAAGTCTTAAAACTACACTTTGCACGTTACATGGGTTTAGTATTTTCTTCAGAATGCTGCTGATGCAGGCCTACTATCCCAATGGGTGGATTTGTTCAATGTTTTTAGGGTGACTTTTCAAACGATTCATGCTCTCCTGAATACATCATCTAGCAACACACTCAAACAATCTGTACCAATGGCATGGCAAAAATGGTACTCACTCAAAGGTACAGTACAGGATTGGTAACAAACCAAAACAGAAATGTTCACAGATTCACTTGTATGTACATGTATAACTTTCATGGTATAAAGATGGTGCTGGTACAAACATACCGATAAATTGTTTCTGCTCGAAATGCTACATTTATCCATAAATGAGCAAAACTAAAGACTGAAAACAGTTTTGATCTCCGAGATAAAACCTCACAATTACAATTACCTCACAATTTCACATAACAATTGCATCGGGTTTTTGGGCTGTTTTCTTCTGTTTCCAATAATCAATTGAGCTGAAAATTTCACAGGTTTGTTTTTATTCAATGAAAAATCAACTTATGAACAGACCACAGCTGTTCCGTCACCTTTACCAATCGTACAGCTTTAATGAGACACAAAAAATGTGGTTACAGTTTTAGTCTTGAATTTAAGCCTTATCCTACAAAGTAGCCACAATTCTACAAGATCCTCGCCCCAACTGCCCAAGAGACGTGGTGGAAGAGAGTTCCTTTCCTTCCAGTTCCTCCAAACGTGAAACATGCAAACAGTACAGCAAACTGAAGAATGTACAACCTCATGACTGGTGCTCTGTGCTCTAACTTTCCGCTGCTTTCTCCTCGTCACCCTGAAATAAGAACCAAAATAAAATAATGATGATAAAGCAATTTTTTAATATCCAAACAATTATTTATAACAAATCAAAAGCAGTAGACATCACATACACATTTGGTTGGCAATCCTGTTTGATCAAGGAAGGTTTTTCATGCTTAAGTAAATTTTGCACTTAAAGGTAGTATCATACTTTTTTTGTCAAAGAAATACCGATTCATGGGCAAAAATATCAAGGAAGATACAGTAACAGTCATCTGTGAAAATTCCAGTCCCATACGTTGCCCACTTTTTGAGAAAACAGTGAAAAACGACAACAGTATTTCTTAAGTCTTTTCTCTTTTATTTTCGATCTTTTAAAAGATCAAAAAGATTTTCAGTCGTTGTTTTAATAATTTCTGGATAAATACACAATTTCAGGCGGAAATATTTTAACGGTATGTTTCTACCATCACCATCTTCATACCCTGTAAGTTATACGTAAATCTGTGAACATTTCTGTTTTGGTCTCTTACCAAAGTATGATACTACCTTTAAGCAGCTCTATGAAATTGGCCCTTGGGGGTATAAGTATTTTTTTCTTCAAAGCTTACCGGATAGACTGGAGGTTTCTGTATTTGTACCCAGCCAGGGACGGTCTGCAGAAGGAATACAGAAATGCAAAAAAATAAAAACATTTAAAAATAAAATTCATAAACATTCATGAAGAAATGAATCAGAGTCTGTTGATAACCAGTGCCAAGTGCAAGCCAGAGTACCAGTCTTGTGCACTTGTTTCAGCCTTATTACAAAACCTCCACCACACACAATACCAGGGGCTTTTCTCAAAGCTCGGCTCTGGCTCAGGATCCGGCTTCGTCTCTGTCATCCAAATGCTGAAAATATAGGTTGTGGTTTTTCATTGAAGCTGGAGCTCTCGTTTTCTTTTTCAAACCAGAGAATCTACTTCCGAACCAAAGTCAACAGCCTCTATTTTGGTTTATAATATGGAGTCACGAAATGGAGCCAGAACTGGAGCCGAGCTCTGAAAGACGATTGTGAACCCTCTACAACAAGACGAGAGCTGCTTACCACACATGCATTACCACGAAAACCACAATGTGATATATTGTGGTATTCAGGACTGTGGTATGCATATGTGGGTTAGGGTTAATGAACAAGTTAGGAATCGCAATTGACTTACTGAAATGTGGTACTTGATCAGGTAATGCACACCCCATGTTGGTAGGACAAAGATGGTGAATATACGTCTTGCTCTGTAGATACCAGCAAACAGCCTGTAACCCTGTCACCAATAAAGAAAGCAAACAAGATTTAACATTTATCAAATTTATTATTATACAATTATCAATTATCGTTATTAATATTTATTGCATAGGTCTAGTTTGAATTAGTCCACTCTGGTTAGCTGGTACCCAGACCCAACAGATGAAGAGTCGTATTAGGCCTAGTTGAGTTTACTGTAGACGCTGGATACCAGCTAACCAGAATGGACTAATGTCCAGGAACTCCAATATCTTGACCTGTCTTGAAAAGGTACGGACAGACGAATCGGTGTTCAGTGCAAGCTGTTCGTGCACAAAGTCTGTTGTGAGTCATGCACATTTTTCAACAAAATTTAAAACTTATTTTGTAAGACAATTTGAAACATATCTAACATTTTAACATAGGGGCCTAGGCCTATCAACATTTTTTTTTGACGAAAACAAAAGCCTTGTTAGTCTGTGGTTAGTTGCGTTAATCGTGGACCTTGGTCTGACATTGGGACATGGACCAGGGACCGATTTCACTAACACTTTGCGATCATTGCTAAACCTAAGCCCAAATCCATCGCTAGTAAATGGAAAATCGATGTTATTTGTTAGGCCTACTTTGTTGTGTTATCAACCTCGGCATTAGCGATGGTCGCAAAGTGTTAGTGAAATCTGCCCCTGAATTGTTAAGAACATCGCCACTAAATTTTCATGTGAACCCCCCCCCTCCCCCCCCCCCCCGGGGGCCCCCTCCCCCTCCCCCGTACTTACGGTGGCTTCGTTCAGCGGCCAGAGAAGATTCCAAAACGGCTGCCGTATCGACTTCCATAGCTTGTTGGGCTTCTCGTAAACCGGCCGCGGTTCGTAGGGCTCCAAGACCTGGTCAGCCAAGAAATTCCTCCTCCGAAGCCTCTCCTCCTTGATCCAGTTCTTCAGGACGTGGTCATTCTTGGCCCAGGACGGCACCTCGGGATTGGCACCGGCCGGAGGACGAAGATCATTTCGAGACTTTGCAAGCGGTGGACAGGCCGCCATCTTGATTCTTCTTGCTCGACTTGGCTCGAGTTGGAGACAGGCGGCCGCAAGAGGGCGCAATCTTCGGTTACCGGGGGTTATTTATATTTTTCAATAACAGTGAAACTGAAAGCCAGTCACTAATTATTTTTCAGTTTTCCCAACAGTATTTATAATAGTAATGGATTCTGAAGCTTAATCTGCATTTATCAATTTCTTCGTCTCATTTTTTTCATATTTGGTAAGTCAGCTGATGAGAGGTTTATTTGCTGATTAATAAAGTTCAGTCAGCCCAGCCCCCCACTTTCAAAGCCAATTCCAAACAGGGCAAAGCCGAAACCAAAATTAATCAGTTTTAGGTCTCTTCTAAAGATGGTCCGATAGTCTTGTGAGTTATTATGAAAATTATGAATACAATTTTACGATAATAAAATCGAGTTATATTGCAGAGAAGACTGTCCGGAATGTTGCCGTAGGCGCTGGCGTGGACCTAAGGTGCGTCCCCGGATCATTCAGTTCGAAACGAGTGGATGGACTTCGGATTCGCCGGTTCCAATGACTTAAAGCATCATTCAAAACTACATGTTCAAGCTCGGACTGGAACCAGCGTATCCGTCGTATCCGAAGCATGAGCAGTCAATCCACCTGTTTCGAAAACCCCGTGAAACTAGACGACAGTAGGTCTACACTGTTCATTATGATTGTCTCAAACCTTCTCATCATGTTCCGATCCTCAGCAAGATGAGAAGACTCAAAAAGTACGGTTTATCCAACAAATAAATTTTGTTTTTGGCGATAATTTTGTAGGATTCTCCGCTGTCTTACTAATGATTGATTTCAGTGCCCGATTTGCAATTCCAGGCATGGTGACAACTAAAAATTGATGTCAAAATTGGCACCATCAAAGAAAACTGACATTCGAATAATGGCCTACGTGTAGCCCTTCACCAAAAACACCCATTGATCTGTCTTTACTTTGAAATAATTATGATGTTCTTTTTGTTTTTGTTTTTGAATCGCGAATTAAAATTCGAAGGCCGGGTTTTTGTGACTCCGCTTCCGTTGTCAATAACGATGGCCCGGATTCCTCCGTTGACATGGCAACGGCACAGATCGCGGGTAACGCGCCCGTCAGCCATCCGAGCAGCACATGCTACGCGGCCAACTTAGTCTAGCAACCATGGGCGTAGATCCCGGGGGGCTAGGGGGGTTGCAACCCCCCCCCCCCCCCCAGGTTTTCACCTTTTATATATATAAAAAATGATTTTGTGCACAAACGTATAAGTACGACCCAGCTACACGATCAACCCCCAGGTCTGAGGACGTGTCTACACTACTGCTAGCAACTAAAATAAAACCCAACTAACTAAATACGTGACACATTATGTCTTTGCTTTGTAAAATTGCGAGTCCGGCCCTTGACAATTAGGCCTGCTATACTCTAGTTCTAGCTCTCGTTATAGGCTGAAATCTTCTCCCCCATGATCCAGATAATTATTATGATATTTAGTGATGTCGCACGAGTCGTGCGTGTGGAGTCAGAACGTCAACAATTTCGGTACCATTTTTCGGTAACACATTGATACACATTAATGATCAAATACATTACGTACAAGTCTCTTCTTACCAAGCTTAAATAGATTCGTTTTGATATTTTCATTTTCAGGAGGAAACTAATTTCGAGATACCAAAATACATTACACGAAAAACAACATCCATTAATTATTGACAGTGTTAACTTTATAGCCCAGGATCAAGGGGCTTAAGTGGGTCAAAATCGATTCGTGTGAACTCAAGGCGATAGCTATACTGGATCAAAATTGCCTACCGTTTGTCTGTGTGTGAACGGCCATAAAATAAAACATTGTTGTTATGATTGATCATGGCACCATATCGACGCCCGAACAAACTCAAAGGTTTTCACTGCAGTTGATACCGTATGGTGTACTTTTATAATTAATTATTAAAATGGAATCATAATCATTCGTGGGGAGGAACGGTTGGCTCAGCTGCACCACGACCGTGAGTTCGTGACCGTGAATAGAAGGCCTACTTAGGTAGTGTTCACCACGTGTCACTCGACAGTCTACTGGTGTAACGAGCTCAACTGTCCTGCGTGCTTGGCTGTCCGGAGGATGACCTGACCGCGCATGTCGCACTACAGTGATTCGATTTCGGTTGCTGTACACGTGTTTGTAACGTATTGACCTAATAATTTGCATAATTTGGACAACCTATAATCCGTGATAGACTGGTAGCCTGTTTATGTATAAGCCTTAGGTCAACATAAGTGTCAATCTTATGAAAACTGCTCATCAACCGTTAAATATAATGACCAGTGAAGTAGGCTATACAAAATGCTTTACAGTTAGAAGGGACCGACGTTTCGACCCTACTGGCAGGACATTTCTCAAAGGCTATTATATGAACACGACCCTGTTATAGGATCGAAACGTCAGACCCTCCTAACTCTATCTAAGCATGTATTTGGGATCAATTAGACAATTGCACTATAAGATTCCATTCCATTATTATAAACGTTCCTTTTGCGACGACACAGCTCCAGATTTTGCCAACCAAGGTGGTAAAACAGTATGGGGAGCCATGAGGGCAAAGCAAACAACAGATCTTCCTTACTCCCAATAAATGATAGGCCTTGAAATGTTTCCCATTTAAAATGCTCTTTGCACAGCAAGAATATTTCCGTCATCTGTCTCAAGACGATTATTGAATCTGTAATTTTGTAAGATTAGGCCGTTTTATATTGGTGCGATTACAGGCGCTATATATAGACCAGCACGAGAGAACGAGGTTGACACCAAGACTGACGTCCGTGTTGTTGCTATGCAACGGCGGAAGAGTTCAGTTTGATCCGTCCCTGTAATTTATATTATTTGTCTTTATCCAGAAAAAGGGCAAAATGATAACGTGTGTTATAAGGTTCTATAATGCCCGGTTAATGGCTATTTCGAGCAACCTAATTATGATAAAGCCATGTTAACCCACTTTAAAGGTAAAATACATGACTTATAAATGGCAAAGGTCACAGAGCAGCACCCACATATTTGTTTAATCCAATATTTACATGAAATAATAAAAATGTGAAAATTTGAGCTCGATCTGAGATTTGAGTCACGAAAAAATAGCAAAAACCGACCCAATTTTCTTATAAAATATAAAGAATGGTCTGATCTTACTCCGAGATCAAAACTGTTTTCGGTCTTTGTTTGACTAATATTTTTTGGTTAAATACACAATTTCAGATGGAAATATTTTAACGGTATGTTTCTACCAAAACCATCTTCATACCCTGAAAGTTATACGTAAATCTGTGAATATTTCTGTTTGGGTATAATTATGTTACTGTATCTTTAGGTATTTTAGGGTTGTATTACTCTTGTATATTATATACTTTGGTTTTTGTCAAGGAAATACAGATTCATGGCAAAAATATCAAGACAGGTACAATAACAGTCATCTGTGAAAATTTCAGCCCCATACGGTGCCCACTTTTTGAGAAAACAGTGAAAAACGGCCACATCATGCAGTATTTCTTAAGTCTTTTCTCTTTTATTTTTCATCATTTAATTTTGGTCACTGGTTTTTACTCTTTTCTGGATAAATGCAGCATTTCAGGCAGAACATTTTTAACGGTATGTTTCTACCATCACCATCTTAATACCCTGTAAGTTAAAGGTAAATCTGTGAAGATTTCTGTTTCGGTATGCTACCAAAGTATGATACTATGTGCGTCAAATAGGGTGAAAATGACTCATTTACAGACTCAATTTAGCATGCTATAAGATTCTATTTACTGATAGCATGCAGGTCAACATTTTCCCCACGTGTCAAGTAAAGTGGTTTGAACTCTTGGAACGGGAAGGCGGGAAAACAGAACAAAATAATTATACACTTGGGTGATTGATAGCCCAATTTCTGGGCAGTGTGAGTGAGATCGCATTAAGATATGCTATATATCTATATTATTTTAGTCTCCCAGTTGATGTATAATGCTTGCTTCCTCGAAAATCCGTGTACCAATTGGTTCATTAATCATGATTGTTTTCTCCTTTTCAGTTTCCTGATAGCTACAATCCTTCTATTAAGCTAATTGTTATCTACCGTATAATTCCGAAAAAAGAAAACTGGGTCACGCGATTGTGCCATCGATCGAGTCCTTTTTTTCGAGGCTTGGGCTCTGGCTTCGGCTTCGGCTTTATTTGGTAAGTCCACTCTTAAGTAACAGGCGCAAACGGATACGTTTAAGTTTGGCTATGACTTTTCGGCTTTTAGATGGCGATGACGAAGCCGAAGCCGTAGCCAGAGAGCGAAACGGTGTTTTGATATTGGTTTCAGTAGATAAAAAGACTGTGTATATTCATTTTGTTGATAGAAGTACTATGAACTGCTGCAAACTACTCATCAGCTCAAAAAAAGACTTGAAAATACTCGGAGTTTATAGGAGGGCCTGACGCGTCCACGTTTTCGGGAAAAAGTCAACAGCTTTCGCTTCAATATTGTCACAGTCAAAATCATTCAGTTCATTGAATATCTTGTTTAAAATTTTCCCACCTTCTGCATTTTTCAAACATAACAGCATTTCAGATGAAAATGTTGATAATGTTTCACAAAAAATAATGTGGATTGCAGGAAGATTTATTGTATCAGACTGAGCGTACACAATGATGTTTTTTTTTCGTTACCCCCAAATTAGTATTTACTACTGTACATAACTGTTACCCTTAATAAAATATGGCGAATAAATAACAAAAGTAATACCAATAAACAAATAAATTACAAATTGATACGGTATTTCAATACACACGGCACTTTATAATAATGCCTTAATTTCGAAACGAAAGATGCACATCTCAGGGAAAGATTCTCATGAATGCAACATCAAAAGTTTGGAAAATTAAGTTCTCCGAGACGATGAACTTCACACGGGAAGCGCCTCGACCAGGCTGATCTGAATTGACCGTCTTCGCACCGGACACCAGCAGATTTTCAAGGGAGCCAAGATTTTGCAAAAAGCGGTCCTGAAATCGGCATTGCGGTAGCAGTAAATGACGGGGTTCACGGCCGAGTTGGCGTAGGCCGAGAATTCAAGAGTCGTCTGTAGGATGAGGATGGTGTAGACGTCCATGGATAGGAAAACCTCCAGGAAGAACTTGAGGGACATTGGCATCCAGCAGGCTGCGAAACCGCCCAGGATGATGGCCGTGGTCTTGGTGGCCTTCATCTGGGCGGAGTGTTCCTCCTGGTCCGTCCGTGGGTCATCGGCCCGGTGTAGGGCCCGCCTCAGAGCCGCGATGCGGTTGGCCTGCTGGCGTGCCTTGCGGAAAATGTGGAAGTACATGAGGCCCATGGCGGCCAGGACCGTCGGGATGCCCACGGCGAAGATGAGCATGAACAGACGGACGGCGTCCGAGATCTCGTAGCCCACGTCGCAGGCGTCGCCGGAGTACGAGCCGAAGTTCGGTATGACGCCCACGATGACTCCGGCCATCCAGACGCAGGCGATGGTGTAGATGTACCGGGCCGGCGTCATTTTTGTGTTGTAGACCAGCGGCATCATGATTGCCACGTACCTCTCCACGGTCAGGGCCAGCAGCTGGAACATGGAGACGGCGGAGAAGGTGAATGCTGCGGTGAAGAACACCATTCGCGTGGACGAGGAGCAAGTGAGCTGGCTCTGGAACAGTCGGCCGACGATCGCCGTCGGCACCCCCACCAGCCCCGTCAGGAAGTCCGCTACCGACAGGCTCACGATGAAGAAGTTGCCCTTGTTCTGCAGGCTCTTCTCTTTGTAGACGGCCAGCATGACCAAGAAGTTACCCAGCAAGATGCAGAGGATCAAAGGGATGTAAACGCTCATGAAGGCGACCATGAATTCCAACGGGATATGCAAGTGTTCCCCGGTCCGGTTCACCGGCTGATGGCCGAGAGAAGTCCTACCGGTCACCATGCTGGGATAGCCCGCCAACTTAGGCGATAATTATATCAAAACTCGGTGCGAAATCACGAACAACTCAATCGAAACCCTCCACAGTCATACCTGGCACAAACCAAGCTGACGATGCTGATGAATGTCCCACTAACACAATCAAATAGAAGCTGTGATGTATGCATAGGCAGCATGCATTACAACATCAGCTCGGCATACTGTTTCCTACCCTCACTTCCGTCAAACAAACGTATCTCTTCCGAAGATGGAATCATTAATGTGGTGATAAGACATACATCTACCCTCAGAGGTAATGTCGCAAATTGTGATCATAGGTAAATACGATTTATTAAAGCTATAACGCGTTGGCCCGTTGGCGTTGGGATGGGACCTATACACAAACATACTTGAACATTATCTCACGGTTATATCGAGGAGTCTGAAAGCTGAGCAGGGACGTTGGTTGGCTGGATAAAAACATCCCACAGCAACGTACGGTGCATCAACTGACGTGTCGACAGTCCCACGTTGCAGCGGTGCCCAGGTTTGCTCAAGACACTCGATCTGATAGACTCATCAGCGAGTACTGCCGATAAGCGATCAGGAACTGAACGTCGGCGAAACTGTACGAAACATGAGAAGGGGGACGGGAGCTGGCCGTTGGGAAAACCAATGTTATTGTTTGACCAAAAGTTGAGAGAGAGACCACATAGATGCAAGATCCAAGCAGATAATTACCGGAGACCTTCCCCGTGAATTTTGGCAAATCACGGCGGTATAAACGTCACCAAACCCGGTGTCAACACACCCGAACGTGTCATTCATCACACGCCCAAAAAAAAAATGTGCATGTACAGACAGCTTCGATCTTGAAAAGTCCGCAGCTGGAGTAAATATATTCAGCTGCACGGTGATTATGTATTATTATTTTGTGGACATCTATTCAGTCCAGACTCGATTCTCCTTCAAAATTTCACGGACGAGCCAAAATAATAATAATCCAATGCTGGTCAAAAATTCGAAATCTGCTGTAATCAGGCAATTAAAAGATACCTCGAAGCGCGCGTCAGCTGTGAGGTGGAGAACTCGCAGTGACGGCTCGGCCGATACCCTCTTCAGTTTTCCGGTTGAAGGATGCTATTTACGGACTCTGCTGTTGTTTGAAGTGACATCACGCCCTGTAGTCACACACGCACGTACGCACTTTGCAACCACCAAATTTCAGGGACCGCAATGGAGAACGTGCAGAATGAACGCCCGTAGCACGCACGTTACCGGCCATGCACCGCCGACGCCGTACGCGTACGTGTTCTATGTATAACGCACGAACGGTACACGGAATTGTAGATAGGTTATAGCTAACAGCCTCATCAGTTTTCAACTGCAGAAACTTGCTAATCTTATCTTTCATTCCCACATCTCATCAATGGTCGCAGTACTCTTGGGGTGTCAAGGAGCCGTATTAACGAGCCTTGCTAATATTTCTAAATGATAGAGTGCCGTCGATGAGTTAATGCACGATTGAAGTATCTTTTCCCCGTTCGGTAACGGGTTAAACAAGAAAAGAAAAGTGAAGGAGATGAGTCATTATTTTCTCTTTTCTCGGAAAGATGCAGGAAGATAAAAGATGCGGAAACGTACCTCTAATTGTAGAGTGTTTTATAGATTCATCGGCGGAGTCTTGCCGAGACGTCTACCAATTAAAATAAAGGATTTATTTTGCCGTAGGGCACAGTACAGGATTGATAACATACCCAAATAGAAATCTTCACAGATTTACGTAAAACTTTCAGGGTATGAAGATGGTGCTGGTAGAAACATACCGTTAAAATATTTCCGTTCGGGAAATGGTGTATTTATCCAGAAATAATTTAAACAAAGACGAAAACAGTTTTGATCTTGTGCCAAGATCAAAACCATCCTTTATGTTAAAAAAAAAATTGAGTCGGGTTTTATTGAGTCGGGTTTTCGCTATTTTCTCGTGACTCAGATGTCCGATTGAGCTCACATTTTCACAGGTTTATTTCATGTACATGTGTACATGCTGGATTAGACAAAGCGTGATTGCTGTTCTCTGTGACCATCGTGTATTACACCTTTAAGTTCTCCTCCTCGACCCGATGCTAAAATATGGGAAGTGATTTACACTCTCAGACATCTCAGAGTTTCGGAATGGGGGAAAAAAAAAGAAAGAAAAAAAATCCACCTCGCTTTATTTACCAACAAGCAGTGGCTTTCCCCCTACCATCACTAAGTGTCGCCAGATACATGTATACTGTTACTTAATGGAACCTCACGCTCTTATGTTTCCATGGGAACTGATTGCAAGCCATCTGCCTAAAGTGGTTGGATTGAAAATAGAGGAGGAGGCGGTATATACGGTCCTCGACCGTAGAGCCACAAATAGCATTACTTGTAAAGGTGTAGGCCCTTACGGCCCACAGGGGAAAAAATGCTTGTTTTTACGCGGTCGTTTTTCTACATTACACTTCACGAGCTAGAGAGTTATACCTGTCTTTCAATTCAATCCAATTCATATTTATTTCCATTCAGTACAAGGAAATTGAAATACAAGAAACAACAATAAATACATGAAGATATACAAAGAATCAATGCCGGCACATAATTGGAGGCATGTTCAAGAAGCCGAAGTTTGTGTAGAGATGCATTAAATATAACTAGCTTATGAGGTACTAAGTGAAGTGGTAGGAATTGAACAATACAAATAAAACGAACACAAAAAAACCCAAAAACATACGGACAGAAAATACAACAGACAATATATAAAACAATCTTATAATTACATGGGTAGGACCTTTAAAAAAATAATATGATATACTAGAACTAAAAAAAACCCCAACAACATTGAATGCACTGTACTGTTGAGGGATGAACCAATATATGCTAATTGTAGGTCATTTCCCCTGCACCATTAATAAAAGCTATACATCAACACATTGTATGTACATCATTCATGTGGAAGTATTACCCCCAAAAAAATACATTACGTGCCAACTTAATTAACAATGATTTATGTGGGTTATGATGTTATTATCCTAAGTGTGTTATATTTAGAATCGTGTAAAAACAACAGAGAGAGTGCCGATGAGTTCATATCCCTCACTACACACAGAAATACCATCCGATATATACCAAAATCACCCCTATCCTGGGCTTTTCCCTGTTACCCACGGAAGGAAATACAACAATACCCGTTATTTGCCGCTAGAGGTCGCCTCTAAAGGTAGTATCATACTTTGGTAAGAGACCAAAACAGAAATGTTCACAGATTTACGTATAACTTACAGGGTATGAAGATGGTGGTGGTAGAAACATACTGTTAAATTTAACTTTTTCCGCCTGAAATGGTGTATTTATCCAGAAATTTGTAAAACAACGACCGAAAATCTTTTTGATCTTTTAAAAGATAAAAAATATAAGAGAAGACACTTACTGTGGCCGTTTTTCGCTGTTTTCTCAAAAAGTGGGCAACGTATGGGACTGAAATTTTCACAGATTACTTTTACTGTATCTTCCTTGATATTTTTGCCCACGAATCTGTATTTCTTTGACAAAAACCAAAGTATGATACTACCTTTAATATCAATATAAGGCATAATAATTATGGACCATGGAACAATCGCCTGATTGCTTTACACTTGATTATTTCTACAGGTATAGGCTTAGATATTCAGCACGACCATAGAGCTATATTAACATTTTAATATAGCTCTATGAGCACCACTGAGTTGCAACCCTATAAGTGAAACAGTGCAGTATAGATATGTCATTTAATTTAACCCGTTGTTTGTATACCATGGGCCAATTTCACAGAGCTACTTACGGCACAAAATTTGCTTAAAGGGAGCATATAGGATTTGCAAGGCCTCCAAAAACAGTCATTGAGTTTGAGACAGAAAATGGACTCAACAGTTCGTAAACAGTGCAAACAGTCACCATGGGAAACATTGGTTCATCAGATGCTGGGTTTTTCAAGCAAATCAAGATTTAGTGTCTTTTCCAAAGATCGTTCGTCCGAACGAGTTTTGGAACAAACATAAAGTAAACTATTTTTTATTGTTTTATAAGAAAGATCGAGTTGGGTTTTCGCTATTTTCTCGTGACTCAGATGTCCGATTGAGCTCACATGTTTATTATTTCATGTACATGTTTGATCAGACAAAGTATGAGTGCAGTCCTGTGACCTTTACCAATTATGTAATATTGTACCTGCATAATGACTGAAAGTCTTTCTTGATCAAACAGGATTGACAACAACATGTTCATGTGAAATTACTGCTTTTGACTTGTATTATGCGACTCGTTTGTTTGCAATACAACCACATTTTCATGTGAAGTTATACTGCGTTTGACTCGTATTTGGCCATTGTTTGCTGAGGATAACATTCACGCACAAGGTGTTTTGGCTGGCATAGTGACTTTTTATTTACACCAAGGTTTTGGTTACTAAAGCAAAATGTTGGTGCTTCAGCAGTATATGAAATTGACCCCACTGACGTGAATTCGTTGACGAGATCAAGAGCCACCGTGATTGTATTTTTTCTATGTCAGAGAGAAAAGACACTGCATGCCTAATCATGATCTACTCTTGAGGGTAATAAACTTTGATGCTGCCAAGGATCGCCTGTATCGTTTAGCTCTATAGCTATCAAAAAGTCACTAGGACCCTAAACAAAACATTCTTTTTCCACTTCTGAGGATGAAGAAGATGAGGCATAATTATGAGGTGGCCATTTTGTTTTTGAAAAAAGAGAACTTGCCTTTCTTGGGCCGTGTCCCAATTCTCTGGCTGCGACCGCAAATAACACACAATTCTATGGAAATGGCTGCAGTCACTGGCTAGTGGCTGTCATATAGATACATGTGTAATTTGCAGTCGCAGCCAGAGAATTGGGACACGGCTTTGTTATCATTAAAAATTAATTTTGACAGTCGCGCGACACAGACTCGCGTACTTTTGGACAGCTGCGCGTGTGCGCGGACTTTGAAGCGCGACAAAGTCTCGCGCGTATGTGTATAATCAATGATTATGCGACTATCAAAGGACTATCAATGCATGCATTTAACAAGCTGATTTGTTCAAAGATGGGAGTAGGCCAATGTTACTATACACAAATAACAGCGTGCCAGTACATTGTATAAGCACAAGTCGACTTTCTTTGCAATTATTTCATATTGCCTTCTCGTAGATATGGAAATAAGTTTACTATATATCCCCTGCTCCGAATTTAACGTCTCCACGTTCTGACAGCATACCAGCCTTGCAAAACAGTTACTGTGCAGCTTCGAATGTTAGAATTTGTGAGTACTTATTTGGTATACCTATAAGCAATTCAAGGTGAGCATGGGGCCAGCAAGTGCATGTTTGCATATGCGAGGCGGTTTGTTTAGCGCAAACATTATTAGCCGTACAAGCTCGTGATGGACTCTGGACTTAGACTATCGATGCATGAGTTGATGTAGGCCTATAATAAATATAATCATACGTGTGTGTTGTTTTTCCTTTGCACTTTTTAAATTTTCCATCATGGCGCCATGTTGATGAAAACGTTCGGTCTTTGCCTGATGTTGAATTTAACGACGGTCTTATAAGGATGTTCGGAGACCCTGCTGGTGATAAAGACCAAGACGACTGAGTGGGCACCGGAAGGGACGTCTTGGTGCTGCTGTTGGGAACCGTTGGGGCTTGAGGTGGAGCTAGGTGGCATGCAATGCTGAACGCTGCCGTTGAACGTAAGGAAGCCGTGGTTCGTGTGATATCACGACCATGCGGTTATACTATAACTTATAGGACATTATCACTGCACTCACCGAATTTGTACCGTTACCATATAATTATGCGAGTGTTACGGATATCCTAGCTCAGTGTATAAGCCTGGTGTATACTAATGAATCGATTTTCAGTCTTGAACAACAAATCTCGTGAAGGAGAAAGCCGTTGAATTCAGTGGAGGTAATAAACTTGGCCTTTCTGCTCCTTCAGAATGAGCATGAATGTAGAACCTCCATAAGGAATGAAGCACTCATGTCAACCAGGTTATCAAAATTCAATTCAATTCAATTTCAATTCAACTTCAATTCAATTTCGGTTTATTAAGACAACCCATTAAAAAGTCCGAAGACTAAAAATATCAGGTTTACAATAAATTACTATGATCATTTCTAGTAAAAAAATTACAAAACTGTTAATTAAAATATAAATGCATGTCATTAGACTATAGTCTTTGTAAATTATAAAGTTATAAGTTTTTATATAATGTAATAGATTAGACGGAACGCTAAATAACAACATGGCAAGGTTTTTGATGTAGTAAAATCATATTAATCGCATCTCATTGTGTCCTTGAGAACCTAGATTCGTCCAGTATGTTTCTCCGTAGCAAAAGGTCTCTACTTGTGATCGGGATGTGTGCCTTCGCATTCATTGCGCTATCGCAAGTAAATGTTGCAAGACTTTTTGGTCGGTAAGTTGGAAGTAGTAGGGCCTACTAGTAGAAGTTAAAAATAATCTTGGGCACGCTCTAACATTTCAAATGTTTTATAAGATATAATTATAATATGACTTTGATATGACATTGAGATTTTTCAATACGGGCACGATGTGGCACACCTCCAAGAGTTTGCAATGCGTTGGCCAATCACAATGCATGGAATTTGTTGACCCATAATACACGGGTTTACACTTCGGAGGCCATCTTGGATTTTATCGCAACTTCAAAACGAGGCACTTCTACGCATGCGCACTTTTCGAAGTGTAAGCCCGTCCATTGTCGAAGACAATACACGTGTTTACACTTCTGCGGTTTTTATCGCGACTTCGAAACGAGGCACTATCACGCATGCGCACTTTTGGAAGTGTAAACCCGTGTATGCACGTATACATTCTGGAAAGGGTCGCCCGATTCCGCGCATTGTGATTGGCCAACGCGTTGCAAACTCTTGGTGGCGCACTATAGTGAATCTCCCATTTTAACATAATTATGCTCTCACTGTGGGTCTGTAATCAGTTTGTTTAATGCACAGGATCCCGGATTCTACTGATCCGGATCCCATTTTAGCGTATACCCTGCATAGGACGTGGATCCCCAAATCTGAGATCCTGTGTGCGTTAAACAAACATTCCCTAAATAACAAAATAATGAAGTCATTCTCTCAGCCACTGTGACGAATTGAATCATCATTAAACACTATTTTCACTTGGACACATCTCAATGAGCTTTGAGTCCATGCTGTCCGTCAGTGTTCAGACTGAAGATGTATCTTTTTTTCTCCTTTGGTCCAAAGTCGCGAGCCAGACCAACACATCACCTTCAAACTGGGAGGAAGCAGTCCCTTGATCAACCGCCTCCGGGCGAAGGAGCAAAAGCAGAAGGCAGAGACTGATCACGAGCCCGAGAGGGATCTGGACGCCGAAAGGCGATGGGGGATAGGGGCCAAGGATGGCAATGCACAGGGCCCGGCAGCGGCACCTAAGAAGTAAGCATTTAAACACAATTTGTATAAAACGTTTCATAAACATTGAATGATATTGCTGAATGTAATGGAAACAACACAAGCAATGATTATAAGTACAGTGTATTTTGTACAACTATGGAAAGTTTGTAAAAATGTTGAATTTGGTCACGCCGTCTTTCGAGAAGACGAAATGATTTGCAACATTTGGCCGCCCATGCCAACCACCAGCGAATATTTGTAAATAAAAGAATGGTCTATACCATAGAGCTACACATATGTAATTTTAGCCTGGTCTATACCGAAAATGTAAATCCGACAGCTATTTCATGTTAATTTTTTTACCCAAAGACACGTCAATTCGAAGATCGTCATCTTGAAAGACCAACCGGTGTCATATGAGAGCAACTGGGAGGGATACGAGACGAACATTACCCAGTGGAAATGGAAGGGCAGCCGAAAGAACGTGACCAGAATCAGGTTAATAGTCAATGGTGTATTATAACAATCCTCAATAAAATGGCAGAGCTGAATGCGGCCATCACTGGGTACCAGCGCTTACAAAGTACCAACTTTGTTGTCAAACCTCGGCTCCGGCTCAGGCACCAGCTTCGTCTCTGTCATCATGCTGAAAATATAGGTTGTGGTTTTTCATTGAAGCTGAAATTCTGTTTCTGAAAGTTCTTTTTTAAACTAGAGAATCTACTTCCGAACCGCAGACAAAAAACTCTATTCTTTTAGACCCATTACATGTATTTAAAAACGGATTCACGAAAATGAAGCCTGAGCCTCAGCGGGAGCTGAGGTTTGGAAAAGGCCCCCAAAAGTGTATTTAGTCATTTGATGACGAGAAGGTCACAGTATATAGGCACGTTCTCACACACCAAAAAGCGCGTCTATTTAGGTCGCACTCCAAATCGCGACCCAAATAGTCGCGCTTTTTGTTGTGTTCCCATCAGCCAAAAAAGCGCGACCCAAATCCTACCTGTACGATTTTTATCAAACTGCCCGTGCGCAGTGAAGCGTGAAGTTGGCATGCATCCTGTGCTAAACTTGCGGGCCCGCCTTGCATGATGGGATATAAAAAAAAACCGGTATTTTTTGGTGCACCGTTCACACAGCAAATAATCGCGACTATTTGCAAAAAGACGCACTATTAGTGCGATTTGGAGAGCGCGCCAAATCGCACTGATAGGCCCCTAGTCGCGATTATTTGTGTCCCCACACAAATAAGCGCGACTATTTGGGTCTTGCTCCAAATCGCGACCCAAATAGTCGCGCTTTTTTGGTGTGTGAGAACGTGCCTAATATCGGCAGCCATGCCATTCCCAAATTTTACAGCTCTTTAGTTGGGAATGTCAGTTTTTGAATGCAGTGCATGGAATCCACATCCAGTGCATATAATTATCATGCGTCCCGCCTGCTGATCCATGAATAATTGGGTGCATTCGTTAAGCTCCCCCGGGTCAGTCCTTTCTGGGAATGGTCGTGTTTTACTGCACAAAACAAGCGAGAGAATGGGGACGAGGTCGACTGGTGTCGACCCGGGGGAGCTAAATGAATGCACTCTATGTTTTCAAAGTCAGAGTTCACCGTTTTGGAGTTTTTCCATATTATTAGCAAACTGGCGCCCTCTCTCTTGAAACAAGTATCTTCATGTTAAAGTGGCGTACGTGCTATATTCTCGACTACGACAGAACGCATTCAAATGATGACCAATCGTTCTCTGCATAATATTCTCTCATCGTGTGCAGAAACGAGTTGAAATCCGCCAAAATCGACATCCGGGGGCGGTTTGTGACGTCAAACGCGACAAGTGCGAAGGGCACGACAATGAAGATGTACCTTACGGGCGAAAATGTGGCCATGGACGGCGTATTCGCCGGGTACCAGGACAAGGTCAGCTAATCAAACCTGAACCTAAATTTGTTTAATCTTTTGATTGTGTGACCCGGTGATCCAAAATATGAGTATTCAAGTAATCATTCTACCATTGCAAAGCAACTTTGAGCAATTATCAAAAATGACTAGAATTGTTTTGGGGTTTTAAAGAGTAGGAATATAGTGTCCGCATGGCATATAAACCATGTACATGACGTCACTGCGCCGCCATATTGGAGGAATTATACGATGGGAAACGGTCATACATACATACTTGAAGCGAATGATGGCCTATAGGCCTAAAGCCAACTCCTTGTAACCAGCAGAGGACGCCCTTGTCAAATTGGCATCACGTACACAAACCTATGAGGTTGGGAAGCTCGTTTTCAGCTCGTTTCCGTGTGAACAGATTTTAATGTTATGCAGGTCTTCAACTGCATATTCTTCCATAGACGCTAATTTCCTCTTATATTATATTTCAGCAATTGGTATATGTAAAATGCATTCAAATTCACAATATAAAGTCATGTAATTGGATAAACTCGTGATCGCGTCACTGTGCCTAATACATTGATCTCTAGACACATTAGTTTTATACACATTTTGCCTGTTTTTTGTTTTTGTTCAAATGACATGCAATGATTCTTCTTTATTATTTGATGCCGTCTATAGGTGTCGCCCTTTCGTGACGTCATGTACCAAAGATGCAGTGTCGTCGGCAACAGCGGACTGTTGGTACACAGTTGGTGCGGCCAAGCCATTGACAGTGCCGACTATGTGTTTAGGTAAGTGGGACCAAACAAACATTAATCTTTCCGATGTGAAGCTTTATTAACATAAATACGACTTCATCATCTGTACACGTTTATATACACGCTTACCTTTTTACCTTTCTGCCTATGTCCAGGATCAATGTTCCTGAAATGGACCCGTACATACAGGATGTTGGGTACAAGACCAGTTTTACAACACTAAACCCCAGCATTTTTAAACGGAAGTAAGTTGTTGCTGCTTTAAGGTAATTTCATACGGTATTAAAAAAAAACTTTTCACAGGATTTTTTATCTTTAAAAGATCAAAATTATTTTTGGTAATTGGATTTTACTCTTTTCTTGATAGGCCTACAACATTTCAGGCAGAAAAACATATCTATATGTTTCTTCCATGACAATCTTTATACCCTGTACGTTATATAGGTGAATCTGTGAAGATTTTGTTTTTCGGTATGCTACCAAAGTATGATAGTACCTCTAGGTCAGGATTTGATGTCTTTGTTCCATATTCTCGTTACCGGCCTCTCTGGTCACAGAGCACTTTAAGTATAAATGTTGATGGTGTTTCATCCATGTAACAGGCAAGTAAAATAAGCAACGCAAGATATTAAACCAACAAGATAGTCTTGAGTTTCGTTATAATTATACACTTCTGTGGTATCAATTCCCATCTTCATTGGAAAAAAAGTGATCGATTCTGGCAACATAAAATTGTGACCAAAAATAATAGTCGATGTGAATTTCTGTTTTCTCTTTTGCTGCGAATGATCGAGTGCAGGTACAATTATTTCGGCACCAAACAACTCACCGAGAAATTCAACCAGGACGTGTCGCAGTTCCAGGGGATGCTGATGCTGCCGTGCTTCAGTGACGAGGCTTGGCTGCCGGTGTGCGGCCGGGCTCTCCGGCGACTCACCCCGAAGGAAGGCCTCAAGATGGTCTTCGGGGACCCGGACCAGTTCTCCCGCATCCGCGACTACTGGACCGCCAAGGGACTGCCCAAGTATCCTTCCACAGGTACAGTGGGTGGGTGGGCGGGCGACAATAGGCCTTATTTATGGCGCATTCATTTTGTCACCTTCCTTGTATACCCTTCGGAGAAGGTAACACTAATATTAAAAAGAAAACGGGTACCAGACTGTTTTGAATCCAAGCCTCGGTTTGATTGCACTGCTTGAAATGCAGGATGGATGCACCGTGAATAACTTAGGCCTATTCCACACTGCCTATACATTGGCTGCTTAGAGCCGCTTGGTGGCAGCAGACCCTGCAATGTTGGTCTCTTGAGGGCGTATTGTACACCGTCTTTAAGAATCCACGTTAATAAAAAGAAATCCACACAATTCATTGAGATATAGAGTTAAATCTAAAAAAAGATAGTGGAAACAGTTGCACAATTTCAAATAACATCAAAATACTAAAATAATGGAAATTTGTTATACTTCCATTGTACCGTACTGAAATTGGGCCAATTCTAATGTCATGTCTACCCAAAAGGTGGTGTCATTATGCTAGTTCACGGGGCAATTTCATGGAGCTGTTAAGCACAAACATTGCTTAGCCCAAACATCTTGCTCAATAAAAGTAACAAATCACCATTACAGCGAACAACAGCCAAAGAACAATCGGAAGCGATACCCAACACACGGAAATTTGGTTGTTAATCCTGTCTTTTTTATCAAGACAGAAATGTCATGGTTAGCAAATTCTTGTGCTTAGCAGGGCGGAGAAATTGGCCCCCGGTCGCCATTACAGAGTAGCATCATGTTTGTAAAAAATGCAATTTGGCCCACCAGTTTTTTTGTTCAAATCTTACCAATCATTTTCGTTGTGTGTTAAACAGGGTTGTACCTTACTACGGCCGCCATTGAACTCTGCAATCAAGTGGATCTGTACGGCTTCTGGCCCTTTGTCGAGTCCTCCATGCCCCACGTGACGTCACACCCTGTCCCCTACCACTACTTCGACAAGCTCCACATGGTCCGTTCGCACGACATGCCCTCGGAGTTCAACCTCCTGACCCGGCTGCACAAAGAGGGCGTCCTAAGGATTCACATCCGCGCCTGCGCCGAACCGCCACCGGCTGATACGCACGCTCACGCTGGCGCTGGACAAAAGACTGGTGCCGGCGAACTGGTCCATGGAGATGCTGTGCACTTGCCTAAGGGGCCTGGGAACACGACCAGGCACTTAGAGCCACAAAGAATCGACATCAAAAAGTTGTGGGAGAAATGAATGAGCTTAATTCGGCTTAAAATACTCTGATACGAGTCGTGTTCTCGAACACTGGTAACTTTCAAGGGTCTTCCAATCAGCTTCGGCTGTCCATGAGCTGTCGAATGTAATTCTGGACCTTCATTATTTGCCATAATCTCCTGAAAAAAGGTAAGAGACTAAGACGGTCCGCGACAAAGCCATGACCATGATGACTGGCGGTCATGTGTGAATGGTACGCTACACGGCAAATTATTACGCGGAATTTCTACGAAGGGACATAAGAAAATTACACACGAACTTCTTTTGTTTTTAATGAGTTCGTCACTAGTTTGACGAATAGTTGGCAATTTACAATTGACATTTTATCGTGGTAGAAGCGTTCGAGCTTTAGCCTATAATAAGGAGAAATAATATGACATTTTGTCGTCACGTGTTGATTTATATGAAGATTAAGCACATTCATGATTTTGCCGCATTACATGTAGTGTACATGTACAGGCTGCATGTGGTATCATTGTCTAGCTTAAATACCGGTACTCAATTGCCACTTATTCAATAATACTGAATAACTGGCGTCGATCACACAAAGATAAACTTATGTCAACCACAAAGCACATCTTTATTTCTTTCTTTTCATAATAATAACCTTCCAGGGCGTGAATTTTTGTCACAATATTGCATTCTCACAGGTAATCCTGATGTAGACGTAGCGTTTTCCCTTTTTATTATCAATGGTAGCACCACTGCATGTACGTGCACGGTTCAGTGGTTCGTGGGTTCATTAATGTATTTAGGGAGATATGGGGATTTCGTTTTGTCCAGTTTTGTAAATATAGTTTAAAATGCCCGTATTAAACGCCTCTGAAATATAATAATTACACCCATGAGTTTTAACTGTGATTGCCTTAGTATGGTCCAAGGTGTCAACTGTGGAATTTGTAAATAATTGCAGATGGTCAGGTCTTAGAGAGGGTAAGAAGTAATAAACATGCACGTGGCGTATCATTTTATCCTAGCAAGAAAACACTGACGTAATTTGGGGATGAATAATAATTATTATTTTAAGCAAGTATTGATACCTTTCCTTGTCATTGGTGAAGAGAAAAAAGAACACCACGTTCAAAGACTGATACTATTTTCTGTTTGAGAGGCATTTCAATTCAATTTTAATTAAATTAAATTCAACTCATTTCAAAACCACACAGTTTATTTATTTCCAACTCTGTAAAGTGACATTACAATTAACGAGTATGTAAAGGTTAAAGTAAGTAAGAGAACACTTTCAGACGCCGTGGCTTGTATTGAAGGTGCCGTAAACAAAACAAAAGGCAATAAGTGGATAACTTATTAACAAAGAGATATGAGAATACAATGACTATTTACTGCAAAACAAGGACAGAACAAACAAAAAGAGACAAAAGACAACCAAAATGGACAAACACATAATACGTAGACAATAGCTATAACGAGACAACATTGCCAGTACAGAAGAAACTTTATATTTTTTAATCGCGAAAAGAAGAACTGAGAAATTCAGTAAAATTGAAGTTAATAAATAAAGGAGACAAGAACAAATAATGACAGAGAAGACTTAACCTGGTCGTTAAAAGCATTCCATGGTAGGGGCGAGGACCATTGAACACAAGAAGAGTATTTATGATGTACGGATGGCATGGTTTAAATGCTGGTTCACGACGCTTGGGAATCAGGAAGATAATATACACTCATTAAAGGTAGTATCATACTTTGGTTTTTGTCAAAGAAATACAGATTCGTGGGCACAAATATCAAGGAAGATACAGTAAAAGTTATCTGTGAAAATATCAGTCCCATACGGTGCCCACTTTTTGAGAAAACAGTGAAAAACAGCCACAGTATTTCTTAAGTCTTTTCTCTTTTATTTTTGATCTTTTAAAAGATCAAAAAGATTTTCGGTCGTTGTTTTACCACTTTCTGGACAAATACACCATTTCAGGCGGAAAAATGTTAACGGTATGTTTCTACCACCACCATCTTCATACCCTGTAAGTTATACGCAAATCTGTGAAAATTTCTGTTTTGGTTTCTTACCAAAGTATGATACTACCTTTAAAGAATAACAATGAAATTTATGATTGAAGGTTGCCACATGAAGCTCAAAATCTGATTGCTTGGTGTAAAAAAAAAAAGACTTGCCAATATTAATGATAGTTTGTTGTTGTTAATATATTTCCCATGGGAAATTTCCGTTTGCCACGTGCACCAACGATGTTATTGTGTATATTATGTGCGCGGTGCTTATAGGTGGTTTATTGCGCTGCATTAACCGTTACCACAATCTCAGCTCTCTTTTGGGATTTCTCATCTGTTCCAGAGGTGGAATATCTGACGGCAGGCGATATTACGAGCACCTTTCTCGGTAAAATTATGATCCTATTGAAAAGAGAAAAACGGTTTACTGTGTTGAAACATAAACGCCTGTAATCGTCTGATAGATACGTTAAACACACGTGTGGAAATGGTTCAGACTCAATAGTGCTTACGGTGCTACAGGTATTGGCCTTGGGCCTTTTCCAAACCTCGGCTCCGGCTCAGGCTTCGGCTTCGTCTCTGTCATCCATATGCTGAAAATATAGCCTAGATTGTGGTTTTTCATTGAAGGTGAATCTCTGTTTTCCTTTTCAAACCAGATAACCTACTTCCGAACCGCAGCGAAAGGCCTCTATTTTGATACCCAATTATTATTTTTTAGAATGGATGCACAAAATGAAGCCAGAGCCTGAGCCGGAGTCGAGGTTTGGAAAAGGTCCCTTGTCTATGTACAGAATTAATAAGACATGTCCGTAAGTTATATAAGTTACTTTGTAGATTTTAAGTAATAACAATTACTTATGGTAATTATAATATTCATTAATGCGTATATAGGTATTGGTGAAAATCATTGAAATGTCAGAAATGTTTCACTGTAAAAAACTCGAATAAATTATTGATTTTCTAGTCTTGTTGGCGCCATTTTTGTGCGAATAAATAACACCATGACTTTTTCCCTAAATGTCGAATTATTATCATGATGTACACGTACAATCTCGCGAATTAAAAAATATTTTAAAACTCATTTTAATTCATACAATACTTACTCCATTTTAAAGGTACTATCATACGTTGGTTTAATACCGAAACATATATCTTCACAGTTAACTTATTTGGTAGAAACATACCCGTTATTTTTCTGCCTGAAATGTTGTCCAGAAAAAAAGTAAAAACCAATGACCTTAAACAATGTGGATCTTTGAAAAATAAAGAATAACGGTGAGTTTTCACTGTGTGAGTTTTCACTTTTCTCAAAAAAAGGTGGGCACCGTATGGGACTGGACATTTCACAGATGACTATTACTGTATCTTCCTTGATATTTCTGCCCAAGAATCTGCATTTCCTTAACAAAAACCAAAGCATGAAATAACCTTTAAATGATTTGCAACACTTTTCCGTCCATGAGCCTAAAATAGCACGAGTTCGGTTGTTTCATTAAGAGCGGGCCGATTTCACTAACATAAATCCATCGCTAAACGGAAAATCGATCGCTACTTTGCGTAGCAATTTTCCGTGTAGCGATGGATTTGGGCTTTAGCGATGGTCGCAAAGCATTAGTGAAATCGGCTCCAGGGACTGGGGCCGATTTCACTAAAGTCTTGTTTTGCGACCATCGCTATATTGAGCTAGCGATGCGATGGCTAACTGCAAATCCATCACTCTTGCAATGACGTGAGTCTAATTATAAAGGGAAGTCGGTGTTGCAGCCGCGGCGTGTTCTTGGCGTGACAGGCGGCCGCAGTTCATGGGCCATCGCGTCCTCGAAACCTGGACCGGAGCATTCGCAGTACCCGACGGCTGCAGACGAAGGCGAGGAAGACGTAAGCACCCTGGAAGGTGTTGAGGATTATGAAGACGAACCAGAAGGCTTCGACCCCTGTAAAGGCGACCAGGAACGCCCACAGCCAGGACAAGCCCATCAGCAATGACATCTGTGCATGGCGGAATGGAATAAAGAAAGATCGGTCTGAATCTACGTATTGAAGAGGTTTCGTGTGAATCCGAGCAGCATAAGAAGTCTGACTATGACAAAATAATAATGACCAATAAAAGGTGAAAATTTACCCAAATCTAAAAGTGAGACAATACCACTGGAATAGCCTGAAAAAGCTCATTCCCAAGGCTAGAGACACTCGGGCAAAGCATTTACCGACAGTGTTTAGTCACCGCTCTCTGACTTCAGAGAGTTGCAAGAGGGAAAGCGAAAAGATCAGATTTATGCTTATAAATTAATCCAGAAATGAAACTATACTGGCCGCACACCCACCTTTACGTAGATAGTCATTTCCATTCTGACACGTTGGGCGACGGAGACGTGTGATTTCAGACATCTTGTGGCTTTCTTAGACGCCCGGATACCTCTTGCAGCCTTGATAAACATGCACACATTAGCAGAGAGAGATAGCAGTACCGGTACACCGAAGGCAACTAGATTGGCCTCCTTGGGTTGAATCCAACACGCGGCGTCTGTTCCGTACTTCAAGAGCACCCGGTCCTGATTACCAGCGAAGTGGACGATCAAGCAGGCAGCGACGATCAGCACCGGCACTCCCCAGCCGTAGAGCGCGTTGAGCTTCGCGGTCTGCCCCCGGCATTTGTTGGATCGCCGACGCACGCCGTCCGTGTTCCCCAGCGTCCGACTCAAGCCCAGGGCGAGGCACGAAGTCCAGAAGACCGAGGCAAGCCAGAAGTAGTGCAGGACCACCGCCACTGACGTGCAGAGACCGGGGTCAGCAGTAGCCCGGTCGGCCAAGAGCAGGCCGAGCTGAGCCCAGAAGGTGGCCGCGACCAGGTTCATGGTTCCCACTCCTGGCACGGTGCGCAGACCAGGCAAGACCGAGTACGTGATAAATGTCAGCAGTAGCCCAACCAGTGAAACTAGGGTACCGATGATGTAAAGTAACAGTTGGGCCTGGTCACTGGCAAGAGTGATCTTCTGAATATGATCCCGGTTGCAAATCAGAAACTTGGAGCTTTTGGAGATGAAACCTCGTCCAGTTGATGTCTCGTCTCGCATGACGTAGCCTATCTTCCTCAGAATACCGTGATCTGGTCGGGACATTGTATCCTGTGCATTACTCTCCAATCCTCCAATACCGCTAGACGCATTCATCTGAACAGCCTCGGAGATGTCGGACATACATTCCTCCACGGTGTAGTCGCCACACGGGAACAGATACTCTACCGCCTGCATGCGGTGAGACTGATTATCCCGCCTGTCCAGGAGATATTCAGCTACGGAGTCGAGTGGTTGTTCGATGGACGAGTTGGAACTGATGTTCTCAGGACCACTTACAGGAACAGCCATGGAAAAGACAATCTCACAGTTTGGATACGAATGAGGCGATGTTGGTTCGAGAACTTGCTCAGGAGATTCCTGCTTCCAAACGACATCGGCGACAGATGCTGAGAATCCGACAACTTTCTGAAAAGCTGATTTGATGCCTTCGAGGAGAGCCTCCTCGGAAAATGTCTCGCATATGCGAACTTCAAGGAGCATTTCGGCGACACCCTGCCCGCGCCTCCAGGGATGACAGAGTGATTCCCCTTGTGACGGTCCCGGGACGGTGTGGTTCTCGAAGCGACGGCACGTCTTCGCTACCGGGTCGTAATAAAACTGCTCAACACACGACGAAGCAGGTCGACTACCGTAGGAGCGTTCTGTTTCATCCACGAGGGAGGGAAAGTCGAAGGGGATCTTGAAAGGCAGTCGATCTAGTACCGACTGCTGAGGGTAGACGCACCGAGTCCGCCCCGTGGATATATTTTCCTGGCACGCTAAGCACGGTTGCTCAGACTGGGCAAGATCGGCCTCCATGTCGGGCGGAATTCTCGAGCAGCTGGCTGCAATCGAGGAGTTTCGTGCGGCGGAGACGACCATCTCGAAGTCGGCGGTGCAAGTCCGTGGGCGTGTGATATTGACGGCAGAGCCTGGCGCTCTCGGAGGTTCAAACCGAAAAGGCACAAATTTGGCTTCATCGTGTGTGGTATCAGACAGAGCAATCCAGGGAACCATGCTATCAGTCGGTGCCCCATTGCAAAGGGCGCAGTATATGTTCTTATAGTGCAGCCCAGTCTCGCTGCTAAAGACCGGCAGCGACCTGACCGTGTGATTGAGTTCTGTCAAGGTGGTCTCGTTGAAATGTGGCCGGATGTCTCGACACAGGCCATCAACCACCGTTCCCCACTCCGCCGACCCGGGACACACAGAGACCATAAAGAAGCCATTTGCAGTGTCCTCGTGCATTTCTCTCGACCTTTTGGATGTACGCACGCACTGGTGACTGGCGCGGTGCTCGGCACCGCCATAGTCATCGCTCGCCGGGCATCGATCCGAATAACCGGGACAACAGTCGCCGTATTCGACACAGAGAGTGTCGCATTTGCAGATGGTGTTCTTCGGATACGTGAGTTTTGTATGCGGCTCATCAGCCGTGCCGACGTCGGATCCCGGGCAAACAGGAGCTGAACACCCCACTGAGCAGCAGAGGGCGTCCGTGACGGCCGTTCGTCCTCCGGAAGGGGCATTGGTCTTTCGCGTCACCACTGAAAATCACAAACAAAATGACGCATTAAGGGTAACTTCAAAGTGTCACGCTGCCGTAGTTCGGCCTTCGGATCGCCGCCACCGGGGTCGTCAAGCACCACTCACCCTGTTATTCGAAACCGGCAATTTCCTTAGATTTTCAATATCAATCACAGATTGTTCTCCCATCAATCAGACGAAGGTTTCTCACTTTAATTGAATCTACGGCTTCACGACTAGTTTAATTATACCTGAAAATGAGTTATTTGATATAAAAATGGTTTCAAAGCACCATCATAACAATGAATCATGTTGAACGGTAGGTTGTACGTGCAATTGTAACCCTAACCCGCCCTTCGAGGCTGCTGCCGTGCATAACAGTCACTGAGAAGAAAACAAGAAGTTCGTATAATGCATCCCTCTCCAAAAGGGCAGACGGTCGCTAGGTGTCGTTATCCCGCGCTGTCGCTTCAGAGGCAGACTTCTTGCCAATTCTCTCAAATTAACAATCCCCTGAAAATGTCACCGGGTGTCTTATAGCATGCACAGTCAAGAGAAAGATTGCTCACCGATCTCCATACTAGTGGTGGATACATTTCCAGGTTTAATAGGCTTTATTTATAATCAAATGCTTAATATAGATTATGAGCCCATCCTGCGGAACGGGGCCAGATGTCACGCACACTTATATTCAGTTTCGGCCCATTAAACAATATATTGAAGATTTCATGATAATATTTATATTACTCTTTCTTCCCCAAAATAGGGAACTCGACGTTCTACAGACGTCATACCGATGCCATAATGAACGATCGTCGTCACTTTTGGGTACAGGGTAAGTGCACAGTTTCTAATTCAGTCTGTGGCGTGTGACTTAGTCCGTGTCCAATTTAGTCCGGCTACGGCTGCGGCTACACGGGTCTATACAAGATACTTATTAAAAAGTTTAAGCCATAGCCATGCCATTGGGATGTACAGCCTTATATGAAATGTCTTCCAGTGGGTTAATTATGGTTTGCAGTAAGTCGCGATAATGGCTAGGTGTAACTTCAATCGTCAATGATTAGCAAACGGAACGTTGCGAAATGAGTTAAAGAGACATTTTACGACATTTTACATTTTGTACTGGGTTCCAATTAGCGATGTCAAACGTGTAAAATGCGAGGGGAAAATAATGCCTGAAATTTAAATCAATTCGCAGTTGATGACGGTACAAAGTACTGAAAATCCACATTATTCACCAAAGTTCTCTTTGGAAAGACATAGAAAAAAAGTCTGAAATATTTGGAAATGATCAGTGTTTAAGGCACATACAATGAAGTCACGATGCGAGTCCATGCATATCGGTTTTATATAAATGGAGACAGTGTAGAGCTGTTTTTGATCAACCGAAGTTTGTAGGGAAGAAATATGGCGAATGGGGACAACATAATCGGGGTGACTCACTGTTGGGAGTACTCGCTGCGATATTGGATTCGGCAGTAGTATAGACACGTCCTCAGATGTAGGAGTTGATCTTGAAGCTGGGTCGTACTTTCATATACGTTTGTGCACAAAATCATTTTGTATATACATGTATATCAAAATTGAAAACCTGGGGGGGGGGGGGGGGGGGGGGGGTTGCTTACAACCCCCTAACCCCCCGTGATCTACGCCCATGGGATTCGGCTTTACCACCCTTCTGACCCCAGCTATCTGTGTGATAGTGCTATGACATAGGCCTACATGAATGTACTTAGAAAGTAGGAGGTCGTGGGTTGGAATCATACCTGAGCCAGCGCATGTGACGCTCAAAAGCACTAGGTATACTTATGCAGTGCCGATATTCGTCGGTGAAGGGCAAGCCTTATTTACATAATCGAGGTGACAATGAATTCGAATGCTTGTTACAGTTTATTACGTTATAGCCAGTAGGTCTAAAATGCGGATTGCTTTATCGATGATGATAAATCATATCTTAATGGTATAAGAATGAACGCCGTGTAATAGACTCGCATATCATTTGCGACTCCAGCATCTGCAGTAGGCCCACGCCGGTCAGAATCGCCAGTGCCAAATACCGGGTCATCACTTCCTAGCTCAACTTGATGCGGTTTCGGGGAAGAGAAAAATGTGCTGCGACCCAGACACCCTGTCCTCTCCGAGCCTATCCTGTACGTGGCAGCTTGCGAATGATTGGTTTCTGTTTTTAATGTATACTCGATGTGAGCAGTGTGCGATGGTGGACGTTTGTATAGCCACACAAACGCGCGCCAAAACTCAATCATTATACCACCAGATAATATCAGATCATCGTGTAAAACTAACTGATTCGTTTTGCTGCTGTCTCGGTCCAATCAAAGTGTGCGACAGCATGTCTGTGCGTGACAAGACTTGATACTAAATTAAATCCCGCCGCAATCGATCAGGGCAACGGCGTCTGTGAACGGCACGAAAAGAAGACCATGAGTCGCCGGTCGAGTATAATTGACGAACGATCACTGACACTGACCTTAATTACAAAAACAACCGTGATTAGACGAGGGCGTGGCCGTTGTGTTCTCTCACTTCCCTCCTCTCTCTATCTCTGTCTATCTCCCCTTTAGTCCTGACTGACGACGCGCGGTTTTGTTAATATTGATTGAGGACGAAAATAAAGAGTAGGGACTGGGAACAAGTCTGACCTCAAATCGTTCATTTTTCTTTTTAGCAATGTGTCTGCCGCCCTCTGTTGACGACGTGCCGATTAATACTCGATATTAATTTTTACTCGACACAAAACAAAACGTACACTACCACTCTATACCAGAGTTAAAAATAACTACCATTTTTGCACCCCCAGATCTCGCCACGGTATGCAGTACCAGTCAGGTAGATTTTGGAGTCGCACTTTTGAATCATAGGGCATGATGAATTCCTGTCTGCTGATAGATTGCTTGGGGGAAAACAGTAAATACTTTTTGGGCAACAAGAGCGTCGACAATCACTTTTCAATATAAGGGAACAAATCAGAGAATATGAAATAATAATAACGGCATGGAAAACACTTTCTAATTATTTTTCAATTCGAGTGCTTTAATCATAAATAAATAAACAAACCAATGAAGGCAAACAGACCAAAAAGAAAACCAAAATAAGTATACAAAAGTATTAAAATCTGTACTTATATTCTGCCTGTATTAAATTCGAAGTCGTCCTTAAATGGAGAAGTTATTTCAAAGTTTATGGACGAATTAATTTGGATCCAGTATGGAAGTACAAAAAGGTTTATAAATTTCATCACGCCCCGAGGAATCTGGTCAAATTTATCATAAAATTAATACAATAGTTCTTAAATGGAAAAGTTTATTTTAAGTTTATGGATGAATTAATTTTGATCCAGTATGGAAGTACAAAACAGGTTTAAAAATCCCACCATGCCCCCAGAAATCTTGTCAAATTTATCAGAAGTAATATTATAGTGCTTTATTGTTATTAATACAGTACGTCACAAAAAAAAATACTACGCAAACAGAAAGTGAGTGCACATGTAACAATATTGCGCATACTCGGGTGGGATTCGAACCCACAACCTTCTGAATCATAGCTGCAGATCCCATACCACTAAACCATAAAACGAGCTCAATTATAGTTCAGTTATAATAGTCTTCCCACTCCCAAAGCACCCGGAATGGAAGTGAATAATACGAAATAATATGGCAATTGCTTAAATCACCATCAAGCAAAATATGAATGATGTGTACACATTGCTCACCGGTTATTTACAAATTTTTAGTCCGTGCATTGATGATAAACAAAGAGACAAAACAAGGACAAAGTCGACGGCTTTAATTAGCCGTGAGGACCGAATTTCACAAAAACTGCTCAAAAACTAGAAAACTAGTGCTTTTTTGGCACGCGATCAGCGATCCAGTGCAGCTCAAAAGCTCAAAAGCTCAAAAACGTTTTAGCGTATCCTGCACGGGACACGGATCTCTACAAGATCACTGATCGTGTGGCTGAAACAAACAAACAAACAAAAATGCCAATTGATTTGCAAGATCAAACATGGCGACCAAGATCCGCGGCGAAATTTACAAACAGGCCCTCGTGATTATTAACTGAGCAGAAACCAGTTAAAATCATTCATAGCAGGCGATGGATGATACCCAAGTTTACGATCAAGCTCTACTCCGGTGATCCGTATTGCTTCGTGTTTCCCGCAACAAGTATAGCCTCAATGACGTGCATTGAAAGTCAACATAAATCCCGCCATAACGTCATACATTGTGAAAACTAGCTTCAAAAGACCAATTCAGCAATCTGCATTTTTTTAACAATATAAAACCTCTTTTACACGTACCACTTTGGAAAACATTAGGCGTTCGTAGTAAAATCTTTAAAACAATTAACGCATAATACAAAATACTGTACATACACAATAGGAAAACCTTGTCTTCAAATTCCGTTTTTCACCTTAACGTCCACATATATTTTAAATATTAAACAAATATCCAATTAGGTGTATTTAAAAGTCGCTACTATTATAAATAAACAAAATTTACACATTTTAAAATGAAAAGACTCGGTTTGATTCACACAATATTTCGTATCATGAACGACAATTTTCACCGACGCCTTTTTGCTGATTATTATCTATGAATGCGGTGCAACATCGAAAAGAAATTTACATCAATAAATAACAGTTTTTAAAGGTATAATACATGATTGGTTATGGTCACAGAACAGCACTTTGTCCAATTCAACAAATACATGAAATAACTTAAAGCCTGCGATAATTTGAGATCCCAGGAAAATAGCGCAAAACGACTCCTTTTTCATATAAAACATAAACGGAATGTTTTTTTTTTGATCTCGTGAGACGTAAAATGATCTGTTTTACACCCGTCTAAACAAACTAATATCGCATTTCAGGCAGACGTCTTTTAGCAGGGGCTTTCTATGATGTCCATCTTTATACCCTGTAAGTTATATAGGTAAATCTTTGAACATTTCTGTTTTGGTTTGTTACCAATCCTGTACTGTACCTTTAAGAGTGGTTTGGGCGTATTTTTCCCTTGCCAGGGAATTACCGTAATTGTACGTATTCGAGTCCTGAATTTCACAGAGGTGGCGGTCTCGTTATAAAAATGGATCAATTTATCGCGAGCCTTTACAGTAACCGTGTGCCCTAATTATTGTTATGAAAAATAATGAATGGTTAAAGTCCGCCACTGGTGCATTGTGTCGTGCGTACGGTGGCCCCAATGTGCCCTTTTTTTTTTACTACAGGCACTGGTGAGTTTATATAAATTAGTTTGTCTGCCGTGTCCCGCGCATAAAATACGCCATTTCTTTGACAGCGTCTGACATCTGACACGTGATTTGTACAGAACCATTACCCTTCTTTATGCCTACTGGATAGTAAAAATAGATCATTGCAATTTATGATGACAGATATATTAAATATTTTACAAGCTTTCATTTGCTGGAACTAAGTAATATAGATATTAATAATCAAAGGCTGGACAAGAATTGTAAGTTTATTATATACTTTTTTTTGTTTTAAGAAAGATTTGAGGCTTTGCATGGTGATTGGTATGTGAATCGGTTTTACCAAAACACCATGTAATATTAGTTCGTATTTTCGCACTTTTAATTTCGTCGCACTTCTCGTTAGATCTTAACGTGTGGTCATCATCAGGAGACCCGATGACTAGACAAGGCTAGTCGAAACGTTGAGATTTAACCAGAAGTGAGACGAAATAAGAAGTACGAAAGTACGACGTACCGTGGTTACGATTTCCACAAACCGATTTTTTTGTTTTCTTACACCAATTTAAATCCGTTTGAAATGTGACCATTACGGTATTAAATTATTCACATTTCTTCAATATCCCTTTTCCCAATTGAGACGGCCCTCTCATACATTTCTTCAGGGTTTGGAAACATGACCAGACTAAAAACCAAGCATTGCATCTCGATTATAAAAATCCAAAGTTTTTTTGGTATAATTTCGTATTATAAGGAGTCACACTAGGCACTTATAGACCATCGCAGAGGTAGACATGTCCCCCCACCATCAAAAAGCCTTGCCAAACCAGTGATGACATGACCTAGAGCCTATAGTCATGGTTTTGGTTTTGCAACAAAAACACGGAAGTTGCACCTTCTCAGGCAACTGATTTTAGCGAATATTTACATGAAATTAAATTTTTTTTTTCTTTCTCACTCGGAAACTCGTCTTTATATACAGAAAGAGTTCAGATAGCACCTTTCTTGAGAATATATTTTGGTTTTAAAGTCAGATAAACGTTATAAACCATTATAGGATTGTCTTAAAAGGCTCTTCTTCGTGTAAAAACACACATTTTTCCATTAGGCACGTGTGGTAACAGCAACTATTTTGCCGGATAGAAATATACACTGATATTTATTTGGAACGCGACGTGGAGTTCAACACAGACAGTGCGCTCAAATAAGGCACGCACTTAATATAAACCATAGATATCAGAAGAGTAAAACACTAGATGGGAAACGCGTATCAGACGCGCATTCAGTGTGGGGACCGCCATTAGTCACGTGAATGAGGCTAAACAAATTTGAAATGTGTGTAAAGTCCCAGTGACTATTCAAGTCCGAATGGGAATTTACCTTGAGCAACTTAATATGGACATAAAGACATTAGCCCTTTAACTCTGCTAATTTGATGTTGTTTATTCCATTTTACCATTGCGCGTCGCCTCATTCACGTGTTCTTTTAGCTCGTCCATGAGCAGCAAGAATGTTTTCTGCACAAGTAATGGCAGGCGCGCACGCCATTCCCATCTAGTGTTTTATTCTTCTGATATCTATGATATAAACACACACTACAACAGTCATGATTCAACGTATAATGTATGCATCGTATATCATGTATTACAGCAAAATGGCTGTGCATCCCGTTCACTGTGCATATTTTGAATACATGTAATTAAATACGACACACAAAACACTTTCATATACCTTTTTGCGACAACTTGAAAATAAGTTCAGCCAATAGCGACGATGTTCCATTCGGCGCACGTTCATTGGTCGGTACGATGACGTCATTCCAGCGATGCCAATCCGAATGTGGCCTTTTCGTGTAGGCACGCTCTCTATTATTCATTTAGACGCACGACTACCTGCTTTCCAGCGGCAGAGGGCGCTGATAGGGGAAGACGTGACGATTGCATACTCACATCATTTGATTTTTGTATAGACCATGCAGTGATCCTGTTCAGGGGAGCTGCAGGGTTCTGGCCTCGGGTAAAAAAAATAAACCCCAGGAGGACCGATGGTGGAACTGGAAGGGAACTGGTCAGTCCTCGCAATCGTGGACGTGTAATCTGAGCATCCCAAGTTCATGCATTTGGACCAGCACTCCGAACTCGTCGTGCATGGAGTGGGCCATCGAGTTGGGTCCGGGCATGTTGTCGTAGTAATGGTATCGGACTGTTCTCTGCTGGAAGGATATGGTGTGGTTGCCGGCGTCTGGTGGCGAGCTGTTCGCTACCTTGGTGGCAAAGGGCCAGAAGCCGTACAGGTGTGTTTCATCACACGTGGCTAAGGATAGATGGGTCACGTAGAAACCTGTGCATATGAGTTGTGAGAATGAACACCATAAATGTATGAATTGCCTCTGTGGACATATTGAATACATCACTGCTACAGTACATGTATTTGGAACAACGTGCGGCAAACTTCTCAGAGCCAAATACATGAGTTGTTATACAGTTGTAAACTAGACGTCATCGACAGGTTGCGTTCGTTTAGTGAATATGAGACAATACTAGTCAACTTCGTCGACACCCTCTCGATTCTTGTGCGTGGTATACACGACCATTCCCAGGTCAGGGCTGCCCCAAGGAAGCTAAACGAATGCACCCATATAATCACAGACGGTACAGTAACTAGCTAGGGGAATCGATATCAAATTCAACAGTGAAGAACCCGTGTGATTCTTCGGTCTTGTGTTTGGAACTCTTAATACTATGATCTATAATTCAACAGATTGTGCATGGGCTCGTACCAAGGTTTGGGAATTGTGTTCTTGAGCAAGACACTTAACCGCAATTTCCCCCATTATACCTCCCATGAGTCAATGATGAGTACATGTGATGGTAGAGATTTGGCAATTGTAGAGATTAAGCAATTATTTGTTGCCAAGACTAATTGGAATAATTTTACAAGTCAGTGTTTTATACTATGGAATCAGATCGGTCGGACGGCAAATGTAGCGGTGCGAATCAGTGACTGCATTATTTTGTGCGGATAGGGCATTACAATCCTGTACAATGTATACATTGATGTGAATAGCAATATACTTTACAGTGGGCGTTATGTATAGTGGGCATAACCGTACAGAGCATTTTAAATGCGGATTAGGCAGATATTGGTGCGGATTGGCCATTACTAAGGTGCGGACTGGCAATGGTCATTACACTCCTCCCATTACCGGATTGTGCCACTACTGGTGCGGATTTATTTATACAGCGTGTCCCCCCAAAACGCAACACTTTGTGTCGAGAACCATGATATTAAAATTAAACTGTTTATCACTTCAAGATTCAGATATATGATACAGCAATGACTTGGCTATAGCCATGTAGAATTTGAGCAAACTTGGACTGAAATTAAAAGAAAAAAACTAAGACTGAATTACCCATTACCTCAAAACCCGATTTTCATCTTTCTTTCAATAAACATTATGTGTGCATTGACCACTTATTCTGGCATGGAATACTGCAAATTTGTTTCAAAATAGAACTTTCAATTTGTCATATTTTCGCCAATTTTAGCCCGATTTTGCTTAACTTCTACATGGTGATAGCCAAGACATGGCTGTATCATAAAACTGAATCTTGAAGTGATAAACAGTTGTATTTTGACATAATGGTTCACAGTGTTGTGTTTTTTTGGGGGACACCCTGTAAAGGCACCCAATACGAAACTCGATCCATTGTGACCCTAAAGCCAGTAAACTCACCCGTGGACAGGAACTGTGAAATGTTTCTCTCGTTCCAGAAGTGCTGTATGGCGATGAAGTGGTTGGGATTGGACACCACCGCCTTCAACCTCCCGTTTCCCCCTTGACCGTCCAGCGATCGCTTGGCCAGCAGGCACACGTCCATCATCTTGTGCGAACCGACGCAGGGCAGCCAAAGCATACCGTTGTACTCGCTGAGGGAGCGGGAGAATATCTCGTGGTCCAGGGGCTTTTTTAAATAATGATACCTGCAAAAGATTCCCGTACAGAATCCAAGAGAATGACTTACAAACATAAACACACACACATACGAGGCTTTCAATCATTTCAAGAGATCATATGGAAATGCAATGAACCCCTTTTCTACGGCGCTCCATGATTACCATTCTTCTTAATCAGAAAACCACGTAATTTATCTTGCTATGTCAACTTATTAAGCCCTATAAGTCGAATTATCGTGATTTATCCGGGTAAGATGACCTAAAAGTCGATATATCCTTATACATAATCTTGCAAAGACGGCTTACTCATAATTATTGAGACAAATTATCAGGATGTGACGACTTTTTAGATTCGGGGCCTTTGGGTGGGCCTTTCCAAACTTTTTGGAATCCATTCTGAAATAACGGGTATCAAAATAGAGGATTTTGGCTGCGGTTCAAAAGTAAGTGATCTGGTTTGAAAAAAGAAAGAGCTTCAGCTTCAATGAAAAACAACAACCTTTATTTTCAGAGACGAAGCCGGAGCAGAGGTTTTGAAACAGGCCCATGATTTCAGACCATTTATAACGAACGATCTTTATTTCATTCTTTCCCCTCCAGATCTGGTAGATTACCTTTTATTGACGACGCTGGGGTTCATAGTGGAGAAGTTGGATTTAGTCCCGGCGTCTGCGGCGAAGGGATGGAGTGGCGGTATGTTGGATCTATTTTTTTAGACGAGAAAAATTCAGTAAAATGATGAGAAAGATACTTTGATGATTCTATAGAGAGGATAGGGGAGGGAGCGGGAGGGGGAGGGGAGGGCACTATACCGACCTGAAGACGTAGTCGGCCCGGTCGATTTCTTTCCCGCACTTGCTATTCCGCAGGATGCCGCCGTTGCCTACCACGCTGCATCGTTTAAACGTCTTTCCAGAAATCGGGGATACCTATACACATGTAACGTCACACAGTGGGCAAGAGAAGGAAAAGTATGATTGGTGGGTGGGTAAATGATTGGGACTTCTTTTGACTGGAAACGGTATTATTCATTCTGTTAGAATAGCGCCCTCTTTGAAATGCTGAGGTTATAAATAGCGCCCTCTGTGAAATGTTGGGGTTAATCATTGATCTCCCTAATTACATGTATTATGGAGATCAATGGGATTAATACAAAAAGTTATATTAAAATTGATTTTAATATAGCTCTATGGGTTAATACCAGTCACAGTCAATGCAGTTTTGTAAGAGGTTCGCGAATGGTCTATAGCCTAATAAGACCGTATATTTTGCATTTTTTCACAGGAGCCTGCTGTAACAGAGACCATTAAAATGGTCCTGTGTACATGTATTGCCATTACGAGAGTTTGCTGTAATGACAAATCAGTACTCGTGACCACACGGAGGTTATTTATTGAAGTTATTTCTTTGGAAAATACACATACAAAATAATGTAACTGCCTAAACTGCATTACGGTCCAACTCCAAAGAGCCGACTGAAATGAACGTTAGGCTGATTACAATCCCAGGTACATTGTATTGATTGTCGCCGATGAGGGCGCAAATTAACATATCACATTCTATATGCATATTACCGTATGCAAATTGCATGCACATGATGAATCTGATCATGGAAAAGCAATTAGCTCAGAAGACAATGATCGTTAGATTATTCTAAGCCTATAATACCATTACGTCGTGTGTCCTCGCAACGGCTAGGCTTGGACATTTTCAACTCATCTTCATTGTGAGGGAGCGCCGTGTTTGATCAAGGGGACTGTTATGTAACGTGCGCCATTGAAAGGTGTTTGCGCTGAGAGCTAGGCGCTTCATCGAGGACATTACATGTACATGTATTTGCTTTTGCGATTCTGGATTGTGATGCGCAGCATGCAGCTAAAGCAGTGTCGTGTTGGGTGTTATGTGATGGGCAAGATTTCATTCGCTGCAAAATGATGTGTCCGATGTCTAACGACGAGTTTATTATTCTGCTTTCAGAAGTGCGTCCTTTTATATAAATTATAAGCTTCCTCGTTTAATCACTTGTTTTTAATGCACCGTGCTTCTAATGGCGTGTGCGCAGTGAGAAATGGGCTTGATGGACACATCCATTGTTGACGTTGCTATCAGATATATCGTATTTGATCAGGCTGCTCATATCGTGAATGGGATTTTTGGTGACATTCTGTATGAATTTGGAATTCTTTTCTCAGTCATATTTTAGTGTTATGATTACGCCGGGTGTACGGCGTCGTGATGATTTTTCATGTCCAGTCAGGAAACCATATCATGCTTTGGGGATTCTCGCAAAAAACACAGGGGTCGATTTCACCAACTTACTCATCGTAACTTACTATCAATATTGTATAGGACTTATGATGCATTGCAGCCCTACGTGGGATATGATGGATTATCCTTCTTAACTCTGAGTTACGATCGATCGTAGGGCTTCGTGAAATCGACCCCTGTCTCCTCAAAAAGACTCCGTGGGTAAATATCGCAGCCAAGATGGAGGCGCACACATCTTGTACGTGGGTTTTTGGGTGTCGATTTGTTTCAGTCACTGGACGGTACTATTAATATGAACCCACTGGGGGAAAAACAAGTCCACTAACAGTAAGGTGACCCTTTTTTGTTGAGAAGATCCGGGGACAGTGATCAGTGTCCTGGGGGAGGGGTATAATTTTGAATTTTTTTTGAATCCAGATGGTGCCTACATGCAAAATGGTGGCATCTATGGACATCTTGTCCAGTTGACATGCGTGGGTTACATACTTACATGTCTTAGGCGGTTGTCTTCGCATATTTCTCTGAAGAATGGATCTTCTTCATCACAGCATTTTGTGTTCAGTTTTTAAAATTTATTTTGGACAATTAGAATTTTCGGGGGCATTTCGTCGAATCGGGGACATTTTCGGGGACAATTTTTCATCGGGGACGGCACTGTCAAATCGGGGACTGTCCCCGAAAATCGGGGACGTCTGGTCACCTTAATAGTCTAACAGTGTTGTCTTAAACCCAATAACCTTGTGGTGAGTTTGAGCGCCCGTCCACTGGATTGTGGAGCCTGTGTTCCTTAGCAAGACACTTTGTGATTAATTGCTTCCACCCTGTGAATGACTGTGAATGAATGTGTACGCGAGATCAGGGTACAGAGTTGGTTGTTGCAGGGATGTTAGACTTCAGATTGAAATCTGAATTCCGATTTTTATTTTGTTTTAAATTTTCAACTCAGAGCTTCAGCTTTTTCCTTAGTGTTTTCAGAGTATGGCCACATATCCCTGTTGTTGTGTACCAATGAACATTGGTTCTGAAAAGCTATACATGTACATCTGCATTGGGGTAGTGTTTTTCCCAGGGAGCTGAGATTGGCAATACAATGGCCGAATTAAGGGGCAGGGGCCACAATAAGTTGTAAAGCGGAATTACCATTAGTATTACACCGGTATTACAAATAAGATATTGACCAGCTACAAGAAAACAGTTGTTCGGACAAAATAATGGTCATGCAGACGACTTGATAGGAACCTATAAGGGCGTTTGCGAAACAGAGGCTCAGGCTCCGTCTCAGGCTCCGGCTCCATTTCGTGAATCCATGAAAAAAAAAGGTTTTTGGCTGCGGTTCTGAAATAGATTCTAAGATTTGAAAAGGAAAAAGGCTTCAGCTTCAATGAAAAGCCACAACCTATATTTTCAGATAAGACTCAGGGACGGGCCAGCCTACCTCAGGTATTTCGTCCAGGATGGTCTGCGTGACGTTGAAGTAGTACTTGATGCCATTCTTGCTCATTGTGTTGGAGAAGGCGAAGGGTAGACTGTCTCCCAGCTGGACATTCTGTCTGGTCAATATGAGCTCATCCTGCACCGTGTGATTCTGAGCGTTCTTGAGAAGGAGCGACCTGCCAACAAAAAGAGAACATTGGCATTACGGTGCCTTCTTTTCTTCGTCGACATCATCACAAACAGAACACCTTCTTCTTCTCCTTCAAGTGCCTTGTTCTTCTAGAACGTTGGCGGCCATGGATCTCCATAATCTCCTATCCTTTGGTGTTCTTATTATTTCAATTTCACTGATCTTCATCCAGCGGCTGAGACTTGATATGAAAGTGAATCTCTGCCTTTCTCTAGCTCCTTTTCCTTCTATTTTTCCTGTCACTGCAATGTCTTCCAATTCTTACTTTCTCAAAGCATGACCTAGACATTGTAATGGTCCCTTCCTGATTATTTCAAGTAGTTTCCTCTTTGTTCTTGCCTTAGCGAGCACTTCCTCATTTGACATGTGATCTGTCCATGATATTCGGAGCATTCTTCTTTAAAACCACATTTCAACTATTAATTGTATAATCTCTTTTCAATAGCCTGTGATATTGTCCAACATTCACCATACTCTGGATTTTGTTTTCATTGATAACAGTTTCTGAGTATATTTCCCACACAGACCATACGAAGAACCATTCTACACAAGATGACATGGGCTAATACATCAAACCGAATCGTGACTACTTAATACATACAGGCAAACATCCCCCAACAAAAAACAGAAAGATGAAATCCTTGAAACGGCGGAATATTACGAACATGTTGTGGACTTGGTGAACAAAACACTATAGAGAAAAAGAAGGGCAGACTTCATCCCAAAAGCACAGTAGAAAACGATGGTATGCAAGACTATTAGCCCTAATTAACCATCTACACCCAGCACACAGTACAATGCCTGCTTACCACAGTAATACCACAGTCTCCACAGGGAAACATGATCATAAGCTACGCATTACCACACAAACCACACTGAGGTGTATTGTGGTATTCGGGATACCACACTCTATGCCAGGTGCAGGAAAACCATGTGTGGGAAAATGTGGTATGCAGGTGGGTAAGGGTTCAAACTGAGGAGACGAGTTTTGGATGAGGCCACTCAGTCTCTCAACTCACCTGAACAAGGCCAAGTTGTTCGTATTCGGGGACCACGGAGCGGATAGCACCTTATCATACAGGTAGAGGAGTTGGTCATCCACGGATTCAAACGTCATTATGTCCAGAGGCTCTCTGATTTTCCTGTATAACGACAAAAGACAAAACGATATGGAACATCAAATATCACGATTCTGTTATCTGTTGGAAGAACATGTGTATATTTATTACCACCATGCAATATCACCACCAATGATAAAAACCTTCATCACCTTCACCACCAGCCACAGCATTCCCAGCATCGACGTGTTAGAAACACATACAGTGTTGATCGGTGAAGTAATTCCAGAACTTAAACGTTAAAGAGAATGTGCATCGTGTAATTTATCCCTGAAATTTGGCGCCAACACAGCTAATCTGAAGTGTTCGTGTTTTCGCATTTCTATTTCAGTGCCTCATTGGTTTATGGTTAGTAGGCCTATATGTAAATTTGAATCTCCATATTCATGAGTAGACAGTGATGCCATCTAGGTAACAATGATTAGTATTAACGCCTTGCATTGTTATTAATGATTTTCTGTGACAGAATTATGCAAATTAGGCTTGCACTTCACCGACCTGTATCAGGACTGAAAGACACACTGTGCTCTAAGGTGCAAATGAAAAAACCCATGCGCTGGCTCTGGTGGGATTCGAACCCATGGCCTCCTTCTTACTAGTGCAGATGTCATACCACTATAGTCCACCATGCAAGCTACTTGTTCAGCAAGTTAATTCGCATTAATTTGTGCACAACCTTTGAGGTAAATCTATAGGGGTTAGAAGATCGGATCTACCATAACTACATAGTAACTCACTTACCAAATCATATCTACGGATCAGGATCTACCATAACTACATAGTAACTCACTTACCAAATCATATCTACGGATCAGGATCTACCATAACTACATAGTAACTCACTTACCAAATCATATCTACGGATCAGGATCTACCATAACTACATAGTAACTCACTTACCAAATCATATCTACGGATCAGGATCTACCATAACTACATAGTAACTCACTTACCAAATCATATGTACGGATCAGGATCTACCATAACTACATAGTAACTCACTTACCAAATCATATCTACGGATCAGGATCTACCATAACTACATAGTAACTCACTTACCAAATCATATCTACGGATCAGGATCTACCATAACTACATAGTAACTCACTTACCAAATCATATCTACGGATCAGGATTCTTGCTCTTTCCTTTTTAAACAAAATTTTTAATATCACTATTTACCGTGTGAGACTCCTGTTTGTGATATTTTAACGATACTCTATGCAGTTCTAAAATTGCATAGAATAGTTTTTCATAATTATTATAAACAACGTGTATTTTGCAAATTTGTTTTTGGTAATTGTTTTTTTTTTATCAGAAATCAATGGAAATTATAGGCATATACGCATTCGTAAAATAGATTGCATACGTTTAAAGGTACTATCATACTTTGATAGCAGAAATCAGAAATCTTCACAGATTTACCTTTAAAAAATAAAATTAAAATGGTGATAGTAGAAACATACCGTTAAAAATAATGTTTCTTCTTGAACTGAGCTAAGTTATCCTGAATAGCGTAAAACCAATTACCCAAAACAATTTTGTTCTTTTAAATTTCAAAAATAACGATGAAAAGACTTAAGAAATATCGTGAGTGTTTTTTTTTTTTTTACTGTTTTCTAAAAAAAGTGGGCACCGTATGGGACTGAAAATGTCAAAGATTAAAGTCAGTTACACTATAACAGTAATCTGTGAAATGTTCAGTCCCATACAGTGCCCACTTTGTTTTAACTTACTGTATCTTTCTTGATATGTTTGCCTCATAGAGCTATATTAAAATTTTAATATAGCTCTATGGTTTGCCCATGAATCTGCATTTCTTTGACAAAAACTAAAGTAGGCCTATGATACCAGATACCTTTAAAATGATTGTGTAGAATCTTGTCTCAGGAAGCGATTTAATATTATAAATCGTGGGTGAGAAATAAAGAAAAGAATTAATCACATGCAAATCTCGTCAGTGTGCGAGCGAGGCAGACAATGAGGCGACACAGCCGGTCGCTATGACGCCACAACACAGCGCGATCATTAAAGATACATCATTGGATTTGACGCGGTTTTTACAAGAATTGAAATTCAAACTGCTTAAAACTAAATCTAGGTTGCGAAAATGACTGGAGGTATAGGAGGGCCTAACGTTTCAATCCTAGCAGGAGGAAAAGTGATAAGCTTTCATAGTAATGCCTCGGCCGAAAAAGGGGGCTTCAAAAATTAATGGCAGGCTAGGTCATTGAAACATTTGGGCATGCACCATTTTAGAAGAAAAGGTCCGCCGAGCCTTTTAAAGATATCATCATACTTCGGTCTTTGTCAAAGAAATGCAGATTCACGAGTAACAGTCATCTGTGAAATTTTCAGTCCCATACGGTGCCCTCTTTTTGAGAACAGTAAAAAAACGCCAAAAGTGTTTCTAAAATATTTCCACCGTTATGTGTAATCTTTAAAAGATCAAAATTGTTTTTGGTTACTGATTTTACTCTTTTCTGATAGATAAATACAGCATTTCAGGCAGAACAAGTTTTACGGTATGTTTCTACCACCACCATCTTTACACACTATAAAATAGGTGGAGACATCAGTTTCCGGTCTAATACCAAAGTATGGTAGTACTTCTAACTATACCCAACTGGAGTAAAACCCGTTCAATAATTCAATTACAAGTACTAATTATCTGTATAGCTCGTGATATCAAACAAATCTCATTTGGATTAATTTTTTGTTCACACAATCCTATAAAATGTCGCCCGTCTGAATTCGTTCGCCGAAGAAGATTACGCAGATGAAACAATATTGTCTCAGTTCACTCTTAATTTTCTTTTCGAGCTATAGATTACTATAGCTAGCTATAGATTACTATAGCTAGCTATAGATTACTATAGCTAGCTATAGATTTCTCATTTTAATGGACGCTCGGCCATTAGGCCGAATGGCCGACCAAGGGGTTCCAGATCCCCCGCTGGGCTGGCCCGTAATGGACGGCAGGTTTCCCTCCTGTACGGTCTGTCTGATGTGTTCAGTGTTATACATCGACTCATTATGCTAACGAGTAGCAGCGGCCTCGAATGACGAACTTGCAAAGTCCGATTATACGAAGACGCGATAGAGTCTGATTTGTGCACTAAGGTCGTTAAATAATTCAAGATCTGATACTGACCTTTCATCAGGAATGGAATATACTAAATATTTAATAAGTCACAATAAGCAGCTATAAAGTTAATTGCTTGTGCATGCGTAAACGTTATCAGAGCCGAGTCATACTAAACCCAGAGAGTCCAGTAAGAAGGAATATTATAACTGCCGTCACGGTCAATGTCACGAAGCCCTACGATCGATCGTAACTTGAGTTACGAAGGATAACCCACTGTGTCATACGCAGTCCTTCAAGGCATCATAAGTACTACGATTGATACTAAGTTAGGATGAGTTTGGTGAAATCAACCCCTAGCTAAAGATCGTGCTCTCCTAGACAATATTTTTTAGGAAGTTGACTATTATTCACGCACTATACCGTTCATTGTGTTCAACCTTAAATCTTCACGTACTTCTCATCATGTAGAATAATTGAATCCGAGTGATATAATAAGACATGTAATTATTTGGGAGCTGTCATTCTCACGGTATAGGCCTACGGTCACTGTGTCTTTCACCGCGCGCTAAAAATGCATGTCTTGGCCGACTGCGCCCGGGCCGTGCCCGGGCCGTACGTCTTTCACGGCTCACTGAACACTAAGTGCCATGACAACAATAAGCATTCCCCCACTCCGGGAGGAGGGGGAAATGTCCCATCTCATTTGCATGTGTCCTTGAAAGAAAGAAAGAAGAATATTGATTGGTGCGCTATTAACCAACTTGAGTTAGTGTGTACGTAGTTTGTAGAGCTGTACATGTACTGATCGAGATACATGTACATGTATTTCCATGTAAAACACTGTATTACAAAATGACTACAGTAACAGGCAGAAAACCGTACAACTAAAACGAAATACACTGTTTACTACATTATTATGCAAATATTGTCGTAACAATACGTCCTAAAATCCAAAGAGTTTACGAAGTTATGACATACAGAGAAAACGATCATAACTGGCCCTTATAACTCTGGAAGCTATACTGTATAGTGAATTTGCATTGGGTATACAGATGATTGGTTGTACTTTCTGGGGTCGATTTCACGAAGCTCTACGATCGATCGTAAGTCGAGTTACGAAGGATAACCCCTCGTATCCTACGTAGGGGGCTGCGATGCATCTAATGTCCTACGATTGATAGTAAGTTACGATGAGTTTGGTGAAATGTACTGGGCATAGTTAATTAATAGCGTCGTCATTGTACAATGTATGTATTTGAATTTCCGATGAGGATATAGTGACATGCACAACTACTACACTTTAAGGGTTCGTCATGACGTGAATATACATATACTTACAGCCGATAAGTTCCAGCTACAATCTTCAACTCACAGACTAGACGAAAACAACAATTACATCTCTTTTTTTCAGTCTTATTATTTTTTTGTAGACTATATAGGAAAACACGGTGGGGAATATACATGACGTCATTATAACGTCGCCTATAAAGCTTATTATTTTTTTGTAACAAGAGAGGGCCATTAGAGACCATCGCCATGACAATGGATGAGAATGACATTTTAGACTTAGGTACTCATAAGTAATATGCTAATTGCCCTGACCCCAGCTTAATGTGTTTCACTCGAGGAAAGTTTAGCTTTCTTCGACCTGCCGTACGTAGGGCCTGTACTTTGCACACCCTTTGCAATCTATTCGAGCCTAGCCGTTTGAATGTAACGTCTGATAATGATTTGAAAAGTCCAATAACCTGTCAAATGATTATACGTAAACGTGAATGGACAAGATAGGTTGCGTGCCATGAAGTTAATGGGAGACTTGGGGCCTTTTCCAAACCTCGGCTTCGGCTCAGGCTCCGGCTCCGGCTCCATTTCGTGACTCCATTTTTTAATAACAGGTATCAAAATAGAGGCTTTTGGGTACGGTTTGGAAGTAGATTCTCTATTTTGAACAAGAAAACAGGGATTCAGCTTCAATGAAAAGCCACAACCTACATTTTCAGCATATTGATGACAGCGCCGGAGCCGGAGCCTGAGCCGGAGCCGAGGTTTGGAAAAGGGCCTAGGTCTTCAACTTGAAGCGCACAACAACGCGCGCATGCTCACAACTGCGAGCGCATGCTCTGAGCTCGCAACTAGAGAGACTTCAGTATGCTGCCGCTAACGGCTCAAAATTCTCCCATTAAACACTGATTAAAGATCGGAGGAGTTGTTGTTGTTTTTGTGCCGCCGAAAACGCGTTTCAGGCTTCTACCGTAAAAAGGCGCCAACTGTGCAGAGGGAAGCCACACGTCGAACCTGGTGAAACAGCAACATAATAATGCAGACTTTTGACCTCTCCACTCCCCCAAAAGCTCAAAAAGACCACGCAAGGTTGAACTCCAAATATGAACCAACATTCTGATTGAGACATGATCCGTCGAACTGGGATCACTTTCTAAAACACTGCCTTGTGGTATGCATGAGAGTGGAGGTATATATTACCCAGCCAAGTTGAGATTTGACCCAATGGTAACTTACTCCACAGTTGCACGTATTAACACGGACCTATACCTCCGGCCTTATATCGTTTCTAGCAATTTCACTCTCATATCCCAACTGAGTTAAGGGACTGACAATTTTTCAATAGATTGTTTGAACGCACATAAATTAACTTTCTGTATCACTTTCTCAAATATGTTTTCCGTATATTTGAAAAGAAAAAGGCAAGATAATTTACAGATACCATTATACACGGTTTTGTTATTGCCTACCAGCATAACTAATGTTAATTTGGTTGTCATTGCATGCACATGGGAATCATCTGAAGCTTTGCAGGTGTTGATCCAAGTCCCAACTGACTGTGAGAGACGAACGTGAAGGAATGTGATGGAAGCCAAGATCGAAAGCCATTCCGAGTTGAAATTTGGTGGTCTTTTTTCAAAGTTTGGACTGTTATATTTGCCCAAAGTGGTAATTGGAATGGCGACCGCAAATGATCACTAACAGCAACAACAGCAACATCACTGACAGCAACAGAAATAGCTGCAGCAGCAACATCACTGACAGCAACAGCTGCAACAGCAACATCACTGACTGAGCAACAGTAACTAACATCACTGACAGCAATGCAACATTAACACCAAACACAATAGCAATATCACTGACAGCAACATCACTGACAAAAAACCAACAGCAACATCACTGGCAGCAATGCAACACAAACAGCAACATGACTGACAGCAACACCAACAGCAACATGACTGACAGCAATTAGTATCAACAACAGCAACACTGACATAAACAGAAACATCACTGTAACAACAACAGCAACATCACTGACAGTAGCCGAAACAGCAACACTGACAGTAACCGAAACAGCAACACTGACAGCAACAGTAACATCACTGACAGCAACATCAACAGCAACAGCAACTGAGCTACAGCAACATAAACTGCAACATCAGCGGCAACAGCAACAGCAAACCACTCATCTAATGAAGAGACCTCGTGGGAGAGATCAAGGGATCATACCGCCGCTGGTGCATTACAGTAATCAATCAATTACCAAGCTTCTACCATGAGGAAACATCAGGCACTCATCCTCGTTGAAAGAGCTTGTTTAATTGATGTCTGCTAATTAGAGAAAGCGGTCCACGACAGCTGAGACCACCGTCTACGGTGGGAGAAACAAGCGCAAACTCGAGTACCGTGTATAGAGATCAGCGGACCGCATAGTTTGCACCTTCAGTAATTCCCAAACGTCAATATGTAAACATGACTCGATGACACACATCATCACCGTCATAACAAGGGACTGGCAACATACTGAATGCAATGATATGCTGTATGTATTCACGGAATTGGCGAAGACAACCAAGTCGCCGTATAGATATTGCATGGGGAAAATTAAATCGACATCTTAAACTCCTGTCATTTCAGGTGACTTTAGAATATTTTCCACAATTTTGTGTTGACAATTTGGGATGTAAGATACCGATGAGTCCCGCGAGCTATAGCTGTCAACAAAACAAATGCTAAAGGTAATATCATACTTTGGTTTTGTCAAAGAAATACAGATTCGTGGGCAAGAATATCAAGAAAGATACAAGTAATCTGTTAAAATTTCAGTCCCATACATTGCCCACTTTTTTTAGAAAACAGTGAAAACGGCCAGTGTTTCTTAAGTATTTTTGATCTGTCAAAAGATAAAAAAGATTTTCGGTCGTTGTGTTACTACTTTTTGGATAAATGCATCATTTCAGGCGGCAAAAATTCAACGGTATGTTTCTACCATCACCATCTTCATACCCTGTAAGTTATACGTAAATCTGTTGACATTATTTTGGATTCTTACCAAAGTATGATACTACCTTTAAACACAAAATGACCCACGGCATCACACAGTTTGAATGATTTTGTTTTCTTAATGATCAGTTCGTAAACTAATCCTGAAATTGCTGATGGTTTTCCATTTCGTGAATATAACCTTCAGTTGAAAACCTGACTGCTTAGATGGGCCTCGGGTGTGAGTAGAACCAAACTAAAAATTGGCCCAAACTCAATGCATCAAAGTCACGATCATAATGGGTGATTGGCTCTCAAAATCTCAAGGGGAATTCCCTCAATGCACCGCCGGCAGAATGGGTTTGCCATGTGGTGCGGGGTCGTTCGCCTCCTCAACGGCTCGTGACGCCCGACCGCCCAAAGATCACAACCCGGACACCGCGATTGATTCAACCAACATTGGCGCTATAATTGAATTTGACAGTAGTAGGCATATGTTACATTTTTGCTATGTGGCTATAGTGTAAAACCCCGAACCCACCTCTATACCACAATTCAAGACACATTCTTTGTCCCGTGGTAAAGTGTGGTATCCTGGGGCCAATTTCATAGAGCTGCTTAGCACAAAAATTCGTTAAGCATGACATTTCTGTCTTAGTAAAAACAGGATTAACAACCAAATTTCCGTGTGTTGCGTATCACTTGCAATTGTTCTTTGGCTGTTGTTCGCTGACCATGAATATCAAATTACGAGTACGAGAACAGGTCTTTTTTTCTTGCTAGTACGAGTATGAGTACGAGTACATTTCCATAAGTACGATTACGAGTACCCAAAAGTACTCGAGTGCGAGTCCCCATAAAGTACTCGAGTTCGAGTACCCCAAAAGTACTCGAGTTCGATGGTGAGTACACGTACTACACACTGCAATACCACAATACACCACATGCAGTGTGGTTTGTGTGGTAATGATTTCTTCATGATCCAGGTTTCCCCCGTGTAGACTGTGCACCGATTGACTGTTTACTATGTCTTTTTTCATTGAAAAGTGAACAAAGAAAAATTGACAGGAGGGGGATTGGAACCGGCGATCTCTCGTACAGGCGCTGTACCAACCGAGTCCTTCAGCCCTATACATTGGTGGTGTTCCCGAATAGTCAATTATCTTTATTCGTGGTTATTTGATGATTGTTTCTTTTTTGATATATTTGCCCACGAATCTGTAATTAATTTGAAAAAAAAACCCAACCACACAAAGTATGAAATTACATTTTAACCAGTGTTTTCCTTACACATGAGCCATTATGCACCTATAGAATATAGTGTACCGTGTATGCCCCCACAATATACAGGGCGTCACGATGACTCAGTCGGCGTTCACTGATTAAGAGTTTCCTTTCCCTGCTGCATGCTAAGCTGAGACACACCATTAAGGGTCATTTTGGACCTACATTTAAATGGTATAGCAATACAATATGGCAGCGGCAGTTGAATTATAGGCCGATAAAGTCGTCGAGTTCTCGCTATGAAATGCTGTGCGCGTTGTATGATTACCGACACCGGAATCGAGAGCACATGAGTTAATCAGAAAAGGGAAGTAAAATCAAGAAAAGACAGATAGAAAAGACAGATAAAAACCACAAGGGAAAAAACAAGTAATGTCCCAATATCTATATAGGCATTACGAAGTGAACATACGTATACTAAATCCTTTACTGGGTACTGTCATACTTTGCTAGCATACCGAAACAGAAATCTTCACAGATTTACCTTTAACTTACAGGGAATAAAGATGGTGATGGTCGAAACATAGACTGTTAATTTTGTTCTGCCTGAAATGCTGTATTTATCCAAAAAAGTAAAACCAATCACCAAAAACAATTTTGACGGGCATAGGACGGGCGGCGTAATGAAAATGCGTACTCAACTCAAGGCCAAACTTACATCAGACCTCGCGCTGCCCGCGGCAAAATAATATCTGTTCGTTCAAATTAATGAATTTGTTTGTCATTTTTTTTGGTATAAATAAATGTCGCCCCAATTTCGAATCCAAACACAGTGAGGACCGAGTGATTGAAGACAACGTTCACTTGCAATGTGATAATACAACGCATAACAATATACAGTATACGCAATCAATACAATCACTATACAAATTACAATGTGTAGTAGGATTGGAAACATTGAAACTGTAACCTTACAATCATAATGATCCTGTTTCATATAGGCCTTTCTATACTGTTGGTTGTAAACAGGTACTGCAGTAGTATTTTTTTTTAAATAATTTTCTGTCGATATGGGAAATGTTTTTATTAGCCCCGTATGTATGTTTTTTGCCCAAGCTTCCTTAATAGGCCTATAGCTAGCTGCTGTAGTGAGTCACCGTTACGTTACTGAAATGAACAGTGTATACTGTGTTTTGCATACATACATGTTATACTGTACATGTATGTATCGATACATGTCATACATATATGTATGTATCGATGTACAATGAGGGAAATGTCTACGGGCAATTCCATGGTAACGTAAGTTACCTGTTCAGTTACTTTGACCTGTCTCTTGATCAATCATTCTCCAATTTAAAGGGAGGGTACAGAAGTGGTAAGACAAAATACACTTCATGATCACAGATTCACATAAAACTTACACAGTATAATGGTGATGACAGGAGAAAACATCCCATGAAATGTTTTTGTCTGAAATGCCATATTCGTTGAGAAATCAATGAAACTATTTTCCGATTGGAATAAATCGCTTCGAAGCGTTTTATTCATTCGTTGAAATGTGTACATGTTCTCTGTACACGGGTTTTCACTATTTTCTCGTGACCCAGATGGCTGATTGACCTCAAACTTCTACAGGTTTGTCAGTTAAGGTATATATGATGTATTACATAATGTGCTTTCACTGTCAGCAACGATTTTGTCGCAAAAACCAGTTCTGTACCATCCCTTTAAAAAGGTTTTATTGGAATCAGCAAGTACATTTCTTAATGGTCTGTTCGTTTGCCAGTTAAGTTGAACAACATAAAACAACCCAAAATGTGGATCACGCTAAGATCAGAATAGACACCACCAACGTATATTTAGGTAAAGTCTCTTTACAAAAAGTTGCTGTCCTTTCTTTTATAGTTCTGGAAACACTTGTCCACAAACATCCATAATAATTGTCCATAGGCCTATATCATTGTAAAAATAAAAACTGAAGTTGCTCATGTTTTTAGACACATAATATCAATATTTGACATTGTTTATAATTTGCTTTGTTTTGTATAGAAATCATTGCATAATAGGGAAATGTTTTGCAACATGTCTGTGTGTACAATGGGGAGCGGCAATTAAATTATTTTCAATAGATTTTGACAGAATGGCTTTCCGCAGTGAGATATACTGTGCCGTGACTCGATCTATCTTACCATAAATCGAGAATGTTGGATCCTTACGATTATTCAGCTCGCGGGAATGAATGACCGACGTACGGTAGCCTCGGTAGGCCTTTACTTTAATCTCACCTGTTCTTAGCCGCTTCTGCCGAGGCTAGGTCGGCTTCGTCATCTTCGTTGTAGTTGCTGAATATCCTGTACTTGTAAGGAGTCGAGCCGGCGTTGCTACCGCTGCCCATGCCCCCAGCCGTCCGCCTGCCGTCCTTCGAGCCCGATCGGGTGGACTTCTTGGGCGATTTGCTGCTAAGGTCCCGCAAGCTGAGAATGACGAGGAGGACCAAGATCACCACGCCGGCCAGTAGGGACACCCAGGCCCTTCTCTTTCCCCTGACCGCCATGATGGTGGTCCAGGCCCGTCTCGACCAGCTCTGACGAGGGTGGTCAAATCTACTACTCCTATGCTCACCATTCAAAACACACACCACCGTACTGGACACATCAAATCAAATCAATAAAATAATCCAAAATTGCTGGCTGAAAGATGATAACACACGCTGAGAAATGTGATCGGGACTATAACTGCGATGCTCATGCATTGGCGTTGTCTGCCGGCGGTCTAAGTATTATACGTGTTTTACGTTGGGCGCGTATTATACGTTCGAATCTATAACGTTCCCCATAGGAGATGATGCATAGAGATGAATGTTCACGTGTTTTCGCCAAGTCGATTATACAAATATCAAGGAGCAGTCGGCTATTGTGGGACGTTTCTATTGTTCTCTTTGTTGCCACTTGCAAGTCTTTGTCATCCGGCAGACTGGTTGTATCACTGGTGCGCGGGCCGCACGGCCACAATGAAGGAGGTACATGTATGTGGTACAGGAGCTAGCTTGGGTCGGGAATAAGACGATGAGGGCGAGGGGAAATAGAGGGGTAGGGGAAAGACTGACGAGGAAAGGTTGCCCGTCGATACAAACAAATAGGAATCTGTATTCCGATTCCTTCCAGCGTGAGGAAAACGCAGCTCTTCCATATACGCAGCATGCTGCAGTAGCCTCGGCAATTTAATGCATCTGCGAAGTATGCTCTTTGTGTTTTTTTGTTCACCGTTTGCATAATATGATGTGTATAATGTGATTACTGATACAGTTTGTTGTTGTCAAGGGACACTGGGCGAGCGGTGACAAAGGCACCGGCCGTGTTAACTCAGTTGGTTACGTTTATAATGCTATGGTGCTATTATGTCATCTGCATGCGACATGTCTTTCCATGCACAATAAAAGAAAATCTGGGCATGTGCAATCTGTCGCATAAAAAAAGAAAAAAGAATCAAACCAAACCAAAACGAAATATTCTGAAAATAATCTAAAAAACAAACAAACCTCGAAATAGACAGACAACAAACGAAAACCAGAAAAAGAACAACGAACTCATAAACAAACCACAACAAAGAACAACACACAAAAAATGAACAAAACCAATTCAAACCAATTATGCAAATGAAACCGTTAAAGGTAGCATACCGAAACAGAAATCTTCACAGATTTACAGGGTATAACGATGGTGATGGATGGTAGAAACATACCGTTTATTTTTCTTCTGCCTGAAGTGCTGTATTTATCCAGAAAAGAGTAAAGTCAATCACCAAAAACAATTTTGATCTTCGGAAAATCAAAAATTACTGTGAAAAGATTAAAAAAGAAATACTGTGGCCGTTTTTCACTGTTTTCTCAAAAAAGTCGGTGGCCACCGTATGGGACTGGGATTTTCACAGATGACTGTCACTGTATCTTCCTTGATATTTTTGCCCATGAATCTGCATTTTCTTTGACAAAAACCAAAGTATGATATTACCTTTAAACCTTGGCAGTGAACGAAAATGCACGCACAGGCCCTTGTTACATTCAGGAAATTGAAGTGAATCAATAACCATGCAGGCAGCGAAACATCTGCCCGAAATCGAAACCACCAGGAAAAAATTATTGATTGATTTATTTATCTATCTATTTATGTATTTCTTATTTACCCTGGAGGAAAACTTTCATACAGTAATACACGGGTTTACACCTTGGCGGCCATCTTAGATTTTGATCGCAACTTAAAAACGAGGCACTTCCACGTATGCGCACCTTTCGAAGTGTAAACCCGCCGTGTATACACTGTTTTTCAAAAGTGCCCAGCTTTACAGTATAAAACGTAAAATCTTTTAAAAGAAATATAAATAGTCAAATATTAGTCAAAATACTGTAACCACCCGAGTTAACCAATAGCAAGCCGGTCGCTCACCTACTCTTTTTGTTAAACTTAGTTATTCAAATGTTGGGGGCCTACTCCCCGGTCAGGAATGCATTAATATTCACGTTTCTTTGAGAACTCTCCGAATACCAAGGTTCTTGCAACATTTCAACTGCATAAGCGAAATACTTTTGTTGGGCGGCGAAGCATGGGGTTGATAGCAGCGCGATCAAGGCTCATTCCCGCACAAGCCACGGTGAGGGATGTGTCGCCACGGCTGTTATTTCTTCGTTCTTTGCGTTCTCTGAGTTCAACCCTATTTATTTTCTTCCTTCATTGTTCCACTCCTTAAGCTATGCCTCATGTGTGGAAGAATATTTGGTGAGTTCTATAAAGCAAATGTGTAGGAATAACTGAACCTTAATTTTCATGTTCAATACACGGGTTTACACCATGACGGCCATCTTAGATTTTGATCGCAACTTCAAAACGAGGCACTTCCACGCATGCGCACTTTTCGAAGTGTAAACCCGTCAAGACAATACACGGGTTTACACTTCGGCGGTTTTGATCGCGACTTCAAAACGAGGCACTATCACGCATGCGCTTTTTTCGAAGTGTAAACCCGTGTATATCTAAAAACACGAGTTTTTAAGTATTTTATTGATTCTTGAGATAATTTGCTTGGTTGATTGAAACTGTGTATATTGCGTTGTATTTTCTCACATGATTCACGATTCTCACGAATATTTTTACCGTATTGCTATAAAATGTTGGTGTAAATATAATCCATATTGCTATAAAATGTTGGTGTAAATCTAACATGCCGAAATTCTGGATAAGTACCGGGCAATTATTCCGCTTTTAATCGTTGAATTTCCAATTTAAGGTTGGGTAATTCTTTTAAGAGAACCGCATGGCTATAAAAGAACTTGGGTCCGCCGTTTGTGCATAAAACGTTACACTCATGTTGTCACGGTTTTGAGTACATTATTTATTACAGTCATTCATTTAATTTCAGTGTATGCATGCTGAACACGGTGATCATGTGTTGTTGAGCACACTTCCATGATAGAGTTCGTCACCGCCCCTGCAACCTTAATGCAGGTAGGGTGTAATTTAATTATCACTCAAAACGGAAAAATAAACTCCCACTTTGTATCATGTCTCGTAACCATGGCTTGAGATACGAAGGTACAGGTGGATCGGGGTCGATCGAAGCACAGAAATAGCGCCACCAAGCATTGTAACTTAAATTGTGACTTTAAACGCTTGGTAGGTGCGATTGTGATGTATGTGCTACTCCAAGAATGTTTAGAAATAAATTCTTAATGAATTAAGCACGTGACAACTCATTTGAAAATTTAATTAGTAATTTTTGTTCGCAGCATATCTCGAGAACACCAAATGATTCTTTTTGCAAAAGCTGTGCTACTTCATGTAGTTGTGCATGCTGCTACGAAAATGACCATGACGTCATCATGACGTCATCATGACGTTGTTAGCAGTTTATCTTGAGAACGACAAATGCTATGGCAATGATTCTTTTTGCAAAAGCTTTGTCAGATCATCTAGACGCCATGCTGCTTTGAAAATGAGCGCAACGTCATTATAACGTCATCAGAGCTTATAAAGCTGATCAAATAAGTCATAACAGCTTCGTGTTTGTTCAAGAACACAGAAATGTCTAGTTATTGTTAAAATACATTGATCACAAAAGGTCGCTGTGGGATGTTTGAAAATATGGTGGCCCTGAAGGGACGTATCATGTCACAACTGGTGGTGAATATTTTTGCGACATCTTAAATCTATGCGACGTCGTAAATTATTCTGTTTGCAACTAGTTGTGATTTTTTACGACGTTGCGATTTTCTTTTTGCGACTAGTCGCAGTATTTTGTTTTTGGCGACATACTTAAAATTTCGGCAATGAAGATTCGATAGAAATGCGGCACAACCGTTACCATCCCGTAGGGGACATCTGCGTCTACATTCTGGACAGTTTTCAGCTTGATTTGTTCAGTATTGAGAGAGTTATTTCCCAACTCTAGCACAAAAATGCATCTGAAACCGTTGCCGCGCAGTCATTCGGATGCAGTCTCGCTTGCTGTATCGCACAGCGAGTGGTGATATAGTATACTCGCCTATATTATCTACCGGGCAGCAAGTCGTTGTATAGTTGAAACCCATGGTTACAGAAAAACATAATCTTGAACATTGATTACACATGGTGTACTTGACACCGTTAAAGTGATATACCGCCCCCATCGGTTACGGGAAAACATAATTCTTTAAATTTTTGGACACCGTTGTGGGCGCACTTTCATTGACCTTAGTGAAAAGTCGCTCAACTTCACAGTTCAAAAAACCTCATCCAGGAGTCACCCAGTTTTTGGTGCAATACCAAAATGGTAAATGGTAGTTTGAACCATTATCTACACAATTCTTTTAAAAGTTTAGTTTGTTAGGTGATGAAATTTTGTGATAATTGCCCCAAGAAAAAACACTCAGAATTGTCATTTTACAGATACCTACTTTTGTACCTGCTACCAGTTTTCACGACGCAACTCTCAACGTTCAAAATAATGTAGGGCCATATTTTAAACCAAGATGTCTCAAGTCTCCACAACAGGCTGAAGCACTGAACCCCCAGGTTGTGACAACCCGACATTATTAAATAATGTATTAATTGCACAACCACCGGCCCCCCAACATTATTAAATAATGTATTAATTGCACAACCACCACCCCCCCCCCAATTGCATATTTCAAAAACATTTGATTTTGAGGGTACACAGAATATGATAATCACATTGGCACATTGGTGCTTGAGCCCCCCAAATTCTGTCTAGCTCCACCCTCCCCTCCCCCCCCCCCCCCGCAAAAAAAATGGCTCTCGTTTTACTACCGAGAGTTGGATGTCCGCGTAGACATAGTTGACAAAAAAGAAAGGAAAAACGTATTTAGCACTCAAGTTGTACGACGTTATCATGATACAATAACAACAAACACTGTGAAACCCGAAAACGTGAAATCTCTTTGTTGGAACAAAAAACGTTAAAAGTATACAATGGGGATTTAATTTCACGTACAAAATACGTGATAAGTCAACATTTCACGTCTCCTTACATTTCACGTCTTTTTTCCCGCGCCGCTGGTTGCTAGGCAAACCTTTTCACGTTAATAATACGTGAAATCTTTGCCAACCGCGAGATCTTTTGTGCGGCGATTAGCGAAGGTGCTAAACGGTTCTTTTGTTGTATCTCTGGAGCTGCACAATGGGCCGAGTGCTCTGACTAGCAGACCATGCACGGTGAGGAGTTGGACACTGTTAAGTGTACTATTCTGTGGGTAAGTACCTAATTGACTTAACTAACTGTAAACAATTAAGTGAGACTTACCTTTTCACGTATAAAAACGTGAAATATTGGACTGAGATATTTAAGTAACAATTAGGCCTCGGACGTTATCCGTAACGGTAAACAGTTAAACCTTTCCCCTGCCAAACATGTGTGATGTCTTCTGCTTTTTCGTTTTTTATAATGGCTTTTCTTGAGTTTAGAAATAATGATGTTTTCTCTCGACATATACTTCTCGGTTTTTACTGAATGTAAAAGGGTAAACAATCCATATACGGGCGGTCGACATGGCGTTTCTCTTCCTTACTCTATGATCGGACTCACAGCGTGCTGGTACTAGATAGGCAGTCGCGATACGGCCGCGACGATAAAGATTCTGGGATCGATTTCACGAAGCCGTACAATCGATCCGCAACTCAAGTTACGAAGGACAACCCATCGTATCCTACGTAGGGCTGCATTGCATCCGACGTCCTACGAATAGTAAGTTCGGTCGGTGAAGGGCAAGCCTAATTTGCAAGTTACGATGAATTTGGTGAAATCGACCCCAGTGCCAAAGCACACATGCAGACGTACGTCCGTATACACTTGCAGACATAGGCTAGACTATACTAACACGTGCATTTTCAAGTATTTTTGACGGAACTTGGAATTGGGTGTAGGGCGCGGAGGGCCGGGCCGGGAGGGACATCGACGTAACACGAGGGCCGATTGAAAACGTTGCGTTTTTATAATTATTACGTGTTCAGAGTGTGAACAAACAAATTTCAATGTCGGGCCACGGTGAAAAATGAATATTTTGAGGGTTTAATACAAATAATATATCCGCTGACTTCGAGTATATGCGAAGAACAACGACATGCGATTGTTCGATACTGTTACAAAAAATGATAATGCGCGGCCGACAAATAAAATGTATGACTGCACTTGATTTAGTCTAAAATGGTATTCATGTTGTTCCGTTATCATATATTCAACCGCGCCTGTTTTCAGGCTAGGCAATTAATTTTCCATTTACCAGCGTTATAAATATGAATTTACGTCAGCATCGTGGTTCCGAGTTAGACAGTTGGCTACCAGTATTTCTGATTTATTTGAGAAAGATCTTGCTAAGATCGAAACGCGTCAGGCCCTCCGATCTTAACTCCAAGTATAGTATTCTGTATGGCAATCAATGTGTAGGGTTTTGTTGACTTCCGTTTACTTTATAAGTCAACATCCCATACATGTAGGCCTACATACATAGCGCAAGAAATTTTCTCATTGGCTTGATCCCATGACTGTGCAATTTGGGACTTCCCCTTGAGCACGCAATCTCGAGGAGCGCTCAATCGTATTTTAGTCAGCTACCCAAGTTGTTATTGCGAGTATAGTGTTTGGTACAGTGATATTGATAATGGGAACAAGACGAATACAAATCAGTGGCAAGTGCATAGTACGCAGCACGTGCAGTCAGGACATTTCCCACGATACAAATTCTACAAATAAAATAAACAACCATCTATCTCCTGGTTTTCAGGTCCAAGTTTCTCTATGGTTTAAAAAAGGAGTAAATATATACTATAAGATAGCTTGATTCATGGATAAATCTTCGTTTCTACCAGCTTATGTTCGATCTGTTTTTCACATGTAGCGGGCCTAGTATAGTAAATTTTTTATACAACTGACAGTGCAACTATAGTACTATAGTACTACCATGCATGGAGAAAGGAAAATACCTAGGAACAGAAAAGTACTATACTAATTAACAGTCTTGGTGTCAGTGTCAGCAGAGACTGGAACAGATTGAAGGACAAGGTGAGAAATTCTTCCATGTCTTTGCATGTTTAATACGTCACGCAAGTCAAGTTTATATTCCTCAGCCTCATGTCTTGGGCTTGGCCGTATTTTGTCGGCAAATAACGAATAACTTCTAGATAATAAGCAGAGGCTCGTTCCATTCGGGTGTGCTGCATATGCACACGTTTTGAACTGAATGTTACTTATTAGTATCGTACGTGGTATAACCATGTCGGCATGTGTTTTGTTATTTCATGGTGTAGGCCTAATTCTGTTTTATATTACATGGACATAGTTTGTTTGCATTAGTTCATCACGTACGTGTTTTTATTTTGTGTAATTGATCTGTTTTAGTATCTACATTTTAATATTTATTTTAAACATTGAAGTGTTCTCTCACTCAAGTCTCATGTCCCCAAAACTGGGGTGATTTGGGGCAATAAAACTTTGCCATTGACATGTCATTGCATGGTATTTTGGCATATTTAACCTAATATTGCCAAGGTACGTAGATCTGTAGTTTTTGTAGGCTTAGGTCTACAAGTTCAAATTTGTTGTTTTATACGTATCGTCATCACAACAGTACATAATCATTGTGGGCCTCTAAGAATAAGATTTAGGCCTAGATGTTCTGGAGTCTGGACTTCTTACAGATTGAGTTTGGAGTTTCACAAGATTTTTATCCCAGCATCATCTGCCTTGATATTGCACTGTACTTATTCCAAGAGTAATGACCCACTCATTAATTCCCTATTCACATCAAGTCTAAAGGCTTAATAAAGGTGTGAGGCTTGTATTGTGTACTAACCCGTGTAGGCCCCTTTCCATTGTTACAGGTCAGATTAGCCAAGTTATCTGCAGGGCCCTAGCCATGGTTCAAGTACACGTTAACTATGCAGGCAAGAGTGTGTGTGTTGCCTGTTAACAAAGCATTTCCCCCTAGATGTTTGTTAATTGCTATCATTGGTGTATATTGTAAAAAAAAAAAAAGTGGGGCATCGGTTTTTACTTTAATACACCACCAAACTGGGCTGGTTATTGAGATGGTCAAGATCTTATAAAATAGTCACCCAGCATTGATAAATATACACTATGTATTCCCTTCTCAGTAAAATATTTATGTCAGCAAGATCTGTTACCAGAAGGGGGCCATAAATTTTATGCCAAGAACATTTAACAGAAAACACAAACTTTTTGAAGAAAACAAATTAAGGAAGAGGATTTACAGTAGTCAGGGTCATGCCAAGTTAACCCGCTTCTGAAAGGAAATGGATAGTAACTTTCTAAGATTTGGGCCTTGATGGTGTGGAGTACTCTGGACTTCTTACTCATTGAGTTTGGAGTTTATAGAGATATTCACCCCAGCATCATCTAGCTTTTATGATGACTCACTGAAGTCCAAAGGATTAAGAAAGGTGTTAGGCTGGATGTGTGTATACTTGTACTGTGTAGCCAGCCTTTTCATTGTTACAGGTCGGATTAGCTGCAACAACAGATCCCTAGCCATGTTTCATGTACATGTACATTTATACACAAGTTAACTATGCAGTCGAGAGTGGGGGTGTGCGTGTGTGCGTTGACTTTTAACAAAGCATGTCCTCCTAGATGTTTGTTGATTGCTACCATGGGTGTATATTATTTTAAACAAAAAAATCGGTTTTACTTTAATACCCCACCAAAATGGGTCTGGTCAAAAAGAGCAAGGTCTTAGAAAATAGTCACACAGCCTTGACAAATATGTACCGATGTAACTAAATAACTATCTATTCATATGAGAATAACCTTTTAAAAGATATGTCAACAACTCAACAAGATTTGTTACCAAAAGGGGGCCAAATAATTCATGCCAAGAACATTTAACAGAAACCACAAACTTTTTCCAAAATTATGAAGAAAACAAATTAAGGAAGAGAATTTACAGTAGTCATGGTGATGCCAAGTTAACCCGCTTCCGAACAGAAATGGACAGTAACTTTCTAAGATTTAGGCCTAGATGTTCTGGACTTCTTACACATTGAGTTTGGAGTTTATAAAGATATACATGTACCTGCCAGTATCATCTGGATTTTACGATGACTCACTGAAGTCCAAAGGCTTAAGACAGGTGTGGGCTGGATGTGTGTACTTGTACTGTGTAACAATCTGACCTGTAACAATGAAAAAGCTGGCTAGCCAGCCTTTTCATTGTTACAGGTCGTATTAGCTGCAGGGGTCACCTTCTTAAATAACAAGAGATCCCTAGCCATGTTTCATGTACATGTAAGCAAGTTTATAACTACATGTATTCAGTCAAGAGTGTGTGTGTTGACTTTTAACAAAGCATGCATGTCCCGGCCTCCTAGATGTTTGTTGATTGCTATCATTGGTGTACATGGTGTACATTGTAAAAAAAAAAAAATGAGGCATGAGGCATCGGTTTTACTTAAATACCCTACCAAAATGGGTCTGGTCAGAAAGAGCAAGATCTTAGAAAATAGTTTCCCAGCCTTGATATAAATGTACCGGTAATAACTATCTATTCATATGAGAATACCCTTCTAAAAGATATGTTAGCAAGATCTGCTACCAAAAGGGGGCCAAAAATATCATACCAAGCACGTTTAACAGAAACCACAAACTTTTTCCCAAAATTATGAAGAAAACAAATTAAAGAAGAGAATTTACAGTAGTCATGGTCATGTCAAGTTAACCCGCTTCCGAACAAAAATGGACAGTAACTTTATAAGATTTAGGCCAACATTGTAGATGTTCTGGACTTCTTACACGTTGAGTTTGAAATAGAAAAAGTACAATGTAGCACTTTATTAACTATAGTTTAAAATGTGCATAAGCTTTCGTAGCAACAACTACTTCATCAGATGCAAACATTTGATGCAAACATTGAGTTTGGAGTTTATAAAGATATTCATCCCAGCATCATCTTGCTTTTATAAGGATGACTCACTGAAGTCCAAAGGCTTTAATTAGGGGTGGTGTGAGGCTGGATTTGTGTACATGTACAGTGTAGCCAGCCTTTTCATTGTTACAGGTCGGATTAGGGGTCATCTACTTTAATACCGGTAACAAGATATCCCTAGCCATGTTTCATCATGTACATGTACATAAGTTAACTATGCAGGCAAGAGTGTGTGTGACTGTGTGTTGACTTTTATCAAAGCATGTCCTCCTAGATGTTTGTTAATCGCTAAATGAGGCATCTGTTTTACTTTAATACCCCACCAAAATTGGTCTGGTCAAAAAGAGCAAGATCTTAGAAAATAGTCACACACACACACAGCCTTGACAAATATTTATGTTGTAAATAATTATCTATTCATTATTGTTTTCCCAATCCCAACATTGCCACATCCTTTCATTTAAAAGTTTCATGTGATTTCTAACAGATACTCTGTTGTCATTCTATATTAGGCCAGTTCTGAAAGAAATTATAAGGGTCATTAAAATACTAGTTTCCGGTATTCAAGTTTTGACCTTATATGTCCAGGCAATATCCAACTCTCAAGTGAATTAGTAGTGCAATAAATAATTCACCCAAACGTAAAAGTAATTATGAAGGACCTAAAGGTATATTGCGACATGATGTATTTGCCACATTATTTACTCGGTTTTTTCTTTTTAAAAATTATTCTTTGTAGACAATTATTCAGCACCCACTGCATCATTTCCGGTAGTGTCCTCGAAACTGGTCCTGTTCATCAGAGCTTCGATGTTTCCATTTGAAAGACAGATTCATTGCCACATCAGCAGAATCAACAATCAGAACTCTTGAGGCACACGGCGTAATTAAGAATATCTTATTTACTATGAAACTTTAACCTGGAGTTATATTTTGAAAAGTATAGCTCTCACTCAAAGGATTGATCACAATAAGAATTAATGCAACTTATATTGCTGTAATTAATGATAACTTGATTGACGAATATTTAAGTAGGTGTGTGGCTATGGAATTTCTTGATCCTCTTTGGGTGATCCCCCCATATACATGTATACTGTTTCTCAGGTTCGCAGCATTGTTAATGCTGCGCTTATCGATAAAATTATCCTTGAGATATAGCAGTATGTGGGTTAGTTTTATGGCTTCTGAAAGTTCTGACGGACAAAACAAACAAGATAATTGATTAGGGAACCACCAACGCAGGTAGGGTTGGATAGCTCAGTTGGCAGAGCGCCTGTGACGTACGGTATTGAGGAAGTTGCCGGTTCGAATCCCGCTGTAGTCAATTGTTATTTTTTCACTTTTCAATGATTTCAAAAATGAGCTCTTAATTTGTAAGCATTAATTAGTTCCTCATTTTTTCTCCTTTTCATTGTTCTTTCTTTGCAACAGATTGACGCAGCCTGTGAGCTGATGAAGCAGTCATGCATGTAAGGCACTCCCCAAGTTGAGTCCTTTCCAGCGTGTCCAGGAATTATTTCCAATGTTGAGCTGTCTGAAATAGAAAAAGAATGGCTGTGGGTGAGATACCTGGAGCTGTACCCTGCATTCGAGGCCCAAGAACGCCAGCTGCTTGGAAAGATGGGGCCATGTGGTACGGTGGCCATCCCAAAGAGATGGTGGAACATTCTTTGAAAGAGATAGAAAAATATCTTCTCCTGTGTAGGCCTATACCATCCACAGGAAAACGGATGGCAACAGTCTCCATTAATAATTAATAGGAATACAAACACTGAAATTGAGCAGTACATGTACAAATCTAAGCCATATAATGGGAGAGTATATAATTATAGCCACTGGGAGAAAGTCCTTATATATATACTTTGAGACCATAGTATGACCACCCTAACCCACCAATATAAATATATATATATAAATGAAGTTTGGTGATACAATTACAAGTCATGTGTGTAAAAGAGTATTTATAAAATGCATTTCTGTGTATACTGGTAGACTGAGAGACCAATATAGGTTAAATTAAAGAACTTGAGAAAAACAAAAACCTTGAGAGGCATCAAATAATGTTGCATGGAATCTAAGGTGCTATTTTTTCTATTCAAAATTAATCAGTCAGGATTATAATGTTTGTTTACCTTCAGTGAAGATGAAGAGGAAATTAATCTATATTCATTTTTTTTCGCAATTTCCATTTCTAATTCTTTTTGGAGTAAAACTTCTTTGCTCTAAGTTGTATAAAGCACACAACTAAGATTCAACTTGTAAGAGAAGACTTACACGTCACTAGACTTAACTTTCCTTCTCTTATGACTAGCGGATGCGTATAAGGCATGCAGGCCCGCTTCAAACGTCGAACTTCTGCCGTGTCTAATGCAATTAATACATTGCAATCGAGAGACTTGTGATTTTGCACTATATTGCGAGAAGGCGGCGCTCTCTCTTTTAAAATGGTAGGGTGTGGAACTCCGATTTGGGCCTTTTTAATTGAATGAGACACGGCAAAAAAATTGAAGTTAGACGTTTGAAGCCGTGCGCCGCTCTTCTGCCGTTAAAAGCGGCAAGCCCTGTCAATATTTCGGCAGAAAACCGACAGTTGCTTCAAACGTCGAATTTCTGCCGTGTCTAATTCAAACTTGGCAGAAGTTTGACGTTTGAAGCGGGCCTTACAACACCTGCCTCTACTCCTATTTTTTTGTTCACGTGAAAACGACCGTTATGACATTGCAGGTGCGTGATTTAATTCTGATTTCAGGAACAAGTTTCTCAGTTAAAAATATAGGACATCTGTGATTTTCAGGAATGGATTTTTTTTTACAGCAGTACAATCACAGCCCTGTATTCTCATTTTCTGCACGCCCGTCATTGATGTCGCGTTTTGTTGTTCGTTTCAGGTAGATAGATTGATTGTGGTAGATATTTTATTTTCATATTTTGTCTTTTTAATTTAAATGGGGATTTATTATTTCACGTTTGCGTGACTTCTGTTGTGTCAGTGTCTCAGTGAGATCGTGATTTTGTCCAAGTTCAGTACGATCGATATAGATTGATTGTGGTATTTTGAATTATTTGATCCTTTTTATTAATTCACGTTTTCGTTACCTCTGCATCGTCATTGTGTGAATAAATAAAAATTTCATGTGTTGAATGTAGATGGTGAAAAATAAACTGAGATGGTTCCAAATGTTGTAGATTACAATTATACTCTTTCGTCCCTTTTGGAATTTGTTGTATTTATTTGATGTACAAAGTGTTGTAGTGAAGGTAACCGTCTTCTTCAAAGCCATGTAGGTATAAGGAACATGATTCGACCAATCCGACGTCCGTGTGATGCTATCAAGCCCTGAATTTAACGTAGGCCATGGCTTTCGTTGCATGCACTGGTTCTTGACCTTCATGCCTCGTTCAAATGTTTCCATAGACATTATGATTTTCCAATGGAAGTGCCCCTTGCAATGGAAAGAGTGGTCGTGCCCCTTTCAGAACCAAACTCAAGGCCTCAGTGTGCTATGCGGGTTTGCTAAATTTCATTATTTTATACAACGCCTTCCGCTGATTGGTCTGTGCAGTACCGATATAGCCCGTTACGATTTTTGTCACTGGTTAGTCGATCTGAATGCGCTCACAATGTATGCTGTATGTGTACGGAGGTACCGTGCATACACATCTGCACGTGTGCATACCAATCGTTGCCATCATCTCTGAATCGCGACTGCGTTGCGATCCAAAATGCGAAGCAAAAGGTGCATAGTTCGTTTGGTTATAGGCCTACCGGGAAAATTATTTCATGCTTTATGATACAAACCAAAAATAATTGGAAGGCTCCGAGGCGACTTGCCGATCCGAATAAATACAATTTTGAAAACTAATGAAAGATGTCTTTTCCTTCCTGTACGTGTCACTGGTTCGCGCGCTATTTTCGCTGCTTGCACGTTGGATAATAATTAGGCCTACAAACAGTGCAGTACGGTGGCAGTGCTAGTTGCAACATGCATGCATCTGTGCAGAATTACACGAATTTCATGCAACGTCCGTTCCTCCATGACCTCGGGTCCGAGTAAAACACCATGTCGACCGCCCGTATATGGATTGTTTGTCCATTTAGATTCAGTAAAAACCGATGAAGTATGTTGAGAGAAAACAGCATTAATTTACCATTATTTCTAAACTCAAGAAAAGCCGTTATAAAATACGAAAAAGCAGAAGACATCACACGGTTTGGCAGGGGATAGGTTTAACTGTTAACCGTTACGGATAACGTCCTAGGCCTTATTGTTACTTAAATATCTCAGTCCAACATTTCACGTTTTTATACGTGAAAAGGTAAGTCTCACTTATTTGTTTACAGTTAGTTAAGTCAATTAGGTACTTACCCACAGAATAGTACACTTAACAGTGTCCAACTCCTCACTGTGCATGGTCTGCTAGTCAGAGCACTCGGCCCATTGTGCAGCTCCAGAGATACAACAAAAGAACCGTTTAGCACCTTCGCTAATCGCCGCACAAAAGATCTCGTGGTTGGCAAAGATTTCACGTATTATTAACGTGAAAAGGTTTGCCTAGCAACCAGCGGCGCGGGAAAAAAGACGTGAAATGTCAGGAGACGTGAAATGTTGACTTATCACGTATTTTGTACGTGAAATTAAATCCCCATTGTATACTTTTAACGTTTTTTGTTCCAACAAAGAGATTTCACGTTTTCGGGTTTCACAGTGAAATTACGGTATCCAGGAGGTCGCTGCATATCCCCCATTCAGTCAATTGTTCTTTGTTCACCGTACCTTTCAGTGACTTAAAATTCCAGTCTGACGGTTTCCCTTGTGGGTAAACATGTAGTGTGATTGGCAAGAAATACCCACGATTTTTTTGGTTGAGCACATTAAATGTAGCAAGCCTTCAAAATGGTGGAACTTCGGTTTAGTGGTAATGAATTTTAACTGAAATAAATCTTTTTGATCTTTTAAAAGATCAAAAATGAAAGAGAAAAGACTGTGGCCGTTTTTCACGATTTTCTCAAAAAGTGGGCACCGTATGGGACTGAAATTTTCACAGATGACTGTGACTGTATCTTCCTTGATATTTTTGCCCATGAATCTGTACTTCTTTGACAAAAACTAAAGTATGACACTACCTTTAAAATTAATATTGAGCAGAAGAAACTTTTTGGTTTGCTTTATCGAGACTCTTTAACGAGAGGCTTACAAGAGTCCAGACCAATCGTTAACTTATAGTAGAAAAGCAACCTAGTCCTAAACACATCGCGTTTTTCAAAAGTTGGCCCTATTTTCCAGAAATTGTTCCTTTTTTATGGGGGGGGGGGGAACTAAGCTTTGTACAGATGAGGCAAACTATTAATAGATGCAAATTAATACACTGAAGTGAAACAGAATCATTTTATTCTCAGTTTGATGGGGCAATAATTCCTACCTTGGAAATGGGCATGGCATTGGCCTGCATTATAAGCACAAGTTTATTATTATTTATTATTATTAACCATTCCTGTAATTGATAACTGTGTTGCTGCTGGATATGGTGAATAAATATATACCCAAATAGAAATCTTCACAGATTTACATATAACTTACAGGGAATAAAGATAATGATGGTAGAAACATACTACATGTATTAAAATTGTTCTGCCTGAAATGCTGTATTCAGAAAAAGAGAAAAACCAAAGACCAAAAATCAATTTGATCTTTTAAAGTTAAAAAATAACGGTGAAGAGATAAAAAAATATACTGAGGGCGTTCTCCACTGTTTTCTCAAAAACTGGGCACCGTATGGAAATGAAAATTTCACAGATGACTGTTACTGTATCTTCCTTGATATTTTTGCCCATAAATCTGCATTTCTTTGATAAAAAAAGTATGATACTACCTTTAATTTCTTTTATATGCGGAGTCAGGGTTGGTAGTTCTTAAAGGTAATACTTTGGCTTTTGTCAAAGAAATTCAAGGGGTGACAGGAGGGTGGAGAGGGGTGAACATTTCAAGGGGAAAACGTGGCTTATTTTCACCATTTTCACCCCCGCGGCCACTCTAATTTGGTCAAGAGGGAAAAGGCCTTCAGAGGGCACACAGGGTTGTGCCAATATTTCAAGGGGTGCACAGGAGACAATAAAGTGAACATCAAATCGAGATATCAAGGGTGGGGCGACACCGACTACCCTTGTGCTCTCATAGTTATGTCAGTTCCCTCAATCTCTTGATTGATTTCATCCACAGTTACATGTAGGTTGCCAGCATCTCACTGGGAGACCTCTTGATGTCAGTGTCCCTCCTGAATCACTCTGAGGATTTCTCTAGACAGTTAAAGAGGTCTAGTTGATGACCTGTGCCTTGGAAACGTACCAACTGTGAGCTTCATCAGTTCTTGGTTGATTTCATTTACAGTCAGGTAGGTAGCCTCTTGATTTCAGTGTCCTTCCTGACAGAATCACTCAGAGGATTTCTCCAGACTCTTAAAGAGGTCTAGTTGATGGCCTGTTGCCGGGAAACCAACATCCTGCGAGCTTCCTCCGGTCTTGATTGATTCTACCCACGGTCAGGTAGGTAGGTCTCTGGACGTCAGCGTCCCTCCTGAATCACTCTTGAGGAGTTCTGCCTCTCATGAAGATCTGATCTGATGGATTGCACGAACCCCCGGTGGCCTGCTACCTGTAGCCCTCCTCAGTCTCCCTTTTCACTTCCTCCAGGGCTTGCTCCATGGTCAACTTCGGCCGTCTGTGTCGGCGAATATACTGCACACCAAAGACAAATTAATGAGAAACAACAATTAACATGAGACATCTTTCAAAAGCTAATTACTATCTAATTATGCTAATTGTTTGACATCTGAAAGGGGACACAGTAATTAGATGAGATACAAACTATTGAAAATACACTATCATGTCGACAACACATCATATGATGAAAACCGAGCAAAACCTGCAACATGAACGTTCAATAATTAAACAGCATTTCACTTTGGACCCCACTGTGGAGGAGCAGAGCTTTGTTCTTCAAGATCCAAGGCAATTTTTCCATCAGTAAAGAGTGTGTCTCTTTAAAGGAAAGTGAGATGTTTATTGGAGCATTTGATGACAAAGGGGTGCAGCAGCAGCAACTAGCAGTAGTAACAGCAGCAACAGCAACATCAACATCAACATCAGAAGCAGCAGCAGCAACAGCAACATCAACATCAACATCAGAATCAGCAACAGCAGCTAGCAGTAGTAGCAGCAACAGCAACAGCAGCTAGCAGTAGCAGCAGCAGCAGCAACAGAAGCTAGCAGTAGTAGCAGCAGCAGCAGCAGCAACAGCAGCTAGCAGTAGTAGCAGCAACAACAGCTAGCAGTAGCATCAGCAACATAAACAGCAGTAGCAGCAGCTAGCAGTAGTAGCAGCAACATTAACAGCAGCAGCAGCAACAGCAGCTAGCAGTGGCAGCAGCAACAACAGCAACATCAACAACAGCAGCAGTAACTTAACTAGCATGTCCACTGTGGCAACCACATCCATTTAATACCTCACCGAATGAGATTCCCAACCCAGCGAAGAGGCGCAAGGTCTCTCAGCACCGATCTCTTGAGGGATACTTACCTCTTTTGTGTCGTCCAGGGTTGTATAGCTGAAATCGGTCTCGATGTTTTCAATCATTGACCGATGGAGTTGGAGTGATGCTCGTACCGTCTGCTGGGTGTGACGTAACTGAGAGAGAAACATCTGATTCATTGCCAGGACACTCGGACTGTAGGACGTCAGAGCTGTAAAACAACAAATAGTACAGATAGATACAATACATCAAAAAGTCTGCAATTGCAGAGATGCTTTTATTAGGGCATGAGTGAAAGTAAGAACATTTTTGCCTTGGTGGAGAGGTCAGGAAATACAGGAATGCACTGAAAACTGAATCAGTCTTCTGCAAGTCTAGCATGTCCAGAAAGGAATATGGTGATTTGTTATGCTGTGCTTTTACCACATGGGCATTTCATGCCCAAGTTTATGTGTATTTGAGCTGTCTTGAAGCATACTAGCACGCCGGCAATGGTTTGCGGAGAGGAAGTGATGGAGGGGTGAACAGTTCAAGTGGGAATCATCATGGCTTATTTTCACTCCTGCTTTGCTCAGGGCCACCCTTGAGATTGGTCAAGTGGGAAAAGGCCTATTGGTATACACAGGTTCCTACATGTAGGTGCGTTGAGGTGTGATGGATCCAACACAGAATCCTGCTCTAGATCCCAGTGTGGGGGAATCAGGCGGAACGAAAGTTGGCTGAACAATGGAGCGTATCAGTTGAAAGTAGGCTGTGGAATTGAGGTTTAAGGTTCAGGAATCGATAGTGTGGTAACCCGATTTTATACAAAGGACTGTATCCTATGTCATTCCTATGATTGATATAAAGTTATGATGAGTTTGGTGAAATCAAGTCCAGGAGTTTTTTTGTAAAATAAATATTTTATTCCCTCTGAATTGACGAGATCAACTTACCTTCGAGAGCCTGTGGGTTGATGACGTGCATGGCTACTGGCGTGGGGTCGATACCAGTCACGGTGCCCAGAGCACTCAAATCCAGATCTAGCAAAATGGACGGCAAACCAAATGTTAAATTTTGGGGAATATCTGAATACATTAGGCGAAAAGACCATTTATCTGGCATCAAGATTTTTTTTGGGTGTTTGTTTCTGTGGTTTTGTTTTTTTAACTTTGAATTCATGAAATAATCACAAGGGAAACTGACTGAATTTAAAGTCATTGAAAAGTGAACAAAGAAAAAAGAAACCACCAATCAGGGTCTTGTGGTGTGATATGTAAAGTGGCATATATAGGAGCCCTGGGCCTATGTGTGGTGGGAAGGATTGCCAAAGTCCCGTACCTCTTAGCCAGCGATGGGTAGCCGAGATGGCACCATCAGCCTGCACGGCAGCATCCTTACTCTTCTCTTTCCTCCTCCCTCTCCTCTTTCCCTTCCTCGGAGTCGTCTCGCTCCTTGTCACCGTCCTGGTCTCTGTATATGATGTGTAGCTTCTGCTATGTGTCACTGATTCCGTCCGGGTCCTGTCCCCGTCATCTGTCGAGAGGTCCTCCGCATCCGAGTCAGTCCGACGGGAGTGGGAGTCATAATCATCGCTGTAGCTCCGGCTCTTCTTTGTCCTAGAGGAACGGCTCCCGGAACTAGTCCGTTGACTGTGGCTCGCTAGTCTTCGTCTGGTGTCCTCATCACTGGTGTAGACATCAGAGTGTGAATCCGGTACAGTCCTCGTGCTTGTCCGAGTTTCCGACTGCGAGTCGGTGTTGGACTCAAACGTGTCTTCGGCGTATACCTCCCCGGGAGTCTTACTCCCCGATCTTCCTAATGCCTCCCCGATTTCGGACACAGCTTCCGATACGGATGGTTCCACATCAGTGCCTATCTCGTCAGCACTTTCAAAGTCGCTCTTATAACTGTCTTCCTTGGGCGGACGCTTGTGCTCTTTTCGGGGTGCCTGTCTCGCAAGAAGGTCGTCAATTGTTTGCAAGCCGGCAAAGACGTCCTCTCTGATAGAGTCCTGCTCTGATATTTCGTCAGGAATGTCTTCCTGGAATGATTCTGCAGCTGATGATTTTGGCCTTGACGGAGGCTTGACCTTGGCCTTGAGGGCATTGACACCAACGGGTTCCAAATCCTCCAACTGCATGATGTTGGTGGAGATTCCTGAAATGATGAAAACAACACTCATCGGAATTTTGTATGAAACAGGGCTCGAAATATCCACTACACCTTGGACCGATTCTAGTGATTTCAGTGTCGGTCTAGTAAAGTATGTACTGCACTAGTCCAGCAGTCTAGTGATTTTGTTTTCCTTGAGCAAATGGGTGCCTAAATTGATGATTTTTGACACAAAATTGCAAACAATTATGGTTTCCTATGTACATGAATGCCACAAGTCTAGTGAAAAAAGTTCAGGTCTAGTAAAATGCTTTAAAATACTAGACCTGCTATCCAGTGCTTTTTTCACGAAATTTGAGCCCTGTGAAAGGATTTTTACTCTCCTCTATAAACAGGCTTTCTATCCTCCTTAAAGGTACTATCATACTTTGGTATCAGACAAAAACACAGCTTCAAGTCAGACAAATCCAGAGTCAGAACGCTGACAAGAGGTATCTTACCACCAAAGAAGTCATTGTCTTCCTCATCATCCACGCTCTGCGTCGCGATGGATATGTCCACCTCCTCCGCCAGTTCACTGTCAACAGAGGGCGACTCTAATGCGTCTCTGGCTTCCAGAGCCTTCTTGACACCCGGAGTTGCTGGTCTCCTGCTGTGGGCGGCCTTCTCCATAGGCTGGCGGGGAGCTACCTGTTGCTTGGGTGATAATTTTCAAAATGTTTAAGTTAAAAAATGTTAACACGGTAGGTGATGGGAGCTGGAAAGTGAGAATGCCCAAGACTAAGAGTTCCCTTTGAATTCACTTTGCTATTAGTATTGTAATAATGAGAGGACAGCATAACTGCAAGGATGGAGAGATGCATGTTTATCAAGAAAAATGAAAATTGTTTTGATTGAAGATTTCTTTTGACCGATTGACAAACCTACATGTATGGGTTTCTTAACTCCCATAACTGTCCCACCTATGTCTTATTCCTAAAACTGACAAAGATTTATTGAGAAGTTAAACATAATACAACTCCAATACATTCATTTTTACCCTTAACTTGCTAACAAAAAACCTATCATCTGCCACATGGCATTACGGTATGTCAGTATGTTTCACAGAGAGATGACACTGGAATGCTGGACAGTGTCAATTGGTATTAAGTCCACAAGATGCCGCCTTTGCATTGCTGGACAGATAGTAACAACTTTCTGTAATTCATTGTGACAATGCCAGGTGCCAGGTCATGCAACAGTTATGTCATATCATGCCTTGCATTAGGGCGAGCACTTGACAGAACCACTGCATCACACTCTTTACAAAAATTGTTTTTGGATGATGTCTGACACTCATTTGTTTGAAATGTTACTGAAAAGTGTACAAAGAGAAATTGACTGGAGCGGGATTCAAACCAGCAACTCCATACAGTACAGGTGGTCTACCAACTGAGCCATTCAGCCCTACGATGGTGGTGACCCTAATTGTCAATTATCTTAATGTACGATGTAGTTCGTTTGGCAGTCAGAAGCCATGAAACCACGCACATCCTGCCATACCCCAAGGATAGTTTCAATGATACACGCAGCAATGTTTGAATTGTTAATAACTAACAAAAATCTCTACCTCAGCTTCTTTGATCCTTGCTGGTCCTTCGTTGTTGGTTGTCCTGAATTCCCGGATAGGTGGGATATCTGGTGAACTGGAGGGCGACAGATTCTTAATGAAATCTTCCAAGTCTTCTTCATCACTGTCCAGGCCGAACGTTGGCCCGCCAGGGGCCGTCCGGGAAAGCTTTGAGGTTTGCGAGTCTGATGATGCCTTCTTAGGTGTTGATGTTTTGTTTCCGCGAGGAAATCCTTGAGACAAATCCGTGTCATTATCTGCGTTTGTCTTGACCTTGGAAGGAGGCACATCCTGCTTCTTTGCAGACTTCTTCAGGAATCGACTGCCGCTGGCTTCTTCTGGAACTGATTGAGCCGGGTCGGCAAGGGGCGGTTTAGACGAGGCTGGTTTCTTGAGGAATTTATTCCTGTCCCTTCCGTCCTCATCGTCACTCTCACTGACGTAAAAGGAAGGTTTGTTCGACTTTTTCAGGAAGCGGCTGGCATCTCTCTTTGGCTCGTCATCATCGCTGTCTTGAAGGTGACTGAACATCGAAGACTTGTTCTTAGCTTCATGTGCATGCACCTTCTCCTTGCTGGCACCTGTCACGTTGGCTCTTGGTTTGCTCTTGGGCATTTGGAGATCGCTACTGTCATCGCTAAGTGAGATGTCAAAATCACTCTCAGAGTCAAGTAGATTGTCGACGCTGTGCTTCTTCTGCTTGGCAAACTTGGCTCCCAGTTCGGCAGCCTTCTGGAGGGCAGCAGAGGCATGGACGGGCGCGGACCTGTTCATGAAGTTCGGCGTCGTCGCTGACTTCTTCAGGGTCGTTGTCGATGACAGCACCTCATCCTTCCTGCGTGTCTTCCCGCTCTCATCCAGCGTCTGGCTCTGGCTCTTCTTGAGAAACCTGCTCGCCAGCAGACTGCTTGGCTTGTCCCGACCTCCATCACCGTCTTCGCTGGAAATGCTGAGATCGCTGAGGTCATCACTGAGGGTGCTCTTTTCCTGCTTGCCGGAGACCTTTTTGTTGAGCTTACTCAGGTATGCCTAAATCATCAAAAGATCAAAAAGCGTACATTATGGTGAGCTTTAGTTTAGGGCATACAATGTAAGCAAGAGGTCTGCAGCTTGCACCATTGTGGAGGCATACCAGTCCAAAAGATAAAACCAATGCTTATTAGATAATCAGCTCTTGCTCAATTGCACTACCATAACTTGTTAGCATGCTGAGTGACACTGCCATACACTTGGGTTGATCTTCTTCAGCTGAAGGTCAAAAGGAGTACATGAAGCTCATCAGCATTTCCCGTTCAAAGTATACAAGGGGGTTTACGAAACGGAGAATCAGGCTCAGGCGCAGGCTCTGTCATCAGGTCATGAATCCATATGCTGAAAATAATGTTTCTCATTGATGCTCAAGCTCTGTTTTCCTTTTCAAACCAGAGAATCTACTTCCGAACTGCAGCCAAAAGCTTTGATTTTGATACCCGTAAATTTAGAAGGAATTCGCAAAATAGAGCCGGAGCCTGAGCCTCCCTTTCCTAAACGCCCTCAAACATGTCAAACAGCTGTGAACTTTCGCTTTAATTGTTTGTAACTATTTTACCTAGAATAGGGTTGAAGTCAATACAAATATTACCGGTGTTGGATAAAGAACAATGGATAGAGGTTTAAAAGCAATCCTATTCTGGTCAGTCGCTTGGATTATTAATCAGAAACTCACATCCAGATCATCTTTGTCTGTCCTGTTCCTTGAGCCGCTCTGTTTGCCGGCAGATCCTGAAGGGACGGTCACTCGCTTCCCTTGCAGTTGCCTCTGAGCACGCTCCAGAGCCGATAGCTGATTTGAAAATCTCGGCTGCATCCTCACTATTTGAACAGTTTGAATACAAAAATGTTGACATTATGATTTATGACTGTGATTCCATTAGTTAGATAAAAAAGTATTGTACTAATACAGAGGCACATAATTCAGATTGATATTACAAATTTACAATACTATTTTCTTTTTGAATTAATAATTGTCACATAATATGTTAATTGTTATTTATTACTTTCTAAAAGACTATACAAGTAATAAACTGCTGCAAACTGCTCATCAGCCAAAACATGTCAAATGCTTTAAAGGGTTAGGAGGGCCTGACGCATTTCGATCCTAGCAGGATCTTTTCTAAATTTTAAAACACTAAATGACAAGCGGACAAGAAGCAAGTGAATAGAATTACAAATGTGGCACGTTGTTGCCCGCTTGTCATTTACCCTTTGAGTTAGACAAAGATCCTGCTACTGCTAGGATCGAAATGCGTCAGGCCCTCCTAAATCTTTTAAAAGAAATGCTTAAAAACATTTCTAAAACTAGTAAAACAAAAAGGCAAATTAACTTGGCCTCTCTGAAACCCGAAGCCTAAAAACAAATGTCGAAATTGAAAATCAATGTCCGCTACTGAAAGTGGACTACATCATTGGAGGAATTTATTGAAATGTAGACCTACTCCTCCATGCACATTATGCACTAATAAAATACACACATTAGGCCACATAAAAAAAAAAAATTGTTTAGCGTCCACCTCTTCCAAATTTTCTAGGTAGGGAGGGAGGTTTTTATTTTTATTTTTTATTTTAAGGATAGAACGGCAACATGCCTGTGGAAGAAAAGATACATGGTATTCACGGTCAGAAAACATGTTAGGAAGATACTGAAGACCATAGAAGCTTTCAAGCTAGATATCTGACCATTGGAAATTTCAGTAGACTAGAGAAACCTAAGTATGTAGACTTGACTCAAGTCGGGTTACGGTAGTTCTAGTCATGCGCTCGGCTGATATTCCTTCAGTCCGCCACATCGGTACAAATTTCCGGAACGTTGATTATCAAATGTCCCTTCCGCTTAAATTTGTACATTTTTCGCATGCTGCGGCTTCTACCCCAGGTGGCCTTCATGATGTTTAGTCCAAAAATTACGGTAGATATTAGCGCACACTGCTTTTACATACAAGAAATAATTGTTTCCCCCAATATTTTTTTTATTTTGAGACAAATAAAAAATAAAAAAATAATACAGGTCGGGCTCATATCGGAGGTCGGGCGGGGACGCTAAACAAGTAATTTTTTTTATGTGGCCTTATCCATTAGCCTTGACCAAGGCTATGAAGCTGTTCCCGGCGAGCGATCAGGGGCACCCGGCCGTACTGTCCCCGTACCGTACGTACTGCGTACCGAGCCAGCTAGCTGCACGGATACGTACCGTGCATACGCATACGTACAGTATCCGCACCCAGTTGAGATCATAGCCTTGACGCAACCATCAGTCTTTTCTTATGTGTTTCTTTACATTTTCGGCCAATATTGGCCGAAGATTTTTTATGTGCATATATAAAACGGTATCCAATCAAACTCCGTGATCTTTGACCGGATATGCATATTCATGAGCTTTTCACTGTGTGTGTAGGCCTATGGGTGTTAGTAACATGACGATGGTACGGCATGTCAGTACATGTATATTGAAGCGTATACAAAACAATGGCGGTGTCGCGGACTCGACTCGTTTGTTATCCGAGAAGTAAATGTAAGTCTCAACTCTGGCGTTCATAAGTTACAAATTGAGGATTCTCTACTTGAGTAGCGGATTGCCCTTCACTTCAGTACTTTCTTGAAGGACACGATGATTTGGTAAATTTGCCGACCAGATTCCGGAAATCTCAGCGCCGTAAGATTGTGCAGTACTTATAAATATTCATTTTTCTCGACAGCCGTTATCCAATGAAAGAACTTAAGAAGACTGTTTACCATAGCGGCTATAATTATCATAATTATCAAATCGCGCTTGCGTCAAGGCTATGATCCTGGCTGAACCGGGGCCGGCGGTTACTGTACGTATGCGTGTGTGCGTGGTCGGTACGTACCGGGTGCCCCGTACTGATCGCTCGCCGGGAACAGCTTCATAGCCTTGGTCAAGGCTAAGTATCCATCCAATGTGTCATCATTAACATGGTTCTAGTAAACACTGCCAAATTGATACAGAAATGCATCATTATTTAAACAATGAAAAACGACATTTACAAAACCTGTCTCACCTCTGATGATGATGGTCAGTCACCAATATTACTTGTCATCTTCAATGAAATTTCGTTCATAAGTTCGATCTGAAGATAATAACATGAAATAACCAAAACAAAATTGACGCGAAACAGTGTTTGAAGATCGAATCCGTCTTTGAAAATAAAAATTGTAAACAATGTGAAGTGCGCCCTCATGAGGCCACCTTGTGTTTTGATAAAGATTTGGGCCGGCCATCATGGCGAGTAGTGATTTTGGTGGCCGAGGTGGCAGTGGAGTTGTACGAAAAAAATGGCCAGGAAATACGAATGTAAGTCCATAATTACTGCAGAGTATACCTCAATGACCAGCCATTATGCTTGGCACTTATACTGTGGTTGTTTCCATTTACTGGCGTTAAATATTTCATCTCTTTCTGACACTGGTTGACTTGAGTCGACTTGACTGCATTTTTACATGATGATGTAGGCCTATGAAGTATGATGATGTAAGTTAGGGACCATGGGTGCCAGTCAACTCGGTTCGTAACAAACTTGGTCTGAGACCGAGTTGACTCGGACCGAGTTGACTCGGACCAAGTTGACCTGAAACCGACCTAGGTCTAGATCATCAGTATTCAGAATTCAGTACCGTTAGTTGTTTAGCACTTTTGGGGTGTAAACTTGTAGGCCTAAATAGAGCCTAACGTTAGGCTACATCCAATAGCGCTGCGCACTTGTGCTAAAAATAGCACCGAACCTCGGACAAACATTGCAACCGGCCATGCAAACGTGTGGTGAGTGGGGGTACGTGAGCGCGTGCATGCATGGTGTGACGTCATTAGTGCGGAATGCTATTATGTTCCAAGTTATGACATGATTACAAGTTGTATAAATTACACCCATTACAGTTCATTTAAGTTTTAAAGGAAGAGAAATGCAGGTCCATGAAATTGTTTCCAAAGTTTTTGGTCGTTGGGAAAACATTCAAACTGTGTGTAAACCTCAACCATCAAATTGCAGAAGACTCTGTGTCTGTGTCAAAAGTAATATTCATGGAATCGGAGCTGGATTTTAGAAGGCAAAGAGGCTGTTGTCACCTCAGATGACTGGAACAAAATTGCAATTAATTAAATAATTAATTAATGAACAAAGTAACAAATACCATGCACCTGTTTTACATGTCTTTGTTCGGATAATCTGTAGGTACTGGAGTGCAGCGTTTGTGAAGATGTCTTCAGCTTCCAAGGAGAAAAGGTGCCCCGCCTTCTCCTGTGTGGCCACACCCTCTGCCACGAATGCCTGACCCGCCTCTCCCCGCACGGCCGGACACTGCTCTGCCCCTTCGACCGTCAGCCGACGGAGCTGGGTGACTCCAGGGTATGGGGTCTGAAGAAAAACTTTGCCCTCCTGGAGCTCTTGGAGAGGCTACAGCTGGCCAGGGAGGGATCTACGGGGGCCGTGGTCTGGCATGAAAACAGGCAGTGTCCAGGGATGAAGGTATAAACCTAACTTAATCTTACCCAGTACCACATGCCTGCCGCCGTACAGCGCAGTGTTGGCGATCCTTTGTAGGAGACCTTGGAGATGGTCGGGGTCCACTTGTCAAACTCCATCACCCAGTTGGATAAAGTGCTGGATGCAAGGATCAAAGTGAAGCTTTGTATGAGCATGTTGCAGAAAGGTTGTTGAATATGTGGTTCCTCAATGGACAACCAGACTATTAGGAAAAAATATTTAGAAGTGTGGTATCCTGAATACCACAATACACTGTGGGAAGTGTGGTATCCTGAATACCACAATACACCACAGTGTGGTTTGTGTGGTAATGAGTGGTTTATTAACCAGCTCCTAATGTTGTGACTGTAGTAATGTTTGGTAAGCAGCTCTTGTCTTGGGTGGTAAGAGTAGAGGCTTAAGCCCCTTTTACACAAGGTGAAACAGGTTAAGGGCACCTGACCATTTCTTGCATTTGCCCTCTGCATTTCTAGCCAACCCATGGTGCATGATAATTAGCCTCAAGATTATCCCCAAGTCATTAGAGAGTGACACCACAACTGATTCATAAAAAATGTCAAACAGTTTTGTTTGTTATTTTGGTTTGGTAGAACCAGATTGCGTGCGACGAGAACGAGCAGCACGTGGCCTCCATCTACTGCACGGTCTGCAGCACGCACCTGTGCGCCGAGTGTGCCCACACCACCCACTCAACCCGTACCTTGATCAAGCACAAGCGCATCCCGCTGTCGGAGAAACCCAGGGAACGGCCTGGCTGCCCCCACCACCAGCCCCACCTGGTGGAGTTTGTATGCATGGAGACCGGGTGCCAGGCCAGCCCCCTCATGTGCTTTGTGTGCAAGGAGTACGGCACCCACAGGGGCCACAAGGTTGGTTTGTAATACTTGGTCATCGACCAGCGTTGGAGATTTCACGTTTTTGCACTTTATCAGTTTTGTGGTATTGAAACGCCCTTATCTTCTGTTTTTTTTTCTCAGCATGCCCTGCTCCAGCAAGAAGCGGAGATCAGGCGAAGCACAATCATTGAACTGGCCCAGAGGGTGCGTCCATTCACGGAGGAAGTATCGGAGGTGGCAAGGCGGCTATCCGACGTCATCCAGCAGGTGGAAGGGGGCGTGCAGGTGGTGGAAGACTTGGATGGTATCGCGGAGCCCAGACATGTAAGGCCTTATCAGACAAGGATAGAGATAAGCTCTTAGAGAGCTTGAAGGCCTTCCCTGTATCCTACTTGTTTTGAGACAATAACAGGAGGTAGGTTTTAACAGTCACCACTTGATAAAACCAAGTATTCTTCCTTTCTTGCCAGATTCCGGGCACGGCTCAGATGTCCCGGGCCAAAGTCCACCACTACTTCCAGGAGCTCCACGAGACCCTCCAGCGCCAGGAGGAAGTGGCCATGAACGTGGTGGACGCTCACGTACGGGAGAAGCTGTACGTGCTACGGCAGGAACAGGAGAACCTGGCCGTTATGCTGACGAGCATCAACAGCATGTGCGTGGAGTGTGAGCGGTGCGTGCAGCAGGTTCGGCAACTCTTGTTGTTCTTTGTTTTCACCTCTTTTGTCTGACAAAGGTCTGGTCTGTTTTACAGACAGCAAATATTTGACAAACTTTTTCATTCAGGTTCTGATAGACACTAGCCTGCCATCGAAGCTCTCTGTCAGGTTAGTGCCAGCATCGATCCGGGATAAAGCTTGGACTTGACGTTGATAGTTCAAGACTAGGGCTTGTAGAAGCCCAAGAGCCTGGTTAATCCCCAGCCTGGCCTGGCTTCTCAGTCAGACAGTGGCTGGGCCCAACCAGCATGTATGTTTCTCTCCCTCATAGCACTAGGTGTGATACCCAACAAACTGATGGACGGAGCATGCTGTCTTGGATTGCCAAATCGAGAAGGTCTTTCTTCCCAGGCAAGACCGCAGGAGCAACCTTTGAAAGCTCTTCGCTCACTGTCTCATCGGGTCCTTAGGAAGTGGAACCGGAAGTGTGCCTTACAAACCTTTAAGTCCTCATCTGTTCATGGTGAAGACAACAGAGTGAAGTTTCCTCACCCTGGAGGGCGTTTAGGGAGTCTGTTCATATTGTGTTGTGGTGTTTAGTTACATTTAATAGGTGTGTCCAGACTTGCCAGTGTCCTCATTTCAGATTTGCTGCATCCTGTTGCGTGAAGAACCCTTTACAGGATGTTTGGCCAAGAGAAACCGGACAGAAACAAGATTTAGGATTTCCCCAGCTACGGAAGAGAATCTCTCCGATGGAACTGCTTCCTTTTGGATATACAATAAGGCTCATTTCATTTCATTTGACAATTTATCATGAGTCAAATTGTTGCACTATTGTAAGGGAAAGAAAGTTGAAAGCCCGGCTTCTGGATACTGTCTGTGATCAAATGTGGACTCAACCTGTCAGTCAGGTTTAGTGCCACCTATGATCTAGGACACAGCAGGGGCTTGAAGTTGGTTAGTTCAAGGCTAGGGATTACAGAAGCCCAAGATCCCAGGCAAAGCCTGAGTCTGACCTGGCTTCTCAGTGGTTGGGCCCGACCAGTATTTTAGTTTCTCTCCCTAAGTTGCAGGACAAGCACTGACAGGTTCCTCGAGGAATTACTACCACCCTGTCTCCACTTTGTAATATTTTTCTCCCTCCCACCTTCGTCGACCACCTGTCCTCAACCGTGTTGCAGGATGACGCTCGGGTGATCGGAGCCAAGCAGCAGGTTGCAGCACTGCAGGAGGCGCTGCAGAGCCAGCAGCAGCAGCTGAGCGATGTGCACGAGCATCTGCAGCTGGACGCCAGCATTCCAGTCACATTCACAAAGGTAAAGAGGGAAGGGGAGATGAGAGGCATAGTACTTCGTCTTTGGGGATAGCGTTTGCTGTTCTCTGGCAGACCTAATCATCTCTTGGATTTTTTTTTCCTTTGCTGATACTGAGGCAAGTTACAGACAATCAGTTCCAGGCAAGCTTCAAGAAGACGTAATATCCACCAAAGATTGTATAGCACTATGCGCAAGATGGAGAACAGACTGACCAGGCATAGGGGGCGTATTAATTTGCATGGAGGTCACGACCCGCCATTTTGGTGTGTAACTGGCGAGTAGTTTGTATATAACATATGGGGGCTGGAAGCTTTATCAAAGAAGAGGGGGCATAATGTAAATTTTTTCCCCCAATTTGATTGACACCTATTTATCGTCAATAGAAATATTTGATATATCTGCGATGTTTGTTGTGCTTTTCTGAACCTGCTTTTGCTAGCACTGTACACATCGCTGACATTGTGCGATGTGCGCGATTAAGCATGTTAAGACGCAGTACACCGAGCGCCTGCCCTCGCATCAGAATGGAGCCCATGGCAATTACGCGTTTCAATGGAAAGTTTTGCATCTTGCGCATAGCGCTATATAATCTTTGGTATCCACCTTCCAATTTCCAACTTACTATCAATCGTAGAACTTATGATGCATGGCAAGCCCCTGCGTAGAAGTCAAAGGATACGATGGGTTATCCTTCGTTTATCGAGTTGCGATCGATCATAGGGCTTCGTGAAATCGACTCCTGGTCTGACATCAAAAGAGGAACAAAGGCATTGCCCTCTAAGATGGCAGACTGTCAACAAGCAGCCCCGTCAATGGTAGAGATAGCTCTGTGCTTGATAAGCCTTGGTACGATTACTGCAGCCGGGGGCTAGATACTCCCCAGGGAGTTGAGATGGTATCAGGAATATCAGTGTAGCCCAATGACCAGCGCACAGAGACATCATTGATTGTGATATATGTAAAAATGCTTCACCACTATTTTTATCATTTGCTTTGATTGTTGTTTTTAGGACAATAGGGTACACATCGGCCCCAAGATGGAGATGAGAGTTGTGGTCCTTGGACTGGACAATGCCGGCAAGACAACCATCCTCTTCAAACTGAAGCAGAATGAGTTCATCCAGACCATTCCTACCATCGGTAAGTCTGTAAGGAAGTCTGTATTTTGTCTACTGTCTCACTGATTTTAAATCCAGTATGTCTATTAAAGTAAAAACTTACTTGATTTTCTTACAAGTAATAAACCGCTGCAAACTGCTCATCATCCAAAATGACCTGAAATATATCAAATGCTTGGAGTTAGAAGGGCTTGACGCGTTTCGATCCTAGCATGATCTTTTTAGCCTTTGAGAAAGATCCTGCTAGGATTGAAATGCATCAGGCCCTCCTAACTCCAAGAACTTGAGTTTCTTATTAACCGGGTTCATACCGGTCAAATAGAGGTCATCTGGCCGGGCTATATGTGCAGGGAGCTTGAACAATGCAGGCACACACAGTGGTTGAATACCATGGCACAATATCCCTTACATGCTTGGAACATCAGGGCTCGAAATATCCACTAGACCGTGGACCGAGTCTAGTGATTTCAGTGTTGGTCTAGTAAAGTTTGTTCTGCACTAGTCCGGCTGTCTAGTGATTTTGTTTTCCTTGCACAATTGAAATGGTGCCTAAATTATATTGCATACAATTACAGTTTTCCTATGTACATGAATGCCACAGGTCTAGTGAAAATGTTCAGGTCTAGTAAAATGCTTCAGTTACTAGACCTGCTGTCCAGTGCCCTTTTTCACGAAATTCGAGCCCTGAACATGATGTATGCAAAACGTATGCATCGGCAAATTAATGCAAATTAATATATGTGGAGTCTACTGAATGCACACATGGACATATGACTGACGGAAAACTGCTAAATTGCAGTGTTGTAGTCGAGTACTTTTTTCCGAGTACCAAGTACTGCCGAGTACTTTGGCTGTCGAGTACTATAAAGACAGGGCGAGTACATGTACTTTGCCGGCTGAGTACAAATAGTGGTGTCCAAGGACTTGTACTTCCAAGTACTAGTACAAGTACAAGTACTTATCTTCTGAGTATGAGTACGAGTACAAGTACTTCAGGCACAAGTACAATTAGAATGAAAATAATGAAATGGCAGGGGCATGGCAGGGGCAACATGTAATATCAGGGTTATTACACGACGCTACGTATTGCAGCAGTTACGACACAATGTGCACGACGTGGTGAAGTCTATTTTCTAGACTCAATTATTCATATGCCTGTGAATTTCTATATGCTATGTTCGTTGTAAGACTTCCGGGTCAAGGAACCAGACTGACATTGCCTAGGTAAATCGCATGACTAATTCGCACTCTCGTACATGATAGGTTATTAGTACATGTATATGTTAATGGTCCCTCATTCGACCTTCTTTTTGTCAGAACGGTATTGAATATCAGTTCATTGGGGTCGATATTTGTGTGCCTTGGTATTTAATGGCCATTGTAAGTCAACTTCAAGTTTTTTTTTTTACGAGTACCCTTAATTGAGTATGAGTACTTAGATGCTTGAGTACAATTTTTGGATTTCGATATCCGAGTATTTTGTAAGCCGATTACAAGAACCGTAGTTCGAGTACAATTTAGTGAATTGTAGGCCTATTAAATTAATTCTTTCAAGTCATTGAAAAGTGGGCAAAGAAAGATTGACTTGAGTGGGATTTGAAACTGCGATCACTTGAATATTGTACCTGTGCTCTACCATCTGAGCTATCTAGCTCTAAATGTTGGTGGTATCCCAAATAGTAAATAATCTTTTTTCGAATTCTTTTAATTGGGAGGCAGATTCTTCACATTTAAATCAAATCTGTACATTTTTCATATAATTTGTGAGGGATGGTTGTACTTGAGAAAGTAGCGCAAAAAGTTGTGATGTCAGCAAAACCAAAAAGTACACCAACTTTCTGCATTCGTGCTCACGCAACATCTAAACCTCTCTATTAAAGGTTCACTGTAATAAAAACACATCGGAAGTTTAATACATCTGTACTGTTATAAAACTCAACCTGTCTATCTTTGTTTATGCTAAAAAATATTGTATATAGAAAAAGGAGGTATTTTATACCCATAATTGAGCACCCCACTTTTCGAGACGAAAAACCTTGCTTACGTCACATGCAGAACGCCACACAGTATACTGTGGTGCGAGCCTATACTAGTTCTGTAGGTGACGTCACAAGCTATTGTTGCGTGGGTCGGTTCCAAGAGGGACTTTCTTGAGGGGCGGGGCATACATATATCGATTTTGTAACTGTTTCGCCAAAAAGAAGCACTTACATACAAATATAAATTTATATTTTCATTAATTATGTATTAAGCAATAATTTTAAAGCACTTTCATCCCTTTCCCACATTTTATTACAGTGAACCTTTAACTCACTGTTCACCCCTTTGAGTGGACAGTAGTAAGTGTCAGAGGTACTTCATGAGGTAGTATCATACTTTGGTATCATACCGAAACAGAAATCTTCACAGATTTACATATAACTTACAGGGTATATAGATGGTGATGGTAGAAACATACCGTTAAAATGTTTCTGCCTGAAATGCTTTATTTATCGAGAAAAGAGTAAAAACCATTTGACCAAAACCATTTTTGATCTCTGGAAGACCAACAATTCTGTGAAAAGATTTAAAAGTAGGCCTATGGTGGGCGTTTTTCACTGTATTTTTTTTTAAAAGTGGGCACCGTATAGGACTGGGCATTTCATAAATGACTGTTACTGAATCTTACTTTTTTTCCCATGAATCTGTATTTCTTGAACAAAAAAACCCAAATTATGATATTACCTTTAATTAGCCTTTCTCAATGTTTGTCAGGAGAGGAAAATGAAGTGGATTTTAATACACAGTTAAAAATTGCCCCTTCAGAGTTGGGTTGGTGATTTGGTCTGTTTGTTGTCACATGCAACCAATTTTTACTATCCTCTACATATACGTTTTATTTCATTCCAAATACTTTTTGTTTGCTGCCCTTTCCGATCCATTTTGCATGAAACTAAGTAAATTGAGTAAACCTTAATTTTTGATTTAGAACTATGTTAATATAAAGACTTTGATATCAGGCCTCAAATTCAACAGATATTTTTGCCCATGAATCTGCATTTCTGTGACAAAAACCAAAGTATCATAATGATATTTACCTTTAAACCTTGCCCTTTGTTGATAATGCTGTCACGGTCGACTGCACGTTGGAACTAGTGTTCAGACTTAGAGTGCCCTGAACTCTGAATAAAGGAGGAAAAAAAAAATAATAATCTTGGTTTGTTTGGTTCGTTGAACAATTTGGCTATTGTAAACTCTGCCATGAGTACCATGAACTCGGAAAAGAAGAAGAAAGATTTAGAAGCAGGTGGAAGTGGCCTTGCATTGGGCGATCAGCTGAACGTCTGAAACACCGGGATTTGAACCATAGGATTTGATTCTTAGCATTCGATTCTCAGACATAGACATCATATTTACCATCAGGCCATAGTTTGTCTTTGTATTAGTTATAAACTGATGCAAACTTCTCATCTGCCCCCCAAATGACTGGAAATTTATCAAATGCTTGAAGTTAGGGGGGGGGGGGGGTCAGTATGGTCAGCGATTGCCTTGGTGCCCATGGTCACTGCCTGCCTCAAACACTTGCCCTTTTCTCTCACAGAAGATACTCCTTGCCGCCTGGTAGGGGCAACAAAATACCTCGCCCTATGTATATTTGCCCATACCTTGTATGGTCAGCGATTGCCTTGGTGCCCATGGTCAATGCCTGCCTCAAAGTCCCTTGAAATCTTGAATATAGACTTGCCCTTTTCTCTCACAGAAGATGCCCCTTGGGGCAACAAAATACCTTGCCCTAGATAGTTACAACCAAGTTTCTGTCCTCCCGCGGTCCGCCTTGGCCCTACTAATGTTGGGAGGTTCACTACCCTCATTCCTCCGCATGCACTTACCGGGATTGCTTCCTAATTTGTCCATGTTGCCCCCAGCAAGCTCAAATGTTTAGTTTTCACTAAACACTCTTGGGAGGTGGCCATCTTTTCGCCGATGCTTTTTTGCACAAAATGACTGATTGAATGAAATATGCAGATTGTCTCTTTGTCATATCTCTCTTGAGGTCTTGGGTTCGCTTGCCGTTAATGACAAGTGAACTTGTCTTTTGACAAAAAAGTGAACTCCACTTGTTTTGTTCTCAGATGGACAGTCCTTGCCATTTTTTTGATTTATCTTTTTTATAAAACATCATGATAAAAATAAAAAGACAAGAACAAACAAGAAGGAATATTGTTTTTATATCATTTCCCGTTCTGGATGAACAAACGATACCTTATTTGGACAAAATCTGAACTTACTTTCTGTTGAGTAATGTAAATACGCTGTTTTTTGTATTATTTTTTTTTCTGCCAAGTCAGCCTTGCTGTATTTTGTTTGTTTGAAAGTTGGAAGTCGACCCGTGAGCAGGCATTGTTGCTGGCCATGTGCATTGGATGACTGAATAAACATTGCATCCGCACTGTCGATTTTTGCGTCGCATTTTTCAAGCAATAAGTTCAAATAATGCTATTATCCTTTTCAGCTTTGACAAAATACTCAACAAAAAAAAAATAAAATAAAGCGAAAGTGCTCATAATAAGTGATAATTGCTGCACCACGTACAATTTCATATAAAATTTTTTTTCCAAAACACACCAAAAGTGTAGAGAGAGAAAAAAAGAAAGAAAAAAGATTTAGGGAAAAAAAAAAATAAAATCTCCGTAAAGATGTAAAAGAACAGAATGAAAGGAGGAAGTACATGTGTGTGTATATTACCAGTTAGCGCGTCAGGGATTCGTGCAGGCATAGAATCATTGTAATTAAATTGCAATTACTTGCCTTTTCATTTGCTGATGTGTAAAATACCCCTTTTTTGCGCACAACAAAACACCCTGCCAAACGTGTGGCCGGTGACCGCACTTTTTGTTGTGTACTTTTTCCCTGGGGATGCCAGGAGGCATATAGAGGGGAATGGGGAGGGGGGGTGGGGGTTAGGCACACACATGACCACAGACATGACAGAAAGAGAGAGAGAGTGCCAGGCTCTGTCGAAACGGGGAATAAAGTAGAAAGGGGGGGGGGATTCAGAAAATACACTGCAATTTCTTTTTGTGTGTAGGTTTTGTTCATGAGAGAGAGTTTTTGTGCACATGCATTGGAGTTCTATTGCATTGACTGAAACTGCTTTGGCTCGCTTGCTTCGCTGGGTTTTAGATATAATTAATGTTTCTAAGGGGGGATAATCTTCGGGTTAGTACATGAAGAGTTCACACACTTGTAAAATTCCAAACAGTGCCATTACTTGCTCTTGAAAAGTTACGGTGCTTTGTCCATACACATGGTGGTTACATGTATGTGGGGACAAAAGGTGTTATTTTGAAAATAACCAACAAGGAATGTCAGCCACAGAACTTTAAACAATCTGAAAATGAATCTGGCTGAATCAAACAAACAAAGATAATCAACTATTAGGGACACCACCAACATGGGGGCTGGGTAGCTCAGTTGTTACATACATGTATGTAAGATCGCCGGTACAGTTTTCCGGAGGTCGCTGGTTCAAAGCCCGCTCCAGTCAATTTCACTTTGTTGACTTTTCAATCTGAAAGGTAGTTTGACTATTAATTGTTCAGGTCCACTCCCACCCCCTGGGGGCAGACATATTCCTGATTTTGACAGAGCAGGCCACAAACGACTGTGATGTCAGAAACCGCTTGTAATGACAAACAAACACCTATAGCACCCGGGAGCTCTAAAGTGCACACCTCCGACCGAAAGAAAAAAAATCTAACCATACCAAAAAACAAAATCTGAAAGATAAAAATTGCATATGATTAACTTGTTATTATACGTACTTGATCATCAATTTGAGGTAAAATGATGGTGGCCTAATGAAATTAAGTAACAATTTCACGAAAGGAGACGTCCAATTTGATTAGAGAGCCCTCGGATCGCTTGCGCCCCACACAACAAGCGGTGCCTTCCTTTGAGTGACTGTAATTGAATGACGGGCAGTGTCCCGCTGGTGGTGGTCGGTGGGAAGAAGAAGGGGGGGGGTACCCCCTCCGCGACAGGACGCACTGATCATGATGCTGATGGTGTGAATGCCGCAGCGATTCAACGGTGCGTTGACAAACGACACAATGCTTTAGAAAAAGGAATAAGACGCAATCTGCGTGGGCATCTATCCCACCCCCCCCCCACTTCTCCCGAACCATCTATTAAATCATTTCATTTTAGAAAAAATGATAATAATTAAACATTGGGACTCTTGGAAACAGTTTTTAGGCTGCCCCCCCCCCACAATATCGACTCACATGACCCCCCCCCCTTCCTTCTGGTGGCTAGACACTGCACAATGATGCCACTAGTAAATCATAAATCATGATGTCCGGTATTGAAGAGAGAGGAGGGGGGGGGGTTCAACGCTGGTCAATTAGTACGAACAATGAAGGCCCATTGCTTAAAGCAATCTGACTTGTGCTATGATTCAAAAGCATTGTGCCAAGGGGAGATTATTTTGTCTAGAGCCAGGGGTCAGAAGAGGTGACTTTTATTGTTATTCTCTCCAACCCCCCCCCCCCCCCCCCTTGCCCCCTTCCTCTCTATCTCTCCCTCTGTCAAAAGGTGGGCAATCTTTATTTAAGGATTGTATACATGTACGTTCACCCTGGTTCATTCATTACATGTACACTTGTACTTTCCCTGTATGAAATGCCTCTTAAGTGATATCCATCTGTAGTGTCTTTGCTATTAGACTCTATTCATTCCCATATAAGGCTGTCTTTACATATCATGCATTTTAGCCATAGCACTCTCATTAATACCACACACTCATTGTGGACAGTTAAAGAAGAAAAAAAGATCCTACACTTTTAAGAATTCTGTGAAAAGCTTCACAGATTCTTGGTTTTTCATTTCATTTTTTTCAATAGGGATTGCTGTTTTTTTTTTATCTTTTCTTGTCCGTAGAACGTCCACAATGTCACTTAGCCGTGGCAGGCAGGATGCTCGCTGGGATAAAATTTTTCTTTGAGCCTCTCTGTTGAAATTTGAAGGAAAAAAAAAGCTTTAGAAATATTTTCTATTTACGGTGGACATATCTGTTTTTGAAGAGAAAAACAACAACAACAACAACAATACAAACTCAAGAAATTTGATTATTAGCGAGGAACAGTACGCACGACCTGCTTAGGTGAAAGCTGGAAGGAGTCTTGACGCTATGCTTTATAAACTCAGGGATTGTTTGAAGACGAAAGAAGAATCCGTTTAAGACTCTTCTAGACTTGTGGTGATGGTCGTTTCCCTCGATAATTGACTTTTTTTTCGCAGACTGTACATTTGTTCCAAAGCTCAAATTTCTTACACCGTGTTTGTAGAGTGTATGACTAAATGGAAACCGAGCTTAAGCCATAAAAAAATTGTTGTATTGGCGTAACCCGCCCGACCCAAAAATATGCCCCGACCGTAAACATTTTAAACCGAAAAAAAAAAGGAAAAAGAAATTTAAAAAAGAAATCAGGGAAAAAAAAAAAAATCAAAAAAAAAAATCAAAAATTTGTATGCAGATTATAAGCTTAAAAGGAGCAAAAAGATGGAAAACAGACTGGTTAAAGTTGGTATGTCATTTCTTGTCTTAATTTGACTCGTCAAATACTGTGATATACAGGGAAAAAAGCATTTAATACAGGAAAAATTTGACCCAAAAACCAAAATTGACCCAAACCAAACTTTTCTGGAATCTATACTGAGCTACAAAAGAAATGCAATCGATGGGTCCCATTTAATTGATTGTCATATAAGGCGCTTTAGGTGTGCTGTGGCTATTTCAGTCATGTGAATTGTCACAATAGCATCACTCAAGTCAGAAACTTGTACCAAATTCAATCAATTTTAGTCCAATTTTGTTCAAATTGTACATGGTGATAGCCAAGACATGGCTGTATCACATATATGAATCTTGAAGTGATAAACAGTTTAATTTTCATATAATAGTTCTCGACACAAGTCTTTTTTGCGGGATACCATGTATATATAAAGCCCTCCTTTTATCATCTGAGCAATGAAGTGCTATTTTCAAATAACAAGATGATTTCATCTTTAAGGGAAAAGGTGATCAATGTTACGGATGTTGTGTTGCCGGTAGCAAAGTTTCGGCTGCTTGAACTGCTAGCCTTCTTCAGTTGCATGATGAAGGCTAGCAGTTCCACCAGCCGAAACATCGCTACCTGCAACTTGGCATCACCTTTTTCCTTATCTGTATGGGGGATGGGTTCACTAGAAGAAGAAGTCACAGAAGTGCCTCCTTTAACTCGAGGCTTCAGTAGCATAGAGTAGTAGCCCCAAAGATATCATAATATTTTTCAGCACTTCTGTGTTTAAAGGAAAAATTATTATTATTAATCAAGTATCCATCATTTCATTAAATTGATGTTAGGGCAAAAATTTTTAATGGAAAAAAGCTATGTTAGTCCAACAGACCACACGAGGGTGACAAATATGTTGCCGTAATATTTGTTCCCAAAACTAAAAAGATTATAATTTTTTTTTTTTCAGATATGGTTTTTTTTTTGGAATTCTTGTAGTCCAAATCCTTTGTCTGTAAACATGTTAAAATTTGGTTCGGCAGGGTTTTCTTAACAACATGAACAAGGGGAAACAAACAAGTTTCGTTTTGCACACAAGTCTACTGGATTGTCGCCCTTTTGCGGAATCCAGAGTTATTATTGTCATTTATTATTATTATTATAGTAATACATGTATTGATGTATTGTTGTCTATCGCTGTTTCAAAATATCTTTGACTGTCTATTCCATTGCAAAATGTTAGTGCAGCAAGCAAAATCTCATCAAATTACCGTGATAGGAAAAAAAAAGAAATTAACAAATTATTCTCTGTTTTCCAAAAAAAAAAAAAAATGAATAATGCAATTGAGAATTTGCTAAATTTACTTATCAGCCAGCGCCGCTAGATCAAAAGAAGATAACAAAACATAGGGGAAAAAAAAAAGATTAGAAATAAACAAAATATCTTTGATTGAATTTCTTTTTTATTGTGATTTTTTTTGTATTCTTTCCCGTCGGCATTCATGACTGATTAAGCTTGTAACTTGAGAGTATTGTGTCAAATTAAATCACGGAGGGACGTTACCAGGCTCTCGCTCAGAGATTCCGACAAAAATTGGCAACGGTGGAATTCTGCCTTTGCCGCGGTAACAGAGTTATCTTTCGCAGATTGTGGAGATACTGAATAACGAAATTTGTCGTCGTCGAAAAAAGAGAAAAATTAAGCTTGATTCAGACGCAGACGACGAATCATGAAAACTGATTTAAATAAAAAAGAAAGGAAAAAAAATCCGAATTTGGCCTTGAAACACGGTACATCTGGCGTCGTACAGAAATAATTGTCCACGCTGCGCGGTGAGTTAACGCTCCTTATTATAGGCTCTCTGATCGTACTTTCTTTGAGATAAGTAATAATTATCTAAAAATTATAATAATTATATTTTTTGAACATTTTTGTTTTCTTTTGATGGTAGGTTTTAACGTTGAGACGGTTGAGTACAAGAACGTGAAGTTCACCATTTGGGATGTGGGCGGAGACACCAAGCTGAGACCGCTGTGGAAACATTACTATCTCAACACACAGGGTAAGTCTGGGAAAGGGGAAAGGCAGATTCGATAGTCAAGAATAAAGAAACCAGGGGCCAATTGCATAGAGCTGTTTAAAAGCACACACAAAATTGCTTAGCGCAAAATGTCTTGCTCAATAAATAGCTCCATGATAAAACAAGCCACCTTTAAAATTTCCATTTGATATACAAGTCTAAAGCAGTAAATATCACGTGAAAATTTGGTTTGTTTGATCAAGGAAGACTTTTCATGCTTAAGCAAATTCTGTGCTTAAATAGCTCTATGAAACTGGCCCAAGGTCATAGTAGGCAGGAAAAACGGAGTGAGGTTTGGGAGTTTCCGGATGATACAGTGTCTGGGATGGAGATGGTCGAGTTGATGGTTGTTGATTCAATAGACAGCCAAGAATCTGACCACACCCTTTTCCCTATAAGACCAAATGGGGGGCATTTCTCAAAGCTCGTCTCCGGCTCAGGCTCCGGTTTCATCTCTTTAATCCATATGCTGAAAATATTGGTTGTGGTTTTTCATTGAAGCTGAAGCTCTGTTGTCTTTTTCAAACCAGAGAATCTACTTCCGAACCGCAGCCAAATGCCTCTTTTTTGATACAGTACCTGTAATTTGAAAAGGGATTCACAAAATGGCGGCGGAGCCAGAGCCGAGCTTTGAGAAAGGCCTGGGATAGAGAAAGGGAGCTATTGTTTAAGTAATGACAAATATTAGAGAAAGCCGTTCGTTTTCAATTGAGAAATAACCACAAGTAAAATTGTAACTGTTTCTCAGGTTTCAGCAGTAACAATATTGCTAATGCTGCGCTTATCTTCAATGATCTTTGGGATATACATGTAGCAGTACATGCATGTGAGTAGTTTCATGGCTTCGGACTGTCATACGAACAAACATAATTTACTATTAGGGACATCACCAACATAGGGCTGGGTAGCTCAGTTGGTAAGATCGCCGTATGAATGAGGTATGTGTTTTGGGAACAGCGACTGTCAAATCTTTACATCTTGTCGGTTTAGGCAGGGAAGATGTAGGAGTATAACATTCACCCTACCTGCTTTTCATTCATTACCTGCTTTTTGTTTATTCTCCTTCCCCACCAACAGCTCTGCTCTTTGTGGTTGACTCGACGGATGCGGAGAGACTGGATGAGGTGTACGACGAACTGGCTGTCCTCATGTCCGAGAAGCAGCTCAAGGATGCATTGCTCCTGGTCTTTGCTAACAAGCAAGTGAGTCGCTGGTGTATAGGACTCTCAATCTCAGTCATTGTAGCACTCCCAAAGAGTATATTTGAGTGCGCCGCCTTTTTTCTGACCCTGGCTCAGCTGGTGGCTGATAAGACCCTCTGTTTGCCAGGTTCTCTAGTGGCTGTTTAGCTTAAGCCAGTGACTTGGTTCAAGGCTAAGGCTGCTCTAATGTTGCCCACCGCCTTGCAGTGGTTTTGACCAGGGTTAGGGTTAGTTGTGTTTCCATTTGCGACCTGCGTAGAGAAGGATTGTTTTCTAATGCTTGATTTGCAATACCTGTGGGTTTAAGAAATGAAACAGTGTCTAACGTTTCAATCAGGTTCTCGAAGAGAGGCCTAGATGTCCCGTAGCATAAAACCTACGGGCTTGACTGATGATTATAAGAAACCAATACCAACTCTTTTGTTTCTGTCTTGTTTTTTCTCCACGTCTTTCTCAATTGCCCTCTCCCGACGAACCTATTACTATAGGATGGCCCGCAAGCACTCAGCGTGGATGCCATTGCTGACCGCCTGGGTCTCCACAAGCTCTGCTGCGGCCGCAAGTGGTGCATCCAGCCCAGCGATGCCCAGACCGGAGCCGGCCTGCTGGAGGGGTTGGACTGGTTATCACGGCAACTCATCGCCGCCGGGGTCGTCGATCTTGCCTGAATTATATGCTTCTTCTATGTTTTTTAATTTGTCGGGGTATTGTTTTTTATGTTGTTCTTTTTATTGCAGGAATATGTGCATTGTTCAAGTTTTTTGTTGTTGGTGGTTTTGTTGGTGTCGTGCCCTCTTCAAGAAGTTCATGACTACATTAACTGTGCCACCCTCAATGTTTTGCAGATTTAGTGTTAGCGAGTCAGCTTTCCACGCTTAGTTTATTTAGTCAGGTGCAGACAGCCTCTTAGTGAACGTCTGTGACGATCTTCTTTCCATCTCTGCTCTGTGTTTTTGTTTCTTTTCCTTGGTGAGGTAGAGATGATGTTAGGTTCAGGTAGCTGTCTAGGTCTGACCAGGCAAGAGTTGGCCTTGTCTGGCCCAGACGGAGTCCCTGAGACCAGCCCACTGAGGAGAGAGTAGTCAAGTGTCCGTTGCAGGGGAAGGAGATAGCTTCAGATGCTATTTTATCATCAGGAGTGCTGCTATCGATGTTAGGAACCGGGATGATGGCCTGTTCTGAGGTGACTTTAGGTGGCATCGTCGTTGAGTGCCATTCTATAGACCAACCTCTACCTCTTCAACTAGGCCTGTAATGATCCAGATGGAGGCAGCCATAGCTGGGACCAGCACATACCAACCTATAGACCAACCTCTATAGACCTTTCCAACCAGGCCTCTAATGGTCCAGATGGAGGCAGCCATAGCTATGACCATCATATACCAACCTATAGGCCAGCCTCTAATGGTCCAGATGGAGGCAGCCATAGCTACGACTATCATTATACTAACCTATAGTCCTGCTTTAGCTTGTGTAATATTGTTAGGCAAACAAGAGGCTTGTAGGACGTGCTCTGGCTCAACATACTGAATTCATTTGTATAATTATGTTCCTTTTGTATTATTTTTCAGGGGGTATTGAATTGTGGCTTTATTTTCATTAATTTATTGAAATATTTGTTTTGATTGAAGTCAGATTTTGTCAAAATCACAAATTGCATTATGTTTGCATATACATGTACATGTACATTGTAGCTGTTGTGTATATATTTAGGCAATACATCGATTTGCAGGCAAGGGACAAGTGAATTAGCGTTAAACAGAGGTTGTAATTAATTCAAGGAAATAATGTCTGTAGATTTCGTACGTTTAAGAAAGTCAGTGTAAAGAAAAGTTTAATCTGTTGCACGGAATTGCTATTTTAAAGCTATTATCATACTTTGGTAGCATACTGAAACAAAAATCTTCACAGATCCATCTATAACTTACAGGGTATAGAAATTTTGATGGTAGAAACAAACCGTTAAAAATCTTCTTCCTGAAATGCTGTAATTATCAAGAAAAAGGAAAACAAAGTGACCAAAAACAATTTTGAACTTACAAAGAAAACAAAATAACGGTGAAAAGAGTTAAGAAATGCTGTGGCCGTTTTTCATCGTTTTCTCAAAAAGTGTGGGACTGACATTTTCGAGGATGACTGTTACTGTATCTTCCTTGATTTTTTTTGCCTATGGATTTGCATTTCTTTGACAAAAACCAATCATTCTTCTATGTGCCACACAATGACATCGTTGTAGATTCACAGCAGTTGGTGTTTTCCTGGGTAGGACGGGTGAGAGAGCGCCTCGTTTTGCCATTCCTGCTTAGGGTCTTAAATTGAACTTTTTTGAGATGCGGGCAGACCACATTGTCATCACATTGCCGTCATCCAGATAAATTTGGCGGTCAACTTGGCGCACGGGAGTGCTTTCTTACAATTAAGTCCGTGCTATTTGACCCTGTGTATTTCCGCAGTATATATCTAGGCAGATGCAATGAAAAATTGAGCACATTTTTAAGCACATAATGCCATCATGTTTGTAGATGTAAGATTGTTTAAGTAGAGCCTTTACATCAATATGAAGGTGATTATACTCCCAGAAATTACACTGGCCTATATGATTCTCCTAAACTACGTATAACACGGTACTCGCGTTTCTGCATGGAAGCGATATAGGCTGAACATTCTAAAGGGCGTGCATGTTTGAGAAAAATGAAGTTGTGAGCCATGGCAGACCTATAGGGCCTTTTCGAAACGGAGGCTCTGGCTCAGGCTCAGGCTCCATTTCGTGAATCCATCCTATTAAAAGTAACGGGTATCAAAATAGAGACTTTTGGCTTCGGTTTGGAAGTAGATTCTCTGGTTTGAAAAGGGAAACAGAGCTTAAGCTTAATTAATGAAAAACTACAGCCTATTATTTTCAGCATATGGATGACGAAGCCGGAGACGGAGCCCAACCGTCCGTTTCGAAATGGCTCATAGCCCCTGTCTTCGTCTCCTCGCCTGTCTCCTCGGAATGTCACCTCACACATTTGTTTTCTGTGGTGCCGTTTGCATTTCTTGTCAGGTATACTCGCTCATCTTTATATGTTTTCTCCAGCCATTCTGCATGCATGCTGTGGTGTACAGGCGTATTACGTATCGGTTCACTCTGTGGTACTTCTCTTAAGGACAAAGGACGTCCAAATAATGATTCCAAGGCGTTACGTGGACTGGCACAAGTCCACATAATGTTTGCTAGAAAAAGAAAAGGCCCAAATGTGAAAATTGTCAATGTGTCTTTATTTGTCGCAAATTGAAGTTTATCATTCGAGGGATATTCAGTCCAAATTCCATCATGGAAAAAATAGGTACACTGAGTTCAAATTTGGTTTTTAATTAGTACATGAGAACAAACAAAAAAGCCCACATAAGGTATGTAAAACAAGACTGTGCGGATTGGTGGTATTCTAGTAGGTAAACTGAACGAGACGTTCGCCCATTCAGCCCAGACATGACTCCGTTTTAGAGCAAAATACATAAGAAATACAAAATAAATAAGTCAACTATAAAAATTAAGACGATTAATACAATGTAAATACAAATGATGTAGCTTCTCTGGTGGTTGCTTAATTTCTCGGCCAGATTGGTTCGTGAACTTTTGTGGAAGTCTAGATAATTATTAGGCCTTTGTTTCAATCAAGTATGTTTTGTCGGTTTTTATTTGTTTATCAACTTTCTTTGTTGTCATTTTGTGTACATCAGTTTCATCCATGTAACATCAGTGTGTTACAACACCGGTGTTACACCACTGAAGTTACAGCACTGCTGTTACACTACTGCTGTTATACAACACGGGGTTTGCTTGTGCGTAGACCATACGAAGATCGTAACACGATACGAAGCCATAATACAGTGTTATTTGATGAAAACCAATGACCACCCGCAGGAATTATTCATTACGAAATCTATGGAATTGGCCATAGTTTGAAAGAAATATAGTATGATAAATCCTTGTTGAATCAAACACCAAAAAGGGCCGCGCAGTTGACATGATGTTTTATCGCCTTTGTGTGTGATATACATAATTATTTTATTCAAATTTCAATCTTAATTTATGTTTCTTTTCCCTTTTTTATGTAAGTGTACATATGTTAATATGTTTTCATTTGAAACGAACAATCCTGCACTCGTATTCAGTTTCTTATAGATATTGTAAATTCGTACATCGAAATATTGTGTAAAATATTTAATTGAAAATAATGTGCAGTTAAAAATAGTAGACACGATGCGCGAATTGTGTGTATACAATGTAGATGGTTGCAATAAGTAATGGTATAGTTTAACTCGGTGAAAATGATGTAATGCGGCGATATAAAGCTGGAAAATAATAAACTTCAAGATATTGGAAGTTCGATCTGCATTTGGTAGCTCTCTTGTTGCATTGGATCAAATGAAGACTCAAATGAAGACGTGTCTTTCTGAAACATAAGAATGTAGAATTGTTGGATAGAATGAAGAGATGGAAGACGAACGTAATTTAATAAGGTACTATCATACTTTGGTAGCATACCCTAACATAAATCTTCACATATTGACCTATTACTTACATGGTATATAAAGATGGTGATGGTAGAAACATACCGGTTGAAATGTTTCTGCCTGTAATGCTGTATTTATCCAGGAAAGAGTAAAACCAATGACCAAAAACATTTTTCATCTTAGGATGATAAAACATAAAGGTGACAAGATTATAAAAGAATACCGTGGTCGTTTTTCACGGTTTTTTAAAAAGAAATCGGCACCGTGGGAATGGGATTTCACAGATGACTGTTACTGTATCTTCCTTGATATTCTTGACCATGAATCTTGCATTTCTTTTACAAAAACAAAGTATGATATTAACTTTACTGTTAATCACTGGTCTTTGGTTTTTGTTTTTTAATTCACACTACAAGTAATTGATAAGTGACACTATTAAACGATTTCACGAAGCCTGCGATCGATCGTAACTCGAGATACGAATGATAACCCATCTTATCCTCCGATTTATTCGTGGTGCTGCAATGCATCACAAGTCCCACGATTTATAGCAAGTATAACGAATTAACGATAAGTTTGGTGATATCGACTCCGGTTCCAATGGCACCGGTTCCTCACCGGGAACTCCTCAAAAGGTTCTTCGCGGGATCCCCAAAAGGTTCCTCGTGGGAACCTTCTGTTAAATCCAAAACAACCCATACTTCCGCCATGGTCCTCGTATGTAGGTCTACGTTATAACATTTCAGTTGATGGCTTTCCAATCGCCTTACACATCCTCATAAAGAACTGTTTCAAAAAGTTCATATATTTTTCCAAATCCCATGCAAGGATAAGCCTCCATTTTCCCTTGTGTCCTCGTGTCCATTTAATACTATAACAATGAACACATAGTGTGTGAGAATTGGGTCAAGTTTTACTCGTATAGTTAAGTTCATGGTCACCGGTTATCGCTGATCAGACGACAATGCATGGTGAATGTTACAGTCGCCCTGTGACTGACTGTATTCATCATAATTAATTATCAATTTCATTCATCAACGAACATACTCAAAACACGACTTTATGGCACGGCGTTTTATATTTAACAAACAGCGGGGCCATTTAGTTTTGTGCCTGATTACAGTCGGTGATAAAACCTATAGAGCAAGGGAAGAACAAAACACTTGTTGTGGTCAAGTTGTGTAGCCACTGCGGTTGTGACTTTGACCAAGTTAATTATATCGAGGGTTGCTTGCATAGGTGTCGATTTCTTTTCATGATTGGGGGGATGATTGGTGATTTGGTGTCGAGCGGGGGGGAGGCCGTGGAAGGGGGAGGGGGGGGGGTACCCCCTCCCAAACCAGGGCCCTTTAAAAAAAAAATTTAAACAGAGTCAAAAAGTTGCATTATTTTAAGATCATGTAAAAACGATATTCATAAGATTTAAACATACCGGGTAGTATAAATTCACTGCGAAGACTCGAAAAACAACAAGCATCCCCATGTAATATTTCTATACAATAAACTTGCATGATATTCAACCTCGAAATATGGGGGGGGGGGGGTGATTATATGCGCCATATTGGGGGGTTCAAGGGGCCATCCCCCCCCTCTCCCCCGGGATCGACACCCATGGTTGGTTGCAAGTTATAAACTCAGGCGCGGTTCTACGGGGGGCTGGGGGGGGGGCTGTAGCCCCCCAAAATGTTTGTCTAGCCCCCCCCCCCCCAAAAAAAAAAATGCAAGTGAAAAAAAAAATCTTGAAAATACTGGATTTTTTCAGTTATTAAGCGCCAATGACATAAAAAACGCGTTGTGTGGGCTATAATGTGCATGTTTTTCGACCCCTAATAAGACATAGCAGAAGCGAGTGTTAGAAGAACCCAAAATATTGGGTCTTCTAGCCCCCCCCCCCCCAAAAAAAAATAATGGCTCTTCTAGCCCCCAAAAATTTTGACTCTAGAACCGCGCCTGTATAAACTGCGGCAAACTTGCTCACCAACCAAAATATTGACCTGAATATAAAAATGCTCGGAGTTAGGATTGCCTGACGGCGGCGGGAAGTTTTTGTATTATATTGGGCCTACCTATATGAAGAGTAAGATCGGACCTGTGGTGCAGTAAAAGAAGGGGAAAAATGGTCAAGCTCAACTAAAGTTCATGGTCATTGCCATGACAGTGATGTCTGGATAATGTTAACGGGTCCCGACTGCACACCTCGGACCATAACACGGGCGGTTTGATAGCCGGGCTGGGCCCCTGTCGGCTTCCGACCAAACTAATCAGCGCATCCATGCCCCTCTCGTAAATCTCTCGGCGCGGCTTTTGAAGGTTAAACTGTTGCCGAAGACAGCGAGAATCCGTCGGGTGATGCTGCAGCTGACCTGTGCCGACACGGTAGTATAGTAGAAGTCACTACCGGGAAAATAAAGTCAGGTATGCCGTGCATGTACGCGAGGCGCCTCACCTGTTCAGAAAAACAAATCTTCGATGGGACTTGGCGGAGGGCTCAGTCGAATTGTTTCTGCGCTTTAAACAGACCTTTGACAAGATTAACCAACCCGAGACGGGCTATCTATTCGAAGACATGACCGATCCTTCCCCCATTTCATTCCTGAAACCCAAGCCAATACCTCTCTAGTGGGTGACTTTGTCCCCATTTTGAGGTGCCTTGACTTGTCAATGTCCACGGCCAAGACAACTCGACGCATTTCAAGCTCTTCAAAGTTTACGAGGAGCGAATTGACGCGGTGTGAAGTGTGAAACTGTCCCGGGGACCTGGTGGCCGATTCCTTGGGGGGAGTCGGCTCGGGGGGCTTTTCTGTTTGATCCCCGTTGTTGTTGGGGCCTGGCCCTATGCCATTGGCTTTCAGAATGACTTTTAAATTGGCTAATTGGCGCGTATCGGGCTTTAAAGCGACGATGGGAAACTTGAAATTGTTTTGACTTCTCTTACTGCCCAATCTGTTCATGATCTCTGTATGCCGAATCCATAACTTCCAGGGGTTTTACAAACCGAAAAAGGGTGTGATCATGTTCTCTTTTAGCCACGCCTTGAACTATTTTTTTTCACCTGAGAACCGGAGCAACGGTTGAGGTGAATTTCACCGGCAGATTTTAAACTGCCCATTTGTAACTCGTAGCACGGGAAACGATCGAGACAAAGGCCAATGAGGGCGCTGTTTTTATAATTGCACGGATGTCTGACGTTTCGATTCTATAGCAGGATCTTTCTCTAGAAAAATCCTGTCCGTTGATCAGGCCCTCCTTGCATGCTCCGAGAAGTTTGAGGTCATGATAGTCAGTGTTTATGAGTAGTTTGCAGCAATTATTATCAAGTTCACACTTGTTTTATACTTAGGCTATTTATCTCTCACAACAGCATTGTTCGGCGAGGTAGTATATACTGCATTGTCAAGTCTGTGCAAAAGAGATATTTCACTCCAAAGATGAACAAAAGTCAGGCTCAGCAATTGCTGTTCGGTGTTGCAAGACTGGAGAATAACGGAACTACTTTACAACTTTCGCCACTTGGTTTGCATGTCTCTAAGTTCGGGGCGCCCGCTTCGCTATAACAAACGTGACTCGAGGCTCTGTGGTAGTGTTTAAGAGAACTTGTAAGTTGTATATAGCCGTTAAGCAGATGTAATGTGTTAGGAACCGGTAGTTCACGAAGGCATCCAAGTACACGTAAACAGCCATAAGCAATCGTGAAGACTGTAGCGTAGGTAGGCGAGTAACCGGAACCGGTCAAGTGCAAGAGGAACCGATTATCTGTCATGTAGTAGCACGGAACCGGCAGCCGGTCCACGACGGAACCGGCAGCCGGTCACGACCGACCCGGTAGCCAGTCCACGACAGAACCGGCAGCCGGTCTGAGTAGGTGCTCTTGGAACCTTCTTTGGCTTGCCAAGCATAATTACACACTGGAATCAATAGCCCTGACACACACTCCAAAAAACTTAAGAATTTGGTTGGACGCCGGTCTAAAACGGATCCGATCTAATTGTAGGCCTTTCCTGCCATTGCGTCTAAAATTTCAACTTGCAAACCGGCTATAATGACTCGAAAACCGGCAAGATTCTTAAAATAATCCCAGCCCCTTCCCACAACACTTTGCCTGGACCAATTCCCCTCATTGGGCTCCCGAACAGTTTGATTCTATGCATACATGCATTCTTCTTCTTCTTTAAGTGCCTTGTTCTTCTAGAACGTTGGCGGCCATGGATCTCCATAATCTCCTATCCTTTGCTGTTCTTATTATTTCAATTTCACTGATCTTCATCCAGAGGCTGAGAATCGAGATGAAAGTGAGTCTCTGCCTTAACCACTTTTCCTTAAATCTTTCCTGTCACTACAATGTCTTCCAATTCATCCTTTCTCAAAGCATGACATAGAAATTATCTTTAACTATGCAAACTATAATTGTAACCAGAGAGCGAACAAGTTAAAGATGACCAAAGCAACAAAAACGAAAATCCATCGGAGAGGTCAACGGTACGCAGAGAGTCAGTAACATGGGGGACAGGGTTTGATTTACCCGCCAGCCACGACATTTAAGTGCCTGAGAGCAAAAAAATAATATCAATTCCCCGTTCAGGCATTGCTAGAAGTTCGACCATCAGTAATAATAGGTCCGCAATGGCAACAATGCGACATGTTTGCCATCTTCTATATAACTTGCCGGTATTAACGACCCGTCTTTGGGGACGCTAAACTCACGGTGAGAAACCGCTTAGACCGTTTGGACGTGAGACTGATACTCGAGGGGGTTGAGCGTATAGGTTAGCGACCCGTCCAGAACAGACTGTGTCCCTCCTACTCCCTAGGACAAGCTAGCTGCTCTCTGTTGGCCACGGATCAAACTGCCGTGGCCGTATATTATCACTGAGGAGTTTTTCTTCTATACTTTTAAGACGGGGTGGTGACGCGGTCGGCTGAAGGGGGTTGGAAGTTTAGCACGGTCAAGCTCTAAATCATTCAACACACTGGTTTTATAATCTAGCAAGATCAGTGTAACTATTGAGTAATGGGCATGCACGGACGATAAAAATGTGAGGGAAAAAATGCTGGACTCTCTCAGAGGTAGTTGCCCTTAAGCCTATACCAGTCCTATCTAAATGTATATAAGGCAGCGCGCTTCAGGGCGGAGCTATCATCTCTTAACACAAATTGAGACAATGATTTCTACTTCTCCGTTGCAGAATAGATACAAAATGGGTGATATCATAAAGAATCAGGTATTTCACATGTTCGAGGCAGATTATCTTCTCTGAATAACATAGCATGATATCTCTTATGGAATGGATACAGTTAAATGTATACTATTTTAAATCAGCACTAAGGTAAGTACAGGATTGGTAACATACCCAAACAGAAATGTTCACAAATTTACATGCAACTTTCAAATTATGAAGATGGTGTTTGTAGAAACATACCGTTAAAATAATTCCGCCTGAAATGGTGTATTTATCCAGAAATTAGTAAAACAAATACTAAAAACAGTTTTGATCTGGGGTAAGATCAAAATCATTCTTTACGTTTTATAAGAGAAATTGAGTCAGGTTTTGGCTATTTTCTGGTGACTCATATGTCCGATTGAGCTCAAATTCTCACAACCTTATTATTATTGCACATGGTGGATCGGACAAAATGGGAGTGCTGTTCTATGACCTTTACCAATCATGTATTACACCTTTAATGTACATGTATATACCTTTAATGTACATGTATGATAGCTTTAATTGAAGCGCGATATCAGAAAGTGCCAGCTATATAGACGCCTAATTCGAGTGGTTTTAGTATTTTGTCCAGAACGTCAGCCTCGAGTCATCCTCGCACACCCTTACACATGTACTATAATCATTTTCTTTTTCTGGCAAAATCTTCAGTAGGACCTTCGTTTACGCTGCTATTATCAAAGTATCCCTCACGATGTATGCATATTCCCTGATCATCTTGTCAATATACAAGTGACGGACTATTATCTTTATGAGATGCCAGGAGATGGTAATAGCAGTAATGAATAGCTAGCAGTCAGTGCGAGGCGTTTGCCCGTCACACATGGCCGGTTGCCCCTCGGCTCTCTGACTTGCTTTGCGTACGGTGGGAAGATGTTTTCGTCGCCTTAAGATGCCCTTGGCATCCGGAACATAAACCCAGTGTAGTCTTTATCCAAAAAGAAGAGGAAATTTAACCAGATCCCTAAAAAAGTGTCTCTGTGTTATTTTGCTGTTGATATCATTGATATTGCATCGTTTGGGTTGCAAATGTTCGTCTCGTAGAGGTAACCTTGTACGGGTAATGGTATAGTTAAACCGGTTGGGATTGTGCGTGTGTATGTTGGTAGGGTAGTAGCATGGAGCTATAGGAAGAGTTATACCCCAGGCATTATTTCTCTGCGCGCATCTTCAATGTATTATTGGTCTTATGCACAGTATATCCCTTTATGGGGCTAGATCTCACTTCTCAGTGTATAACAACTCAGCAGTCATGTACCCTTGTCGGATAGGGGTCGATTTCAACAAACTCATCGTAACTTTACTCTTACTATCAATCGTAGGACTTGTTATGCATTGAAGCCCTACGTGGGATAGGCCCCCTACGATGGGTTATCCTTCGTAACTCGAGTTAAAATCAATCGCAGGGCTTCTCTTTACAACAACTCAACAGTCATGTACCCTTGTCGGATAGGGGTCGATTTCAACAAACTCATCTTAACTTTACTCTTACTATCAATCGTAGGACTTATGATGCATTGAAGCCTTACGTAGAAGTCGTAGGATGCGATTGGTTCATCCTTCATAACTCGAGTTACGATCGATCGCAGAGCTTCGTGTTACAACAACTCAACAGTCATGTACCCTTGTCGGATAGGGGTCATGATTTCAACAAACTCATCGTAACTTTACTCTTACTATCCGAATCGTAGGACTAATGATGCATTGCGTAGTAGTCGTAGGATACGATGGGGTATCCTTTGTAATTCGAGTTACGATCGATCGTATAATAGGGCTTCGTGAAATTCGTTTTTGGATATAATCCGATGTTGCATTATTTTCACCTATTTTGTTGGCAGTATATTATAAACACGATACGCTCCATAACAAGCCTAAAACTGAAACTACTTCCAACATTTTTGTAACAAAAAATATTTTTAAACAGAACCCTTTTTTCGTTTTATGAGCCGACTTGAGGTAATGCATGATTTATTCGTCAGCAGTAATAAAAATAAGTAATTATTGGAGTTTCGATGCAGTGTTTTCTTATAACCAGGGCTCAGACGTCTTGCCCGCATGTGAGAGTTTATGGCCCCCAGAACAATTGTCCGATATCTCGCTACCCAAATTCAAAAGGTGCCGTTCAGTGAAATCGCCTTTATAGTCTGTCAAATGTCAACATAAAAATTTAAAGGCTTTTGTTTTGGAACGCGTGCGTGATAGGATTTTGTGTAGCATGATCAATTTGGCCAGACGCCTTATTGGACGTACAGTACAGGATTGGTAACATAACCAAACAGAAATGTTCACAGATTTACGTATAACTTTCAGGGTATGAAGATGTTGCTCGTAGAAACATACCGTTACAATGTTTCCGCCTGAAAATTTATAGAAAAACCAAAGGCCGAAAGCAGTTTTGATCTCGGGGTTAGATCAAAACCATTCTTTATGTTTTGAAAACAAAATTTAGTCGGTTTTTCTCTATTTTTAATTTATCGTGACTCATAATGTCCGATTGAGCTAACATTTTCACAGGTGTGTTATTTTATGTACATGCTGGATTAGACAAAGTGTGAGTGCCGTTCTGTGACCTTTACTAATAATGTATAATAGTATACCTTAATTTATAACAATCAGTTTTGTAAGCCATCTCGAAATTGTTTGTGTATTGAATGATTGTAGACGGTAGTTGCATTTGATATTTGGCTTTTAAAGGTCCAGCTGCATGATGCAACTTGGAACCCACGTATTATATTTGTTTTTTAATTCGTGAGGTGTATAAAGCCAGGCCATTGTACATTTTGGGAAAGTTCCATTTCCATTTTGGTCGGTGCCAAAACCGAATTTGTCAATATTATTTGATATGATCAATAATTTTGGGTGATGAAGACATGGTTATTATTTTTTTTCAGTCTGGCAGTGACAATCAATTTATATCCCTACAAAATTCAAGAGATCATTTTGTTTTTGGTATATAATTCGGTTTGGGGGTCCGCATGGAAACGCTTGGCGTACCGGTCCAAACGGATGTGAAACTACCCCCGTTGGGCTCGGTGGTTAGGATAGTGTAAACGCGCCGGTCCACGGGGTCGCATGAAATACAATCCGCTCATAAACGTCCACCACGCCGGCACGGAGCGCTAAACGATTTACCGCCCATTTCACCGTGGGCCGACGTGTGATGGCAGGGGGCGACTGGCTCTTTTCACGGGGGCCCCCTCGACTGCCGCGCGCTGACAGCTCCCGGTGATTGGAAAAACGGATTGTCGTCCGCTGGAATGTTGATATATAATAATAGGAGACAAAACATACATCGCCCTATTAAAAAAAAGTACAGTTCATAATTGTTCGTGTGAAGTCTTTAAGATGTTGTTTTTTAAGGGGAAGTTTACAAGTTCGGTTTCAATGGATTGACTGAAACTATGGTGCATTATTCTCGTTGTTGCCTATGACATTTCTTGTGATTGGCCATTTTGATAATATACAAGAGCTCGTAAGACGAGTCTCAGAATTTGTCTGTCAGAGCATGTTCGATCAGCGACCAAGGCCCTTTTCCAAACCTCGGCTCCGGCTCAGGCTCCTGCCCCATCTCCATTTCTTGAGTCAATTTTAAAATAACGGGTATCAAAATAGAGACTTTTGGCTGTGGTTCGGAAGTAGATTCTCTGGTTTGAATGTGAAAACGGAGCTTCAGCTTCAATGAAAACCCACAACCTCTATTTTCAGCATATGGATGACGGAGCTGGAGCCGGAGCCGGAGCCGGAGCCGAGGTTGGAAAAGGGCCTACTGTCAACCACTGATTGATTTTGCTTGGTAACCTGTACACCAAATATTTCACGGGTACCAGTCACAATCGACCAGTGTTTGACAGATCGAACTCGCTGATCGAACTTTCTCATTATTACAACTCCATGGGTCGATTTCACGAAGCCCTACTATTGATCGTAAAGCGAGTTACGAAGAATGACCCGTCGTACTCTGCGTAGGACTGCAATACATCATAAGTCCTACGATTGATAGTGACTTGCGATGAGTTTGGTGAAATCGAACCCCGTATTTAGGCAACAAAATTGGACTTTGGGAACTATTGGTGGCAGCAGACACAGCACGCCCTCAACCGACATGGTTGGCAAACGCACCAACTCCTTCCGTGATTGGTCAATTGCCGATGACCTAAGTTCGAACAACTTCCAACTGCAACGTGGTTAAATCTTAAAACAAACTGACCACGCTGGAGAAAAGATTTGGCCATGTTATAAAGTCGAGTGCAAGTCTACTATTGGTTGACCAAAAGGAAAGACGAGGACCAGTGTTGCTTTCGCCATGCAGCAATAACCTCGAAAGAGTTCATGATGCGACTACTTTAACGTAGCTCCAAACATGCCCAGCGGAGTACTTTCCATAGCAGTGATGGTATATACCCCTGTATCATGTATCACTGTTGTCGAGCTGAAACACGAGAAAGCCGAGCATAATTGTGATTACCTAAGCCAAAAAGACCCCTCGCCCGAACCAGTGGCTTGATCCAGCGCGCGACAAAAGAATACGGGTTGTTATTGTCCCTAGATTCGCGTTCAAGTTGATAGTTTATGGCCGTGCCCCTGATCATTATACGTCCACCGTTTACTGTATGATTTATGGCTCTGAGCCTGCTATCACACCCCAACTGAACTTGCTGGAATATATCACTGTAATACACGCACCTGTGTATGCTGCTTGTTTGATAATTTGTACTGAAAACAGAAAAATGAACAGAAGTTCAGTCTCAATAATGTCTTCCCTAAAAAACGTTAATGCACAGTTGGAAAGGACGGTTGTCGTGAGTTCCTTTTGATATACTACATTTCCTTCTTTATCTGAAGATCTCGATGCCGTGCCAAGGTCTCTGTTGTCACAAGTTCCCTTCTGCCGTAAGTTCCCGACTGTCCCAAGCTCCCCAGTATTCACAGGTTCTCTACTGTCCCAAATTCTCCACCGTCCAAGTTCCTTTACTGTCCCAAGTTCCTTACTCTCCCAAATTCCCTACTGTCCGAGTTCCCCACTGTTTCCCCAAGCCCATTACTGTTCCAAGTTCATCACAGTCCAAGTTCCTCACTCCACAAGTTCCTTATTGTCCAGGTTCCTTACTCCCCAAGTTCCGTACTGTCCAAGTTCCGTACTGTATACTGTCCAAGTTCCCCACTCCCCAGGTTGATCACTCCCCAAAGCTCCCCACTGTCCAAGTTCCGTACTGTCTAAGTTCCTTACTCCCCCAAGTGTTTTACTGTCCAAATTCCGTACTGTCCCAAGTTCCTCACTGGAGTCCAAGTTCCCCACTGTCCAAGTTCCTCAGTCTCAAAAGCTCCCCACTGTCCAAAGTTCCTTACTGTCCAAGTTCCAAACTCCCCCAAGTTCCCAGTACTGTCCAGGTTCCTAACTCCCCCAAGTTTCTTACTGTTCAAGTTCCGTACTGTCCCAAGTTCCGTACAGTATCCCAGGTTCTCCACTGTCCAAGTTCCTTACTCTCAAAAGCTCCCCACTGTCCACGTTCCTAACTCCCCAAGTTCCCTACTGTCCAAGTTCCGTACTGTCACATGTTCCGTACTGTCCAAGTTCCCCACTGTCCAAAATCCGTATACTGTCCCAAGTTCCGTACTGTCCAAGTTCATCACAGTCCAAGTTCCTCACTCCACAAGTTCCTTATTGTCCAGGTTCCTTACTCCCCAAGTTCCGTACTGTCCAAGTTCCGTACTGTATACTGTCCAAGTTCCCCACTCCCCAGGTTGATCACTCCCCAAAGCTCCCCACTGTCCAAGTTCCGTACTGTCTAAGTTCCTTACTCCCCCAAGTGTTTTACTGTCCAAATTCCGTACTGTCCCAAGTTCCTCACTGGAGTCCAAGTTCCCCACTGTCCAAGTTCCTCAGTCTCAAAAGCTCCCCACTGTCCAAAGTTCCTTACTGTCCAAGTTCCAAACTCCCCCAAGTTCCCAGTACTGTCCAGGTTCCTAACTCCCCCAAGTTTCTTACTGTTCAAGTTCCGTACTGTCCCAAGTTCCGTACAGTATCCCAGGTTCTCCACTGTCCAAGTTCCTTACTCTCAAAAGCTCCCCACTGTCCACGTTCCTAACTCCCCAAGTTCCCTACTGTCCAAGTTCCGTACTGTCACATGTTCCGTACTGTCCAAGTTCCCCACTGTCCAAAATCCGTATACTGTCCCAAGTTCCGTACTGTCCAAGTTCCCCACTGTCCAAGTTCCGTATACTGTCCCAAGTTCCGTACTGTCCAAGTTCCCCACTGTCCAAGTTCCTCACTCTCAAAAGCTCTCCAATGTCCACGTTCCTTTCTGTCCAAGTTCCTTACTGAGATCTTTAGGGGCCTACACAAGATTTGAAAACATGTAACATGGCTCACCCTCACATTACAGGTTTTAAGTTCTATTAATGAGGTCTTAGTAGGAACTTTGCGAGGCATTTTTGGTAATCGACCCAGTTTCACGTGATTGGATTCAAAGCTATAGCCTTCGTTCTGACAAATTGTTTGGGGGATGTTAAAACCGTTCCTCATGGCCGTGTAAATGACTTTTTTTTTATACAGTCTGTTTCTGGTTGTGTATACAGTGACGATCATTATACATGATACTGTATCCTGCAAGTGGTTTACACAAGCCCAGAGGTGTGTGTATGTACTCCTCCTCGACGCCGATACAGTACCGGCAACGGACCAGCCCCTCAGACGGCCCTTGAATCGTACACCGTACCTGCCATTTTCTTTCTATATTTTGTCTCCTTCGTCGTCTTATAAAGTCTTTTTCTCTCTCCGTGCATGCACCGGAGGTTTGTTTGGCCTGCACATCATGCGCGGGGACAGCCAAGTATTTACACCGACAGCAGGGGTATACGGAACCGGAGAATCGCTCGCCGGGCTTTGTCAACATTTTTTGACCGGGGAACTAAAGCGATGCGAGGGAGGGTATATAGGGAAAGCCGACTCGCTAGTGTATTAATGTCTGGGTTGTTTGTGGACATTGTGGACGGGGATCTTGGACAAATAAGCAGGCAGGGTGAAGGAAAAAAAATAACGGAGTTGATGTTATGGATGGAATGTTTCTCTGCAGCTCAGTTGAAAAATATTGTCTGATGCGTGTACGTATGTCCGTCAAACGCCAGTGAACGGATTATGTTCCGGGTGTAATATTTGGGGGTAAACAATAATCCGGGTTGTCGTTTTGGATTACAGATTTCTTTTTTTTTATTCAAAACATGTCTGCGGCTGTGAGTGCATTCATTGAGGGTCATGTCAACATCACTGTCTACCCTTCGCCAAACATGGCATGTCTATTAGAGCTTTGACATTATCATAACGCGTACGACACGATTAATTTGCTACGATCTTTCTCGAGGTGTGAACGTTATGATCGTAATACCAACGCATGATGGGTATTTAAAGGTCGTATCATACTTTGGTAAGAAACCAAAACAGAAATGTTCACAGATTACGTATAACTTACAGGGTATGAAGATGGTGGTGGTGGACCGAAAATCCTTTTGATCTTTTAAAAGATCAAAAATAAAAGAGAAAAGACTTAAGAAATACTGTGGCTGTTTTCCACTGTTTTCTCAAAAAGTGGGCACCGTATGGGACTGAAATTTTTACAGATGACTGTTTCTGTATCTTCCTTGATATTTGTGCCCATGAATCTGTATTTCTTTGACAAAAACCAAAGTATGATACTACCTTTAATTATGTTTGAATAATTTTATGAACGGGACAAAATGGACAGGGGTTGAGGGTGGGGGCGTGTTGTATATCCCTTGTGTATGTTTCCCCTCCCCCTGCTCCGCGCCTGTATAAATAGTAGCTTGAGGATATGTGATTTAATTCCTTAATTAAAAGAAAATGAATGTGGTGAATGATATAAGCCTGAGTTTAAGTCTCCATTATTGAACATTACAGTCTTTCCAAGTCACCATCCTTATAATAATCACCACCCTCACCCAGTGATCACCACATTATCACCATCTTTGCCCCTGGTCACCATTTACCATCACCACTCTTGGGTATCAAAATCACCGTCATTTTGCTCGTGAACGCCGCGTCATATCAACCGCCGTCCCCCGTGCAATCTCCTCAAAACATACCCCCAGAAAGCATGTACATTGCAGGGATGGAGAAATAATGCCCCCCTCGTTTGCCTGTCATTTTCCCTATCATTGCTTGCCTCGTTATATCTCAATCATGTCTCATGTGTGACACCCAAAGCATTATTTAGCACGCATCATGTATTATAAGTACTGAAAACTTCACGAATATGTTGTTAGTTTTGTAGCGTGTTTATGCGCTTGCGGGCCGGCCCCGGGCCAACTTCCGTATCGTCTACACGTCAGACCGCTAACTAACTAACGAATTGAAAAAAAAAATGAGAGAGAGAGTTTATCTCGCAAGATACTATGATGTTACCGAAGGAATAATAATAATAATAGTGGTGATAAAAAAAAAAATGAACTAAGGTTCCGAGACCCGTACCGAGAGCAGCGTAAACACTCGACGAAAACTACGGGTGACTTGCGGGCAAGTAAACGGCCTCGCTCGGCTGCTGACGTGTGTTTTCCGTATAGAGCTCAAACCATCAACGCGGAGCTCTATAGCTAGCTTCGGACCTAGTTATTTCCCGTGTTTTGCCTCTAATTGAAGCACAGGATACACTATCTGTCTGGCTATGGATACAAACTGCCGGAGGAGGGCAGAAAAGATGGTTTTAATTGCTGCTAATGACCGTGCTGGGACGAGGAAAGCCCTGAACTATATAATGGTTGACACGGTACGGCGGACATTGAGGCTTTCCATGCCAAACTTCTTTCTTTGTATCAGAAAGCCTGCTATGTTTTTGTGTGACGCGCGCCAATCACATGGAATTTGGCAACGCTGAGCCGTAACGTGGTAACCTAATGATTTGCTGATTACATTTGATTTCAATTAAACTATTTTGTCTGTTTTCTTCAAACTGAATCGATCAGACACAACCTTAAAGGCATAATATATGATTGGTAAAAATGGCAGAACAACTGCAGTCTGTTCATAATTTGATTTGCAACGGAACAAAAACAAACCTGTCAAATTTTCAGCTCATATCATCATCGGAAACTAGAGAAAACAGTGAAAAACGCTCAAGGTATTTTAAAATCTATTGACAGTTTTTTTTTTTTTATCTTACCCCGTGATCAAAACTGTTTTCGGTCGTTGTTTTACTATTTTCTGGATACATACAGTATTCCAGGCGGAAATATGTTAACGGTATGTTTCTATAAGCACCATCTTCATATCCAGGGGCCAATTTCATAGAGCTGCTCAGCACAAAAATAGCTTGCCCAATAAAACAATCCACCATTGAATATTCCATTTGATATTCATAGTCAGCCAAAGAACAATTGCAAGTGATACACAACAAATGGAAATTTGTTTGTTAAGCGAATTTTTGTGCTAAGCAGCTCTATGAAATTGGCCCCTGGAAGTTATACGTAAATCTGTGAACCTTTTCTGTTTGGGTATGTTACTAATCATGTACTGTAGCTTTGACGACTATAGTTTTTTTTTATATATAAAGTGAATTTGTGCTCGCTCCCTTATTAATAATATGGTTCATTTCGATTGATAGTAAGTAACGACGAGTTTGGTTAAATCGACATGTTCTCCGCTACGATTGGGTGGGATCTGGTGGGTATTATAGGGGCCTATATATAGGTTTATGATCGGTTGAACATCGTATTATAGGGGTCGGTTGCTCAGTTTGTATGGGGGTAAACGCAACCACACCCCAGTAACCCCCCCCATGCTTTCCCCAAAAACAAAATGGAAAAAATGGGGGGGGGGGGGGAATACATACAATTTAAATACTTGTAAAATTAAAGAAACACACAAATTAATAGCAAACAAGGTCGCATCAACTAGACCAAGAAAAATGAGATTTTTATCAAACCATTTTTATTTTTACTCCTTGAAAACCATCTGCCGTCCATATCGTTCCATTCTTTGGCACAGGTCAGCGGTTTGAATCAAAGTTGTTACATTGTATATTACAAGCCCAATGTCGATTTGACCCCACCAAAGTGCCGACTGGACCTAGACAATACCCCGTGCACGTGATTCTACCCGCCGCAAAAAAAAATTGGTTGCACTTTTGAGGTTACGAAAATATGACTTTTCGTCAACAAAAACATCCGAAAATGACCCAAGACAGTGATGAATGCCCCGGATTGCCGGACTGGACTAGGCCCTTATAAACCCTGGGTTTCCGGTCGGTGTATTGTTGGTGTTGTGGGGGTCTTAAGCCCGGCTAATCACGCTAATCGCCACCCTCCACATAATCAATTGGGGGACTCAATGAAAGAAACAAAAATATGTCTATAGCCGGGCTCTCTAATTTAGTTCTCAATAATCCAAGTACAAAATACATTGGTAAGTTGGGTTGTTGCTACAGGGTGAATGGCCCCCCAGGCGACGTGCAATCGCGGACTGCACTGGTCACGTTCAATCATAATTATTCCAAATAAAAAATTGTTTTCGGCCATGGGACTTGAAAAGACTCGTAGAAGATTAACAGGGTATAGTGAGAAAACTTTATAATGGGGGCTTGTGTGGTTTGTTGGAGCGAGGCCCCATATTATTGGCCTCGGGGCTCGCTCGGCTGGGAATTATGAACACACAGTATTATCATACATGATTTTTTAGTCTGGTTTGCATACCATGCCATGCAGACTTCATCCCCGGTGGAAGGTGGGTAACACCCGTCACCATCACGGTGCAGGGGATACTCTATACCGGGCCGACCGGGTGAAGTTTGTGCCTCCACTACGGACCGATGTACCGGGCTCTATCTGCTACCGGGCCCGTGGAAGCATACTTTTTTGTCAAAGAAATGCAGATTCATGAGCAGAAATATCAAGAAAGATTATACAGCAACAGTCATCTGTGAAATTTCCAGTCCCATACGGTGTCCACTTTTTGTGAAAAACGGTGACAAACACCCAAGATATTTAAAATCTTTTCACCTTTATTTTGGATCTTTTAAAAATCAAAATTGGTTGTCTCGTTGGTTTGACTCTTTTCTTGATAAATACAGCATTTCAGGCAGAAATATTTTAACGGTATGTTCCTACCATCACCACCTTTACACCCTGTAAGTTATTGGTAAATCTGTGAACATTTCTGTTTCGGTATGCAACCAATTGAAAGTACCTTTAATTGTTGTATTTGATGCCATCATGAATTACACAAATAGATGGAAATTAGTATTTTTTAAGTACCAATAATTCCTTCTTGTCAAGGGTATAATTTTGTCGACAGATTATCATAGCTACCACGTGGTTCAGCTCCGGTTGATAAATAAGGCTCACCCGTAAAAAAGTGCAAAGTTGGTGACTCCCGTCACACACGGCCTTTTCTTTTATGCTGAGAGTTAAAGCATCACGCCTTGTTTAACCCATAGAGGGCCACCACTGCATGCAGGCGGATTTTTCATATACCTTAAGAATATGAAGGAGGTAAAAAAAAAAAAAAATCGAGAATAATAGTCAGGCAACTTCAACCCCCCCTTAAAAAAAAAATTTGAGCAAAACGGCTGAGGGCAAAGATTACAAGCGCCTTTGGCGGTGCACAATGGCAGAGCCGTGAAAATAAATAATAATATATTATTATTATTTTCTGTAATAAATTTGGACAGGGGGGCGAGTTCGTATTCTGTTGCCAACGCCGAACCCACACAATTGCACTTTCATGAGAAGTGCATCAATGTGGAAAAAAATCGTGACCACTTTTTTTCGTGTGTGTATTTTTTCCCCGTTTTTTTTCCCCTTTCATTTCTCGCTCTTTTTTAGGTTCTTTTTAAATTTTGTATAAGGTGAACTCAAAGTTCGTCTGAACAAAAAAATCTCACTGATCAAATTGTCATTAAAACAATCTCGGGTTTGGGCACTTTCTCAAACATCAATGATCTTGTGACCTACATAAAAATTGGAAAAGCTGTTGCAAAACATTCTTTATGCATGCAGAAACAAGAAAAAAATTGCAATAATAATAATAACAATATAATAATAATAAAACACATATAAAATGTGTGTATATTGTGGTTTTTTTTTGTCAACTCTAGGAAAAGTACGATGACGCCTAGCTGGTGCTAATCGCGTTATTAGTTCCAAATTTTCTTGTATATTATTAACCGGATTAGTCTATTGTGTTTGGTGTTGTGTTTTCCCCAGATTCGTTTCTCTAGGTTTTTTTTTTCATCTCTAGTTTTTCTTTTTTTTGCTCCTTTCTTTTTCTTCTTCTACACCACAGCCTAACACAACAGACGAAGTGAGGGGGATTTGGGGTTTCCTAAACTTTACACGCAAACACCGGGATTAGTTAGACCCGATGGGTGAGTAGCGCCCAGGTGCATGTATTGCCAGGAACGGGGGGTATAAACCCCAGCCAAATCTGCTCAGGGCTACTCGGTGAAGTTTGACTTTCTACCCGAGCAAGACCGAGAGAGGGGGAGAGGGTACATGGACAGAAAAGGCCCAAAGGACTAGAACTAAAGGTTCCGAAACCTTGAAGTCAATCCCAAATCCGACTTTATAATTTTATTTCGTACGGGGGCATTATTGATGTTTAAGGGCCGTAGTTACATCATCATACTTTGGTTACACTGTGACATTTCGAGGGGGTTTAATGGGGGTGTGGGTGCTGGCTGACTGGCTGACCATCATCTGAAGGTTTGACTGAGTCAAAAGAATGACGGTTTACAATTCCATTTATGTTCGCGACTTAATATTTCAATGCAGCAAGTCCGATTCTCGATTCGTGCTAGATAGCTTTTTATTGTCTGTCTGCATGTTGGTCTTTTCTAAATGTTCCCCGAGTGATCATAAGAGACTCAGACTCATGCCCATCTGTTTGTCCTGCAACACAGGCCCAGAGTCTGTTTGTCTGCGGTCTGTTTCATTTAAGCCCAACCACTACGGTATGTGTGTCCGTCTCGCTCACTGATGACTAGCTGTTTGGTTTCTCTGTGCTATAATAGTATCAGTAACTCCACACGTCCTGCTGTTCTCATTAGGTCTGTTCGTCTATTCCACTCAATGGTCAGTGCGTAACTCTCTTTTCCAGCATAATCCGTTTGTCTGGTCACTTTCTCCGATCTGTTTGTCTGTGTTTTTGTGTCTGTCTCCCCTATTACCAATCTGTATTGGACCTATATACATTACAATATCCTTCTCGTTCTGGTATTCGTTTAATCTCTCTTATACTTTGTCTCGCCCACACACTTAAGTCCCAGACTTGGTATTTTACTATTGTTCTCTCGAGGTCATTGTGCTATTTTCATGTATTCGTCCTGGCCTTGGCTATCGCGAGTAACATTTTCTGTTGCTGTTTGTTTTGTATGTTGTTTGGATACATTTTGTGCATGCATGTTCCTAATCTGACCATGTTTCAATGTCAATTGCTCAAATATTGAAATAAGCGGATGCGATTTTGGTGTTATTCGGTGGCAATTTTCTTGACGTTATCAGCAGTTGGGGATGGAAATAAAGATAATTCACAGGAGAAATTGGTATTGATATCAATGTTATTAAGAAATGGCAAATTTTGTGCCGAAACCTTTAAGATGAATTAAATGAATAACAATGCAGTACATAGGGGCTGCGTGAGAAACAGGGTGAACAGTACTTTACCTATGGTGTAAACGTTTGCCTTAAAGGTATCATACTTTGGTGTAATACCGAAACAGAAATGTTCACAGATTTACCTATTACTTACAGGGTATGAAGATGGTGATGGTATAGAAACATACCGTTAAAATGTATCCGCCTGAAATGCTGTATTTATGAAGAAATTAGTAAAAGCAATGACTGACATTTTTGTATCTATAAAAGATCAAAAATAACAGTGAACAGATTAAATAAGGAAATTCCTTGGGCGTTTTGCACTGTTTTCTCAAAATGTCGGCACCGTATGGGACTTGGAATTTCACAGATGACTGTTATTGTATCTTTCTTGATATGTTGCCCATGAATCTGCATTTCTTTGATAAAAAACCAAAGTATGATATTACCTCTAATATTGGTCTGCTTTATGGGTTTCCAATCAATAATCTTTCTAAGATGGGAGACTCTTCCTAATGATAATAGCAAGTAGCATGATCCGTCATTCTTCAAAAACCTCTGGCCGCCTCTTTGTTTCGATGACGTCAAATCACAATCGGAAATGAGAGATTCCTGTTCCCCTTCCCACTTTCCCCTCTCTCCGCCTAGGGTGTTGCCCTCGGTTCGGGTCAGCCTTCGGCCTCGAGACATAAGTGACCCTGGGGAATGACCAACAACCGATGGCCGGACCGTATACCGGCATTTAAAAAGTCACTCTTGCGAACACGAACGGATTTCTCCAATGCTTTTTGCAAGTTCATAATTCTGTTTTATGTGCGGGTATAATTATATCGCCAGCGGGTATACTAAAAGCCCGGCTGAGGGTCCTGCCAGCGTAATATGATTTCATTTTCTTGTGTTTCGTTCATATAGCACTCATTTTTTTTTATTGTTTATTTCTTCTTCAGATGGTGATCGGTCTAAGTGTGACTAAATTATTAATAACCCCATAACGACCTCACTGGTCGGGATTGTGTAATCTGGGGGAGAGGGCTGGGTATATGGTGGGGAGAGGGAGAGGGGGAGAGCTAGGCAGGCATGTACGGGCCTAGCTCTGGTACAACACCCGGCCCTCAGGCCTCAAGCACAGTCCATTCAGCGCCGCGGCTGCAGCTCTGAAACTTTCTTCTTCTTTCTTTCTTCCTTTTTTTTTCATTGGAGTGCCGAAGCCAGCCCTAATCGCATCCCATGCTCGACTGCGTACTTTGATCGGTCGCTGCGGGCTCTCAGTTCAAAATTTATACTGTTTTCGCAGGGCGGACAATGCAAGTTGTTGGGGCCCGGCCTGACGCGATCGAGACGGTTTCGGACCGACGGTAACAGTTGAAAGTTGGCATATTTTTTTGCTAGGGTCTTTTTTCTTTCTTTCTTTCTTAACTGACTTGTATATATAGGAAAGAGTTTCTGACAGTTGTACGTATCAACCACTAAATTAACGATCGAAGAGACATGTCATTTGTACGCAGAGGTCAAGTACATAATATCTGAACAGTTAGCGAACGTTGTCTGCTCAAATTTGTACACAGAATCACTTCCATTCATTGATGTTTTTTCCTCCCATCTTGGTCGGATCGAAAATGTTTATTTGCGGAAACTTACAGAGTTGTAGCCTCGGCGGTTCTATAGGGGTAACAACAACAACAGGTATCACGATACAACACTTTAATCGATTGAAAAAAAGAACAATATTATTTCACTGCAAAAAGTGCACGTTTGGTTCAAAAGGTTATATGAACCTTTTTCTGTTATTATAGTTCATGTTCTCGTGGGTGACAGGGCGCCCCCTATCGCTCAGTTCTGATCGCACCGAAGTGAGTGGCGAACACGTATCAATGTTGTTTACCATTATTATGTCGAATGGTAATTTCCGTTTAACTTTGTAAAAAATAAAATAAAAAATAACACAGTTTAACAATTATTGTTTTGTTAGTGAAGAGGGCCACTCCCAGTGCGTTGATGTCTGACCAGAAAAGGGGGACATTATTTGTTATCAAATTGAGGTGATGTCACAGAGTTTACAGAGCACAGAATTGCGAAAATCTTCCTCTTTTCATGGAAACGGAGAAGATCAAATTGAACGCGATTAAAAATCACACAACAGCAATCTTCCGTCCCATATTTTTAGCCCCAGGAGTTAATTAGTAATGCGTTGTCCATTATACACAGTTTTCAGTTTCTTTTATAAAAAAAAACTCATGACTTTTTTAGTTTCTCTCGCGGTCTGTTTTGCCCCTGAGCGTAAAAATTATACCAAGCTGTACATCCTGGTCTAGTCATGCAGAGAATTATGAACAAATATAATATGATGCGATGGTTTCTTCTGTGTAGCGAAATTGAGGCAAAGTACGAGGGGCAGAGGGAGGGGAGGATTGATGAGGAGCGAAACTCGGGGGGAGAATCAAACTAAAAACAGCCGGCGGTGAACAGATGGGTTGTGCCGGTTGAAGGCGGGACCGCTACCTCACTCAGACGAGGTAATGTATGTATATAGATACCGCACTTTTCATGGGCGGCTTGGGAGATTGTAATAAATGTGTATAATGTATATTATATACTGTGGGTAGACGGTACATTAACACTGCTTCAGTGTGTATGTTCACAGGTCTTTCTAACCGTTATGTTATGCACACATGCAACACCGCTCAAAGGGGTTCATCTTGGTATTATACATCGGGCGAATAGAGAGCTCGCGATGGGATCTCATGCTTGAAGTGGCCAAAATGAGACCACATGCGACTCTTCTCATCCCTAGAGGGCGTCCAGTCCCCCCCTATCCTCAATACACTACAGTCGCCGCCGGATCTTGCACTTATTTCGCCAGAATTGCGGCATGAACACATACCAAAAACCATCAAGACACGTATACATGTACTTACAAGACGTCTGGGCCGTGAAATGATTCCCCACATTATAGCGCCGCGCGCACACACACGCGACATGTTCGACTTGACAGTGAATTTATATTCATTGCCCTCGGTTCATTTAAACTTTGTCATATCAGGACGGTAGATCAACCAGAAAAGGCTCCATAACAAAGGCAAGAAGATAAGAATCCGACCCATCCATGCTTCTTATATACAACAATGAAAAGCTAATGATGAAACTTATTTTGGGAAAGGCAAACTAGATGCGACCATACTAATGCAACGTTCTCCACTGCTCCAGCAAAACACTATGTCGGCCTTTGCTTGACGCTAGACGAGTTTTGAGTTAGTGTATTGTCAATTTGCCATGTGCAAGGGACAACCAGTTTTATGTCTTTCTCAACATCAACATGAATTAAATGTGACACTCTGGTCCATGTATGATATTTACTTGCACGTTCTTGTCCTCTTGTCATTAATAGCCTTCGATAAAAATCCTGTTAGGATCGAAACGCGTCAGGCCCAGGCCTCCTAAAGTCCAAGCATTTGATAAAATAATTTCAGGTCATTATTTTGGCCGCTGATGAGCAGTTTGCAGCAGTTCATTTCTTGTATTAAATTTAATTTGGGGATGTTTTCCTATATATGGACCGATGTAGCGAGGGGTGTCCGTGGTGATCTGATTATCAAATCGGTGTATGTACTAAAGGAGGTATTGTATAGAATACAAGACGCCATTTTCCACGACAGAATGTTGCTATACCGTATACATTTCGTCATTCTTATGCAGAGGGTGGGGTAGTTTTTCGACACTTTCACTGAGACTAACGGCGGGAGTGAACCCTGAATGCAAATACGTATAATTTGCCAGCCACGTTTACTTCTTCACAACGCACTGCCGTAGTTTCGGTACTCGGTTTAAGGCCGGGAAAATGCCATTTTTAGAGGGATTACCGTCAGCTTAACAAGGGTCAAACTTCTGAGGAGGTTTACGGCGTGGACTAGGTTTGTTCAGGAAGTACGCGCTTAATTCTAGGTCCAATTTAATTATTTCGCTACTACTATACTACTATGTCAGGACCGCCAGAGAGACGTCACGAGCCAAACCTCGATTCATTGCCTTCCAGACATCCCGATCCAGCATGCAGGAGCGCAGCTCTTCAGCACTGGTGAGGCCTGTATCTCTCTTGAGCTGGTCCACGAAGGTGAGATGCCTCCTCCTCCGAGTGGTATTGCCTTGCTTCGGCTCCCACAAGATGGTCAGGCAGGCAGACAGCTCTGGATGCTGGATACAGTGTCCAGCGAACCTCAGTCGTCGCTCTCGGATCTTTTCTGATACTCTTGGCATGCCTGCATAGAGATCTACATTAACATCCCTATTGCAAAGTTTTGTTGAGACATATGTGAAGTACAAAACTGCTATGCCATGTTCCCATTGAGTTGTCAGTATACAAACTTGTGGCATTCGCATTTTAGTCCAGCAATTGAGGACAGAATCTTCATGTTTAAAAGACCAAATCGTCAAAAAAACATTTGTGCGGGGAAAGCAAACCCCAGGTTGAGTTGGAAGGGGGGGGGGGGGGCATTTTGATGTCTGCCGAATTCTTCTCGGGGTCATGGACCCCATCACACGGCTCCCCTTTTCACATCGTAACCTTCTGCAAGCATGCAAGCTTGATGACTTCGCGGTAGGGCACCATCACTATTCTCCTCCGACACTTGAAGTGGTGCCTCTGTCTTTATTGTCTTCTATTGTGGGTCCCGGAGTCGTCCACCAATGGGTGTTTGTGTGTGTCTCTCTAGTCCAATTACACCCATACTCTGCTCACCTACCCCCTGCCGTCCTCATCACCTCATTTCCCCCCTCCAAAGATTGTTACAAGAGGGTGGTCCGGACACATCCCCCGTGTCAGGTTTTGTGACAGTCACACTATAACATTCTTCTTTCTCTGTCGAATATCTTTGTCTGTATCTTCATCAGGTAAACAGGGCAACTGTTTTTTGTTGTGCGACGACTTTTTCTCTCTTTTTTAGCAGGTGTTACATTATTATGATGCGTCTCATTGTAGGTGAATGAATCGTGGGCAGTAGGGATATCATTGTATATCAACACTATACGACTAGGATGTCATCAACATCATCTTGGTGTCTCCTTCATTAGAATCTTCTTCTTCCTCTTCTACTTGTTCTTTTCTTGCTGTTGTTGTTGTTGTTGCATGGAGTAGGGGAGGGGTAAGATTTGTGAGTGTCTATCGTCGCTATTTGGCCGGCAGGGGCCTTCATAATAATGCGAGCTTGTTTTCGGGACCAATTTCATAGAGCTGCTTAGCAGGAAAATTTGCTAAGCATGACATTTCTGTCTTAATGAAAACAGGGTTAACAACCAAATTTCCACGTGTTTAGTATCACTTGTGATTGTTCTTTGGCTGTTGTTCGCTGACCACAATATCAAATGGAATTTTCAATGGTGGTTTGTTTTATTGGGCGAGACATTTTTGTGCTAAGCAAATTTTGGTGCTCATAGCAGCTCTATGAAATTGGCCCCTAGGGCTATGGCCTAGCCCAATGAATCGCCCCTTTTCCATGTTTGGTGTTTGGATGCTTCTTGAAGGCTGCTGATGATTTCTTTGACGCCATCACGACTCTGAAGTTTCCGACCACTGTGGAGACCCTCCTCCCCCACTAGGGGCGTGTTCTCTACCCTCCTCCCCCTGACAGAAGCTTGTTCGGATCGAAAACATAAAATCACGAGACAAATCGCACTGACGAGACGGCTACGGTCAGACCCAAAAGGGCTCCCATGTCATGCAAAGTTCTTATGCCCCCTGCCTTCCACTAACTCACAAATTATGCTCCCTTATAATACTCAACAATGGTCGTACGAAATTTCCTCTTAAAATAATAATATCCGATGTCCTATTTTATTTTCAATCTAGCACAACACCACTCCCACATGGCAACAAAATAATTCACCTTGCTCCTTTACAGTGCGTGTTCGCGTGTCACCCCCAATTCACTCACCATCTTTCAGGCAAAAAAAAAGGACGGGGAGGAATCCCTAGGTGTGTAAAGAGGAAATTCCCCGTGGAGAATGATCAACCGGCGAAGATGATGTTCTAACAAGCACTTAATGAAAGTGGAGTTTGAGTTATGTGACCACTGACAACAAGTTTAGCGACCGCCACAATTACATCAGGGGCTTTTTAGACAGCCTCCTCATTCGAGCAAAAATTACATTTCCCCGTCCCCCCTCTCCCCTCCCTCCCGTATATACCCCTTCCCCCCAGTTCTCCGATGCCGTTCTCCAGCGCAGTTTCCTCCCTCCATTCCACAAATGCAATAACAGTTAAAACGGCCCCCTCGTATTATTATATACTCCTTTGGACAAGGAGTTTTTCGGTAAAGTGAAATTTTCGCCAAATGAAGTGGCTCGCAATTCAATTGTTCGCCTCATGTCGTGCGGGAGAGCAAATCACGTTTGCAAGAGAAGTAAATGTACAATTGATGATGTCGAATGTAGGGTAAGAAAAAAGAAAGAATCGTCATGACTATACAAGAACAAACTGTAAACCAGTGGACTTTAAGGGGAGATGTAAATCGCGGGCAATATTAGTGTTTATTTGTGTATTACGTGCGCTGTATGAATGAGGATATGAAAGTAATTTTGAATTATAGTTGAGTTTCCCTTTAAATATAATTGATTGGTTAAGTACAGCAGCTCGCGCAGGTGGCGATGCACACAGCCGGAGTAACCTCTGTGAGTGATGCAGATTTATACTTATTCAGTCGGAGAGCTGTTCGGTATGGGCTGGTTGCAGCCATATACCGGCTGGTACAGTCCAATGCAATCACGTCAATCGGGTAACAGTTGATGACTCGAATAAGTAACGACTTAAAGATAGTTATCATACTTTGATAACACACCAAAACAGAAATGTTCACAGATTTACGTATAACTTACAGGGTATGAAGATGATGGTGGTAGAAACATACCGTTTAGGTTTGTCCACCTGAAATGCTGTATTTATCCAGAAATTTGTCAAACAACGACCGAAAATCTTTTTGATCTTTTAAAAGATCAAAAATAAAAGAGAAAAGACTTAAGAAATACTGTGGCTATTTTTCACTGTTTTCTCGAAAAGTGGGCACCGTATGGCACTGAAATGTTCACAGATAACTGTTTAATACTGTATCTGTCTTGATAATTTTGCCCATGAATCTGTATTTCTTTGATAAAAACCAAAGTATGATATTACCGTTTAAACAAAAAGTTTGCACTTTTCAGGTTCATCTAATCTGCGCATCCCCAATAGAAATGTGTATCCTTGTGGAGACATGGATTTGTTCTCGTGTACTTGATGAACACTCTCCAAAGAGCAGAATTGAAATCGCTCCCATTTGAACCAGAATCACTTTCTTGATACCCATGCACTTTGATACAAAACTCTTTGAAACTGCCAAAGCTGCTCACGTCAACTCCGAAGTTGACGGAGGAACATTTTGAAGAGATACATAGGAGTATACCTTGGGCCTTTCTCAAAGCTCGGCTCCAGCTCAGGTTGCGGCTTCGTCTCTGTCATCCATTATGCTGAAAATATAGATTGTCGTTTTTCTTTGAAGCTGGAGCCCTGTTTTCCTTTTCAAACCAGAGAATCTTCTTCCGAGCCGCAGCGCAAATCCTTTATTTAGCTACCCAAAATGCATTCACGAATTGGAGCCGGAGCCGGAGCCTGAGTTGGAGCCGATCTTTGAGAAAGGCACATGGCGTAATCACCGGTCTTGGGTAACCATTCATGGAATCTTGCAGACGTCGCCTGCAGAATCTTGAATCCCACACTTAGGGTGGTTTACGAAACGGAGGCTCAGGCTCAGGCTCAGGCTACAGCTTCTGACAGCCATAATGCTGAAAATGTAGGCTGTGATTTTTCATTGAAGTTGAAACTCTGTTTTCCTTTTCAAACCAGAGAATCTACTTCCGAACCGCAGCCAAAAGCCTCTATTTTGATAACCGTTATTTAAGAATGGATTCACGAAATTGAGCCGGAGCCTGATACGGAGCCTGAGCCTCCGTTTCGTAAACGCTCATAGAGATTTGCTGGCTCGATTGAAGGATTTTGATAGAGTCTGATGGATGTTATGGGATTGCTCTAGGATAATTAAGACATCCAAGTAATGTGGAGAATTCCACAAGGGCCCAATTTCATGGAATCCATTACGGCCTATTTTTGTGCTTACGGGCACTGCTTTGTGTGAAATCTATTTCATGAAATTCATAAGCAAGATTTTCTGTTCAACGGCGAAAAATTTCTAGCGGTGATTATTTTCTGCTAACTCGCTGTCATATGCATTCTGCAAAAAAAACACTACTTGCTGACCGTTACCAAAAAGAAAACTCTCCCGTGAAATACGCTAACCGTAACCAAAAAAGTCTGCTATAACGTAAGCGAAGATTTTTTGCTTACGGTATTAAAGGGATTCCATGAAATTGGGGGCCAGGTTGGGAACAAGGCTAGTATATGGCTGTCCATGATATTTACATCAGCAGACTTGTATTCACAATTTAGCATCAGTATTCGTTTGTATTTGACTATACGTCCATTCATTGACATTGATCTATTTTCCTACCATGAGTTGTACATATTGATTTTATTCTAATTAGGCGAACAACTGTATACACAAAAGAATGTGCGCTCATTTAGTGATAATGGACGTTATATACAAGTTTGCACAAGGTATACATGTGGCATCGGGGCTGTATCCTATATGCATGGCGTGTGATATATTCTCTATAACGTAGGCATAACGCAACAGTAGATCTTGTGATGTTTAATTTATCATCGGGGTGCAGAGCGAATCAGTTTCTGTGAGTGTGTGACCGGGTGAACAGTTTTATTACCAGGGCGGCGAGGCTCAAAGGGACCGTGGGGCCTCGCGACGCGCCAGGCCCGGGTCACACTCTGGAAGTGATTCGATGGAACGGCACATTTTATGGTTGGTTCGTCTGATAGAATCATTTCTTTTAATATCACCAGGCGTATTATATTATCATGAGGAGCACACTGCCATGCCAGGCCTTTCATCTTTTTTTGTTAATTCATTCGAGTCTTGCAAATTTTTTTTTTCTATCAAGTCAGTTCAATTATTAATTTCATCTTTATGAATTGGATAATGATTATGTCGAATGCGTTAATATTGGCCTTCATACAGAAATCCCATAATGTCGTGTGATGAGGAACAATTTTCTTGTTTAATCCTCAAATTTCCTCGGGAAATTGACCCGATGAGGATACATTAAAGGTAATATGACACTTTGGTTTTTGTCAAAGAAATACAGATTCATGGGCAAAAAATATCAAGACAGATACAGTAACAGTCATCTGTGAAACTCCCAGTCCCATACGGTGGCCACAGCGAAAAACGCTCACGGTATTTTAAAAACTTTTCACCGTTATTTTTTATCTTTTTAGATCAAATTTTTTTTCATTGGTTTTACTCTTTTACTCTTGTGGGGTACTGTAGCCTAGTGGTCTGGTGTGTTGTACTCAAGATCTTGTGGTCAATCTACAGATTGTGGGTTCAGGTCCAGCCATGGGTTAATGATGCTTGGGTCATCCTCTTTGAGTGACCCCCATGTGCCGTTATCACGTTGCAGCGTTGATGCATGTATCGATGAAATGATCCTTGGGGTATGGCGGTGTGTGCGTGGTTTCATGGCTTCTGAAGTTCTGATTGCCAAACAAACAAAGATAATTGACTAGGGCCTATTTGGGACACCATCAAAGTAGGGCTGGATAGCTCAGTTGGTAGAACGCCTGTACGGTATTCAGGAGGTAAGTTGCCTGTTCGAATCCCGCTCCAGTCAATTTGTCTTTGTTCATTTTTCAATGACTTTAGTTTCCCTTGGGGGTATTTGATGATAATATTAGATTATATTAGATTAAGCCGTCAAACCAAACTACGAATTGCGGTATACCCAGGCACTAGTGCTCCATGCGTATAGGTACTATACGCATGCCAACTTGATAAAGCTCTTTAGCCAATGGTCAAAATAATATTAAGATAAATGAGTTTTAGTATAGGCCCTATCTACTCCATTCCTCACCCCCAGAATGTATAAAGCAATTGCAAACAAGACCCAGTACCCACTTTCCCCACCTCCTCTGCCGTCAATTTCCAGTGCAGCACACATTTTATTATTTCCTTCAGCCGTCACGGGAGAGCGTAATATAGCTTCAAGATTCCCGTCGCCTACAGCGCCACAATATCAAGACTATTCATTGGAAGTATAATTAAACACGGAGATAATTATACAAATCCATCAATGTATTAATCAATGTCCCCCCTCCCACCCTCCCACCTCCTCTCTCTCTATATCCCACACACGCAGTAGACGCTGCAACAAAAGACAAACTCAACAAAGTCCGAAAGAGAAGACTATACAATCTCAGGAGTACAGTGCCAAACGTGCACAAGCCTTTCCATCACTTCCCCCTTTTGCTGGACCCAAGCTAGACCCCGAGGTTCCGTCAAACCACCAACCTCTGCCTTTGTGGAGAGGAAGAAGAAAAGATCTACTATTACGCGACACCTCCGGACAAAACGTGTTGACAAGACTGCCGTCTACCCTTCTTGTGTGCCCCGCCAAGCCGTATAACTCTCGGACAAAAAGCAGACATCACATCGCCCGGGTGAAACGGGACAGAAAGATACATCATGGGCAAACAATACCTATTAGGGAACTCTCCTCACTTTGGCTGAATGTGATTATAGCCAAAAAAATTATGTTGGCTTCAAAATGTTGAGTAACAGTTTGGGATTTAGAACAAAAAGGGAGCAATAAATACAATTTCAAGTTGAAGAGGTTTGTTGTGGGAAGCTTTGAGCCATTGACACGCCTGAGACCAGGTTGGGGATGATTACAGGTGGTTTTAACCGTATGAACTGCCGTTATGGTCTGTGGACTTTGAGGTCAAGTTGGAAGGAAAGGTGTTCTCTACAGAGCTGTATTCCTGGCTCGGGTCTTGGTCAACTGGCCGAGCTAGCTACCAACGGTTAAGTCCTGCAAGGCGCACACATGAGAGTTATAACACAAAAACATTCAGCACGCCAGCCAGACTATAGGCCGTGGTCGATTTTCAACAAACTCATCGTAACTTGCCATCAATCGTAGGACTTACGATGCATTGCAGCCTATGTATGATACGATGGGTGATCGTTCGTGGCTCGAGTTACGATCTGTCTTAGGGCTTCGAGAAATCTACCCCTGGATCTTTATCGCATGTGGGTGGACATTGTTTTAGTCTGCGCTTGGTACATACATTTTCGATTCATCATACTTCATCATCTGTTTTCTTTTGTTTCACCCGTCAAGACTTGAAGGAGGAAGGACGTGGGCAACTTGAACTTGTTGGAATCACGGCTCTTGCCTTCTATACAAGAAGGGGAGCAGGTCCCTCGGGGATGCCAAGAAGCTAGGAGGCAAGGTCTCCAGCGGGACAATGAGAGGAGGAGACGGTGGGGCTTAAAGCTGCTGCATGCATGGTCCCTCTGACGCATTGGTACGGTGAGTGCCGTGATGGGGGTATCTATCTAATTGGACCAGGGCCAGCTAGGAGCCATCCCCTGAATGAAACAATGCCCACTCGAAGGAGCACCGGGGCGTGAGTCGGACACCAAGGTGGGCAGGCAGAGGGGCGTCTGATGACGGTATAGAGAGACGTTAGACAAGCCGGGGACGCCATCACTTCGACCATCAATAGTTAAAAGTGTCCTATGTTTGGAAGCGTCGGGAGACCTGTTTACAGTCATTTAACAAACCCGACGGGATGATTAAGTTGCTGTATGGCGAGCATTGATGCACGCGGCTGGTGTGATACGGAAGCGAGCTGTGTCACGGGACAGTAAATCGCACTAGGGAAGAGGCAGCAACAACCATTCACCGAACTAAATGCTTGATTACCTTCTCATAACAGAGGAATCAGGAGATAGCTCTGATGCGTATCTCAACTACATGAAATTAATTATTATTAATTATATATCGTCAGAAATAAAGCAAGTATAGTTATAAACGAGGATGGCACCTTATGGAGACTTTCCCATAGGGTCGTGCACAAACTTTACTTACCCATTTCTAAACATCCTCCAAACCAATGAAATTGAAATTGACATACATGTATGTTCATATTGAGAGCATTCTCCGTCTTCTAGTAAAATATGGACGGCAAAAATATGTCTTAAAAAGGATATAGCTGGTACCTTAGGGAGACATCGAAATGGTCTCCCTATAAAATCCCGATGTCTCCCTAATGTCCACTTTTCAGATGCTTACATGTCTCCCTAATACCCCATTTGTAATTATAGTTCAAACAATACAAGTAATAAACTTTATGCTGCAAACTGCTCATCAGCCAAAAATTGACCTAAACGTTTTGCCTTTGAGAAAGATCCTGCTAGGATCGAAACGCGTCAGGCCATCCAGTAACTCCAAGCAAGTGTAGCAAAGGTCAGAATGGGGTCAATCAAATTCCGCTATCAATTTACACCATTGATGCAGATACCGTGATATACATTTTCCAGGATTTTCTATGCAAAAGCACTGCTATTGGCTCGGCGTGGGGTCAGGGGCCCGCATAAGGATGGTTGATTGATCATATCAGAGATATCCGTATAGGCTTTTTGTGTCATATCTACTCACCTCGTTAATTTTGCCGGCTGAAGGAAATCTTTATGTGCCGTGGGAGATCAATTTGAAGAAAAGAAATGTTTGGTCATGTTAAATAAGTTTATGATAGTGTGTTACTAAACACACGTTAATGATAACGCAGCCTGGGTTAACGTAACTACATGTACTTGACACAAGCGCAGGTTCATGTATCCACGGATTCATTGTGTAAGCTAATGTTACACTATAGGTTATAGTCACTACATGTATACAGTTTTATGTAAGTTCAGGTTCATCTTGCAACCGGTTGTTGTTACTTACGGTCTTTATATTATTCGTACGTGTTAACGTCACAGTATGGGTTAATGTTAAGGCTTGTGAACCAAAGCAGACCGTAAACGAGTCGAAATTTGTATGTTCCTCTTCGGTTGAATAACCAAGCCAGATTTCGATCAAATTTCACCCCAAACCTGTCTGACGGCCTGCCTGATGGGCTGACTGTCTGGCTTGGGCTTAAGCCCCAATTTTTGTTTCAAAACATGAACACAACGCAGTACATCAAGCCCCGTGACGACTTCATGGCCGAGTGGAGAAAATTCCCATTAGCGGGGTTAAAAAAGTACAAACAGCTGTATGCTATAGGTTTGGTTAAAGTCACACTATATGTGCAGGCCATGTTTCCACGAAGCATTCTGATAATGAAACAGATTAACATGCACGTATTTCTGATATAACGTTTGAATGAGGGGGGGGGGGGGGTTGGTCCCCAGAAAGTACCGAGGCCTAGTAGTGCCATCTGAATTAGAAAACAAAAATAAGTTGCGCACTCGTCGCGAACTTTTTATGGTAGTACTAGTGCTAGTTCAGCCTGTGGTGTAGGCATGGAGCTAGGAAGCTCCATGGTGTAGGCCTACGCACAGTGTATGTAACGTGCACTGACAAGATTTACCTGAAGTAATGTTGTAATGATATTATCGTGGCCCTCGAGGGACATGCAAAAAGAAAATCACGACTAGTCCACCAAAAATAATCAAATTCACTGTTGAAGACTAATCACAAAAAACGTATGCGCGACTAGTCGTGAAAAATATGTCCCTTCAGGGCCACGATATAAAATGGACCAAACAGCTATGAAAATTTAGGAGTAACCGTGTTCGCCTGGTATAAGTATGGCGGTGTGAGGCCTCCGTACCGGAAAAAATTTATTTCACCGCTTTTTTCGCCTAAATTAAAAACAAACAGTTGACTCCAACAGGTGTCCGCCATTGATAAGGAGGATTATGTTTGTTTTTTGTTTACTTGTATTAATTTTGTTGTGTAATTTGAAATTGATTTTTTTGGGCAGATTAAAAGATTTAGAATGGTCCACTGGTTACTTCACTGAGTTTTCAACGTGACTTGAACAGCTACAGAACTAATCTATAGTGTTTGTATTATTTAAAGATTTTGATATAATTATGCAATTTTGACTATTAATTTGGTTTCTTGTTGTTGTTGCTGTTGTTACTGCTGGTGCTGTTGTTGGTGTTGTTGTTGTCGTCGTAACATTCTTGTTTTGTTCTTCTGGAACGTTGGCGGCTATGGATCTCCATAAACTCCTATCCTTTGCTGTTCTTATTATTTCAATTTCCCAGATCTTCATCCAGCGGCTGAAACTTTACTTCGTTATTTTTTTTTTACAAAATATTTCCCAACACAAGGCCCTAGAGGGCCACTCAAAGGTGAGGGCTAAAGGAAAGGAGAGAGAAAATCAGAGCAATTAGAAAGATCTGTTTGCAAGAAAACTATCAACATTACGTTTGAACTGAGAGAGATTATAATAGGAAAACAGGATGAGGGTAGGGAATTCCAGAGTGAGGCAGTGCGTGGGAAGAAACTTGAAGAATATCTTGAGGTATTTGATTTTTGGACAGTAACAGAGAAAGGATGGGAACTGCAAGAAAAGCGACTTGTGCGACCAAATGATCGCGGTTAGGTGGTACAACCATTGAAAGACCATTGGAGCACATTCCGTGGTAGTATCTGCAAAAAAGGCTCAGTGAAGCAACTGAGCGATGATGAGATGAAGGTTCCAGGGGCGATGCTAGGTCTTCACTTAGTTCAAATGAGACTCTGCCTTCCTCTAGCTCTTTTGTCGTTCAACGATCATGGGTGTAAAAAAGAAACTTGATTTTGACGCCCTAACCCTTTAAATCTAATCGGTTTGGGTAATATGAGTAGTCTGAGTTTTTAGGGCACATCTTTAGCTACATTTTGATGCCCTACTTGATGCCAAGGACTCAACACTGTTCAATACACACAACATTGTTTGTCAAAAGGTACAACATCATAAGTTGCACTTGAAGGTATACGGGTTGAACTTACCGCGCAATTGCGCTACATTGCATAGGGCGATATTGTTTGGGTCGACAATGGGTTACACACAGCTACACACTGTATACCTAAAAGTGCAACTTTTGGTTTTGTACCTTTTGAGAAACAATGGTGTGTGTATTGAATTAAACAGTGTTGAGTCCTTGGCATCAAGTAGGGTATCAAACTGCAGCTTAAGATGTGCCCTAAACACTCAGACTACTCATATCACCCCAAACCGAATAGATTCAAAGGGGGTAAGGGCGTCAAAATCAACGGAAGTTTCTGTATGTGCACCCTTTTATTTCAATCGTAGGCCTATATCAATGCATGGGAGTCGAACACATGTTCAAGTGACTTTATTGCCCGCGTCGTGTGCATTGTAATAGGGATTACTAAATCGCTCAACTGCAACAGGAATCTAGTTAGATTAACTGTTTTGCCGCCCAGGAATGCTGAAGCCCACGTGCTATTGATTACAAAAACATTGTTAATTAATACACGTGCCCACATTTTTTTTTATTGCAAGTTGTGTTTGAAATTCCCTGATCAATAACGCCATACCACAATTTTGCACGCGACTCTTTGATAATAATAATAGACAAAAATACTGTTACTGAAGTAAGTGATTTGTGTGTATTTGTTTACCATGAATTTCACGATTCAGATGCATGACCCTGATTCATATGGATGTTGTAACAGTTCACATGGGGTATAGGTAATATAGTAAAACGTTAAAGCATAATTATAGTAATGCTAATTCTATTCGCACGGAATTGCATGAGTTATCAATTCTGGGGCCGATTTCATAAAGCTCTGCGACGCGTCCCATCTATGCGGCGAGGACATAGAGAAAGGATGCGTCTTAACTCTGCGACGCATCGTAAGTTTATGAAATCGGCCACTGGAGGTGCATTACAAATTCCAAGCGTTTGTAAATCAGTTTGCTTTAGAAATTAGCCATTTACCCCGGTACGGTCCGTTTGCACGCGTGATTTTAACAGTCTAATTTAATTAGCTCTGTGGACTTGAAACGGATTTTGCAAGAGTTTAAAGAAAGTATTCGGATTCCTAACCGGTTTGTAAGGTTTCTTTGCAAAGTCTACAGTGTAATGTATATCGATACAGGAACTAAAACAAGTGCTGTTCATCTCGCAGTGACACTGTGCTGATAAACCTATGTCAGACCGACCGTCTATATACTCTCTAGACTCCTACACAAGGACGGGGTCCGTCCGTGTCCGTTACCTTCTCAAATACGATCAGATTGCGAAAGTGTAGAACGTTTGGAAACAAGGTGATACGATGAATCTGTATGAAATATGACGATATTTGGACGCGTATATAGCAAACATGGGGTTTATTTCACCTAACTCATCGTAACTTATTACATGTATCAATCGTAGGACTTAAGATGCATTGCAGCCCCACGTAGGATACGCAGGATACGATGGGTTATCCTTCTTATCTTGAATTACGATCGATCGTAGGGGTTCGTGAAATTGACCCCTGGGATTTGTTTCATAGTGAGACATAGGACCAGTGGCACTCCGAAGATTGCGCTACAGCTCTTTGTGTCGTTCTCGAAGATAACCTTAATTTTCTAATCGGAGAAACTTAGTTTTAAGGGGTATCTACTTCGGTACATCCCAACACTCTTCTTACACACCCTCTACCAGGCACTTCACCGACACTTGCTGATGAGAACCGCTGCATGTTGGTGAAACAATGGCCAGTGGCCAATTTCATTGAGCTGCTTAAGCACAACGCACCAAAAACCTTGGTAAATAAAAACAGTATGCAAGTCAAAACTCCATGTGAATGTCATGCTCAGCGAACAATGGCAGAATGCAAGTCAAAAGCAGTAAACATCGCATGAACATTTGGTTGGTAATCCTGTTTGATCAAGGAACGTTTTCATGACGTTTCATGCATGATTTTGTGCCTATTAAAGGTAATATCATACTTTGTTTTTTTGTCAAAGAAATGCAGATTCATGAGCAAAAATATCAAGACAGATACAGTGATAGCCATCTGTGAAAGTTTCAGTCCCATACGATGCCCACTTTTTGAGAAAACATTGAAAAACGGCCACAGTGTATGTATGAATTTTCATCTTTATTTATGAACTTTTAAAAGATCAAAAAGATTTTCGGTCGTTGTTTTACTCTTTTCTGGATAAATACAGCATTTCGGGCAGTATACAGCATTTTAACGGTATGTTTCTACCACCATCATCTTCATACCCTGTAAGTTATACGTACATCTGTGAACATTTCTGTTTCTTACCAATACCTTTAAAGGCATTGCATACGTTTGGTAATGACTCTGAAAATGTATGGCAATAAAAACTTACTTGGTGAGAAGTACAGCTGCTTTGGATAGTATAATGCATATTGAGAAACGTTCAATTCGAAGTACCGCGGTTATGGAAAAATATGTCACTTTTTATCTCCAAAAATTATGAATCTGAGAAGCGTTATGGCCGTAACGCTTCTCAGCTATTGACTTACTGTTCTCTGGCGTGAAATAACCGCTCTAGTTTGTCGCCAAAATCTCAAAAACGCTACCACCTTTTGAATTGAAACTTTCACAGGTTAGTTTTATGGTATATATAAACAATTATATTGGTTTGAAACAAACAGTAGGCTCAAATTACCAAACGTATGCAATCCCTTTAAAGCACCTCTTTGAAATTGGCCCCAGTTTGCAGCAGTTCGCTTGTTTTTGTGCGTGTCTATTTTTTTCTTCTTCTTAACTTTCACATTTTTGTCTTATCGCCTTGTGTAGCCCAGGCCCACAATTGACATTCACAGGTAGGCCTGCCTTAACCTGAAATGACCCAGCAAACGTACAAGTGAGGGTCATATCGTAAAGTTAGGAATTTTAATGTTGCCTCGTCGTTCTCTCATTAGCGTGTAGATGGTTCGGTTACGTGATTTTATGCACTGTTGCATGCCCGAACTTGCCCATATTCCCGATGGTGGTCACCCCGGCCCAAAAACAACATCAACAACAACAACAACAACAACAACAACAACAACAACAACAAACAAGTGGCAGATAGAATAAGACATATGCGTCTCAATTCAATTCAATTTCTCAATTCAATGACATTTATTTCCATATACAATCAAAACAATAAGAAGTTGAATAGATGGAGGCATGTTGACAAAACGCAGCTTATAAAGACATGCCTATTAACATAACTACAGAAAACCTTAACAAGTAATGAAGACACATATAGACAGCAAAGACTGGACAAACAAACGAAGGAGAACAGCGGGTAACAATAACAAACACACAAACAAACAAACAAAAACAAATAAATAAATAACAAATTATATAAGTAAGTACATTATTGAACAGTACATGATTATCTGGGTTAAATTCAACAAGAGATAGTAACTATTAAAAGATAATAGATGAATAATATATAACATAACAATAATAAACAAGCAAGCTAAAAAATAAATAAATAAATAAATAAACAAAACAAAACAAAGCAAAACATGTACCGCCATTGTTTTGTTCTTTTCTGTTTAAAGGTGTGATATTATACTTTAGTTTTTGTCAATGAAATGCAGATTTATGAGCAAAAATATCAAGAAAGATACAGTAACAATCATCTGTAAAATTTTCAGTCCCATACGGTGCCCACTTTTTGAGAAAAAAGTGAAAAACGCCCACATACATGTAACTTTTAAAATCTTTTCACCGGTTTTTTTTCCTTTAAAAGATCAACATTGTTTTTCGTCATTGGTTTTTATCTTTTCTGGGGAAATACAGCATTTCAGGCAGAAAACATTAAAACGGTATGTTTCTACCATCATCATCTTTATACCTTGTATGTTATAGGTAAATCTGTGAAGATTTCTGTTTCGGTATGCTACCAAAGTATGATAGATACCTTAAATGAAACACAACCGTATCATTATGACAAATATTGTTTTTGACATGGTCAGCTATAATTATGAGAACAAGTACTGAGGCCATTTTTTTTCATGGAGCTGTTGAGCACAAAACTCTTGCTTAGCACAAAAATGTTTTGCTCAATAAAACAAACCACCATAACAAATCTTATATTCATGGTCGGCAAACAACAGCCATAGAACAATCACAAGCAATGCACAACACATGGACATTTTGGTTGTTAATTCAGTTTTTATTAAGATATTTGATGGTTAGCAAATTTGTGTGCTTAGCAGGGCCATGAAATTTGCCCCTGATATCTTGCTGCTAAAATGGTTTGTAAATTGCTATCCAATGGACCAAAGTTTGTTTGTAAGGGATTTTGTATTTTGTTCCCTTTTTAAGTGAATATGTCTGGAAACACATTCATTTGTGGCTGTCCATTACACAAGCATGTCTGTATTTTTTCCCTTAACAAACCAATCATTAAATGGTCATTTTATCGAAATTAAACCAGGTCATATTACATTCCTCGTGGCAAAAGGCTGGAATAATATATCCTTTGGTTAAGTACAAAAAAAGAATGTCATTTTTTTTTGTTCGCCATAATAGGTGCATTATTGGAAAATAAGTGACGTCAGTAGCGAGCAAGCGCCCTGAGGCGCGGCCTGGACCAATCAGGTGTCACGGTTACTTGTAACGGCGAAGGTATAGTAGCGACCGGACAAAACAAATAAACTGCACACAGTCAAAGGAAGGCGGATCGGCGATTGGTCCGCCTGTCACTCAACCTTACAGTGATACTCCGTGGTGCAAGCAGCTATAGGGGAGCTAGCTAGCTAGCAGTCAGTGTATAACGTACGGTACACACCACACTGACACTGCGTGTATAAGCCAGGCCAAGCAGAGCGTGTATAGGGTCGAGTGAGCCGTGACAAGATTGAACACTGTTAGGCCCATGCCTTGCCAACAACACTCACCGGGTGAAGACTGTAGGTCGTGCCTGCAGTCCTGCCGCATTCTACCCTTGTGCTGAGAGTTGAACTCGGTGATATTTTCTCTAGTTTTGTTTTGGTATTTCATGGTAACCACCACGAGAGTTTTACAGGAGGTAACGATTCTCTACATAAACTGAGTCTGTGCGCGGTCTTCTTAAGTTTGACTGACTGGGGTTATAATAAGTGAAACTTCTGGTGAATTTGATTGTGCGATGAATATCACTGGAGGGTCTATAGAGCCACAGCAGAGCACCGATAATATGCCGGCTTCGGCACACCATCCACCCACCTCAATGCAACACCACCACCACCATCCACCGCCAACCTTACTGCTCCGTGCCGAGAAGCCCTACCCGCGGACTCCCAAATGTGCCCGGTGCCGCAACCACGGCGTCGTGTCGGCACTCAAGGGCCACAAGCGATACTGTCGTTGGCGCGACTGCGTCTGTGCCAAGTGCACGCTGATCGCCGAGCGACAGCGAGTCATGGCCGCCCAAGTGGCACTCCGACGACAGCAGGCCCAGGAGGAGAACGAAGCGAAGGAATTGGGCCTTTACTACGAGACGACTGACGGGGCGATTTACGCGATGAACGGCGTGGCAGTGCAGACACACAAGCCCTATGACCAGTACCACACCGGTGGAACAAGTCCAGGTAAGACACCAGCACTTTAAAACCTCACCATAAACCTCTACAATTTCTGTCTCATTCCTAACTCCAACCACATCGTACTGTCTTCAAAAAACCACAATCACTTACAGATCACCGTTATAAAGTGACGGTTCGCTTGCCCCAAAGTTGCAACTGTCCGTAAACACGTGCCGGCCAAAAGTACAAGGACATCTACTTCCGATGTGATACGGATTCTGAGTGTTCCCCAAACTAGCCTCATCATGTAATGTATTCCTCTATAGATTCGGTTATCAATTTTGCCCACGACTCGACGTTGGACCTGAAATTAACTGGAAATTGCAAAGCAAAATGAATGTAATTTTGGGGGGCATTTTACTGAATAAACATCAGCCGACCGAATTCCCCCATTGTCTCTGTGCCAGGATTTGTCTTATAGGCTACTATAGCATCAAAATCAGGGTACTATGAATACTGTACTGTGAATAATGTCCAGCCTTAAATAGGTCAAGTCTTTCCCCATCGCCCTAAAAAGGTTGCTCGCCATCTTGAAAGGAAATCGAATTAGGACAATTTGCTAATAATATTGATGTCTATTTCACGCACACGCACGCAAGCACGCCTTGTGATAATACGACAAATATGGCGGAATGGCTGCTCTCGCTCATTAGTTTAGTGGCGAGCAAAGGACTATACCCGACCGCCTCTATATCGTCGATTCTCGTGGTCTGTTGAGCAGCAATATTGAATACATGCATCGCAGTAACGTGTAGATGAAGTGTGGTGAAAGCATTGGCGAGTATAACATTGAAGCTTGGTGTTAAGTTATTAGCACGAATAGTGTGAGAGTTTTGTTTTGAAATCGGTTCAAAAATGACGGTCCGATTTCCATCATAGTTCCACAAAAATAAGTCCGTGCGATCGACGTTTTAAACGGGGCCTCCATGCGGGCTAGACACCCTTGTTCATACACACGAGTTCTTTTTACAGTATTGTTACTCATTTACTCAAACTGGTGGCTATTTGGGGTGGTTTCTTTTTGGAGATCCTAGTTTTGTAGGTCATTAATTGCTCGTGTCAGTTCGTCTTTGATTTATCGCAAGTTTCCTCCCCGTTAAACCTTGATTTATCCCGGGTTTTGATTCTGGATGGTGTGCGGTTACGCCCCTCGCTATCCTGCTATAATTATAGTACAGGTTTAAGTATAACGGTGATGTCCCGTGATTTACTGTTCAATTTCCGTGGGGTTTCTATTAGTGCCTCAATTTAAAGCTCGTTTCCACCCCGACACTTCCCTGCTCTGTAGCCATCGGAAACGGCCACTTCACTACCTCTACTGATCGTTAGGCAATTAGCATTTTTGTTTTAAAAGTAACGGGCCCCTCTTTCAATGTCTAACTATAGCGTGTGAATCTGTGAACACATGTTGCAAGCAGGATGACCGTGGAGATTTGCCCGTACTCCCTCCACCCGCGACTAGCTCGACGTCCCATCTTCCAATCCAATATAGTGACAGATTTCAGGTTGTAAGTTTGTCTGCCATGTTTTTTACGGAGAAGGGATAATCTTTCTTGTCGGTGTTCAACGGGTGGATGATGAGGTGCGGCTCAGTGGCTCACAGCCCCCGGGGGCTGGATGGCTCGCTATCCTCGACAACTTGCATCTCCCGTGTTTCAGCTCTCGAAGTGACTTCAGAACAAAGTCTACAGTTTATAATACCTTACCGTCCCCTAAAACCCTTTTCCGTGGTTGTTCGAGATTCCATTTATTAAAGAAAAAAGGAATTTGAGAAAAAGACAAGGGTTTATGGTGAGCTGCAAAACACAAACTAAAACTTGTTTCGTCATGTTGATTCGTATCGATGTACATTTCTCTTGGTCGTTAAAATGGCGGGAACTTTAAGTAGATTGTCACAATTTATCCCAACGACCAGTGTGTACGCTTTCAAGTTAGGGTTAAATGATAAGACAGAGCACAGAAGAGTCTTTTGATTTGAGGTAGCCAATTGAATAATTATCAATAAATACAAGTATAGAAACGGCTAGGTCTATACTTGTTTACATGTCTCCTGATCCACTGCATTCACATTAGTTTCGGCACTCATCTGAAATTAACTTCACATGTTATACTTCATCTTTATGTCAACATTCTGAAAAGAAAAAAACCCAACAAGTTTGTTACAAGTCTTTGAATCAGAATATCAATTAACACTTCGCAAGAGAACCCTCATCGAAGAAGCTTTCTTATTTTTACAAAATTAGCTTTGGCCTGAAGACAGGTTCAAGTTCTAAAACATATGACTTGGTTCGGTCAAATTTCTCCCCATTTTTCTGAAAACTATGATTAAATGAGAATACTAAACAAGTATTCCTTATCCAGTACACCTCGGCTGACTATAGTGAGATGGTTTTTCTCTCAAACGATTGACTTCCATTTATTCTTCCATTGTTAGGACAAATAGTAAAAAAACAAATGGCGAATTCTATAATTTACAGAAATATTCGAATTTTCTGTCTTTACTTTTTTGTTTATAGCTCTTTGTGACACAAAACTTGTTTTTACCCTTTTCTTCGGTGTATCGTTCTTTTCGATGTAACTGTTGGAACTATAAGTAAAAGCAGTTTGAAGAAAACGAGTGTTGCACACAGACGGGAAGGAATGGTGTATGTGAGGTCTGAAAAAAAAGCCCCTATAAAATGTCAAAAATAGCAGCAAGATTTGGACTTGGGTATGATCTTGTTACGAAGTAATTAACCCGACCCTAGAAGTCGTTGATATGAGGTGGCCAATGGCGACTCACCTTGATAACGTACCGGGCTCTCCGATGACTATTTGATTGTGGTAGTTATGTTCAACGACGAGGGCGTAACTTTCATAATGAAGATTTCTGATTTTTTTTTAAAGGTACATGTACTATCATACTTTGGTAGCATATAACCGAAACAGAAATCTGTACATGCTGTTCAAATGTTTCAGCCTGAAACGCTGTATTTACCCAGAGTGAAACCAATATTGACCAAAAAACAATTTTGAAGTTTGGAAGATCAAAATCTTGTGAAACGTTTTTGAAAAGATACCCTGGGCGTTTTTAACAGTTTTCTCAAAAATTGGGCACCGTATGGGACTGGGAATTTCACAGATGACTTTTACTGTATATCAGTATTGATATTTTTGCCCATGAATCTGCATTTCGTGGATAAACCCAAAGTATGAAATTACCTTTAAGGGTTGCTATATCTCTACAATTGGCCTGATGTTGGAAATATCACCTGACACATGTATGGAATGTTACCTGTAATCAATCGAGAAATTTTGATGGCAACATGGAACTATTTTCTAAAGTAATAACAGGTGGGGACAACAATCGACACATCGCGATAAATTTGATGGAACTGTTTTTAAGCACCTCGCTCATTGTTTCTCATTTCTCGTTTATTTTGTAATCACAAAAATACGCTTTGGTATTTTGATGGCCTGGTGTGTGGGTTCTTTGCTTTGACATGCCCTTATTGGGCTTATTTGAGCAGTATATTCTGTGGCTTTTGGCCAGAATAGAGAATTGCAAAAGAGCGAGTTACCTCGTTTTTTCTTTCTTCAAGTTTCATTCGATTTTGGAATTAAGTGAGCGCAACAAGTACGTTCAGCATGACCAGCCGTGCCCGGACGGTGTTAAGTTTCACGTATAATGCTTCCCCCGTATTTTTTGCATTGTGATGAGGAGAAAAAAATGAGGAAAACTTTGATCCACAATTTTTGAACAATGTTTTAGCCAAATCGTTTATACAAGCATGTTCTACAGAAGAATTAACATTTTGAAGGTACTATCATACTTTGGTAGCATACCGAAACAGAAATCTTCACAGATTTACCTCTAACTTACAGTGATGGTAAAACACATACTGTTAAAACTTTTCTGCCTTAAATGCTGTATTTATCCAGACAGGAGTAAAACCAACGACCGAAACAATTTTGATCGTTTAAAGAAAAAAATTAACGGTGAAAAGAAAAAAAAAAATACTGGGGACGTTTTTCATCGTTTTCTCAAAAAGTGGGCACCGTATGGGACTGAAATTTTCACCGATGACTGTTACTGTATCAGTCTTGATATTTGTGCCCATGAATCGCATTTCTTCGGCAAAAGCCAAAGTATGAATAACTTTAACAGCGTCTTCAAGTTTGTGAATCAAATAGAATAGTGACGTGGTGTATATGGTTGAACAGCAAACGAGAGATCATTTTGTCTATGAACTTTGGTGAAAGTCAGTGTACTTTAGGGTTTTGAAGTTTTGCACGGTGGAGAGACTAGAATGAGTAAGACTTGTGGTGACACCATGTATAATACTCTTTTAGGAAGATGTGTGGTCCTGAAAAGGACATATGAAAAACTTTCTTCATTGAAGAAAGTTTGCGTGCAAGACTCCGAAAATATCTTTGGGTATAGAACTATGGGCCTTTGTGAAACCTCGGCTTGGGTTCCGGCTCCGGCTCCGGCTTCGGCTCCGTTTCTTACATCCATTTTAAATTAAGTACCAGGTATCAAAATGGAGGATTTTTGCACGTTTTCGAAGTACATATTCTGTTTCGATTGTTCGAAATGGAACTCCAACCTCGGGAAAAATTCACAACCTGTATTTTCAGCTTTTAGATGACGGAGCCTAAGCCCAAGACATCGTTTCGTAAAGGGCCTATGCGTGTGACTGTAAACAAGTCGCTACTTTTTAAGGTGAGGCTGTTCTATATGTTCAAATTCTTCAGTGCAACTTTCTGGAATATTAGGGTATGCCCAAGTTGTTTTTTTCCTTATTAACAAAAAAACACTGCAAGGATTGTATCGCATCTGAAGAAATGAAACTTATAATGATATATCCCCACCCATCATGAATTGTGTGACTGTGGTTTTGACAACGGTACAGTTATTGATAATGCAATTCCGTAAAAGTTCTTCCCCAGAACCCCCTGACGAGGTGGCCCAAACATTGTGCTGGTGCGTGGTTTTGAAAAGGGGTTAGACCAGATTAGTCATCCAGTACTATAAAGATGGACATGATAGAAGCCCCCTGCTAAAATTATGTCTGCCTAAAATGCTATATTTGTTTAGAAAAGTGTAAAACAAATAATGTTGGTCTCGGCGAGATCAAAAACATTCTTTATGTTTTATAAGAAAAGAAAAGAGTTGTTTAAATGTTAGATTCCATATTTGAGTTTACATGAGAAGTTTTTTTTTTCGAGGCAAGTAGAATCGCCGCGGTCATGCGAACAGGATTTTTTTTTTTTTTTTTTTTTTATCTCGAAACAGTTTCTTGGTTGAATTCATGTTTGTTGGTCGGGGTGTTTGTTTTGTTGTTTCTTTTTTTGCGCTTTCACGATGTCCCCGGTGTGCTGTCCACGTATAAGTTGTTTCTCCACAGTCCGCATAGAACTGAACTTTTACTATAGCCTATAGATGGTTTCAGGCTCCGGGCGCCCGACCATTAATGGATTCGGTGGAACATTTTCTCTGCCCTCAAGTTCCCTTCAACTTCCCTCCTCCCCTCCGGTACCCCCTCTTCTCTCCTCGCCGCCACCGCATAAAAATCTTGTCTATTTTTTTCATCTTTTCATCAGGCAGGGGAGGTGAAAAGTAATTAAAGATGGTCGCAATACCCATCCACCTTATTGCTCCCCGGAGAGGGGATCTTTTGGATCTGGTAATTGAGATTAGATTGTGGGTCCGTGGCCACAATGACTAGAAAGAATTAACTGTCGCAAATCAAAGTTGTTTTTTCAAGCCACTGTACGGGCTTCTATTGTATGTATACCGCTTCCAAACACCTGGGATTTGGGGGATGAGGCCCCCCACTAAACAAAGTTTGTCTTTTTGTGGACACAGGGTGGATGGTGGTGTGGAGGTCGGGGAGGATGGAGGAGGGTGGGGGGGGGGGGGTCGTCTTCTTTGGTTTGTGAGCCGTTATACGTCCTCGATGGAGAGGTTGATAAACACTCCCGTTTTCTTTGCATTTTTTTTTTCAACCGGTGCAAGGCGGTGATAATCACCGGTGATTGTGTGCCGTCATAGGATTACATCGCCCCCGTTGTCATTGCGTCGCCTGGCCCGCTCCATCCCCTAGCCCCCTCCACAACAAACCATACCGACCTCTCTCTCTCTCACTGACTCTGTTGCCCGTTAAATTAGTCAAGTCTTTTGTGCTCGTCACTCCGGGCTGACAAAGTATCATGACGTGTTGTTGAAGGCAACTCACCCCGTGTATATGTATGTAACGGATACGATTGGAGATCATCCTTTTGTTGGGTGAGGTTTTAACCTCCCTAAGCCCCCCTGATCAACGGCTTGCTGACAACGAATACATGCAAAGATGTTGTTGTTGTTATTGTGATTATTAAGATCATAATCCGTTGGTTTTCTCTGAAAGGTCATGAAGGTCACTGTGTTCTTATGCATCTCATGGTCTAATAAAACCCAGTTCTTTAAAAAAGAATTCTTGGCCTGGATGGGAGAATCCCTAACTGTTGACAGTGTACACTGTCAACAATTTTGGCAACATTTTCGGTAACATGTTGCCCAGTTAGGGCAACACACCTGGGCAACACGACTTTGGGCCCTGTGTACACTAGCAACATTTTGACCAGCGTGTTACCGAGATGTTGCTGCGACATGTTACCCAAACTCGTTTTGCTCTGTGTACACTAGCAACATTTGGCCAACATGTTACAAGATGTTGCTGCGACATGTTACCCAAACTCGTTTTGCTCTGTGTACACTGACAACATTTTGGCCAACATGTTACCGAGATGTTGCTGCGACATGTTATACCCAACTCGTTTTGCTCTGTACACTGACAACATTTTGGTCAACATGTTACCGAGATGTTGCTGCGACATGTTACACTGACAACATTTTGGCCAACAATGTTACCGAGATGTTGCTGCGACATGTTATACCCAACTCGTTTTACTCTGTACACTGACAACATTTTGGTCAACATGTTACCGAGATGTTGCTGCGACATGTTACCCCAACTCGTTTTGCTCTGTGTGCAAAGACAACATTTTCAGCAACAAGGTACCTGGGCAACATGTTGCCGAGACTGTTACCGAAAATGTTGACAGTGTACACTCTGCTTAAGCTCGTCCAGGGGATCTTCAGCTCACAACACTTTCCCGTATCGACTTAAAGAGCCTCAAAGTTCTTAGTTTGCTTTACCGCGATAAGTTAAGTTAGTCAGCTTGCAACTCCATGCTCTTCGCACTGTGGTGGACTTCGTTTAACGAAGTTGTTTCGAAGGTGATCGTATCCGCGCTCCGTGTGCTTGGTACATTATATCATTGGCGACAAAATACACTTCAATTTAACTTTATCATTGGATCTATTTTATAATGAAGGTCTCGTTTGTAATATTCCTAAGGAGAACAGTGTGTAATGTGGTAGAACTTTTTGTACATTTTTCGGTTGGCAGCTAAAGTTTTTATGAAGAAATTTATGCCGAAACAAAAGCTGGAAAAGAAACACACACTAATCTCACTGGTTTATTCCGTTAATACTGATAGAACAGATCTTTGTCTTTTGTGTGGTGTTTTTCTTAATAGGATAGGGTGAATGTATCCACTACCTATAGCTGGGAAAACTTGGTAATGTTTGTTACGAGAGTGTAGCATGGTATAGCGGTATGTACCAGTCTGCTGATAATACGTGGCGAATGCTGCCGGCCGCGAACGGAACTTTGTGCCCTAAACTGGTGGCATGACCTTACGGTGCATAATGCGATTATAGTTTCGGTGTGTGGGCGCGCGGACTGCATGTCATTATAAAATACAGATAAAGTTTTACCCTCAAGTTGCTAGTTTCCATCTGCAACTTATGAACAACTTGTCTAGCCTTAGGCCTATCTTTCTTCTTCTTTGAGGCAGAATTGAACATTTGTGAGCTTTTTAATTTATTTTAATTAATTTATCTATTTGTTTATTTATTTATTTTGGGAGTGATCGAGGAGTTTCTTAGATAACTTTCGTGATAGGTTATAATTTATAATCACTGATTGCAAAACGTTTATTAGTGGGTGTAGTGTACTTAAACTTGATACTAGTTGTTGAGTTGGAGTTGCTGTTGTTTTTATTGTTGTTGTTTTTCAGTAGGATTTGTTTGTGATTTTTTTTTGCTGTTGTTAATTACGTTATTGTTATTATATTGCCCTTGTTGTTGTTGTTGCTTCATTGCTGGTGATGTTGTTGCTGCTGCAGTTGATGATTAGTTTTCTCTTATATAAAAACTTGCTGCTCTTGATGCTACTGTTTCTGTTTCTCTACAGTACATTGTTGAATGTACTATCATACTTTGGGCATTGAAATCTTCAGATATTTACCAACTTACTGGGTATAAAGATGGAAGAAACATACTGTTATAATTTTTCTGCCTGAAATGTTGTATTTATACCAGAAATTTGTAAAAACCATTGACCAAAAATATTTGCGATCTTTTAAAGATAAAAAATAACGGTGAAAATATTTAAGAAATACTGTGGCAATTTTTCACACTGTTTTCTCAAAAAGTGGGCACCGTATGGGACTGAAAACTTCACAGATGACTGTTACTGTATCTGTCTTGATATTTGTGCCCATGAATCTGCATTTCTTTGGCAAAAACCAAAGTATGATATTACCTTTAACGGTGTTTACGTTATGTATTTATTTTGCGAATAAGACCATAAAGCTATTGCACGCAAGTTGCTTCGTCCGTGCGTCCAGGACGGCTTTACCACTCCGCCGTTTTCTGTCAGCCGCTACTTGGCGTGGTGGTTACACACTTCCGGCGTTCTCCGCCCGTTGTGAGAAATTCCATCCAGACTCGTACACTTATTGGGTAAAACAATCTAACAAAATCACACTGCTTTTTTGTGCGTAGTATCACCAGGAGCGATAAGGAAGAGAGAGAGAGAGAGTGAAAAAAAAAAGATATCGAGGGAAATGAAGTGTTTGATAATTTCTAGCGAGAATGAGGTGAGAACCGCCCACAAGTCACGGGGGTTGATTCGGTCGTTTCACGGTAGTTTTTTTTCTCCTCTTGGTCCGGTGTGTGTGCGTGGATACAGGACGGACGGGGAACACAAGTACTATTCCGGCTCGTTACCTTCCCCATAGGTACGAAGGGGTATTCTGCAAGAAGGGTGCCCCCCGGCGAATCGATGCTCTGATTGAGTCAAGAAAGACGGACAAAAAAAAGGAGAAGGATAGTTGATAGAGGCGAAGTGAAGTAAAGAAGGTGTAACCAGAGCACTTATGAGGTGTCGCGAAAATGGCTTGGGGGACTAGCTCTTCACATGACGGCAGTATAAGCAGCAACTAGAAGGTGCTAGTGGGACTGGGCCGCGGTGGGACTTGCAACCATCTCGCGCCCACAGGCGTGAAGCTTCTCCGTCCTACCGCCGAGTAAACTTCACCGTGTCCTCTCCACACTCTTCCCCTCTCTCTTTCTCAGTCTCCTCAGCCCTGCGGAATCTTGCGACACACAACAACAAAAAAGACGGTGGAGGGGGGAGGGGGGAGGATAGCAACAAATTCAATCAGGGTCCGTTCGTGTCGCTAAAACAATTAATTTACGGTATCTCTTCAAACTGTCGCCGGCTCCTCGGGCAAGTGTTCGTTTTTTGGCCCTGGGTCTTCAATTTCCCATTACGCGCTGCTCGTCCCGACGTCACGTGTAATTTGCGGAAATTGTTTTACCGAAGCGGGTTTTATGTGATGGGTCCGCATGCAAGCAGTCCGACCGTCTTTATACCGTGTATACGGATATGGATCGTGTGCCGTATGTCGCGTTTAATGTGTTGATGGCAGGCCCTCAGTTTTACGCGAGGGGTTTTTGTGTTGTTGTTGTTGCTGTTGTTGTTGTGGCTGCCGATCGTGTTTGTTGTTTCTTCGTCATCTCTTGTTTCGTGACATGAAAGGCGAAAAGGGGGAAGTGTAATAGGCACAGATTTGGTGCGGTGGAGATCGGCCTGTCAGCAACCGTGTAACTGACGGGTCAATAGGGGGAAGATCGTGCGAATTACCAGGCTGATTCTGTTAAGGAACAACTGGTAGGAGACCGACACTCACCGCTAAGCACGATCTCGCTGCCGTTGTTTTAGGCAATTTTCGGCACACTGTTTAGTCAGTCGTGCCCAATTTGACCGGTTTCCAATTTCACACACTTTCTTCCTTTTGCTATACTCTTCTCCCCTTAAAAAGACCCACACCACCCAATTATCACTGTTCTTGCTGTTTTGATAGTTCCAAGTACAGACTCATGAGACTCTATCATGTAATGATGGAAATTTGTTTTGGTATTACAAAAACGGAACATAGAAACTAAGGATGCATTCTTCCAAAAATTGGTATTGATGTTGTGACGCTAAGAAAGATTTGAAGCTTTGCATGGTGACAATTGGTATGTGGGTCGGTTTGTGGAAACACCATGTAAGAATCGTTCGTACTTTCACACTTCTAATTTCGTTCGCAGCTCCAAAGGTCTCAACGTTTCGACTAGCCTGCTCTAGTTATCACCAGGGGTCGATTTCACCAAACTCTTCGTAACTTACTATCAATCGTAGGCAGTTTAATGCATTGAGGCCCTGCGTGCGATGGGTCCCCTACGATGGGTTATCCTTCGTAACTCGAGTTACGATCGATCGCAGGGGTTCATGAAATCGACCCCAGGAGACGTGATGACGCTGTTATACATCCGCGTTACATCTGTCAATCTCAACCAATTATTTTCCCTGAATGTGCAAATTCTTCGGTTATTTGAAATGAAATTAAAACTCATAGGCTACATACGTAATTCCAGAGGAAAAAGCATCTGTATTCATGAAGAGTCTTATTATAATACAAGTGTATATTTTAATTAATGTAACTCTGATGACATAATACGGACATCGTACACCTAAATTGTTCCCATACTCAGAGACCCCATTCCTCGATTTCTGTTACCAATTAGGGACACCGTAATTTGCAGGGAGGAAAAAAAAGGATGAAATGAGTTCAAAATTAAATCGTTCAAAATTCATCACTCACTATAACAGCTTGAAGTGCAGATAGGGATCAAAATGTCATCTTATAGTTCATGCACTGGTTGCCGGCCTCCTCGCACTGAAGCGCGTTGATGTCTGATTTTTTAGGCTAAGCGCGGCTACCAGTCGTGACGACAGCCTTCTTTATTTTATAATCGAATCACGGAAGTGTCGCTCGCAAACCTCGCGAGAGCTCGAGAAGCGGATCGATGTCATGCATGATCGTCTCAAATCTCGCGAGACCTCGACTGTACAAAAAGAAATCACGGCTTAAGTTACCCACATTTTCTCACCCCTTCAACGAAATTTTTAAAATTCAAAAAAATTCAAGAAGAATCTTCGGTATGTTTACTATTAAGAAACCATTCCCAATTACTCAAACTCGATTACTATTATCATGGTAAATCTACGTTCATTAAATAATAAGAACAATTTGAAAGTTATGAGCCTTCGATAAAGATCCTGCTAGGATCGAATTGCGTCAGGCCCTCCTAACTCCAAACATTAATTGAACATTATAAATTTGTATTTTACATTACAGTACAGGATTGGTAGCATATCCCAAACAGAAATGTTCACAGATTTACGTATGCATGATATGAAGATGGTGCTGGTAGAAACGTACCGTTCGTTAAGATATTTCAGCTTGAAATGCTGTATTTCGCAAGAAATTAGTAAAACAAAGACCGAAAACAGTTTTGATCTCGGTGTAAGATCAAAGCCATTCTTTATGTTTTATAAGAAAAATTGAGTCTGGTTTTCGCTGTTTTCTCGTGACTCAGATGTCCGATTGAGCTCAAATTTGCACAGGTTTATTATTCCATGTGAATGTTGGATCAGACAAAGTGTGCGTGCTGTTCTATGACCTAAACCAATCATGTATAATACCTTTAAAGCGAAAATTACGTTTTGGAGGTTTAATTCTACATCTGGCAAAAACTGCAAAAAAAAAATTGTACCAATAGTTTACCCCGAATATAATTTTTTTTCATCGTATTCTTTATTATTATTTTGTCTAATTACTATGATTATTTTCTCGCTGTGAGAAGTTTTAATTCCATATCAGGTCACTCTTATATCCTCTAAGGAATCACAGAGCAAAGTGAGATATTGAATAATGGAATGATTCTTGTGTCTGACTGCGAGTCTGGAGGTCATTGCAAGACCGTGGCCCTGGTCAACTTGTCGCGGTTGAGGTCCCCTGGCCTCACCGGTGGACATGTAGCTTGCGTCCGGTGAGACATAACCAGACCAGACGGTCATATGTATTAGAAAACAAATATATGATTGATTCTGTATTGCTAGTATGAGATGCTGATTACCACACTCATACACACATAATACACCAACTCCTATACCGGTGCGTGTACGTGTATCCGCCATCGGTCTACTCATGCGAACTCCAAAACCCTCGCGCCCAAGTCGGGAAAATAACACACATCAAAAGGTATACTAAAGGTGCTAAATTCAACCAGGGGCTAGGCAAATGCCCCGTCATGCAGGTGCTCTGTACTTTCTCCCCCCTCCCTCCCCTTCCCCCCCTCCCCTCTCTCCAAGCCTTATAATATAGGCAGATATATATATATATAATACACACACTGTTATATAGCTAGACCTATAACTCCTTCTACATCTAACCCTACAGCCAGCCCTCCAAGTGGTTACAAAAAAAAAGTACGCTTGAACTTCCCCACACAAGAATGTTATTTTTTTATTATTTATTTCCAATATTTTTTTTTTTTTTTTTGCACTCTCTTCCCGTGACCGCGAAATTGGCATCCCCGATTATTATGAGAGAGCTTGTCCCGGCTGTACACAGGCAAAAGCAACCACGAGGGGGGGAAATTGTTATTAATTATTTTGAGGCTGCCCATTTGAGCGTGAGGCCATAGTGCGGCAACTCGCACCCTCAAAAACACCAACTTTTAGCGGGTCAATTAAGCGAAGCGAGCCGGACGTATAACTGCTTCCAGGCATTATGATCGCGGCCCCCGATCCCCGGTCCCCCTACTCCAAATTAAAACTGTTTTTATTTCATTTTTTTCCCCTCTTTCTCCTTGTGTGTGTTTGTGTGTGTGTGTCACTCCGCCTGGACTTTTTTTTTTTACCCCCCTCTCCCTATAGCCTATTTTCTGTTCGAAAACGAAACAAAAATAACTGGTTTGGAAAGTATTCTGGTATAGGGAACAAGAAAAAAATCATTTGTTTTGTCTCCAAATTTGCGTACGAAATTGGAGCAATGATTCGTAATTTTTGGTGGTTTTTGTGTTTACTTTGGGTGTTAAATTTGCAGCTTATTATTCAGGTATAGTGGGTTGGTACAGGTGCAGTTCGGTGTTATTAGGAGAAATAGAAAAAAACACCAAATCTTATAAAATACGCGATTATGGGATTAACCCCAGATTGAAAAGGGATCAAGGCAGCTATGGTAAAGGGGTGCATTCACGCGGAAAGACAAGGACACAGTGCGAGATTTACCTCAAGTTGGCAAGAATAGCACTAATCCTTACTGGTAGAATATTTAACACAAGCTGATTCTGATGAATATTTCTGATCCTATGAACGAAGTGGTCTGACAACCTACTTAAGAATTTCACAGTTTAATATTGGTAACCTTCATGACTTAAAGGGGACTATATCATACTTTGGTATAGCATACCGAACCATACATCTTCACATGATTTACCTATAATTTACAGGGTATAAAGATGGTGCTGGTAGAAACATACCATTATAATGTTTCTACCTGAAATGCTGTATTCATCCAGAAAAAGAGTCAAACCAACTGACCAAAAAAAATGTTGATCTTTAAACGATCAAAAATAAATGTGAACAGATGTAAAATATACCGTGGGCGTTTTTCACGGTTTTCTCAAAAGGTGAGCACCGTATGGGACTGAAAATTCCACAGATGACTGTTACTGTATATCTTCCTTGATATCTATGCCCATCTATTTCTTTGACAACAACCAAAGTATGAGATCATCTTTAATCCTAATAGGACTAATTATCTGTTTCGTGATATAACATTCGGCAAATTGCAAGCACCATTCCAAGACTGCGTGTTGTGCACTATTTTGCTTTATCGTAATAATGCCTAAGGTGTACATGATAATAGCATGGCCCAACTGTCGTCACACCTCTCGCAATATCTCGCGGGATTTCCTCAGAAATAAAAACATGGCGACGCCCACGGGGGAAGGGGAAGAAGAAAGGCAAATGCAGAAAAGAAAGGAGGAAAAGTTTGCCAAGGTGCTGGGATTCACTGGGCATGTGCCAAGTCTCACTTTCTTCTTCTAAGGGGAGTTACTTATAGGGAGGAGAACGGGCCTGTAGCTTTTAACTCTAGCCGGATTTTTGTCCTTGAAGTAATAAGTTTGTTTAGTTTGCACTAGAAACAAGCCGCAACAACTCGTAGATGCAGCAGGTAGTCCCTGCTTCTCAGCGTGTTGCTAGCCCACTACAAGCATCTAAGCTAATCATGTCCATCCTTTATGTGCGCCTGTGAAGGCTAGCTCGTGGTGAGCAAAGACAAGAAGTATAAGGAAAGAGAAGTAAAGAAAAGCCAAGCCCCCCTTAAACCAAAGTAATATAAAAACATCCGATTCCGTTTTGTTACAAAATATGGTTTTGGTCAAGGTGTCGTGTAGGGGGTGGGGGTAGGGAGGGAAAGGGTGACAAGGACAGACACCGCTAGGACCGAGGTGGTGGACATCAGGTTACAAGATGTATCTCCATGGGTACTCGGCGGCAGGGGACCAGTCAAGAAAGAGGGAACCTTCGCAGGTCCCCCTGTTATCTATTAACACGGAGATGTATCTCTATTTTGGGCATTATAGACAGCGGCAGGGGACCAGGAATCCTTCGCGGGTTCCCCCTGATATCGATTACCAAGCCAGGCACGGGTCCCCGCTATAAATTGGCACGATAGCACGTCCGAGCACCATGCGTGGTTTTTTGGAGGCCTTCAAGGACTGGCATCTTGATGATGTTGAGGCCTGAACCCAGGTACGCCGAAATGATACCGTAGCGGTTCTCGCTCGATCATCTATGCCGTTAAATCACTACTGCGCCCCGTCATACTCTTGTCTAATACCTCGGTCAGATTTTTGGAATAATACCAACAAATGGGAAAATGTGACTGAGATCTCTTTAGCTATCTTGTACCTATAAAATCTGTAAGTTTCTTGCCAACTCCTACTCCTTAAATTTACCTTTCTGGCAAAGTTGAGGGCATTATATCGACTAGTTGTTGTGTATAGGCCCAAGTTTCTTATCTTTACCGTTTTGAATTTGGGGCATGAAAACATTCGAATCCATCACATGGGCTTGATCGGTATTATGATATTTAACAGATTGATTTGAACTTCAAAACTGTCTCATGATCGCAACAATGAGCACTGTATATGCCCCTTTATTGTCAACTGGTCAACGGCATTTTGAAGCTAATTTCCCAATCCTAAATGTGTCTGAAGTACGAGGGCCAAGTTGTTATTCCGATAATTTAAACGGCTAAAAGGAAGACAGTGCCGTTAACTCGTGCCGTAGCCAATAATACGAGCTGGTTGTCATATCATTGCTTGTGTGGTGCAAAGGCTTGCTGTCGGTGTCTGTACGGTAAATAGCCTAAGTATTTTGAGGCTATGGCTAGTAGATTGTGTGCCGTTGGGAAGCCTATTATAGTCCTGTCCCAGGTTTCCAGTAACGAGAGATAATAACCCTTGCCGCATATTATCTTTTGAAAATCGGCTTCGGCTTCTCTCTGCAATGGATAATGATTAGGAATGGTTATACTAGGTTATTTTTGTCAGAGTAAAGCATTGTGTACACTGTCAACATTTCTGTAACATTATCGGTATCATCATGTTGCCCACTGCCCAGGTACCAATTGTTGCTGAAAATGTTGTCAGTGTATGTACACAGAGCAAAACGAGTTGGGTGACATGTCACAGCAACATATCGGCATGTTGGTCAAAATAATGTTGCTATAGTGTACGCAGGGCCCAAGTCGTGTTGCCCAGTGCAGGTGTGTTGCGTTAACTGAACAAAATATTACCGAAAATCTTACCGAAACTGTTAAAATTGTACACTTTGAGAAGAATTTGATGCTTTCCATGGTGAAAATATTGGTATGTGGATCGGTTTGCGGAAACACCATGTAATAATCGTTTGTATACTTTCGCACTTCTGTTTCGTTGGCACTTCTCGTAAGGTCTCAACGTTTCGACTAGCCTGCTCTAGTCCTCATCAGGAGTCGTGTACACTCTGCTTAATGAAACCAAGTTGCGGATTCGCGATCAAGTCAAAAGAAGTTAAATTTGTTTACATCCTTGAGTTGTGATATCTTCTCGCTAATGTTCCAAAGTCATCTTTATAAAATAATAATAATATTTTGTTTGATTAAGATATCGAATGGTGATGTATTACAGTAAAGCTTGTCACGGGCTCTAGCTGCAGCTATGTCCTCATTATTAACATGGCCTTGGACCGTGTGTATAAATCCCCACAACCAAGGTAATAAGGCAAGGGACCTTATGCTGCCCGTATGTAAGGTATATAGTAAATTGGTGCAATGATTCATAAAGATTGCAAGCGGTCATATTATGCTTCATAGCTGTATGGGATCTGGCCGTCTGTTCAGTCATTCGCACTCGGGTGGCTGGACACCGGAGTGGTGGTGGACATTGTCCGGCAGCAGGCGAGGCGGTGTTTGACACTCAGTCGTGGCCGCATTCGGCTCATCTTGACCGTGAAGAACCCTGCCTGAATCGGTATCTCTGGGGAGGTAAGGGTGTGAGTGAGTAACATCGCCACGGTTGCACTTTATAGTCCAGGGATTCCTTCTAGATCATGTATAAACGATGGTGCTTATATTATAATAGTACCTTCGCATGATACATCATAAAAATGGAAAGTTCAATACACATATTATTATATGGGGTATGGCGGTGTGCGCGTGGCTTCTGACTGCCAAACGAACAAAGATAATAGACTATTGGGGTCACCACCAACGTAGGGCTGGATCATGGCTCAGTTGGTATAGAGCGCGCATCACGGTATTCAGGAGGTCGCCGGTTCGAATCCCGCTCCAGTCAATTTTTCTTTGTTCACTTTTCAATCACATATTATTAAGGCAGGCCTAACATTAGGCCTACTAGAAGTACACAAAAAATAAGCGTTATTCTGCTGATCATGGTCATTTGGCTATCAAACCACAAGGTATAGTTCTGGACGTTGAAATGGTCTAATTATATAAGATGCTAATCTGTGATATAAGCATAGCTTGACGAAGACGATGTCCGTGTCCCAAATCTCTGGCTGCGGCTGCGAATAACGCACAAGTCTATGGAAACGGCTAGCAGTCACTGGCTAGTGGCTGCCTTAGGTGCGTGTGTAATTTGCAGCCGCAGCCAGATATTTGGGACACGGCCTTACACTAACAGAAAAACCTGGTTTTGATTTGTTATTCAACACATCACAAAAACATTGAAGAAATTAAAGAGTCGGGTAAGTCTAAAATTCCACATCCAAACAGACACCTCGCCTGCGACGGACAAGCAGACTGGTAGAGAGATAGACACAATAAACCCAAACCGTCCACAGAGAGACAACACAATTAAAAAAAGGGAACAATTAATAAGAATGACAAATCAATGTGTTACATCCTCTCCCGCCCCCTTTTGGCAATGTAATCCCCGCCTCTTTTTTTCCAACCGGCATAATTCTCTGCAAGTACATATTAATCCATTTGCTTAACAGGAAACAAAATGGAAGTAGCATAATATCCATACAAAAATGTCAAACAATGTGGCGATATACCAAAAAAAAAATACAATCCTGGAGATTATTTACCTTTTATTTATTTTCGTGCAACGTCGAAGTTGCCGTTTCCGCGCTGTTTAGCCTGCAAATCTCCCCCAATAATATGGCCACGAAGAAGAAGAGAAAAAAAAAGGGAGCGAAAAAGTGCATTTTAGGGGGCAGCCAAACACGGTAAGCGCGTTGGTAAGACCGTCCTCTCCCGTCTGCAGTGACTAAACCCCCCAGTCTCTCTCTCTCTAAAGCCACGGCCAAGTCATGTGGACACTGAAACGTTGTATATACGCGGGGTCCATCTTATATTATACCAAGTCTATGGTATAGGCTTGTACTCCTATATAGCTTGGTCTCTATACGTGCGTGTATAAGCCCCTTATACAAGGTCTTTTGCCGTAGATAACACACCTATATATAAAAGGGCAAAACCCGATAGAGAAAAAAAAGGCCAAAAGATTATTAAAAAGGCAAATGAAAAAAGAAAGAAATTGAGAAGAATGGCGAAGAAAGAAATATATTTTCTGATTGAAAACACGAGAAAGTGTTAAATAAACCAGCCCCTCTTTTCAAGTCTGTGTACCGTGAGTGCGAGCCCTCAATTAGGTTTTCCGGAATGGCGCTTCCGCGCAAAAGTTGCTCACCCAGGCGAGCTAGTTCTCCGCGTCCAACCTCCCCCCTTCCCCCCTCCCCCTCCTTCCAATCTCTCGTTCTATATGACTATTCACCTTACCCCTTGCTTGCCAAAACTCTGTACTTTTGATCCGCGGCTAAATCGATGGTAGGCCGCGCGCATCGCGACCAATTGGCATGCAGGTCCATCCAAACTCCCCCCTCTCTCTCTATATATATATATATTATATACTAATGCCTTTTTACAAGCCAATTTTTTACAGTTGCCTTGTGTTTTCCCGGCCGGTTGCTGGTATGACGGTGGCCATGCCGGTGTATATATTATATATATATAGAACATATAGGAGCGCAGCAACATCTTATATGCAGAGCCTAAGCAACGCTGTAACGATAGAGGGGGAACGGGAGGGAGGGGGAGAGAGAACTCCGTCTGCAGGTGAAAAAACAACGATCTAATGATCCGTCCTATGTTCGTGTAACCGACACGGCCGGCCCGCAGGTTTTCTAATAGGGCCTAATAGCTGGTTTGCCGTAACCCGTACCGTGAGTGGCTGGGCCACCCGCGCGATCGCCTATACCGCCGTTCTCTGTTCCCCATCAACTTTTTTTTTTGTACGATGTCTAGTTTTTTTTTTCTTCTTCTTTTTTTTTCTTTTCTTATTCTCCACTCCGATTTGTAACTCTTTCCATGGGTTACATTCTTTCATTTTTTTTCTTCTTTCTCTTTCGGTCGTTTTTTTTTTGGCTTTGGTTGTTGTTGGCAGGACAACCACAGGGCTCCTCCGCACGCCACAACTTGGTTTAACGAGGCATTGTTTTTGATAAACTCTTGGGGAAAAAAATACATACTAGCGAGCAAACGACTGAATCATGTTTGTTCCAACTTTCTTTGAGGTTTTTGATGGTTAAACTTTTATGCTTTCCGAAAAGGAAAAAAAAACACCGAAGGGCAAGTGACTTTGACCTATTCCTTAATCAATTATTCTTGAAAGACTCAAATTTAAAGGGAGCATTATAGATTTGCAAAGATGTGCGTTTTGGCTGAATTTGGTACTTAAACAGAAGTGAATGTCTTAAACTTCCTTATACAGACGTTGTTTCATGTACCTTTTTACGCTTTGTTCATCCGGATAGCAGAAATACGGCCGAAAAAATCTTGCCCCGTCCGAATACTTCACGGTTACACCATGCTTTCGAATCCACTAAATCGTTCGGACGGACGATCTTTTTAAAAGACACTAAATCTTGATTTCCTTGAAAAACCCAGTATTATGATGAAACAAGATTCCCCATGGTGACTGTTTGAACTGTTGAGTCGATTTTCTGTCTCAAACTCAATTTTGTTTGGAGGCCTTGCAAATCCTGTACACTGCCTTTCAGAATATGTTTTTGGAATCAGCAAGTGTACCACTTATGATTCCTTGAAATGCATGCAGAATGATATGCAAAAGGTAACTTACGTCACGAAAATGTCCCCAAAACGTGGAAATCTCAGAGTAGTATCGTGCGTTATATTTCATTCATTTCTAGCCAGATTCATTTTATTTCACTGTCAAAATTCTGGATGAGTTTATAGTAAAATAATTATCATGTAATAGCACAATGAGTCGATACAGGCAACAAATTGGATACGTTTAAGGTGCTTAGTAGTAATAAGCGTTCTTATTCGGGCTTAGTACTTTTTTGTGTCGTATTCTTGCTTTTAACACCTTTTTCTTGTTCTTGCACGATTATTTCCATCACATTTATCAATTTCGTTTTGCCGTTCGGATTGGGATTCCTTGGCGTGTTGGCTTCGGTGGTCCACATTGTGGAATTGTTGTTCCAGCATGCCTGGGACTGTAAATTGTTCTCGCTAATTAGACTTAGGCATTCACGCTCCCGTGGGGGACCCCCCTCCCCCTCCCCCTCCCCTCCCCCTTACCATCTCCCCCTCCCACTCAAAAATGTATATATCTTTTTGGTTACTGTACCCATCTCTTCTCATGCGTGTAATTTGCGATTAATCTATGTATCTTGTGTATGAATTATATGGGTTTATCCTCAGTATATAGTGCCTGGCTATCTTACCAACCATAACCCTGTTTTTCGCCCCCTTCTTGTTTCTTTTTTTAGCATTATTTTTTTCAAAAAAGCCGTGGCAACCTTATTTGCCCGCATGCACAGGCCTTTTTCAATCTGTAGCCTAAGTCTGTATATATATACGGTCGAAGGCTAGGGGGCAAGGTACTATTAAAACGCGTAGCGAACTAACAAGGTGTGCGCATTGGGCGAAGACGGAAAGGGGGAAAAAGGAGGGAGAAAAAAAAATGATACGAATGTTTTGCAACAGTCTGGCTTCGGAGCGCTAGTTCGATTTGAGATGTGTAATGCGTGTGTTAAATCGATGGCAAGCTAGCAGCCCCCATACGCTACTTGAATCCGTTCAGAATCCGGCTTTTTTTTTTCTTTTGGCCCCGTGTACTCACACTAGGGGTTAGGGCACTTTTCTGTTGCCGGAACGACACGTGGACGGCTATACAACTTTTTTTCTTCTTTTTTTTTTAACAAAGCTTCAACCGCGAAGTGTTCGCTTTTATTATGGTGGCGCAATAACGAAGTGAGGAAAGTCCTTATTAAACTGGCCCTGCTTATGTCAACTACTGGGGTGTTGCGGCGGTTGGTATATATAAAATATATATATATACTGAAGTAAAAAAATTTTTTTTTTATATATTTCCGAGATAAAAAAAAAAATTGCCAAAATTGAAATAGATCGTGGAAATGTTTACCAACGAAAAATTAATGCTCGCTGCATGTGCATATATAGTGGTCATGTAGTGTGGTCGTTTGAACTTTTACCGCAAACAAACCTGATGATGAAGATATTTTATGTTTTCCCTTCCTTCGTCCTACTTCGATGCCGTCATTCATGTTTTTTTTTTTGGCCGTCCGTGTCGTGTAATTTACGCTGTTGTCACGTCGCTGTCATCCCATGGTCGTTCACATCCGTATACCCCCGTCAAATCTGTCGCCCGTCACCCGTGACGGCGATGCCGACGCCGCGGTGATATCTACCGGTGTACTCGTTTTTTAGAAACCCTCAGTGCGGTTACCTTGCTTGCCAGGGCTATATATCATTTAACCCAGCTCCATATTTTTTCATCCCGTCGTTTTTGGACGTTAAAGGTATACTACATGATCGGTTAAGGTCGCAGAACAGCACTCACACTTTGTCTTATCCAGCATGTACATAAAATAATAAACCAGTGAAGATTTGAGCTCAATTGGACATCTGAGTCACGAGAAAATAGCGAAAACCCGACTTAATTTTTCGTGTAAAACATAAAGAATGGGTTCGATCTTATATACCACGAGATCAAAACTGTTTTCGGTCTTTGTTTTACTAATTTATGGATAAATATACCAGTTCAGGCAGAAGTATTTTTCATGATATGTTTCTATCAGCACCATCTTCATACCCTGAAAGTAATACGTAAATCTGTGAAGATTCTGTTTGTGTATGTTACCAATCCTGTACTGTACCTTTAAGTTTCGTCGTGTCAGCATTGTGCCATTTTCAGAATCAAAATCAGAAAATCTTAATTTCTCCTCCCCCAAATTTTGTGAGTTTGGTTCGATTCATTCGGCAACATCAAACAATAACATGACAATGTAAAATATCAGAATCCCACCAAACTCAAAATTCTGAGTGATTTTTCTAGTTGAACGTTGACATTATAGCACTGATAAGCAATATAAGAATTCAGACACAACAATTAACATTAACAATTACCTATGATGATCAAGAACATGTTTGGTTTAGATCTGAGGGCTAGTTTGTCGGTTGGTGTTGTTATTGTTTGTTTGTTTGTTTGTTTGTTTGTGTCTTTGTTTGTTTCTAATAATTTCAATCATTCAATATGTATCGATTACATTAATCTTGAAACATTCTGTGCAACTTAGATACCGGTTGCATCAGTGATGTTTCACACCGCGTAACATCGTGATTGATAAATTCATGAAATTGCCAAAAATATTTCCTAAGAAAAGTAAAATTCATGAAAAAAAACAACCTTACTTAATCAGAGTTTATCCCCCTTAATCATTTCTATAGGAAACCTGACCTTTTTTTTTGACCATCATTATGTCCACTCACTACATTTTTTTTATTTGCTATATAGCCATTGGCTTCTTTTCATTTTCCGAACAAACAAATAAACAAGCAAACAGTCGAACAAATAAATAAATAATAATTGAAAAATTCTAAACGAAACTGTCTGACACAACAATTTACCTTTAATTTAAAGACCATACGTTTAAAAATGCAAAACATTTCCAGACATTTCCAGACGCATTGCTAAGGAAGGTCGCAATACGTCGCTTTTCTGTGAGGAAAAAAACAATCGTGACGTCAGAAGTGACGTCATGTTTGCGTTTACATTAACCAGCTTGAATGTGTGTCCTGTGTTTGTTTTTGACCCAATTTGCCTTACGAAACAGTCATTTCACGTCACTGTGACCAGTTCAAGTACGGTTATGTATTATCATACCAATGAACTGTATAGTTACAACAGAGATGTTGTTATATAAGTAAACAAACACATTTTGTTTGTTTGTCTGTTTTGATGACGTCTTGAAATTCCTCGCATTTTCAGCTCTTCGTGAAAAACCAAAACATTGTGAAGTTGTGACGTGATTTTCTATGACAAAATTTTGATGAATATTGCTGAACGGGTGAAGGTGGGCCATCGAGAAATGTCTCCGCGGTCATTTTTTAATTCGATTTTTTTCAATGACATATTGTTTTTTGGGGAAAGTTCATAGATTGATACCAAGTCATTGAAAAGTGAATATGCAAATAATTATTGACTGGAGCGGGATTCGAACCAGCGAGTCCGTACCGGCGCTCTTACCACGTATGAGCTACCCAGCCCTACGTTGGTGGTGTCCCTAATAGTCAATTATCTGTGTTCTTTTGGCAGTCAGAAGCCATGAAACCACTCACATACCGCCATTTCCCAAGGATCATTGAGGGTACTTGCAGCATTAGCAATACTGGACCACCAAAACTCCCAAAGAGGTGTGTAGACCTAAGCTTGAGGTCGCTGGTTCGAACTCGCCCGAGTGTAAGCTTTCTAAACTCAACCTCCTGCATTCTGACACTCAACCATTAATTTCAGCGGACATTACGCCGAACTGCTTCAGTCTTCTTGTTTTGTATTTATTATTAGTTTTCATCCTATAAGAATGTTCGATGGGTGACTGTAAGTACCCATTAAATTAACCGCATCGAGACTATGTGACTTCCGGACCCACACTGTTGCTGTGCATAGCTTGCTGCACACAACATATCACACGTATACAGAGAGCGGTCCTTTTCGGTAGCGTGAACCTCATTAGACACCCCCTATATTAATGTCATCACCAGTGAAGGCCGTATTAATATTATTCGCCCATATTAGGTTTCACTGCATAATCCTAATTGTTCGGGAGCGCATATTATGTGACTCTGTCTGTATACCTTGGATGTGTGTTTATGGCTTCACATTAACGGAGGTATTCCGTTGCAAGTCAAACAACGCAACGCTGCATTAATGTTATGAACGTGGAGTTCGCTTACCACAGCCGCACGAAGCCTTGTGTTAAAGGTAATATCATACTTTGGTTTTTGTCAAAGAAATGCAGATTCATGGGCACAAATATCAAGGAAGATACAGTAACACTAACAGTCATCTGTGAAATGTCCAGTCCCATACGGTGCCCACTTTTGGAGAAAAACAGTGAAAACGCCCACAGTATTGTACAAAATCTTGTCCCCGTTATTTTTCATCTTTGAAATATCAAATTTGTTTTTGGTCATTGGTTTTACGCTTTTCTGGATAAATACAGCATTTCAAGTAGAAACAAATTTACGGTATGTTTCTACCATCACCATCTTTATATAAACCCTGTATGTTATAGGTAAATCTGTGGAGATTTCTGTTTCGGTATGCTACCAAAGTATGATAGTACATTTCATAGACTGAGGTGACACGATCATAAACCCGTACAACATGATTATATGCCTAAACAGATCTGACATAAAATCAATGACCGCCACAGATACATAACTGTTTGTATTCTGAGGAAGTTGATTCCATTATTCATTGAGTAAAAACCCCAGATCCATGATTTGGTACAATTTATACCCGATTTCACCAAACTCATCGTAACTTAAACTATCAATCGTAGGACTTACGATGCATTGCAACCATACGTAGAATACGAAGGGTTATCCTTCGTAACTCGAGTTACGATCGATCGTAACATAGGGTTTTGTGAAATCGACCCCTGCATGGTCTCCCTGTGACATTCGTTTCCAGCATGACTTGATTGTTAATCTGTTGAAGGTAATAATTGCAAGACTTAATCCTTCGCATGATCAAAATTCTCCCCCCCCCCTGCGAAACAACCGAATTGCTTCCGACTGACTGGCCCTTCTTCACATGGTAATTTGCCCATACCACCCCTACCCCCTTAATTCGTCTTTTCCGTGTTTCATGTCTTGTTTTGATTTGTAGGCCTACATGAAAAAAAAAAAGGAAAAAATTAATAATAATCGCCTAAATTGTATGTGTTGCAGCCGATTGGGATTTTTTTACGACACCAGATGGGAGGGCGTTGCTGTGGGCGGAATATTATTCCATGTCCCCCCGACCCCTTTACTCCATAATTTTTTATCTCTACCTCGGACTCCATATACCGCTCCCGTAGTACCGCTCTTCTCTCCTCCTACCGCCCAGCCTGACTGGCCGGCCTGCCCCCGCCGGAAACTGCCCGGCCGCGGTCCCTTTTCTCCCCTAACACCTCCTCCCCGTACTATGTAATGTGTGTGTATATAGCATGCAGTCGCGATATTATATACCTTCGGGGTTCTTGTTGAGCCTTAACGGGCCCGGCGGATGTATATTATTAATTATACTGTGTTTAATATCCCCGCTTGGCTTGTATGAAGTAATTACTCCGCGCGGAAGGCAGAACCAAACCAACGAGAGAAAGAGAGGGGATACAGAAATCAAGAGACAGAGGCAGGAAAGAGTGAAGATAACACATTGCTCCAGGCCATTCATCTGCTGGGCGGAAATTTTTTATGAATTATTAATTTTCTTGAGGGTGGAATTTTCTTTGTTGCGAATCTTGGTTACTGAAAATGATGTAAAAGAAGAAGAAGAAAAGCAACAATGCTTTAGACGGCTCTTCTTTTGGGTGCCGGTAAAAAGAATAAATACCGACGACAAGATCTACATCCTGTTTGTATTATACAAGCCGACAAACCTGGTGTTTTTTTTCTTTTGGATTGCTGAATTTGTTTTGTAGTCAAATCAAATCGGCTTGATATTGAAAATATTTCTTCAGCTATAGCAGAATATATTGTGCGCTGTCTCGCGTATGATAATTGAGTTAGTAATTTGGTTTCCTTTTTTGATGCATTTTTCTGCCGTTTTCCAGTGGGGAAGTTGACGATTTAATGAAAGACTGAAAAGCAGAAGTCGTGTATACTTCACTGGGGGAAAAAGGGCCGGGGATGTATTTAAACGTGTGAGGGCAGGGTCTCTTTTTAAGCTGCTGGCAAACATAATGTGGAACTCGATTGATAGGGCATTGAAAAAGTGCACATAGGACCTTGCGCATTTTATAATTGACTGCACAAGCTGGGCCGATTTCATAAGCACCAACTTTTGTTTAAGCACCAACAACTTTGGTAAATAAAATGAGTATGATTATGTCAGGCAAAGATCGTAGTGAATGTTGTGCTCAACAAACATTAGCCGAATACAATTGTCAAAAGCAGTAAGCATATCACATGAAAATTTGGTTTGGTATTCCTGTTTGATCAAGGGAGACTTTTCATGCTTAAGCAAATTCTGTGCTTAAGCAGCTCTATGAAATTGGGCCCTGGTTTCTTGGGAAAATCGAAAGTAAAAATGCATTCATCTGGACAAAATGCAAACATACTAACAGCAAAATACAAACAAATATACACCCCAATGAACATAGAAACAAAAATACCATATACAAAATGCATAGCAAGTAAAAAGTGCAATGATACCTTCATTTAGTGCTGGACATTATGACCTTTTAAAGCCAAAAGCTAGCTGTGTGTTATAGTCGGTTAGTTTAGTATCGATTACTTCACTCAGTAACTCACGACATCCCGTGATAATAAGTCTATCATGACTATTTGCACTCGCATCTTTGAACTCGAATTCCCTAAAGAGTATCGATTCCTGGGTCTTTTTGCCACGAATTGCTGTGTTTTGTTTTGTTGATATAATACCTTTCATTACATCTTCCGTACGTCGTCTGGAATAATGACGTGTCTTTACCAAAAGCTTAACTGTTCTCCCCCAACACACACCTGAAAATTAAATAAAAAATAAAGAAGAAGACAAATTGTCCATGAGGAAGAAATGTGGCAGACATTTTTTGTCATTATGTTCGCATTGTCGGACGGGTAACGTAAACTAATTACCCTTCATCGCGGCATGCACGCACAACCGCGTATAATTAGTAATAATGTTCGCACGTTCACAGATTACACAATAACCGCTATACAGCGATTCTTTATACCGTTCTTTTTTTTTTTTTTCCAAATCAAATGACATTTTTTGTTAGATATTTCCGCCAATCTCCCATCCATCCGTGTGAAGTGATGCTACCGCACCCACACGTTGTCGTCTCGGGCTTGGCCCCGGTCGACGGACGCTTCCCGGTCCAGAGTTCAGGGCGAGAGAGGCATAGGCCTATATGCATGTTCTCCCTTTAAACACGATGAAATTATTCTTATTTTATGCAAGACGTTTCGCTCCAATTGGTCGTGATAATGGTATCCAAATCAACTTCTTTCCCATTGTTAAAAACGAACTCGTAATCTTAGACGGAGAAACAAGACAAAGAATTACATGACACAATATTTATTTTGTAAGAAAAATTGTAATTAAATCACATCGATTTATTTGAATCCATTCAAATCCGCCAGCCCTGACTCAGCGGGTCCAGTGAAAATTCATACCATGTTTTTGTTTTCGATCAGTAAAATAAATGTACACATGATCACTATTCAATGGCACATTTTATTATGATAGTCACATATTTATGTATGTCCATGTTCAAAACTATTGTTTCCTTTGTAATCATCCTCAGCAGGCTGTGACAACATTCAGAATAAATTGTTGTTCTGCCTCGGATATTAATTATTTCATTTTTATTTGGATTATTTTTTATATTATTTTCTAGGATCGCGTCAACACTGTGCTAACTTGGCGTGATAGTTGAAAGCATTAGGGCCCTTTTTAAAGACGAGACCGTCCTTATAAAGATGCCTCTTAAAATGTGCGTGAACGCAGGTTGCTTCAACAAAGAGATAGCACTATCCAATATAGAAATATTATATAGAACTATCTTTGTTGGAGATCGAAATATCTCTATTATAATCATGAAATATTATGTCTACTCAAAATGTAAACAAGAAGATATTCAGGCTATCGAAAATATAGAGATTCTTAGAAATTGAGATACCTAATTATCAGAATAAGAAATAGCTCTTAACTCTGCCAGACGAACAAAGACAATTGACTATATAAGGGACCCCACCAACACTAGGGCTGGATAGTTCAGTTGGTAAGAGCGCCGGTACGGTATTCCAGTGGTCGTTGACTCGAATCCCACTCCAGTCAACTTTTCGTTGTTTATTATTCAATGAAGAAATAACACTGTTTAAAATAAGGGAAAATATGAAATATCTTAAACCTGATTGGCAGTATAGACCACCGAGAGAAATATACTAATATTTGAATAAGGATTTATCTTTATACGTGGAGCAAAAATATCTTTGCTAGAGAAATAGGGTATATTTGTATCAGAAATACATTATTATGTCGAAGTACGGATATCTGTATTATATAGAGAATATAAAATATTTGCTACAAAGCTTCATTTTTGCATCAGGCTTGAATATCTCTATATCTAGATATCTCTGTTGGAACTTGACAGATATCACCATTAAAAGTAAACTTTAACATATCCTGAAATATCTAATATAACATCTGCTACAAACAGAGATATCTGTCTGAAATAGCCTATAAACGAGAATATCTTGTATTATTACTTGTATCGAGAATATCTTTGTTAGATATTGCGATATTCTGAATGATGTCAAACACTGTGTCAAGGCGCTTAACGTGAAAACGTGTACAACATACATTAAGAACTCTACACTGTGATTTCTATATTGTTTTTGTTTGTTTGTAAATTGTTTGTTTGTTTTTGTTCTTAAATTTATCAAATTTTACACTGTCAAAACCTCCCATGTGGTCATACCTTTTCCTTAATAACCCACATTTAGTTTCCAATAATGTTTAACATTGATTCTAGTCCATTTTGACAAGTTGCCGTCACAATGAAAATATTATTTTTTTCCTCCCTCGTTCCCCTTGGTAAAATGGTCTATTAATTACACAGTACAGCCAGGTGGTTTCCCTACAAGGTTTTGACAGCATGACTGTCCACATGATTTAATTAAAAAACAAACGGACAGCAGGACTCAGCGTGACCGTTATAGAGTGCTGAGATTGTGCCGTGCTGGGCTTGTCCCGTGCATGGCTGCACTTGCGAACTTGGACACGGGAGGGGGCTCTGTTGGTGTGTGTGTGCGCATGCTCAAGTGTTTGAAATTCAAACTCATCACAGTACGCTTCTAGACTGATGCCAGAATGTCATGTTTTTGATGTTGTTGAAGGTTTGGTGCTTAGAATGGCCATGCCTGTCCCCCAGCTTGTCGCCTGTGGTTCGATGGTGGAGTGAGCATTGCCGGGCTTATAATGGGTTGGGTTGAGCGGGCACAGCGAGGAGTTGTCATGGGGCGGGATTGGAGGTGTGACCCGGTCCGGCCTCCCTGATGGGCTGACAACCCGGTCGGTGGCAAACTGGCCGTTTGAGTCTCCGTGGGCCATGCCAAACACATTAGGTCCGAATGAAACAAGGTCGAGAGAGGGTTTTTTTCAGGCCCCCCTTTCTGCGAGTGAAGGTTGTCCAGATGAACCTGTACTCCTGTAGGGGTATTAGGCCATAGGGTCGGGGGTCGGTTGTCAATCTCACACGGTACGTGAACTTAACCTTTGTGGGTTCTCTGACAAGGAAAAGGAATGGAGCCTGATTTCAGTTGCGATTTTTGGAAATCAACATTTTTACAAATTCAGCCAAATAAGTTCACCTTTTTGACGTGTTTCCATATACCGTGTAACTTGCACAGTTCTCTTTTAATAATTTTCAAAAAACCCAAACTTCATTTATCCAGGGAGTTTTGAAATTGAAGCAAAATCGAGTTATGCGTCCATACAATGCGCAAAATGTTGTCCCTTGATGTCAAAGCGGCCTTGAGACTGAATAATGTCTAGGACCGCATGCCGTGTTTTTGTCGGTTACTTGTACCAATGTACTTTTATTTTTGCATTTTGTCTGCGCGCTCATTGTCAAGTCATTTAGTTTCATCCTGGGATTTTTTTTTGTTCAAGATGCATTTGTCATTTTGTTGAATTGTTTCGTTTCCGCGGCTGGATGCTTGATACATTTTTTTGGGCTTATATGTCATTTTGTTATCGTCTAACAATTATTCTCTTTGAGTGAATATCGGCTACGTTTTTCATCCGTGCATTACTTTGTTTATAGTGACTGCAGGGAGATATCATGTTTCAATATGCAAAAAAAATGCGATTGTATTAATTCATTTCAAATTGTTATGAAATGCTCTTACACACGACGAGTTTTAAAGGGCACAGCTTATTATGATTTGTTCCAAGTCTTATTTCAGCAATCTTTAGTTTTAATTCGTGATGTCAGTTAACATAATTTTGTCAAACATTATGACAAAATGTGAAATCTTTATACTAGCATATTTTTGTCCTCTTGTCATTAAGGCTCCGATAAAGATCCTGCTAGGATCGAAACTTCACGCCCTCCTAACTCTGACCATTTAGCCTTTGAGAAAGATCCTGCTAGGATCGAAACTTCAGGCCCTCCTAACTTTGACCATTTAGCCTTTGAGAAAAATCCTGCTAGGATCGAAACGTCAGGCCCTCTCTGAGCATTTACCCTTTGAGAAAGATCCTGTTAGGATCGAAACGCCAGGCCTTCCTAACTCTGAGCATTTAGCCTTTGAGAAAATCCTGCTAGGATCGAAACGTCTGGTCCTCCTGTAACTCCAAGCATGACAAAAATGTGCATTGATGATTATAGCAACGGCTGTGGGAGCCATTATGTTGAAACCGATTTGGGATATAGTTATACTCAAAGGAAAACACATCAGTACAATGGATAAGTTGTTCAAAATGAAGCGGATGATTCCAAAATTTGACTTTCTGTCCAATTTCAGTGTCTTGTAATCCGGAGACACACAATCATATCCCGTTCCCCCTTTATTCTTCTGGATTGCATCCTGTTGCATCGAAGCCCCCCTGCGTCTGTGTCACTGTATATATAATATACATGCATTAATGCTCCTAGTCCGTTGACAACACGTGCAGTTTGTTGATCTTTAAACAAACCGCCGTGTAAAATGATCAGCGCGACACTCGAAACGAAGCAGACGACAGTTTGGCCGGCAGTTTCCCGCCAAAAATGGTTGATCGTCTGCAACACACTTATAATGTATATCGCGAGGCATTTTGCCTCGCTTTTTTTAAATTTCGTGGGGGGATTGTAAAGTGAGGATCTTGATAGCAAAATCAATAGAAGCAAGTGTGCTAACACCTTGGAGTTTATTTTCAGACGTTTTGAGTATTTTCTCTCCCCGCGCATTTTATACCGTGACACCATATGGCGTGCAACACTTCAACAGTGTCTGGGTATTTTATTAATCGTGTTAGTTTGGGCAAAGGGGTAAGGGGGAGAACGAGTACAAACATTGGTCAGCTCCGTTATATACATTGATATCTTAGAAGAAGATGATGACTTTGAATGTGACTCACAATACCGATTGCTTCTGATATTGTTGAGATGAATTATAAACGGCAGTTGTGTATTCTTTCCTTTTGGGTTTGCGGAGTTATCCTGAACGGTATTGTCAACTTCTGTTGCAGTTACGTCAGTAGAAATTGCGCCTTACCATTTTGATACAGCACTTCACTGAAGGCACTTATAGGCCCGGGACCAAGCACAAGCCATTGCGTATCATTGACAAGTTTATGACCGTTTTACCCTGCTGCAACGGTTAGAGTTTTTTTTTCATACTGTGGTTTTTAACAAAGAAATGCAGATTCACGGTTACAAATCCTAATATTATACAGTAACAGTCATTCTGTGAACTTTCCAATCCCATACGGTGCTCACTTTATAAGAAAACTAGTGATATACTGCGGTATTTTCAAATCTGTTCACAGGAGTCTTGATATTCGATATCAAACTGTTCTTGGTCTTTGGTCTTTGGTTTCTTTGGTCATTTGGGAGTATTTCAGATGTTTTGTTGCGTCCTTTGTCTTTAGGTGTAAGATTGTTGTGGTTCGAACTTGACACGCGGATTGATATTGTCTTGACGGCTTTCACATAAGGCCTACTCACCGACTCAAATCTTCTGAAGCGATGACATTAATAAGACCCCTCAGAAATTATTGGGTCGCCATACCAACGGTCTTTGTAATCAGTCGAAATGTTTGCCAAAATATTTCGAAGGTTGTGGACAAAAATGGCCTAACTGAATCAAAGAATACTTCCCATTTTGCATGCAATATCGCCTGCCATTATTCTCGGTATAGAGTATGTACCAAACATGGTTTGACTATAGCCTTTACAGCACAGCAAACAAAGTTGCACAACCCATCCACAAATTCTACCACGCCCTTTTAACCTTTTACTCGTGTTTATTTCATTGATTCTGTTTTGGGGGCCCAACTATAAAGTCTGACGAAAACATACTATACCAGAAATAACAGCTTGCACTTTAAATCATTTAAGCTCCTTTTTTTCCACTTCTTTTTTTTTTGCCGATATATGTTATTGTTCACGCCCCATATTATTTTGGTTGCATGCCGCATAAAAGTCACTTGTACTTTTTTTTTTTTTTTTGCTTAACCCCCCTGCCTTCCCTCTTACCCCCTTTCGCTCTTTTCCTATAACACTCTGTATAAGAAAGCCATGGCATCCTGTCCACTACTTTACCCCGGCTCGACGGTGCTTGCTGGCTGGCTTGCTTGCCGTGCTTGCTCGCCGTTGCGCTCGAGGCCGGCGGGACAATCGCAATCGGGGGAAGTCTCGAGCCCCCATTCACGGTGGCGCTCAGAAGTGACGGATTTGAGCGGATTTGCCCAGCGTGGGAAAACAGCCCCAGATTTTGTATGATTTTTTTTTTCGTAAATAGGCTTCCCAATCGGAAGGGATTTTTTTTTTTTTTTGGAGGAGGGGGGCTGCCAAACTCCCGTCTGATCTAAGGAGGGTGCTTGGCTAGGCTGCGGTTGCCCTAGTCCCCCCCTCCCCTCCTAGCCTCCCCCCTCTTCCCTTTTCCTTCTTGTTCCTATACCCCCACGGCTATGCTTTTCACTTCACCCCAAGTGCGGTAATCACAATAATTATACCGGAGATATTTTCATTTGGTTCATAAACAGAATTATAAGCCGGCCAAAAACATGTGTTTGTCAACGGATATACAGAGCATATATGGCGGGGGTTTATATAGAGCAAGAAAACCCCAATCTTATTTAGAAATTAAATGACAATAATAATAAACAAGATTCCTGTTGTTGTTGTTTTACGGAGGGGAAAGTCATTTTATTTATTTTAAGTTATTGAAAGTTTTATTTTTTTTAGTTGTTGTTGTTTTTTCGGTAAATGAGTGACTTTGGTTTGATGTCAGCATTCTTATTTGTGCATCGGGAAAGCCGATACGAAATAGCGGGCTGGACTAACTTGACGATTTTTCAACTACCATAACCCTGTATCCCCTTTGATTTAGTGTTGATCAGAGAAAAATACCAGTTCTGAAGTTATCTCGAAGTAAATATGTTTCAGGTATTCTATGGTGTCTGTAATATTCAAAGTCACGATGTGGATATTTTGTTCACTTTGTGGTACATCAGTCCAAGAGGTTCATTCAATTGCACGTTTATTTCCAACTCTGTTAAGATACATCACAATGAACGAGTATAATGTGGAAGTTAAAGAGAGTAAGAAACCACAAACAAAAGCAAAATAAATGATGATAATTACAAGACAGAGTATAATAATAACTGAGGATGGGTACTTAGGGAGACTTTCACGTGCATAAACGTTATACTTACCTATATTTCTAAACATCCTCCAAACCAATTAGCTTGAAATTGACATATATGTTCATATTGAGAACACTCTCTGTCTTCTATTGAAATATGGCGGACAGTCTTTAAAAGGTAGCTGGTACCTTAGGGAGACATCGAAATGTCTCCCTAAGTCCCGATGTCTCCCTAATGTCCACTTTAAGACGCTTATGTGTCTCCCTAATACCCCATTTCTGTAGGAGCACAGACTTTCAGAAGCCGTGGCTTGAAATAAAGGTGCCGTAAACGAAAGACAATAAGCTGCAAATTAATCAACAAAAAGATATGAAAATACTAGGACTACCTACTACAAAACAAAGGCAGAACAAACACAAGGAGACAAAAGACAATGAAACGGACAAACATGATTAAATATCATAATATGCTATATAGCAGTAATGTTGGATAGAGCATCGATAACTTTGATAAGTTATTTACAAATCGAAATTCAAACAGGTTTAGTTTAATAAAAACACACCTTTCATTCAAAGATGAGATTGAAATCGTTGCACAGTTCAGAGGTTTGGTTTCCAACCCAATTTTTGTTTAGCATCCTGAAGAAATTCGAGCCAACTTTTTAAGTATTGCATCGAAATTTTGCAGACATCTTTCAAACTAGAAGATTGTCAGATTTGAGTTGTTCTTTTTTTTTTAATGCTTGGACAGAAAAAGTGGACGGAAAAGAGAAAAACAAGTTGACCCAGTCATGCATCGGCGAAAAGAAAAAGTACAAGGTTTGAACCCACTGGTTGCAAACGATCAACAAATTTAGCCGTCGGCCGCGACCAGAACAATTTAATAAGGATTAAGATCGAAACAAAAAATACCCCGAGAGAAAAAAACTTGGAGGGGGGAAAACAGAAAGAAAGAACCCAGGAACCCATGTCAATAATACAGAAGCAGTCGGTGTAATACCCCCCTAAAGTTTATATACCCCCCTTCCACAAAACAACATCCCAGCCGTTTTTTTTACAGCCCAAGGAAGGGTCGGCTGAACTTGTTCTCCAAACACCGAACCCATAATATCCACCCCTCCCCCTCCCCCTACCTCCACTGCTCGGCCAAGGCGAGTTTATACCCCAGACTTCCTCCAGAAGGGGAAAACGGGGCAAGGGGGGAGTTAGAGAGCAAAAAATAACCCATGAATCTCAAGCTTATCTGGGTATCCGATCTTGCGGTGACAGAAGGTACCGGCTCTGCGCGGCTCTTTGATGCCGGCGATCGGAGCTCTAAGCCCCACCATTCGTATACCAAAGCGGCCCGGTCCATCGCTGCTCGTTGTACCGTGAAATGGGTCCTAATCGTCCAGCGTGTGGTTTTTTACTCTCTCGCCTCGCAATAACAATCCTTTATCGCAACTTAGTCAACACAAATTACACATGGACTTGAGGTCAGCACAACAACACGCTCTAATCATTTTGTATTATTGTAGTTTTTCTTTTATTATCATTACCACTATACTACTACTTTTTTTTTTACTTGAAGTTTTAATTCATTTTTTTCTAGGGATTTAGCAACTGTCGTTCTGATTTGCAGGCGGCCGATCGCTAAGTCTTCTACAACAACGCAACAATTTTGCACGGGGCTTAAAATCGAACACTGCATGCTCACCACTATTTATGCTCACATTTCCGAACTTCAGTATAAGATATAGACCTGCATGAAGGGACAAAGACCTGGGTTTAAGTCTAATTTCCTTTGTTTTGTTTTAATTTGGGACCTTTTGGACAATAGAGCAAAGAAACTGTCAGTTTGAATTGTAAGACTCAAGTGAAACTTTAAAGGTAATATCATATATCGATGAAGATACAGTAACAGTCATCTGTGAAAATTACAGTCTCATACGGTGCCCGCTTTTTGAGAAAACAGTGAAAAACAGCCATCGTATTTCTTAAGTCTTTTCTCTTTTATTGTTGATCTTTGGAAGATCAAAAATAATTTTGGTCAGTGGTTTTACTCTTTTCTGGAAAAAATACAGCATTTCAGGCAGAAATTGTTAACGGTATATTTCTATACCATCACCATCTTTATACCCTGTAAGTTATAGGTAAATCTGTGAAGATTTCTGTTTCGGTATGCTACCAAAGTATGATACTACCTTTAAAAATAATGGAGTCCTCGGTCGCCCCCAAAAATCTCTCAAATTGCCATTTTTGCTCTCTGGCAAAAAGACAAATTCCTGTAATTTTTACTTGACCCCTGACGAAGCTCAAAAAGGAGACTCTTGGGCCTGTAATTGATTTCTGTATTCTTCGGTGTGTGAATAACTCTCACATGAAGTAAATTCATGTAATACCCAAAGAAAAAAACTGGCATGTTTGTAATTGGTCCCTTGGTGTGAACTGTTTCATGCACCTTTGCGCTAATTGCCCCGCGGCGGGGCGAATAAGCCAGTGTCATACCAAAAAAGAAAAAAAGTCAAACATCGTCTATTCAAACAAATATGAATGGGAATCATGATTTGTCTGTTCAACCACGACTTCCCAAAAGACTGACTCTATCCTGTGGTCCCTGCTTTCAAAATCGTTAAAAATGTGATACCGGTTGTGTAGATTCGAAGACATGGTTTTATACTTAGGTATAATATTCTTGACATATTTTTTTTAAAAGAGAATTAGCTGCTCGTTCGTCTTTGTGGGAAGACAAACACTTTTCAATGCTTCGAAACGTAGAGTCACACTCAGAAACCCAGTATAGGAACTCACAAAAAGTAGTTTCTAATTGTCTCGTAGCGATTGCATGAAGTCTCGTAATGTCAGTATAAGGCAGAGGTTCTATTCTTTTAGTCCTATTCTCTCTGGATTTTCCCTGAGACAGTTTCTGATTTTCACCTCCAAGCTCTGTGCAATTTCCCTGTTCTTCTTTATCTTCTCAGCCCAAATTCAGCCAAGTCTTGTTGTAATGAGCTAAATTTGTATCATAGGTTACCTATACATGCAGGTATAGACGGAGTAAACTCAGACATCTGGGGTCGATTTCACCAAACTCATCCTAACTTACCGTACTCAATCATAGGCCTTTTGATGCATTGCAGCCCCACGTAGGATACGATGGGTTATCCTCAGTTATAACTCGAGTTACGATCGATCGTGGGGCTCCGTGAAATCGACCCCCTGGTCTAGTAATTGAGGGGTAGCTAGACTTCACCTCTGATAACCACGACTTGTCTCGTCGATAGATCCTGGACAATACTTGTTTCCATGTTGAAAAGTCTTCTCGGCGGTTTAAATACTGGCTTGTTACCCCTCGCCCGCTTGCCCTCCAAAAAAGACAAGACAAGAAGAAAGTATTGGCAGTCGGACCTGCCAAAATACCCAAACACTTCAGACTGGTCATTTTGCTTATAACATTTTTTGTTCTGAAAGAAAGGTCACATTTTGCGACGTATTATAAAGTCTAGAATCTTATTCACGGAGGAAACAATGGAAGACTTGTGTCATGTTAACATACAGGTTGTCTGAAAAAAAGGTTGAGATCGCTATGGTTATTTAGGGGATCGGTTTTGGGATGTCAATAACTCTCACCCGTCCGGGGAGAGGGAACCGGGAACCGGGTGTAAGACCGCGCACCACATGCGGGATTCGAACCAGCAAGCCCCGATCATGGTTTGAAAAAAAAAAACTCAAGGACAAGAAGCGGGTTGGCCGTGACTTATACCACCGGTTTCAACCGCCGACAAAACCCGGTGAGGCCTCCCGTGAAGGTGAAGACAAGCCGCCACGTCGGCTCGGACTTTTTTTTGTTTCTTCTTCTTCTTTATCTCCCCTTCCATAACATAAAGGAGCAAACCTGATTATGAATTTTGTAGCAGTGCGGAAGAAAAGAGACGGGGAGAATTGGGCTGAAAATTACGCGGCTATCAGCCAGCGCCGGAATCACAGCCCATTCTTGGGTCCCCCGCCAAAATCGAATTGAATTTATTCGTTTCAAGCAAACAACAAACTCATCTGCTTTTGTCCTGATCCGCAGTTTTGATCAAATTTTGAAAATTGTTCATTGTGTTCTCTATAACGTAATTTCTTGATTTTGACTGTTTTTTTTCTCCCCTCAGTCTTGCTTTCGTTTCCAACTTCCTTTCTTTTGTTAATACAGACCCCAGTCTCCGAGTCTTTTTTTATCAAATCCGATATGTACCTATATGTTATTATAACACCGAGCGCACGGAACAAAACAATTACGAACGGGGAGCGCGACTTGCATCATCAGTGACGGGTCCGTCCGGCGTGCGCGGCCCCGGCCTGTGATGTAGCGATCCGATCCTCGCTTTCGGAGCTCGCGGCAACTTTAATTCGACCAATATTTTTCCTTCATTTGTTGTTTCTTTTTTTCCCACACACACTAATTCTTTCACCAGCAAGAATTAATAAGATTGCTAATTATGATGTAAAAATTTCTCCAGTCGGCCAGAGAAAGAAGACGGGAAAAAAATGAAGCGACGCTTGTTTGATTCTTGTTCATTCCTTCCTTTTGAATAAACTCGCGCAACCCTCTTTCCTTTTTTTCCCGCTTTCTGTAATAATTTCCGCTAATTGTCAGCCCGACCGATGATGCGGATGAATAGCGCGGCAAAGTCCCCGATTCCTTGTTGTAACATAACGATGCTTATAAGGCCTATATATACCGGATTCGGAAACCGCGGCGGAAGAGAGGGGGGAAAAGACAGGGGGAGAATGATTATTAAGAAATGACAGAATACCGTCGGACGTTGTTAAACGTACTTGACAACCTCCCCCCCCCCCTTGCCAAATGAAGAGAACGGGAACATGAACACCCATTGCGAGTACGATAACTTCCGCCGAGAAGTCCCGTCCAAAATTAAGACCAGCGGCGATGTTTGATGTGCACGAGTAAACTATGATCTGTTTCATTCATAAATAAATGAATTTTGTAAAAGACGGATATCTAAGACGACGAAGAAGGAGACGACAAAAAAAATGACACCGCCGAAAAGTTAGAATGAATTGTTCCGGAACAAAAACCGGTGATGGTGGCTAATCGTTGTTCATAAAAATTGTGTGTGTTGAGTGTGTGTGTGTGCGTCTCTCTCTGTCCATGTATTAATGGGCGCACTGGCATGAGCTTAATTCGAATTCAAACGGATCCATGCACAGAAAAATTGTCTCTAGATATTAAAAAAAAAATTCTGTAATATTTCTTCTTCCCTCCCGCGGATGAATTGAGAAACATTGGTGGCGGCGTTGTTTGAAGTGTGTGATTTCTTGCCATCGCCATGCGGTTTGAAGCAGCACAGTTCGGTTGCTTTCTGTCCAAAAGAAAAAACCGGAGGGACCTAATAAAAGCCACATTATTAGCTGCTGGTGTGCCGTTTTAACTAGCGTTATAATTCAGCGTAATGGATTTGTTCACTATGTGTGTTAAGACCGTCAGAAGGTTTTATTTCGTCTTCTTCTTCTTCTTGTCGTTTTGCATCTTGATATTAGCTTGAATTGTTTTGAGGGTGTTTTCTCCGTCTCCGTGATATTGTTCCGTGGGGCATTTCACCTGTGCACAATCTTGTCTCTTTCCACCTTTGCGATTCTTCATCACTCAGGCCAGGCGTGCGATATTAAAAAAAAATTATTAAAAGGACAAATAAATGCCGGTTAAATGTCTAAATGGACTGGGCCGATCGATGATGCTAGCGATCACGGCCTTGTTTATAGCTCATCATCAACGCCCGGCAATTTTGTCCCTTTTGGGGGAGATTTGGTGGATGATTTATTTCGCCAAGGCCACCACCAGCTTGAAAAGTGTAGGGTTATAAGTTTGAGCTGGCTGTCATTCAGGATGTTCTGAGATTTTCGTTTTAATGCCGTTTGGCTTTTCTGACTTGGGTCTTGCGTTATCGGCCGAATTGTCTACCTTTGTCAGATTAACTTCATAGGGCGTTCACGAAACGGAGGCTCAGGCTCAGACTAAGGCTCAGGCTCAGGCTCAGGCTCAGGCTCAGGCTCAGGCCCCAGCTCCGTTATCCATATTCTTAAGATATAGGTTGTGCTTTTTTTTTTATCGAAGTGAACAATAAATAGGAAAGTGAGATCGGTTTGCGCTAGCTAGCACCATGTAAAATTCGTTCGTACCGTCAAACTTATCATTTCGTCACACTTCTTGTTAGGTCTCAACGTTTCGACTAGCCTGCTCTAGCCATCATCAAGAGACCAATGACTAGACTTTCGACTGCTAGTCGAAACGTTGAAACCTAAGGAACAGTGTGACGAAATAAGAAATCTGAAAGTACGAACGAATATTACATACGTGGTGTTACTGCAAACCGATCCACATGTAAGAATTGTCACCAAGCAAAGCCTCAAATCTTTCAATAAATGAGAACTCTTTAATATTTGAAACCTCCTATGTGATGGTACCTGTGATATTATAGATGATAGTCAATAAATATTCTATAAGCGAATTATTGATTGGGTATGTTTCTTGTTTTTTTTTTTTTTTTACAGAGTCCAAAAGGCCTAGACTGGAGATCATCAGAGCTCCTATCAGTCCCTCTGCCAGCTGCGGCTCGGCTTTGAGTCCACCGAACCCCACCTCACCCAACCTTACAGTCGAGCCACACCCTAGGACAGAGCCCGAGACAATGCTCCAGAGACATCACGACGAGCGTGTGTCCCCACCCATGAAGCTGACCTCGCCCACCCCTAGTCCTCGCGGGGACGTGCCCTCGAGTCCCCGGTCGGAGGGCAGCGGTCGCACGCTCAGGGAAGAGTACGCAGACAGGGACGGTTACCGGGACCAAGGAGGAGCCGGCTTCATGGACCAGCTCACCCCGGCCCAGCTTCTCAGTATCCACGGCAGGAAGGGACCTCAGCGAGCGCCGGTGGACGTCCTATGCCGTCTCTTCCCGGCGCAGAAACGCAGTGTGCTCCAGCTGGTCCTGCAAGGGTGCAACGGCGACATCACGCAGGCCATCGAACAGCTCCTCAACAACCAGAAGGACGAGTCGTCGTCTTCGTCGTTGTCGTTGTCGTCAGGCGCGGCCATGGCCGCCTCCATGCCGGCCTCCGGTGCGCCCGTCACGGCGTCCCTGCCGGCGAATTTCCCGCCGACGGCCACCGTCACCACGGACTCGCACGGTGCCTACATCACCCACAGACCGTACCTGCCCAACAATCAGCACCTGAACCCCGGCGGTATGAAGTCCGCCTTCTCTCCACTGACCACCGCCATGCCCATGCCGAACGTTGACAAAACTCCGCCGACTGTGGTGGCCTCTAACATCCCACAGATGCGATTTGCCTACCCACCGTACCCGAGGGGTCTGACCCTGTGGAACCCCTACCCTCCCGCCGTCATACCGGCTGCCTTTGGGGTGAGACCGGCCAGCGCTGCGGACTATACCTTCAGTGGCATCATGAGAGATTTGAGCAATGGTCACGGCGGGAAAGAATGCAGACCGAATGGAACTTTTGGTGTGGGCGCAACTTGCGACTAGCAACTTCCCAACCAAAAAAGAACACATTATTTTTCTTTCAATTAGGTTTACACTAAATGATAATAATGTATTAAAATTTATGGATGAGCCATCACAAACAGAAACAGTCTTCGTTAGCATGCAACATCACCTGAATGTATAAAGCAGATCTGAAAGTTTAAGTTTCTACAAAGTTCTTAGATACCAGTGTAGGTTGCCTTGTCCAAATCCGCCTCCTTCTCCAACTACGAACATAAAAAGAAACATTATAGGTGCAGAACAGAAATAAAACAAACAACCATTGAAAGTCATAAAGGGCAAACAAAGAATCAGGACGATGCGCCCGATTGGGAATGAGGGCCAATTGGGGATTGCAAAGTCATATCCAAAGCCTTGGATCGGGAATGTTGTGATTGGGTTTTTGAACGCAGACCACTGGTACATTGAACGCAAAAGCCAAACGATAATTACCGGTACTTTCCACGCAAGCCTATTATAAAGTGACACTCCACTACAGGCAATGCAATAGACACCAGCATAGGCCTTATTCATGGCGCATCCATTTTGCCATCTTCCTTGTATACCCTTCGGAAAAGATAATACCGATTCTAAAAGGAAAATGGGTACCACACTATTTTGAAACCAAGCCTCGGTTTGATTACCCTGCTTCGAAATAATGCAACATGGATGCACCGTGAATGAGGCCAATATCGTACATTACGAATATGAATTCTTCAATATTTGCACGAGTCCCCCCTGTCTTACACTGCTTGGCCAGCATGATTACATCGAAGGAAGTTGCCATCAAGTTCTCTTCCATTGCACTGCTTGGTTTTGTCTTCAGTTCAAAAGTTGTTGTTTAAAAGCTTTTTAAACTTAAAAGCGCAATCCGGTTATGCTACAATGAACAGGGGTCGATTTCACGAAGCCGCACGATCTATCGTAACTCGAGATATGAAGAATAACCCATCGTATCCTTCGACTTCTACGTGGGGCTGTCATGCACCACAAGTCCTACGATAGATAGTAAGGTACGATGAGTTTGGTGTAATCGACCCCAGAATGAAAATGTCCCTCTATAGTTATCTACATGTCCATCAAACTATTTGTTTTATGGTCAGACGATAGGGGTCTTTTCTCAATTGGTTTGTTTTCCACGGCTATTGTATGATTTTGCTCTTTCTTTTAACACCCATTTTTATCAAATTCTTCCTCGAATTGTAACATGGGCAAATGGATTCAAATTTTATAGGATATAAGTTATGTTTGAAGTTTTGAACTTGGTGGCAAATCGATATATCGGATTGGATGGTCAACTCGTAAGGTACAAGTACACCTTGCTTGTTCTATTGTCAGGTAGAGTCAACAGCATGTGAGGATGATTACTTGTACTTTTCCCTCGTCAAAGTTACAGTCCTTTGCTGGATGTCCATACTTACGTAATGTCACATTTGAGATTGAGGTTCGTCTTACGTTCTAAATCTATGTTAACTGCAAAATTTGAGGCATATCCCCCAACAAAAAATAAGCATCTTTCTTCTATCAATGAAATTAACTCACGCAGCTCATCGTGGGCAGAAATAAAAACTCACGGGAAAATCATTTTCTAAGCAAAAAAGTGTTCTTGAACGTTATGGTTGTTTGGCAGTTCAACACTGAATTTCGATTAATGTATAACACAATATTGCAAGATATTCATAATATTTTATCAAAGATGATTTTGCAAAATAAATAAGACGACAAAACCTCACGAATCTAGCACTTAACGCCAGTTCAGTGAACCCGTGGAATTGCTCTGTCCTTCCCATGGACGCCGTGTCTGTTGCCGGTCTGAGTTTCTCGTAAGTTTCTGTCCAGCAAGTTTTGATTCGAATTTTTCCCTTTTCTTTCTCGCATCGGAAAAAATGAGAAGTCCTGCGTGTATGTGGCACATCAATATTGACAACGAAATTCTGTTAAAGATTTGCAATGAATGAATATATATATATTTTTTGTTTACGTTCTGCAAGTTTGTATTCATTCCCAGTACTGCACATGCTACACAAAATGTTCACTTTTCTTCACGGAAACCAGCACTTTCACATCAGCACGAAGATAAACCACTTTCAAAATGCTTGCTCATCATGTGACATTTAAAACATGTGATACCTGCTTCTCTGTATCGCACGAAATTGTTTTTGTGTACTCAAGTACGTAGTGTTAAATCTGTTCTTTGAAATTTCATGGTGTTTTCTTTTTAATTTGGACTTTTCTGGTCCAGTGTGCAAACTAGTAACGCTGTGGTGTATTTTCGATTCTGCACAAAGATTCGTTCAAATGTGACCCATAAGTTCGACCCGTCGTTTATAATGCACAGCAATATTACTCCAAGCGCACACTACTGCATTTATCCAAGCCATATACGTCCAGGGCCCAGACGAAGAATGTTAAAATAGAGTGACTGACACAAAAAGGGCACCAGACCATTCCTTGGAGTCACGTGCCATAGCAACGGTGCATTTTTTAGTCTGGTGACAAAAGTCCACAATTTTCAGTGACCCGGTCGTTTTCTGGAATACAACTCACATCACCACAACTCGAGAGGGAAGTATGTAAGGGTGTATTTTTAAACAATTATATTTACATTAGCTTGTCTGTTTGCCAGTAAATTCAAACTTCCCGCCAATGCACAGACACACATTATTTTAATTATTATTTAAGTTATTAGATAATCCACCAAAACTATGTGTTTGTACTCATGGTCTTTTATTTTCTCCACTATTTTGTATGTACATGTATGTATATAATTAAGAATTTAATGAAATCTAAATGAATGTCTTTTGGGGAAGTTGTGTTGGTATAATTATAAATAATAAGTTCCAGAAGGTTTGGATGAAAGTCAATTTGAAGATAAAAAAGTTATTTTCTTAACTTTTCCATTAATTTAAGCACCAATTCCTAGGCTTTTTGCCAAAGTTTTTGAAGTGTACTGTCTAGTTTTTTACACGAAAACAAAGCTTCGACTTCAGTGGTGTTATGGTAGAGACCATAATTCCAAGCCGGTGACCGAGCCGAGGTTTTAACGGAGGCATGAGACACGATTTGGCCGTCAGTTTGTCCGATTTCTCGGCGCGACGGCATGTTCGTTTCCTGCCGAGCACACGGCTAGTGTTGGCTTCGAACGGCCAATATCTTACTCTACGCTTTTTGAATGCTATACATGTACTCACTTACAAAGATAAGTAAACAACAACAACAACAATAATAACTTGTAAACAACAACAACAGCTTGTAAACAACAACAACTTGTAAACAACAACAACAACAGCTTGTAAACAACAACAACTTGTAAACAACAACAACAGCTTGTAAACAACAACAACAACAACACTTGTTTACAGCTACTTGTATACGACAGCTCCGTGAATTTGAAGGCAAAACATTCTAAATTTGAATACACGAATGTAAAATGTATTGTGGGTCAGATTAAAAAAAAAAAATGTATGAATAAAAAGATGATTATAATGATGACGATAAAATTATATGAATATTTAATGTTTAAATTGAAGAGCTCAACCCGTTGAGAAGTTTGGTTTGAAGTTACCGGTATATGTGAAGAGATATGCACTTAGCACGATAAATGTTAGAGATTCCGTTCTGCTTATTTATCAATTTGTTTTTTCGTATAGACTAATCGTGTTCGCTAATAAATGATACACTCTTATCCAATTTCAAACCAGAGAGTCTGACTGGCAACCATTTTTACTGGTATTGCTGACTTTGCTGCTTGCTTGTTCTCATAACCAGTTTGAAATTTGTCAAGAAACGTAGCGAAAAAGCCGTACATGGGATGGATGTGGCGCCAGATCTGGCAATATTATTCCCATTGTTGGCAGAATTCTAGGGGGTTTACGAAACGGAGGCTCAGGCTTAGGCTCAGGCTCCAGCTCTGACACCCATGCTGGAAATATAGGTTGTGATTTTTCATTGAAGCTGAAACTCTGTTTTCCTTTTCAAACCAGGGAATCTGCTTCCGAACCGCAGCCAAAAACCTTCGTTTTGATACCCTTTATTTTATAATGAAATGGAGCCGGAACCTGAAACGGAGTCTGAGCCTCCGTTTCGTAAACGCCCTATAGTGTTTTGTGTTTGCATGATGGTTCCGATGTTATGAAAATACCACATTGGATGTCTACGGTTCTAGTACAGAATTGAGTTAATATGAGAGCAAGCGACAAAGCTTTCAGCTAAGAAATCCAAAATAGTCAATGGAAGTTTAGAAATGGGTTGAAGCAGTATGCGACCAAGATACGTATACAGTATAGTATCTGTCTTGAATGTAAAACGGAAAGAAGTATAATACGTGTACTTGTAAGTTCGGTCTCTTTTCCTTAAGCACACAGTAGAGCAGCTCAATGATATTTATTACTATTTTGTTCGAGTGAATGGTGCGGAAAAAAATACAACAACAAGTCAAGAAGTGAAAGTTTAATAACAATAATGTGTTTCACCAGACCCGTATATACGTTTGTGGATTTTGTGGTGCCCTTTTTGTTCTTTTCGTTTTTTGGGAAAGCCGTATAGAATTCATGGCAGCACATCTTAAAGTAACTTGTAACTTCACAACTTAACACAGAGTTAAGACTTTTGTTTTTGAAGAAAAAAATAATGGTGTACTGGACTGTATGTAAAACTGAATAATTATTATAATGTGAAAAGTATTCTGACGGCAAAATGGGAATTTTTTTGTGTACATTTCTCAAATAAAATTGGACCGTACTGGAAATGAACAACAGAAGTCGTGATGATTCTCATATTTTGTTGTCATTGGTGTGTCGCTATTATTGTCGCTGAAACCTGTAGTTGTCATTGTCGTTATTGTCAATGTCGATTTTTTTTGTGTTGTATTATTTTTTTGCGTCCATCCAACGTATAAAGCACGAAATTTACGTTTCTTTTTAAGGAACTATAAAACCTCGATGAGTCAAACCCGGTTTTTCGAAAGTCCGCTTAATTCGAATTGATGCTTTATTCCCGTCGAAATAATAGGCTTATGTGTACCTACATGTATAATACATGATTGGTAAACGGTCGCAGAACATCACTCACACTTTGTCTAATCCAACATGTACATGAAATGATAAACCTGTGAACATTTGAGATCAATCGGATATCCGGATAAGAACTAAATTTTTCTTTTAAAAATATTAAGAATGGTTTTGATCTTAGTCTGAGATCAAAACTGTTTTCCGTCTTTGTTTTTAATAATTTCTGAATAAATACGCCATTTCAGGCGGAAACATTTTAATGGTATGTTTCTACCATCATCATCTTCATATCCTGAAAGTTATACGTAAATCTGTGAACATTTCTGTTTGGGTAATATTACCAACTGTACCTTTAACAACCCTCCCCCACCATTACACGCTGGGTGATCCACTGTGACGCAATTTTCGCCAAAATTCGGCCCTTACGTCCCTTGTATGAAAGTAAGATGAAAGACGTATCAAAAAAGAAGAAGTAGGGACCATAATGTATTGCCCAATTTAGTGAGCGCCTCTTTTGTCGGTTCCGTGAATGGGACCTCATGATCATTTTCTCACCGTGTTTGTCCGGCAGTTCTCTGACTGGCATAGTTTCTCCCCTTGGCGCCGGGGTTGTATAATAACATAACGATAATCAAGGCGCCTGTGCTATAATACCCTCACCTAATTATTGACCCCCTTTTTCTCCCCACCCCCACCCCTCCCTCCCCCCCCCCAAAAAAAATCAGTGTCTGTCGTGATTCAGACTTAACAATTGTCACCTGGTAAACTGTTACCAATTATATTGTACAATTTGTGGGGATGATTGTAGATGGGCTGTCCGGGTGGGCTGCTGTGTTAGTGGGTTGAGACGAGCAGTTATAAGGCCTACACGGCACTCTCAAGCCGACAGCTTCTTTTGAAAAAGACACTCTTCGTCCGTGTGGCTACCTTCCGTGATAACACACAGCAAGACAGCCAGTAGAAACAAACAGGCAACTTACAACGGTGAGGATTTTCTCATGATCTTCCACACAGCCGAATGGCGTAAACGAACACCTCTATACCGAGCATTTGGCTTTACCGAACATCATCCTTGGCTTCCAATTTTTGTGTACAATACATACCCAATGTGGTTCTTTAAAAGTATAATACATGATTGGAAAAGGTGACAGAACAGCACTTACACATTGCCTGATCAAACATTGTACATGAAATGACAAACCTAATGTTTGAGCTCAATCGGACATCGAGACATGAGAAAAAAGCGAAAACCTACTGAATTTTTCTCATAAAACATAAAGAATGGTTTTGATCTTACCCCGAGATCAAAACTGTTTTCGGTCGTTGTTTTACTAATTTCTGGATAAATACGCCATTTCAGGCGGAAATAATTAACGGAGTTTTTCTACCAGCACCATCTTCATACCCTATAAGTTAAACGTCAATCGGTGAACATGTCTACTTGGGTGTGTTATCAATCATGCACTCCACCTTTAAATCACTATAACGAACGACCACTATAACGGATAATATATGTGCCTCCCGCCTGTGTTCGTTATATAGATCATAATGAGTATAACAAGAATGGAAAGTTACAAACTGTTGCGCCGGCGTTTGTCCTTGTGATTTCGCTCGTAACCACTGCAATACAAAGTAATAAAACAAAATTGAAAATTGGCATAAAATCAATGATTATTACCACAATTTGTCTTTCTTATTCAGATTGTCAAAAAAGATTGATCGAGCAGACTGTGTTTATTTACACTTTTTGCGTAGCCCTTTCCCCTGGAAGCGCTACAAAACTCTGCCCCAAAATAGTGTGCTTAGCTCCGAAAATAAAAGTAAAATAACGTGAAAATCATCTTTCAAAATCGCCAATTACTCTACTATACTAGCTGTCAAGATGTGACATAGCGTGATTGATGCGATGCGTTTTGCTCCAAACTTTCGCCAAAAAAAAAAAAAATAGAAAACAACCTTAACTGTTTATCCACGCTTTGCTTGAATTGTAATTTCTTGTATTACTTCTCCTGCTGAACGATTCACCTGGAAAAAAAATACGATCATCTTAGTGGAAAAATAATGATAAATAAATAATGCGAAATATCTGAGAAAGTTATTTGCAGAGCTGCATGACGATAATAGTATTTCGTCAGTGCAGACTGAGCACCATGTGGAAATTTCACAAGCTTCAAGGGACACAATACCGTACGAAGATGGACACGAAGAATTCAGGGATAAAGGAGTGAGTGAACAAGAACATGACCGGGATTGGTGATGTTTTTTTTTTAAGAAACAAATCACACTCAAATTTTCATTAAAGATATTATAACAAGCATTCTCTCTTGTGTATTAGAAAAAAGAATGAAACGAATTGACCATTCCTTTAAGATGAGTTCTGTCTATTTTATCAAAGGTTCTCATTTTGCGAGCTGTCCATAGAATGGTAATGCTTGACTGAATCTAAACATCTGAAAGGCCATTTTAGCTACGTACACAGCTAAAATGTGTACTTCACATTGGTTTGTCAAGTATTCCATGGACAGCTTGCAAAATGAGTACCTTCATTAAAATAGACATAACTCCTTTTTAGGAATTATCAATTTGTTTCATTCTTTTTTCTAATAAGCAGGAGAGAATGCTTGTTAAATATATGCTTCACCGAACTTTTGAGTGTCATTTGTTTCTTTTGAAAAGGATCACCAATCCCAGTCAAGTTCTTTTTGACTCATCCTGTATGTATGTGTCTCGTGTTATATTTGTCATGGGGAGTGGCGGTCAAGATCACGGCGATGTATTTTTGTGTAAGCTGTCCATCTACCGCACTCCAGCGTTCGATGATCTGGTTAAAAAATAAACCCGTTGAATACAAATGGCTATCACGACGTTTCCTTGACCTAGGTTGCGAAGGTAGAGCGTGGGGTTTTATTTTATTTCATTTCATTTCTTAACCACTCACCGCTCCATCTCTGGTTGCCCAATAAAATAAGCAAACATTGGTTAAATTTCCCAGTTGAGGGGCCCTAATTTAATTGGATATGCAATTATGGTCACACAATAATTGCTTGCAGTGTCCATCCATTCTCCGTTTGTCGAACGTTACAAATGTGTTATTCATTTATGCTTATTAACTGCGGGGGGTCGGGACATCTTTCTTTAAAATAAAATTGAAATAAAAATCAGTAGGATTTTTTTTAATTTTCTCTTTTCAGTCCAATTTTTGTTTTATATTACTGTAATTTCCTTCTTTTTTTTTCTTTTTTTCTTTTTTTTACAAAAGCTCATTTTCTTGCACCGCTGTGGCACATATAGAGGCAAGCCTTAAATTGAATTTTCTTTAATTGAAAGAAGTCTTTCGCTTTCTTGTAATTTTTATTTTATTCATTTTTTGTTGGTGTGATTTTTTTTCTTCGATCGTTTGATCGACCTTGGGAGTCGTTTTATTGTCGCAAAACTGTAGCCGTTTCCCCTCCAACCGCCGAAAAACGGACAAAGCACCACGGGAGAAAAAGGACAGAATCCATTGTCGCCCAAACCCATTTCATTGTGTCTGCACTGTTCTTTAGTCCGTAGAGAATCGATCGGAAAAAAGGCGGGAAAAAGAAGAAGAAGACGACCAAAAAAAAAAAATTAAATTGGCGACTTGTGTCTAGTCTACAACCGACTTTGGTTTGGGCGATAAAAGAGAACAAATGTTACAAGATTATTTTGGTCGTTGTAATATTGGGTAGAATAATAAAAATATCCTACATCAGCCGAGTCGAATCAGTAACGCGAGCTGAAAAAGTGCACGGTACTGGGATTGGGATTTTGTTGTGTTCTTTTGTGCATATCGGTGCGTGAAAAGGTGCTTTTGTGACATGTATTATAATCTGCGGGATGTTGTATTTATTTTCTTATTATTGCGATTTTTTTTGAGGGGTCGGTTTTAAAAAATAGTGCAGTCTCCTGTGTGCAATGTGCAATTTTTTGTTTAGTATGTTATAATAGGAAGTGTACTTTCTCAACAGATAGAGGGGGAAAATGGTAACGATCAGGAGGCTATTTAACCTTTGACCTGGGGCATTGCCTGTGCTGTTTCTTTTCAATTGGCTTCACAGTGGTAGCTCGGTGCGGGGCCGTGCAAGGACTGACGGGAGGCCAGGCCCGGCTAATTTGTCAGCGCCCCGTGCGCTGTCTATTTTAACGTCATTCCCAAACGAATGGGACAGACAGGACACTTCCAGCAAAGTTTTTATGCTTTGGTTTGGTTGACGGGGTAATGTAATGTACGGGTCTTTTACTTTAAAGAGCATGTATAGGCCTATACCATAGACCTTCAAAAATAGTCTGGTACCCGTTTTCTTTTAAGAATTGGTGTTATCGTTTCCAACGGGTATACAAGGAAGCTTTCAAGATGGATGCACCGTGAAATAGACGTGTGATAGACATCGATGGTCGGAGGATCGGGATTTTGACATTTTGAGTAAAAGTGGGAGAGGGTCGGGACAATTAAAGACCTTGACATGGAGTACATGGTTGACTTGGTGATGCGAAATTCAACTTCTGCGGTCGGCCATCAGTCATGCTCGTCAAGCAACAAACTCCAACAGTAGAGAAATCTCCCTGAGTTTTTAGGCAGAGTTAAAGACAAAATGCCCAGATGATTTATCCTAAAAACAGTGAACTTTGACACTTCAAAAAGCGCATTCACTTTTGTCTTATACTCAACGACAAGTCAGATTCAATTCGGATGCGAATATGTTGATTGTGCATCTCCAAATCTTGGGAAAAGAGCTTAGGCCCTTGTGATTAAACAGGGATGATGTTTCTTTGTCAGAGTCTACATGACGTGTATGTACCACGGCCGGGGAAGATACTGTAGTTTGGGTGCACGGTCCTGCCAGCCCACCGCATGGCCACCTCTACTACCCTGCACGGAATTCATTCCCTACACGCTGCTGGAAATGTTTTCTCTTCGTGTATTATATCGACGGAGGCCAAGGCAGAGGCACAGCCCTGTAAACCCTTTGGGGAATCCTGATAGAGAGAGGGCGCTCCACGAGACGCGCATGCGCCGACCAAAGATGATTGACAGCGATCTCGGAGGGGTGCGAGAAAATGCGTCATGTTGCGAGACGTCTATCAAATGTGCAGGGGAGATAGAGACGGGGGATAGCCTAGGCTGGTTTCAGGGGGAAATAACTTGGGTAAGGCACGCTACACGCTGCGCGCAGGGTCGAGAAATCATGCACGGAACGTTTGGGCGTCCTTCTGAGAATCTCTTATACACTGTCTTGCTGCAAACAAATTGCATTAGTCAATGACACGTATACCGTTGTAGCCAATATCTGATTGTATTTGAATAAAAAAAGATAAATTGGTTTGTTATTTTTTATCATAATCTTATATTGTTTTTGTATGAGGTTTTTCTTTTCATTAATTATTGGTAGCTGTGGCTATGGTGTTATTTCAATCTGACTCTATAGAATGGATATGACAGGAAAATGACAAAGGCTGATATGTTTATAATACAACCCTCTGGCTTAACCCGAACAAAGATATTCCCAACGGTTTATGTGACTCTGTTTTCTCTTCCAAGCTCCATGCTATGACCGTAGCTTGGGCTTTGGCTAAGCGCACAGGAGGCCTGTGCAGATACAGACGACGATTGCCCGACGTAGCAACAGCGGCAGTTGTAGTCGTAGCCATTATCTCGCCTGTCCGCTCCATCTCATGGCTACCTAGAATGGCTTGCCATGGTAAGCAACACCAGGTGAATTTCCATTGAGTCTGTACCGGCGAACTTATGCACATGATCACGGTACAGCCTGAAATGATCCGTATCTATGTTGCAGTGAGTTCTCCTTTGATCCGAGTTGAACATTTTATAACGAATAAGGGAGTTTAACAACTGTCCACGCTTTGCTTGTTTTAGTATAATTATACGTCTACATTTTATGAATTAGTCAGTACGGGACATAAATTATTGGTACGGAGGTCTAGAGGAGTCATCCGACTTGTCGAGATCTGAGATTTCGGGATCGTGCGGGCAAAATGTCCGAAATCTTGATTTTAGGATGTCGTCATCCCGTGATGAATTATCTGAGGATGTCGGCATCTTGATTTTAGGATGTCGTCATCCCGTGATGAATCTGAGGATGTCGACATAAGTTGATTTTGTCGTCATCTCGTGATGAATCTAAAAATGTCGACATCTTGAATTTAGGATGTCATCATCCCGTGATGAATCTAAGGATGTTGATGTCTTGAATTTAGGATGTCGTCTTCTCGTGATAAGTTATATGGGGATGTCTTCATCTTGCCCATGACATGTCGTCTTCCCGAGATGAATAATCTCAGGATCTCAACAAGTCGGATGGCACATCAAGACCTCCGTAAATTGGCATCTGAGGAAGAAGGTTTCAAACGGTATTTCAACGGTTGATGCTCTCTGTTCGGGCCAATTTCACAGAGCATGAAAAGTCTTCCTTGATCAAACAGGATTACCAACCAAATGTTCATGTGATGTTTAATGCGTTTTGCTGAGCATAACATTCACAAGGAGTTTTCGCTGGCATACTTATTTCATTTGTCAAGGCTTTTGGTAGTGCTAACGCACTTCTAGTATGAAATTTGTGAGTCTTTCAATGCGAGCGTCAAATGGCTTTAATAGGCCTACCTGTATGTACGATTTGTGGAAAGATTGTATATAGAATGACACGCTGGAAGACGTAACGGGATACGGAACTTACGGTTGACTCAGCACCGCATCAAATCACAACTTGCCCTTGCGACTTTTCGGTGTTTGCGCTCAATAATTTTTTTTTCGCATAGGCCTACATGTACTTTTCCCCCTTTTTTTTAATGTGGCCACCTATCACTTTTGTAGCTTGAAGGCAACACCGGGACAGCGAACAAAATACTTTTGGTGGAAACAATTAATTAGCAATATGCATCCGGAGGGTGCGATGTGGTCAGTTATTTGTTTGTTTAAGGGTCCTTCGTCTTGTTTTGATACGGGCTAGAGGCCCGTATGTATGTGTGTGTGCTCTGCGCTCGCTCCAGCGATGGCGAGACCGTGAATGTTAGACCAGGGTATAATATTATTCACCGTGCGCTCGCTGTGTATGTATACCGTCGATCGGCGCGTTGAGCCCCGGAGGTGTTACCGCATGGAGTGTCATGATGGACCCCGGCGTGTCATGGTACACCGTCAAGGTGTTGCATTAGACCCCAGCAATTAGCGGCCGTATTTTATAACCCGGTGTCGCTAACACTTAGAAAAAAATGTACAGGTGAGACGGGTATACGTTAAAGGGGAGTCGTCACTCGCCCTATTTTCACAACCGTATACCCCCTCATAATAATTGTTGGTTTGGAGCTACTCAGAAACTTTCATTAAACGTTAAAAGCCAATTTCACATAACCCCATAGGCTATACTTCTTTGTCTGGTATTCGTTATTATTTTTACTACAAGTCGCACCTGAGATGTATGTCTCATACTGTATCTTGGGCTAGACGCAAAGGCGTAGTAGCTATTTTATTGATTCAAGATGGCAGCCTCCATGAAAAAAGGATCATCCAATAGGATGAAACCAAAATAATAAACTTATGAAAGTGAGCTTCTTCACACACTATCTGACGCTATATGAGTTATGAGTGCAAGAAGTAGGGAGAATTTATTCAAAACACATTTTTATTTCGCCACCGATGTCCTTCGGAATGCAAGGAACCATGGTGACTACCCGTGAAGGTCTAGTACCCCCTCCCCTCGCAGCTGAGTACACACGGTAAGTGTACCGCTGTTACTGCGGTAAAAGACGAGGGGTTACTGTCTCAAACGAAATGTTGTGTACGGACATGCAGGTGGGGTGTATTGACCTCTCGCAAGAAATTTGCCCCCCAAAATGGCTGAAAGTAGGGCTCATCGAAAATGAGTTGTAGCAGCTCTTTTACGTCAAACGTTTTGATTCACGCGCCAAAAGAGACTTGCAGCCGGGAAGAGCGATTCTAATTGTTGTCTGAACTGGGTGCTTAGATTGGCCTATAACACAACTTTTTTTATTGAGTGCAATGGCGTTATAACCGGATGTGTTGTAGAAATTAAAGATACACGCTTATACACCGTCTGCAAATTGCCTTTTAGTGAGATCGAAATGCTGTACTCGTCATTGTACTACTCATGGAAAAGTACTCGTACTCGTACTCTTAAGAGAAAAACCCCATACTCGTACTCGCAAGAACCTGTAATCGTCATCGTACTCAGTACTCAGGGGAAAGTAATCGTACTCGCAAGAAGAAAAATCTATACTGGTACTCATATTCATGGGAATGTACTCGTAGTCGCAAAACCCCCATGTACTCGTACTCGTTCTCATGGAAAAGTACTCGTACCCGTACTTGCAAGAAGGAAAACCATATACATGTACTGTACTCGTACTCATATTCCTGGGAATGTACTCGTACTCGCAAAACCACATGTACTCGTACTCGTTCTCATTGCAAAGCACTCGTACTGTCTCGTACTCGTTCTCATTGCAAAGCACTCGTACTCGTACTCGTACTGTCTCGTACTCGTTCTCATTGCAAAGCACTCGTACTCGTACTGTCTCGTACTCGTTCTCATTGCAAAGCACTCGTACTCGTACTGTCTCGTACTCGTTCTCATTGCAAAGCACTCGTACTCGTACTGTCTCGTACTCGTTCTCATTGCAAAGCACTCGTACTCGTACTGTCTCGTACTCGTTCTCATTGCAAAGCACTCGTACTCGTACTGTCTCGTACTCGTTCTCATTGCAAAGCACTCGTACTCGTACTGTCTCGTACTCGTTCTCATTGCAAAGCACTCGTACTCGTACTGTCTCGTACTCGTACTCATGGCAAAGCACTCGTACTCGTACCGTCTCGTACTTGTTCTCATAAAAAAGTACTCGACTACAACACTGCCGTGAATCGATCCTTAACAATGTTCATCACCATAGTGCGTCTTTACACGCACCACACAGCACACATCGCCATTATCATTGAAACCCTCTCTATGGTCATCAGCTTCGGAGGTTCTGCCGAGATCAAACCAGGCGTGCTGGGAGTGATATTGGGTATCAGTATCAGGGCTACGTCTTGAACAAAATGAACATGGCGGATCATAGTACAGGGCTGCTGGCTAACATAGTACGCGGTGTACCTATGGAGCTTACTCTTCCTAGCCCCATGGTGTAATATCTAGGGGCGTTTGCGAAACAGAGGACGGGCTCAGGCTTCGGCTCCATTTCGTGAAGCCATTCTCATTCTTAATCAATAAATAGAGGCTTTTGGCTGCGGTTCAGAAGTAGATTCTCTGGTTTGAAAAAGGAAAACAGAGCTTCAGCAGCTTTAATGAAAAACCACGACCTATATTTTCAGCAAAGACTAAAGAGCCTGAGCCTGAGCCTGAGCCTACGTTTCGTAAACCCCGTATAAGAATGGTAGGAGCGTTTGGAAGGACGCCAACACTGTCCGGGCGACTGGGCTGACCTGGACCTTCAGATACAGTCCTGGACTCACATCAGTTTGAGTTGGTTTCTGAGAAATCCGACGGATTTAACCAGGGACAGTAAAAGTTCCCGCAGCTCAGTGATAAAGGAAAACCATTCCTCTTTCAACAAACCCAATGCCAATTCTATCTTGGTCTATGCTCTTCCCTCCTGGATACCAAAGTCTCTTCAAAACGTCTCAGATTCGAAACTGGAGCCTTAAAAACAGAGCCGGTCTCGGGGCTTTGGTATTATGCTAATTCGAGGCCACCACAGCTGACGTTGTGAAAACAAGGAGTAAGTGTAGCGTTACGGTACAGCTCAGGTCTTCTTGCTCGTGCCACTCAAAGCCGTCGGGGGTAATAGGAAAGAGATGACAAATGACATTTGTATTATCTGTATGAATTCCTCGCACCGGTGGCTGGTACCCGCGTGTTTCGTTTACCCGCGGTGTCCATTTTTCACCGTGCTGCGTTCGGGCCATGTCACTGCGTGTGCATGTGATCAGCCAACACACTGTGAGCGTATCACTATATCAAATATGACGAATTTTTCGGACCAAATGAGATTTGATTGGCGCCAATTTTGACCGTCCCCTGCGACCGTTTCATGCTTGACATTTTGCGTGTCACGGTCTTATGAGTGTAAGTCGGATGAATATTTTGAAGCTCCTGACTGGGGGAAATGTAAGCCACACGCGAAAAAAAGTAGAAAGGCGTTTTGAGGTTCGTTTGATTTTATGCGACTGACGTTGGAGTCTCCATGGAAACATGTGCAGACGGCAAGAGCCGCCAGATACCGACCGGCGCATTAAACAGTCGTCGCATTCCGCACGACCCGGGATTGGACGTTATGGATATGGACATGTGCACCTGTCTCCTACCTAGTCAGCGGGTACCAGCACGTGCGGGGTGCCAGCCCCCAAATTTGGCGCCATACGGGTTTTAACAGAAGCAGCATTTATCGTTAATGATTCACGGAGGGGGATTGCGTAAGGGTTTCTATAGCATCGATGACCATGAAGTCAGACCGTATTTCGGGTATCGTTTTATATGTGTGTCACACGTGATACGGGTCATGTCATCGCCGACATTGACGAATCTGCGCCTGCGCAGAAAATCTCTCTTTATAACTCTCTCCTTTTTCTTCCACGATAAAATTAAATGCAGTATATGTATTACACTGTGTCATTATGACTTTACAGATGTAAACGGGCACGAAAAACTACGTACAGTGTAGTCGACCTATGTAATTTGTAGTCATTGTAAGTGTGGTGTCTTTCTTGCGCAAACCAGTACTGTGTGGTTCCGGATATAAACGAGTGGACATAATGGATCAGAGACAATAATATTTATGGTAAATGTACCACGGGTATAGTGTACCACGGGTAGTTTGCGTTTTACCTGCCCGAGTGCCTTCCATGCACGTTTAATATCATGACGCTTAAAGGTTTGGTAACATACCCAAACAGAAATGTTCACAGATTTACCTATAACTTTTCACGGTATAAAGATGGTGCTGGTAACATCATACCGTTAAAATATTTCTGCCTGAAATGCTGTATTTATCCAGAAATTAGTCAAACAAAGACCGAAAATAGTTTTGATCTTGGCAAGAGCTGAAATGTAAATTTTTATGTACATGTTGGATCAGACAAAGTGTGAGTGCTGTCCTGTGACCTTAAGTTTACCAATCATGTATTATACCTTTAATATAATGTGGCACTCAGCGAGCTGTTGCTCAGTGCAGCTTGAACGTTCATGCTAACTTCAAGATCATTTCACAGATAAGCAAAAGACAAAATTGTCGTTTCGTGTGATACACTGTAAGCCTAAGCATAGTCCAGATCGTATTTTAAGTACATGGTTATCAGCCAGCGGTTAAGCTTAGCTCTTAAACTAAAAACACGGACTTCATACTATTATCGACAATGGATTGGTTTTACCAATTGGTGTAAAATATGCCGGATCTAAACCATTAAACCGAATGGTATGCTGATGTTAAGTCAGCTAGTTTACTAACGGGTCCATTCTATACGGCTGACCGGCACCCGTATAATGTGTTAGAACATCGGCATCGTGTATCGTCAGTCGACAGCTCTTATACAGAAAATGCCTCTAATCACTACCTAAACCTATACCTAGACAGGGTCGATACCAAAACTGAATCGGGAATAACTCGCAAGGCAACTGCAGCGAACTAACTTCCCTTTATACGATGACAGAAAAATAGTACAATTTATAAAGTTAGGTTTATTTTGCACAAAGCAAAGGACACTGGAATTTGTCGATGCTCGGAGCGGGGGAGTAAGCGACAGTATAAGGGAGAGAGCTGACAGGGAGGAGAATCATATAAAAGGTCACTTCTCCTTTTCACCAGCTGTATAAGTAATTCCCCTTCCGTCAGCGTGGTCTCAAACTCCCACTCTCTCTCTCTCCCCTTCTCTCTTTGGCAGGGTCCTAATACTTGTCAAAATATAAACTGTTGCACCTACGTGTTAGGCAGATAATATGAGCGTCAGTCGCTCGAGGCAGCGTCAAATCATTGCTCTATTAGGCCGATCAGAGAGCAATAGTAGCGGGTATAGCTAGGCCAGGTGTGTCCGACTCTCCGGGGACCGTACACCGATATATTATTACTCTACCATGACGTATTTTTTTCTTCCTCCCTCGCCTCTCCAGTCTCTCAATCAATCTATATGCCTTTCTTTTCCTTTCCTTTCGCCGCGTCCAGGTGGGCCGAGTTAAGATATCATCGGCACATTCCGATAATTTTTTTTATGGAGGGAGACGGCTTTGTCAACATGAAATTTCCGACAGGTGAGGTCGCGCGGTAGGATCAGGTGACTGCTATAAAAGAAAGAAACAAAAAGTTTCTGCAACTGTAAATATATAAAAGTTGACTATAGCGAGCAGATGAAGATCAAAATACAACAACAACTTCAGCAACAGCAACAACAGCAACAGTGGCGGCGGCAGCAGTAGCAGCAGCAGCAGCAGCAACATCAGCATCAACAACAACAACAACAACAACAACAACAACAACAACTATTCAAATCATGTGTTAATCGTTACGGCGCCCTCTGTTGATTTAGAATTAACCCCAGGGCCTTCAATGTTTTGTAAGTAGAACAACAAAAAAATCTAAACTAACTTGTGGCTCATGATGATGTAGATGTACAATTCATACTTAGTCAGGCATGTTTATATCCGGAACTACTTACAGTGAGTTGAAGAGTCTTCTATTTCACTGTCGAACTGTATACATACTAATGCCCCATAATCAAACCATTCGCTGTGCGCATTGCGTATAGAGAGCGTATTGCGTACATGAAGTACGCAATGTGCAGATGCAACAGACACGATCATCGTACGACAAGGAGCGGCTGGTGCGGAATTAGTTCTACGAGCAACCCGCCGTGCGTGGCCTAGTATATTATATTGCAGATGACCTTCAAATACGTTTGACCGTGACCTACATCAATCGGACATCTGAGTCCCGAGAAGATAGAGAAAACTCGACTCAATCTTTGATTGAGTCGAATGGTTTTGATCTTACCCCGAGATCAAAACTGTGTTCTGTCTTTGTTTGACTAATTTCTAGATAAATATTGTATCGGTGTGTTTCTACCAGCACTATATTCATATCCTGAAAGTTATACGTAAGTCTGATACCTAATAAAGCCTACTTTTCTCTGTATACGAGCGAGCGTTAGTTGGTGACGAAACCATGGAAGTAGGAAGAGCCTTCCTGCAACCACGGCGAAACTATTATGGATGGTTTCCCGTTCAAGCGTATATACAGCATGGTCATTGTGATGGTAAACCATAGTTTACCGATGATCCTCCATTTATCCCAAAATCGTTTACCGGTACGAGATCACTATATAGAAACGTTTGTTTTTACTCTTAATTTAGACTCCATATTAATTAATGTATACCCTCTTTTTATCCCAGAGGAGATTTTCACAAATACATCCAGAAATTATCTTTCGGGGTTAAATTTTTTTCGATTATCTGGAGAAAAAATTGTATCGCTTACACTGCTGCCAAAATACCCATGATATAATCTTGGTTGTAATGAACACCGAAATCGTTTAAAGTATCAGTGTTGACAAGATCCATTCGGTGTTGTGATTGAGAGAGAGAGAGTGTGGGGGGGGGGGGTCCAAAAAAATGAGGTCTTTGACACAATCTTGCACTTCTCATGCGGTAACATTGGAAACAAAGTATACTCCTGCAACCCTTCGTCTGGCCTGCAAACATGTCATCCAAAACCGGGCCAAACATGTTTGCCCAACGTCCCCCCTAGCGCCGGGGCATCTTGCAGCGCCGACCCGGTGGTCCAGGCTCGTCGAGCTTGGCGGCAGCTAGCTAGGGGAAGCAAAACTTTGCCACACCTTGAATTTGGCTTCTTCTTCTTCTTCTATACTATGTCTTCTTGCCCCACATGAAGGTATTCCGTCATCGTTTATTTTGGGACCATCCCTTTTAAGCAGTGTGTATGACCCCACTTTAAAGGTATGATACATGATTGGTATAGCTATAGGTCACAGAACAGCACTCACACTTTGTCTGATTCAGCATGTACATGAAATAATAAACCTGTGAAAATATGAGCTCATCTGAGTCACGAGAAAATAGCGAAAACCCGACTTAATTTTTCCTTTAAAACATAAAGAATGGTTTTGACCTTACCCCGAGATCAAAACTGTTTTCGGTCTTTGTTTTACTAATTTATGGATAAATACCATTTCACGGGAAAATGTTTCAACGGTATGTTTCTACTAGCATTATCTTCATACTCTGAAAGTTATACGTAAATCTGTGAACATTTATGTTTGGGTATGTTACCAATCATGTACTGTACCTTGACGATCTATACAAGCGGACTTTAACCAAGGGCAGACAGCCAGTGTAACGCAGATTATGTCGTCGTTTTGGCCCATGTCACATGAGACAGTTTGCAGGCAACGTAATGAAGAAATAGCAATTTTTTGACCCCTCTCCTCGTACCCTGCAAAAATTAACATTTTGTGTAGTAACATAAGATAATATTTCAGTCGTATAAGAAGAAAATTCATCAAAGTTGATGAGTCAACATGATGAGCGGGGAAAGGGTGCACAAAATGAGAGTAATTGCTATATATATTAACGTGTTGATGGCGCTCTCTTGACGCCATATTTGGAGGCACGGAAAAATGAAATGATGCCCTCATCAGAGATTTCTTACTACGATCTTTGCAGTTGAGTATAATTACACGTATTTGAATTATGTATAATTTGTTGACTTTGATATTATCTTCCTTGCAAGTGTAATGGGAGTATTTTTTCCAAGTTAACTTAAAGATGGTGTCTAATAGACTTTATACACGGTTCATCCATCTTACATTCGAAGCAGTGCAATCAAACCGAGGCTTGGATTCAAAATAGTCTGGTACCCGTTTTCTCTTTAGACTTGGTAGTATCTTTTTGACCTGGTATATAAGAAAGGTGACAAGATGGATCCGGATTGAATAAGGTCTACACAGATTCCACACTGGTTAGAAAATAATGCCAATTGTAGGACAGTTATATAGAAAGAGTAGCATTTACATAGTAATTAGGAAACCTTTGAAGTAATAGAAGAGTTATAGCAGTTAGACATGTGCAGTAAGAAACAAACAATTAATGTTTAGCCTCACGGGTGTGAAACGTGACCAAGCAGTTCACAAGCAGTTTGTGGGTGCGTCTGGATTTCGTTTTGGGGCTTGTAAAATGTTTGTCCGATTTTTACCACCAAGTTCTCGCCTGTTTTGATTTTTTGTGTTCGGCTGGTCTGACACCGTTGGACATCCGGCTGGTAAACGGCATGAGCCAGCACCAGACGTGTCGGAGTCTCACTCCCCGATGGGCCGGCCGGTCGTCCCGGTGCAGCTTGTCCACCGACATACATCGGTTACAGTGTTGTTACGCAGGGTGTGTATTGGTTTGAGGAAGGCTGATGACTGGAAGGCGGAGTCCAAGGACCCAATTAACCCCGGACTAATTGGTGGGTTGGGGGACGGAGTAAGGAGGGACTGTTACGTCCCACGGCCGCGTTCCCCTCTCGTTCACCGTGCGCCACCACCGAGTCCACCAGCCGGGCGTCTGCGGACAGGGCCTGCCAGCCCAGTCCGTGGCAGCTCCCCCACCGTCCCGTGACACAGAACGTGACAAAGTGGCCAGATTTGTTTGAAGACTTGTGAAAACAGGGTTGATTTTGAGGATTGGGGTGAGGCTAAGAAAGCTTGGTGGTTCATTGGTGACAGGTGTGACAGGACCAATGGAATCTTGTAAGATGTCATGACCTTACTTAGCCTCTGGTCTAACACGCTAACGCTACAAACAATTAACCTTGATATTTCGTATGTTTATTCGCCCTTAGCAATTAACAAAAACCAGTCGAACAACCCCAAAATATTATATTTTATTCAACTTCCTGTCTTGATTTTGACTTAAAAAAAAAACCAAAATGCGATTTCCCAAATGCGTCACAACAGCAGTAACAACAACAACTTACAGCAACATCAACATCAAAAGCAACATCAACAGCAGCCGCAAAAAACATCAGCAGCAGCAACAGCAGCAGCAACAGCAACATCAAAACCAACATCAACAGCAGCTTCAGCAGCAACAGCAGAAACAACATCATCAGCAGCAACAGCAGCAGCAGCAGCATCAGCGCCGCGACAACAAAAACTTTCAGCAAAGCAGCAGCAATAGCAACATCAAAACCAACATCAACAGCAGCATCAGCAACAACAACAGAAACAGCAACAATATTAGCAGCAACAACAGCAGCAACAACAACAACTTACAGCAGCAGCAACATCAATATCAACAGCAACAGCAAATTAAGCAACAGCAACAGCAGCAACACCAACACCATCGATAATAATAATTTGTAAGAACTTTAATGAAAAGCTTTCAGAGCACACCTAAACGGTGTTTTCCCCCAGATCTTTAGCATGTTTAAGTTATAATAATCTACCTTTCAATCCGTTATTTGTTGTAAAACTCGTGGCTAAGGTGCTTTGGAAATTTCCCCTCAGTAAAAAAAAAAAAAAAGAAAGAAATTTCTCAAATACATACATTTCACAAACAGTCTTGTCTCAGACCGTTCTTATTTCCCCTAATCAATCCTAATTCCCATGAGAACAGTAGCAAGCTCGCACCCACTGTTGTGCCCATAAGTTTTGATGACATAATTAAATACATGTAATATACCAGAGGGGTTATTAAGGAATCTAATTACTTAAATCCACGTCAGAGAAAAAGATAATTAATTCGTTAGTCATTGAGTTTGTGTGAGATTCGGATCAAGAATGTCACGGGGCCACTTCCAATCAGCGCACGGTAAAGGGGAAATAGGCTAATCCGTGACCGAGGACAGTATGGCAACATATTGTAATTTGTTTCCAGTATGTTGATTGCAATACTTAACTGTGTGCTTGACATATCACTGGTAATTACACAATTACTGATGTGCATGTTTACAATGTCCTTATGCCTTTGACGTTAATCATCCAATGACGTGGCTTTCACAGAAGTCATTTTTTTTTTGTCTTTTGAGAACAATAGATGATGAGATTAAGTATCTGATTCTCACGACATTGATAAAAAAACAAACATACATCGGATAATTATGGTGAAATACTTGGAATATCTTGTAGGGAAAGGCAAACTATCATAACATGTTTACATGACGTATGGTTCTCGTACGTAAAAGCATGAAGCAATAATTTTACTCTATAGAAGGACAATAGATAGGAGACGTCATGGGACTCTGCAGCATGTATACACTTTATGTCCCCACAACATTTTCATAACAGGTAGGCCTAGTCAGTTTTGTTTCTAAGTGGATATTCTCGAGTATCGTATTATGCTCAAGACATGGCCCTGCTTAGCACAGAAATTTGCTAACCATGAAATTTCTGTTTTGTTCGAATCCCGCTTCAGTCAAATTGTCTTTGTTCAATTTTCAATGACTTAATAAAAACAGGATTAACAACCAAAATGTGCATGTGTTGTGTATCACTTGTGATTGTTCGTTGGGGAAATGGAATTTTTAAATGCGGTTTGTCTTATTAGACATGAACGTTTTTGTGCTCAGCATTTTTTTGTTGATTAAGCAGCTTCATGAAATTGGCCCCTGATGAAACGCAAGTCGGGATGGATTATATACAAACTTGACGTTGTGTTGTCTCGACTTTGTAATTTTGAGTAAGTTCCAACAGCGGATCTAAGCTTGATACCAGTGGTCGACGGTACAGCGCCCTCTAACGGCCGAACATAGTAAGAGCCTCGGATCAAGTTTCGTTAAAACAAAATTGATGGTATTATTTTTTTTTTTAAATCTTGAACTATTATCGACGGTTGCGAACCCAATTTTTCGAGAACATTATGAAAAAATAACAAGGTATTATTAACACACACAATGCAGAAAATGAGTAAAAACATGACGCCCCCACTGCCATGACGAGGAAATGTTCACAGCGTGACGTTAAACATTTATTGACTCTTTCCCCTAACCCCATTTTTTTTACTGCCTTCATATTTTTTGGTCCCCAAAATCATCCCCACGTCATGTCCGATCTGGCACTTGACGGGTGAATTGATGGACTTCTTTTGACAGGGGTACTTCTCAAGTCCGCCCTGGTTCCCTGGGTTCGCGCCCATGGTGTGATGGTATAGGCCCCGCTGGTGAGTTCACCTTATACAGTACACGCACACTAATTTGCCCCTTGAGTTTTGCGGCGCATTTCTTTTTTTTCTTTTTTTCAGGACGAAAAATTCTGTGTGAGGCTTGACGGCTGTTGCATGTGTTGGTGTGAATAACTTGAGCTTTTTATTTCACCCTATTGAAACTTGTGTTTTTTCTACAACACATATAAACAGCAGTCAAGTCCATATACATGAACTTATTCTTTCAAATACGTGGAAAACGACGACGACAAAAACAAACAAACGACAACGACAGCAATTTGTAGCAACGACAGCTGCAGCTGCAACAATGACACCAACAATGACAAAACATAAACAACAACGATGACAACAAAAACACAAGTAGCAGCAACAACACCAACAGCAGCAGCAGCATCAGCTGCAACAGCAGAAACATCAACAACAACAACAACAACAACAACAACAACATCAACAACTGCAATAGCAACAGCAGCAGCAATAAAAACAACAGCAACAGCAACTGCAACAACAACAACAACAACAACAACAACAGCAACAACAGCAGCATCAGCAACAACACAAGCAGCACAAAAAAACAGCTGTTCTATGCACAGGAAATATTGTGTCGCTTCTTTGGAAGCTTCTTTGGGTCTTTTACGGAATGAGGCAGCTTGCCTTGCATTTTGCTACCGCCATTTTGTGTCCGAAATTAAATGAATGGCTACATTCATACATTGTGAACCTTGAGCCTTTCTTCGGCAATCTTTTCATTTCGTTTGAGGGCCTCAAATGGCGATAGTCAACTTTAAGTCCCAAGCCTTGCCTTTAAGCTTGGATAATTAAAAGGTTCATGGTTAGGTTGAACTTGCTGTTCGACTCTAAAACTAACTGAGTTCGACTCTAAACTCGAGGCAAGAACTCCAGGCCTATAATTGCACACTACGTCATCCCGTGATTCCCATTGGATGGAAAGAGAAGAAAAATGAAATACGTAATCAAATTAGCATACACTTTCTCGACCTATCGCTGAACAGTGGCCATCTTTCTCTGGCGTTCATGATCGCACAGTGTCCAACGATCACCGCGCGGTTGAGGTATTTTCTCGTCCGAGGCGTTTTTAAATGCCGGCCCGCTGTGCCGACCTAATCGCCCTATGCCACTGGCCCCCTGGGATGTCAACAATCTGCCTCATCACACCGGACCGGACATCACGGAGGGAGGGGATTAAATAGAGATGGAGAGAGAGAAAAAAAGATGCTGGATTTTAACATTATCCTTTCAAATAGAAATTGACACAGCCAGTTTTTATGGGATTTGAAGAGAGTGGTCGAGATTGTGGAGAGTTAAAAGTCCGGTAAATTGGCAGGAATGCAGACGGGGATCAGAGGGGAGGAGTGACCGGTAGGGATCCCGGGCAGTCCGTGGTGATGTCCGCTGAGGTGACAGCCGTCTCGGAAATTAAGTTTGAACGGTGGATTAAACAGCCTGCCAATATTAAGGGTATAATCCAGAAGAGGAAGAAGAAAAAAAGTTGAAGGAGTGCCCACTCCACTGACTCGTGTTTCACTCTTGGTTTTGCTAATTGGGAGAAATTTGTCAATTTGTCGATCATTGCCTTTTGGTAATTTGAGTACGTGTGATTATATAAAATACCATTATGGTCGTATCCCATGGTTAACTTTTGTTGTAACTATACTGTGAATAGGTCAATACAAGTACAAACTGCTGCAAACTGCTCATCAGCCAAAAATGACCTGAAATGTATAAAATGCTTGGAGTTAGGACGGCCTGACGTGCCTTCGATCTTAGCCTTTGAGAATGAGACTGATAACATCGAAACGCATCATGCCCTTCTTACGTCAAACATTTTATACTATGAATACTAATTCGTTTGACCTTATAACTATTCAGGTTAAAACATTTGCGTTTCAAATCTAGGATTGAACACTGCTTTCGTGTTTGTGGAACGGATCGGTCTTTTCGTTGCGATTGTAATTCTATTACCTCGTTAACGAAATGTCGCACGCTCATTTAAGTCTGGTTTTTCTTTCAAATTATTGAACAATATATGACTCATACTTATCTATTTCCATTCAAAAAGGCTCAATATTTAGTGAATTCCTCTAAACGTTTTATCGGTTAGCGGTTAGCGCTTAGTGCAAGGGGTTCGAGATCCGGTTCACTTTTCGTCACGTATAAAAGCGACAAACTCACTGTGCGAAGCAAGAGAACTGTCGGTCGAGACCTTCGGTTTTATACAGACTCCACGTATACCGGAAAACGGATAAAGAACTATTCTTATCCGAAGTAAGTACTTTTGTGTCAAAGTGGTTACTAGACCACAATTTCATGATTGTTATTGCAACGTTGTAACTAAACAAAGAATGTGGGATTTTAGTTTTCCGGTTTCTTTTCATCCCTTCGCCTTTCATGCAAGTTTTTACATTTCCCCCTTGACTATTGCATTACTTTTTTCATCTTTTTATACATTTTATGAAAGAAACAATTCTGCATCTGTTTTTCTTTCTCCTTCTTTCTGCTCGTGTGTGATGAAAGTCGACGGCAAAGCGATCTCGGTTGAAAATGTGAGAGAAACACTCTTCTCTAAAAAAAAAAAAAAAAAAAAGCACAGGGACGGGAAAGTTGCAACCCAGCTCCCCGAATCCAAAGTGACAACCACCCCTGAATCCCCGAGCAGCGAACAGTACTCACGGAAAGGTTAAACAAACACGGAGTCATCGCCTGGAATCAGAAGCAACAAAACCCCACTCCCCTTCGACACTTTCTCTCTCCAAAAAAAACTCTCCGTGCCTCCGTCAAGAAAAATTGAAGAAAAAAAACTGAAAATGATTTTACTCAGTCGAAGATTGAAGAAGTTTAAAGCCTCGTTGAATGAACTGTCAGAGTGAGACGTGCTGAGATGTCAAGGAAGACGGGGAGAAAAGGAGCCCAAGCCCCGGTCGACGGACTAGCAGTGTTTATACTGTACCCCTGCTCGGAGGCGCTAAGGTGCCCCCCTGGTCGGGCAAGGAGGCGGTGTTGTTTCTCATTTGCACGGCTCACCGTGGGCCTGGCACCCGGTGCGTGCTCCGTCTAATCGCCGCTCCGGTAAAATCATCAACCGAATGTCAGTCTTAATAGTCCAGACACGAGTTGACATCGCGTCTGGATAGACATGGATCGCTCTCTTTCTTTCTTTTTATTTAAATCCCAGGGAAAAAGAAGCAAATTGATACCATGATTCAACTGTCGTACAGAGCGCCCTCTGTGAAGTGATCAAATACCGTCCATGTTCTCAACATTTGTATTTTTGCCGGTTCTTACTCACAAAATCTAGACTTGGGCCTATTTCCTAAAAAGTGATTAAAGGTAGTGTCATACTCTGGTAGGAAACAAAAACCGTCACAGATTTATTTATAACTTTAAAGGTATGAAGATGGTGCTGGTAGAAACGCATACCGTTAAAAAAAATCCCCCTGAAATGGTGTATTTATCAAGAAATTAGTAAAAGCAACGACCGAATAATATTTTTTGATGTTAAAATAATGGTGAAAAGTTTTAATAATCTCGTGGGCGTTTTTCACTGTTTTCTTAAATGTTTTTCACTGTTTTTTTCACTGTTTTCTTAAATGTACTGGACTTGAAAATTTCACAGATGGCTGTTACTGTATCTTCCTTGATATTTTTTGCCCATGAATCTGCATTTCTTCGACAAAAACCAAAGCAAAGTATGAAATTACTTTTGAGAAATTTGCTGTCACAACGTTTTTACTAATAATTTTGTCTGAATTCCTTCGGCCTTCAGTTATGCTAGGAGAACCTGTTTGCGCTTGAAATCGCAAATGTAAGTCGCTTGTAAAGATCATCCTATTAGAATTAATTCATATAAGAGTTGAAAATGAGCTTATTACCCTGTTTGCTTAGCACGCAACAGCGAGCATGATTCGATTAGACTTAACACAAGTCGATTCGTCACCTTAATGTAAGTCTCCATATTATACGGGGATCGGACTTGATTTACAGACACGCTTGACCCAGAAACCAAGATTTGTCTCCGACTGAATTGCATTGCAGGCCGGGTAAGACGGAATGAAGAAGTGGAACGCCGATTGTTTTTCGGTTTGTCTGATTCGAAAGATAATTGAACTCTTTCATTTGAATTTGTTTTACCAAGGATTATTATTCGCGTGGTTTTAAATCGTTCGCAATTCTTCTTTTGGTGGGTTGCTATTCTGTATACGAGCGACAGTCATTATGGCCTCCACACTGAAGTTACAACGAATAACCGAATAATATAGGTTTTCCCGGTCATTTTCGGCAAATGAGCGGACAATTTAAACGCTGTGTCATTCCATTTCGCGTGAAACTGCAAGGCACCTCAAAAAAGTCATTCGATTACAATTCATGTGCAAGCAAATGTTCATAAGCGTCAGACGAATAAAAAGAATCGCCTTTCAATTTAAAATTCCATTCGGAACAGCATTCAAATTCGCCACGGCTTTTGGCAGCGTGCTTAATTGAATACCGATTTTGCATGGCTAAACTGAGCGACGTTTGAATTTAATTGAAATGCAATGCTATATAAATACGGATGCATCAAAGTTAAAACCGAGTGACGGTTTCAACCGAGGAGGGCAAAAACACGTCAACACGAATGCGTGAAAATGAAATGGGCCACTCATTTGCCGAAAATTGCTGGGGAAAACCTATACTTCTGCAGTTATTCGACCCATGCAGTCCTACTTTATCGATTATACGGTTTCATCAATTAATGATTCCAACGGCAATGTTAATTAGACAGTCACATGCCACAAAAAGACGAGTAAAACGGCAAAAAACTTTGGCCCGCGTTGGGTGAAAATTTCACCCTCGTAAAACGGTAACAGGGAAACCATATCCTCTTTGTTGCTGTAGCATGCATGGAAACTGCATGTTCTTTTTTTTCTTTCGTGACCGTAAAAAACCTTCCTCCAAAAAGTTATACTTTCAGTCTTTCCAAAAAAAGAAAAGAAATTGGTATAAGGGGGAGGTGGGTTGGTGGGATTTTTTTAAGGGTAGCATTATAATCGGGGAAGTGATTGTATTTCTAGACAAACGGCTGTCACTCACTGGGACTCGCCGTCAAAAGGGAGTTTTGTCCTGGCCTCTTTGCCGAGTCTAAATATTGACTTAGAGAGAGTAATCTGTGCATTCAGGCTGGGCGGGTTAAGGCTTTCCCTAGGGTCGAGCACCGCGGCTCGCTGGACCGGTAAGACGGGGGCACGGGCGGTTGTTCTCGGCCCGGTCCACCTGGCTTCTCGCGGTGTGTATAGGTGACGAACTCTCTATGTAACTTTTTTTACGTGATAGATTTTCTCGGATTTTGTTTTTGTTCGTAATATCCAGGGCACTGATTGGAAGAATATTAAGACATTAAAGATGAATGATTTTCATTAAATGATAATAATTTCTGTTCGACATTTCGGTCATTTAAATATATACTTTCCAAAATGCTTAATATTCGTGAATTATGCCAGCAATAAACGTACTTTGATACGAAAAAATTGCTATGTGTGTCTGTCACTATAGGCCTATACCGGGTCCACCACCAAACCACATTGTGTATTGAGACGTTCGGAATAGGAAAAAATCCAGACACAATTGAACAATTCTGATGGATTTAGAACGCTACAAAAACCTACAAAATGTTTGAATGACATCTGTATTTGGTGGTGGGGGTAGTGCAGGGGGTTTGTGTGGTTTAATTTTTCTTTATTTTGGCGTTTCTGCTATTGCGTTAGTAATGTTGACCGGGTATAGCTTGGTGGTTAGGCATACATACCGCTAGGCAGATTCGGTGCCGTCTCTGCCCCGTTATCGCTGGCCGAGTTTCCCCCACCAACAAACCGAGTTACGGACTATTTCGCAGTGGTTACACAATGTGTCCCCAAAAAAAACCCGATACCCGTTTTCACAAAATTATGAAAAGAAATAATTGTATGTTTTCAGCTATTTGATTCACCATCTCACTGGGTAAATTCTGACCATATTTCAATGCAATCTATGCGTGCATCACCGAGCAATTACTGATTGTCTTGAAAAGTCCATTTTGCTACCAAAACGAGTGACAGTGTTGGTTATCTTAGTGGTGATCTGTGTGTAGTGAATGTGGGCAGCCGCGTCTAGGGGAGATTTACAGATCACAACTAAGAATGTTAAGATGAATCTCCGAATGAGGTAAGAATACACACGACAAATGCTTACGAATCAATTAAACCACGATTCAGTTACGATGTCTAGGACTGCTCGACTCGATTTTGTTACAACTTAACAAATTCGTGGTCAAAACCTTGAACAGCTCAAAACTTTTGCCACGAATTTCCGATCTCTCACAAACTGAATTCTGACCAATACGAAATACTTAAGAGCTTCAAGAACTGATTACGATTGAGATACAAATGCTCAAATCGGTCAATTCGTGGCAATTCGTGTGATTCGTAGCCTGTGTAGAGAGGGGGCATAAGGACTGGCGTTTGTATACAAAGCGAGTTGAATTAACTCCCAAACACCTTGAAAATTATCTCATAAACAAGCTTTAAATTCCACTTTCCTCCGACTTCAACTTTTCGATATTATCATGATCATATCCCTTTTAAAGATTGCTCTGTGTTCAATTTATATGAGTGATCTGACGGACCAAAGCATGACCCAGCCGCGCCGTGCACAGCCTCTCCACCCCATCGGTAAAACCGGCCGAATTCCCCATTGTCTTATCAACGCATTTCCCGGTGAAATCGGTAAACAAAATAAATAAGATTTATGCCCATTTCTGGGAGAAATCTCACAGATTTTGAAGTTGGACGATGATCGAAATGAGTTAAACCATCCGATGTCTGAAATTGATCTAATTGACTTACACGAAAATTACCAAGACTCCGCATGTCCATTTGAAATTGAGATGAATTTTGTATTTAAAAAAAAATGGAGCCCAAACATCATTTTAAAATTTGAAGAAAAAAATATTAGGAGGAAAACAAACTAATTCGAAGAAGAGCTGCACTGGTGCTTAGTCAATATCGCCAATAGTCTTTCGCGGTAAGTCTGTCAGAAGGCAGCTACTAGGAAGGATTCGAACTCGGGACCTTCTGCTTGATAGTGTGGGCCACCTCTCTGAAAGAAAAGGAATCAAGTTTTCGCTGAAGGTCGATAGGAAAAGCATTCACAGCACCTTCACTCCAGTGCGAACTTTTTGTGATGCCCCCTACCCCCATTGGTATCGAAAGAGTCCATGTTGAAATGAAGCAATTGCTGTAAAGTGTCTTGCTTAGAGACACAATCACTTCGATCAACGAGTGGGTGGGCTCATCGACGGGCCCCACTCTGCCGTTTCACATCATTCATCCTGTCTCTGAAATCTCGTGCCCGCGACGGCCCATCAGTACATAGCTGTTTTGACTCATCATCCCTCCAAATTATGTCTTGATTCTTGACGGAGCCTCAGTTAACACGCCGGCTATCATATTTTATTATGACTCCTGATATTAACACTGCTGTCATTTCCAATCGTTTGATGTGATGAAGGCATCGATTTAAAAATGTTTCATGAGGGAAACGACTGCGAATGTGCGATCGTTATTTAAAAGATAAATAGATGGAACATTTCAAGTATAGAGGACACCGTCACTAATAAAATGCTTCAACATTCCGTGGAGTCGTCCTGAAATTTGAAAAAGAACGGATAAATATAAAATCCACGCTAGAACTTGGTACCATGGTTTGGTTTGGGGTTTATCAAAACACGTTATATATACTTTATTCTTCTAACTTCATTTTTTTCTCTCCTTATTTTGCATTTTCTTTTTAATATTTGTATATACCTCTCGGTTGTCAAGTTTAACCGGAACCTCCAGCCAAGTCACCAGCGGAGATGTAACTCTAGCCCCCTCTTGCTGCTGAGGGGAGGAGAGCTGCGATCCACGGCCATTTTTACAGCTGTTTCTGAAAGGAAAAGCAAAATAAGGGAAAAAGAGAAGAGAAACAACAGCTGATTGACGTATAGTACAAATCATGACATTACGGTGTCAACCAGCCGACGGCCAAGAATCATCATCGGTGGCAATATTTTTTTTGTATCTCTTATTTAAAAAAAGAAGACGAAAAAGAAGAAGAAAAATACTATAGAAACCTCACGGATATGATGTGGCATTGCTGCGCCAGCTCAGTCGACGCTTTAGGCAGATTTGGGGGACTTAATGGGGGTCACTCTCCGTGACCCCGGCACAGGGTGCACTGACCTTGCTTGACCTTTTTCTTTTATGGTTGGGGGTTGAAATTATATCGTGTGAAGCACTGTCAAAAAAGAACAAACTTGCAGTGGAAATCAAACATAGTCTTGCGTGAATTTAATTCGTTCCTCTTACATTTTGTTCTTTAAATTTGTTGGGAAGGCTATCGTACGTAGTTGACCCACGGAGGTCGGCAGCTTTGTGTGGGATTCCAATATAGTGCAGTGATCTCCACTGACTCCCTGATCGACAGGCAGGTGTCGACAATGCTACAATGCTCGACAGACTCCGAAACAAACCCCAGGTACACATATGTTTACAGGTTGTTTCTTTAAAGTGTTGTTTTTTAATGTTGGTCAATACAGTCGTTTCACATTAGTGCGCTGCCATGAGTTTGCAACGAAATGGCCAATTTGTCGACAAAATAAATTCGCGCATTGTGATTGGCCAATGCGTTGCAAACTCATGGTGGCGCACTATTGTGAATCGCCCTTATATTAATGTTATTAGACACTGATATGTTTCTTGGTCACACACATACCGTTTAAAATGTCCCACCTGAAATGCTGTATTTATCTAGAAATGAGTCAAACAAATTAAAGACGGAAATCAGATTTGATCATCGAGATCAAAACTAAAAATTTGGCATCCCAATTGCAACGGTGTTTTGTTGTTTTCTACTGTTTCCAATGCTCAATTGAGCTGAACATTTCACAGGTTTGTTTTTATTCCAGGACAAATCAAATTATGAACAGACCGCAGCTGTTCCATCAACTTTATTCTTATAGTATGATACTATACCTTTAAAAAGCGAGTTTTCTTATGATGTGCAGCGATAATGAAGATCATAATCTAACTATTATAATTACCGATAATGGGTACTTAGGGAGACATTCCCATAGGGACGTGCACACGACTTTACTTACCTTTTTCTAAACATCCTCCAAACCAATGAACTTGAAATTGAAATACATGTATGTTCACATTGAGAGCATTCTCTGTCTTCTATCAAAATATGGACAGTAAAAATAATTATGTCTTTAAGATGTAGAACAATTTTTGGGGAGACAACAAAATGTCTCCCTATTGACCGGTGTCTCCCAAATGTTATTAACTTTCAGATGCTAACTTGTCTCCCTGTTATGCAATTTAGAAAAATAGTTCTATTCATTCTTGAAAAAATAATGAATTCTGTTGAACTGAAAGTTATTTATTTATGTCCGGAAAAACGAATCCTTTGAAATGAGTACATGTATAAAGTTTTGATAGATGCTGTAGCGTTATTGATAACATCTTCTTCACTGTAAATGGTTTGTTGTTAAGCAGTCTTCCGTTAAGATAACTGTGTTTTCTAAACACGATTGGGCAACATGAACAACAAAATGGAGCGGGGATTTTCTCTGCATTGCCTTGGTTGTGGGGACAAAATCGTCGATGTCTTTTAATTGGTTGTAGTAGGCTCTTCGGAAAAGCACCTGTCCAGAAGACTGATGATCTGTCAGTGGAAGGGATGATGCGGCTGTAAGTTCATCATTTAGTGCCGGCCCCATCACGGTCCTCTCTCGTGCCGTGTATAAAGCAAAGTCGATTGAGACAACAGGATGCGAGGATGATTCGTATAGTAGTCAGGTGAGGCACGGGTATGAAGGTGAGCTCTTGTACCTCCATGAACGGCCGTCACTCAGCCGATGAGCTGCTCAAGTGCATCGGGGTTGGTCGGGGCGATTCTCTTCACAGTGTAGGCCTAAATAATACCCAGCGAGGTGTTTTTTCCATACATTCGGCTTGACTTTGTTTTTTTTCCTTCTTCTTCTTCGTCTTGTAGCTTAAGGCAGAGATTTTCTGACACCGATCCAGACTCGCTTTCAAAATACCGTAACCAAAGGACCGTTTACAAGTTGAAATGACCACTTACGACTGGACAATACTGGACCACTTGTGGTTTGTTGTTTCACGTGAATAGCACTGTTCTCCTCATTCGACCAGTGTGCCAGATTAAATTGCATCTATTGAAAACACCCATCATTTTTTTTTTTACTCTCTCTCTCTCTTTCTTTTTCTACCACCTCAAAAAACCAACTGGAAGCCCCCGAAAATGCAGTCCATGTTGCTACTCGAAGTGATAGAAGAGTGAAGAATCGGGCCTGAGGCGAGTAAATATGGGACTTTGTATCAAAAACCTGGCCTCGAACAAAGCTCGCCACCAGAACCCTTAGCCAAGCTCACTCACAACCAAAAAGGAACCATTGAAAGAGAAAATAATAAAAGATAGGTTTCACATGCCATGGTTTACTTTGCAAAACAAGGGAAACGCTGACACTATTGTAAGCTCACTATGCCCCGTCATCTGCTACTGTTTTTTCCTCTCTTTTTTTGAGAGGGAGGGTTTTCTTCTCTAAACTCTGTCTTATTATACGGTTTCTCCACCCATTCAAAACAAGAGCGGGGGGAAAGTCTCAGGGGTACCCCCTCGCCCCTCTGCTCGGGATAGCCCTTGCCTAAACGTTTGGTCCCCACCGTGGACTGTTTCTCTGGAGTTTGAATACCGTGGCCCGCGGGGATGGGCAGGTGGAGTGATTGACAGTCTGGATTGGTTTGGTGCCCTACCTCAGGGACATAGTTCCGCACATTCTGGCTTTTGTCGCCGGGGCGTTCAGGGAGCCCTCGCCGAGCGTTCCTCGGTAAAGAGAGGCCGGGCAGCTGCCGGCTGGGTTGCCGTTCGTCTGCAAGCTAGCGAGCTATGGCAATACCCGAGCGAAAAGAACACAGAGGAGGAGAACAACCATGCAGTCGTTCTGCCATGAAGCAACCACAGACTAGCCAACCGAAACAAACTCTCAACTCTCCCGAGTCAATGAGGACTACGGTGCGGTCCTTGTCATTTCTGACATGAAAAAAAGAGAGCAAAAGCACAGACACCAGTCACTTCACTCCGTATACCAACACCAAGCACCGAGGCACTGCCTACTACAAACTAGAATGACTCCTGTGAGTTTTACGAGAATATAAGGCGAGCGGCGCAGACGCAGCTTTTGTCCAGGACCAGACGAAATCGACACATTTCAATGAAGACAAAATAATGACCGAAAAGAGAAAAAGAAAACGGGAGAGAGAAAAAAAAAACATAACAAGGCTTGCAGATGGCCAGTGGGTACAATTTCATACGCCATAATATGCAACACCTGCTGTAGAGACACAGGGGCTCTTGTACCCACACCGAGCCCAGTTCTCGGACAGTTTCCAAAAGAAGGGGAAAACATTGATTATTCGAAACACGACCGCGAATTAGGGGTTGTGAGACGGCGAGCCATTCACCATCAGACTTGTGAATTGTGCTGCAGTGAGAAAATCGTGCACTCGTATGGAAACAAAATAATCTGGGTTTGACCTGGTTTTCCCGGAGTTCAAAGCTCCTTATATCTATGTTCAATGTAGTTTTACCGTCTTTTATTTTGTTTTCATTTTTAAAATCATTTTTTTGTTTTAAATACCCGAACGGCAATTTTATTTAGTTAATGGTCTTGTTATCCTGATGGTTCTCTTCGATGTTATATCATAGCCTTCTGAGTAGATGAAGATGAAGGAGGTGAATTAAACAGCATTTTGATGAATTACTTTCAAAGGGGTTTTATCCCTTATTGATGTTTACATAATGTAGTTTGGGACAGCAGCAGCATTAATAGTCTAGCAGCAGGCTAGCAGCACAAACAACAGCAGCATCAACAGCCTAGCAGCATCAACAGCCTAGCAGCATCAACAGCCCAGCAGCAGTACGGCAGTGGCAACAGACGCAGCATCAATAGTCTAGCAGCAGGCTAGCAGCACCAACAACAGCAGCATCAATTCAGCCTAGCAGCAGCATAGCCAGGGCAACATCAGCAGCAGCAATAGTCTAGCAAGAAACTAGCAGCATCAACAGCATTAGCATAACAGTCTAGCAGCAACATCATCAGGCTAGCAACATCAACAGCATCAACAGCCTAGCTACAGCAGCATAGCGAGAGCAACATCAGCAGCATCAACAGACTGCAGCAGCAACATCAACATCATCAACCGCCTAGCTGAGCAGCATAGCGAGAGCAACATCAGCAGCATCAACAGACTGCAGCAGCATAGCAAGATCAACATCAGCAGCATCAACAGCCTAGCTGCAGCAGCATAGCGAGAGCAACATCAGCAGTATCAACAGACTGCAGCAGCATAGCAAGATCAACATCAGCAGCATCAACAGCCTAGCTGTAGTAGCATAGCGAGAGCAACATCAGCAGCATCAACAGACTGCAGCAGTGTAGCAAGAGCTGCATCAGCAGCACCAACAGTCTAGCATCAGGCCAGCAGCAGCAACATCTACCAACAGCCTAGCAGCATCGCCTTCATCTATATTATCATCATCAGCAGCAGCAGCAGCAGTGCAACGCTGGCGCCCCAGCAACAGCAACAGCAACAGCAATAGCAACAGCCTAGCACCAGCAGCAGTCCGTATGAACCACCAGTCCCAGAACATCGCATACAAATAATGATAAGCATTTTGTTGTCCCATGTATTAATGATTTTCAAAGAATGTATGTCTTTGTCACTTTTGGAAAAGTACATTTACTCTTGGTATTTTGAAGTAGGCCCATTCGTGAACGCCATAATTTCACTGTCTTTGTAGAATAGCGCCCTCATCGTTACTTTGTAATGGTGAGCCGTAAAGACTAAAAAGCCATTGGTGTTGCAATAGAGTCCGCCTTGGCTTCAGATTTTAGATATAAAATGGCCGCTTCATTGTGTACATCGTGCAAGAGTGCAGAAATAAGCCAATTGTTTGTATTCAATGATATATTATCGGGAATTAGGGGCCTATGCATTCGACAGTCTTGTGAAGTTGTGAAACTAGTCACAGCGCCCTCTATGGTGCTAGAAGGTTTTTTTTTCGTGTTATGAACTGTAATGCTGACACAAAGGCGTTGGATGTCAGTGCATGGGTTCTCATGTGAACGCACTATATTACATGTACTTATGCTCAACCTGTAACTAGTGCTGGCATTGAGCCACTAGCTAATCACAAGAGGTTCAATAGTTTGTTTGTAATTCCTCGAAAATCAACTATTGTTGATTACTTGTCTCTGCGAGACCTCTTGCTGACAATGTCATTACTGTCAACTTATGCTGCAGAACTGCATGGCATAACACATTAAACAATCCTCCACTTGCATCGCTTCAGATGACTTGTTTCATTCGGTGGTGGGGCGCCCTCTTTTGTCAGTCTCATATAAATCATTTTTGATAATAATGGCACTGAACCTACACAGAGGTTCACATTTCGTATCCCCTCCCTCACTAGACGTGTCTTTTTTAAGTGCATCTCCCCTTATTAACACCGATAAATGGATACAGAAATACAATTAAATAAAGGTAATTATATCTAAAGGTACAGTCTTGATTGAAAAGAAATGGGAAAAAAAAAAACTCATTTTGATCAACAGAGGGCAGTATTTCAAATTACTGGCAATTATTGTATTATCCTCACGGACGTCATAATAAAAAACCTGGACTGGCAATACTCCCTATAGCCCACATTGTCACTGAAGCCACAAGCATCCGTCTTGGAGGGCCAAATACAAAGGTAATACAAAGACGAGCTCACCATTGTTAGTTAAATCCACCTGACAACAATAATTACCGCAATGTATCTGGCACGGTAAGATGGTCGCCGGCCGGGCTTCAGTTGATACAAAAGCATTCCAAGTCCAGATTTTTTTTATATACGTCCGTGATTATCCTTTATTATCCAAGATTACCGACTGTTATAGCGCCCTCATTAAAATAATAGGCGGTATCGTAATAACCAGAAGGTCCGTAAAATGAAGAGTTTACCACGGTACCTTTGATGTTATTTCGTCGCCGTTTCGGTCAACACTCTTCGCAGTGTTTCGTCGCACAACGTGTATGATGTCCGAATACCCTTTCATTTCTTGCATACAGATAATTGTTTTGATACAACACGCCCATTATTCCAGTTAAGTACAAACCAAAGAACAGTTATCCTGCAATCGATATCGATCATTACAACCCTGCGAGAATGTTTGCTTCACGGGTTATATTGCTCGTCTTCGCTGTGTAAATCCAGCAACAAACCTGCCGAACGGCGCCACCAAGCAAATAATAGAACAACAAGTGGGTGAGAACTGAATCCTTGCTCGCCGCCAGAAGATAAAAACCATTGAGGAAGGAAAAGACAAAACGTCGCGGTCCTTTTTGAAATACATGTACAAACAAAGGACAGTGTGACGTCTATTCTGCCTCTAAGCAGTAAAAACATTGACACAGTGTCCCATCTCCTAGGTTCTTCAAACGTTGACATTATTTCTTAAACCCAAACCGGACCATGGATAAATTGGATAAGTGCAACTCTCACATGGGTGAGATATTTTGTTTTTTTAATCGCGAGCCTTTGATGCTTGCAATGAAAAGGATAGGAGCTCTTCACAAAGGATTTCTTTTCTTCAATAATCTTAAGACTAGTTCTGAGGGGGGTATTTACGACAATGAGACGGGTTTGTTACTGCGCTATATGAGTCGATTTCACACTCTTAGTTAACGGTGCCTTTAACTAAAATTAAACACTTATCCAACATAGGGCTGGATAGCTCAGTTGGTACTTGGTAGAGCTCCGATACGGTATTCCCGAGATCGCTGGTTTGAATCCAAATCCAGTCATTTTTTCTTTGTTCACTTTTCGATAAATTAAAACCTAAATAGTTACTCGCAGCTGAGGAATACGAATTCATATGACACTTTTTTTCTGCCGAAGAATCAAACAATGTTTTTGAGCGTTCGGGCACGGTGTGAACGTGCTTACGCCCTCTACCGGCGAAACACGGATAATGCCACCGGGACCAAACAAGAAGGGGGGAAACTTGAATACAAATTATAAATTACGGTCTTTGTCAAATTGTCATGGTAACTGAACAAACAAAAAATACCGATTCATAGCTACTACCGTGACGTCGTCATCTTCCTCGGGTGTTTAAGTTTTATAACGGCAATGGTTTACGTTTACGCTTGTCGAAAAGTTTACTGGCGTTTGGCCATCACAATCAGAAAACAAAACCGCCAAATCTCGCTTTTGTCAGTTTTGTGTGTGTTTGGGGGGAAACCGCTCCCCTCAAACGTGTTGCCAAACTGGATTACGTTTGAATAACGTCAGTGTGTATATTTGCTTGATTCTTATTTTCTTTTTGTCAAGAGGACCTGCCGTCCACAGCCGACAAGGGAAACAACAGGGTATTGACTTAATGAAGGACCGAGGGTTTGTTTAAATTCGCGGAGTGTATTAAGCCGTGTGTAGCCCAGCTGGCTGACGGCCGGTATAGCGGTAGAAGCATGTGTACAATCATCATGAGTTATCGAAGTGTGATGAAAAAGGGGCCAAAGTTCATGACACGATTCGTCGTAGTTTTATTATTTTATTCCTGAACCTTCTAACATAAAAACAACTTAAATATAAATTTGAACTAATATTGTCTTCATTATTCCGGGCAGGGATGTATCTATCGTTTTTCAGTGGTCCGTTTCCCTGTGGCGAGCAGTAAGAGTTACTTGGTGTAATCAGGAATTATTTTCATACTTTGGTTTTCGTCAAAGAAATACAAATTTCGTGGGCAAAAATATCAAGGAAGATACAGTAACAGTCATCTGTGAAATTTCCAGTCCCATACGGTGCTCATTTTTCGAGAATACAGTGAAAATGGTTCACAGTATTTTTAAATCTTTTCAAACGGATTTTTGATCGTCCGAAGATAAACATTGTTTTTGGTCTTTTCTGGATAAATACAACATTTCAGAACGGCACATCTACAACCACCATCCTGTAAGTTATAGGTAAATCTGTAAAGACTTCTGTTTCGGTATGCTACTTAAGTATGACTGTCTTCCTCCATGGTTATAAGTAATAAGGTGGTGAAGCAGAAAGACTTAGCTATTTAGGAGGGTCGGCAATGAGTCTACTGAACGGGTCCTACATTCCTAAATCATTCCAGTATCCATTGTTTACCAGATCATATAGAACCAAGATCAATGGCGTGCATTCCCTGGCCTGGCTAAATGCACTGAAGAAGTTCTCCGTGTAGCGTAGCAGTCCGAGGCATACTTCTCCGATGGAATCTCATTGCCCGATGTTAGGCCATGGAGGAAAATTTCTTCCTTCATGGTTAGACCTGACGGTTTTCCTCGAACATTTTACTGTTCCTTGATCTGTGAAATGCGGTAGTCACCACAGTAGCAGCATGGAGCTGCCTGTAGCTCTATTGGTAGCAAGGACGGTTGCAGAGCACTCGCAGCCCAAGAATCTCTTCAACCGGTCAGCGGCTTACCAACTCTGGAATGCAAGGAGGACAAACACCCATATCCAGGGTGCATGCCATGCGTGATATGCAAGGCTTAAACCTTTCGTGGAAAATCTAAACACGACGTGTGTTTTTGTACTGTACTCTTGGACCAGTGTTGAAGGATGCCAAGCAAGCAACCAAGGACAGCAGAAAATGGCACAACACACTATTCAGGATTCAAGGTAAACTATGATCCTTTTAGCAATGAGCATTACGAATAAATCGTGATCCTTGAAATTTTAAACTTTCCTCGATTAATTATTGGTGCGATGAAGCAGTTTTGTTTATTTTCATTCTTACAAAACTTGAATAATACTGTCATAACTCTTCTAGTTTAAATGTTATCCATAAACGTTGTATGATAATGGTTGAGGGTTATTTATCAGGTTTTTCGCACAGTAGGAGAAATGTTAAAGGAAAATATCACATGATCAATTACAGCTTACAAATGGCGAGAATCGAAATCTGGATAAAAAATGTTACATCCCCAAACAAGCAAAGAATATTCAGAATGTTTTACAATATTTCATAAAAAAAGTGATAATAAATCATTTTCGTATCTAGGTTTCGGATCAAAAGTTTATAGGTAAAAGCTTTGCCTTCCGAGTCCGGCATCTGAACGCATTAATGAAATTACATAAAGGGCGCCCTCTCTAATACTACACCAAAAATAAAAATTATTTTGAGTTCGAAATAATTTAACACTGCCGTTGGGGGCGGGTTTGGACCCAAGTCTTAGCCTCGTTGTGAATGTGCTTAACTTTTTTTTAATAAACAGATATTTCAGACATTGAAAAATGAAACGTGCTTTGAATAGTTTTTGAAATGTTACCGCTACAAAGCTATTATACCGCCCTCATGCGGCGAGCAATAAATTTGACTAGTCTTGTTCACTGAGCTCAGTGGTCTTGTTTCGTCTTATTGTGATTATGTGCTAGTGAATTATGACATAAATACGTCATGTGTAAACAAGAATACAAAAATAATAGCGTGAACAGTCTTAGGCTAGTTAAATTTTGGGCCACCGGGGCTTCAGCTTTATAAATTCCTCATTATATTCTATGTAGAAAATAGCCTCAATTCAGCCGTAGATAATGTCTTCTGACCCGACCGCGACCAGGCCATGTCTAAGGCTGCATCCGAATTTCTTGGCTTCGGCTAGAAACAACACGCATGTCAGTGGGAATTTGGCTGAAGCCACAAGACTAACAAGATACACGTGTAATTTCAAGCCGTAGCCAGGTAATACGGATCCGACCTGTAACCCTTTACTTCGACAAGCGCGTAGACGCGTAAGATGTTAGGGCGCCCTCACAGTGGTGCAGCTGTTTTAAGTTAAAGGGATGTCTTTGCGACAAAACCGTTGCTGATAGTGAAAGCACATTATGTAGTCCATCATATACCTTAACTGACAAACCTGTAGAAGTTTGAGGTCAATCAGCCATCTGGGTCACGAGAAAATAGTGAAAACCCGTGTACACAGAACTGTACACATTTCAACGAATGAATAAAACGCTTCGAGGCGATTTATTCCAATCGGAAAATAGTTTCATTTATTTCCAACGAATAGGGCATTTCAGACAAAAAACATTTCATGGGATGTTTTCTCCTATCATCACCATTATACTGTGTAAGTTTTATGTGAATCTGTGACCTTGAAGACAGTGTATTTTGTCTTACCAATTCTGTACCATCCCTTTAAGTCAATTCGTATGTTACAGAGGCAAGATGCTACATTCCTTTATCATTTTCTCCTCCGTCTTTGATCTAGAATTTTCTGGGGTCCGTGTCAGTTTTATAACGTTCCGTCACAATGTGTACGAAGTTATTTGAGTTCCAGTTTAACCAGAACTGCCACCAACTAGGCGCATTCAAACTTTCATGCAGTGAAGTTCCTCATTCTTACAGGAACCCATTCAGTTTCAATTAACAATATTAAAACTCCCAACCCTCCAATAGGCTGAAGATGCATGTTCCTTGGGGAAAAGGGTTCATGGTTGTTTTAAAACAAACAAGAACGTCTTTTACCCTGACATTATAATCAATGCAAGTAATAAACTGTTGCAACTGCTCATCAGCCAAAAAATTACCTACCATTTATCAAATGCTTGGCGTTCGGAGTGCCTGACATGTTTCGATCCTAACAGGATCTTTCTCAAAGGCTAAATGGTCAGAGTTAGGAGGGCCTGGGGCCGATTTCATAAAGCTCTGCGACGCGTCGTAACTCGATTTGCGACACGTCATAGCTGCGACGCGTCGTATCTATGCAATGAGTCCATAGAGAAAGGATGCGTCTTAACTCTGCGACGCGTCGTAAGTTTTATGAAATCGGCCCTGACGTTTCGATCCCGGCAGGATCTTCCTCAAAGGCTGATACTATAATCTAGGAAAAGACGCGTATTAAATGTTCAAGTATTCCTTCCTTTAAAAATAAATGGACTTAGTTTTTGAAACAAATAGTTGCTTTCTGGGGATAACACCCAGAACGTGGGTCTTGCTTGCGTGTATAATTAGGAAGTATAAACCCGTTTATTTAACTCAGTTTCCCCAGACACTAGTCACTGTTCATCTTTACACAAAGGGTGCAAAAATAAAAAGCTTTCAAAAAATGTGTTATTTGATAGACAAAATATTTGTCCTCTAAGCCCACAGTGCGAGCAAATCAATAGAAGAAGACGATAAGAAATTGGGCATGCTTTTTCAGATGATTATTGCTTCAAGTGTTGTTTGTTCGTGGCCACACAATGCTGTATTTAATCAGGTCATTCTGACTGGACCCAGTTACTATTAGGTTATGCCTATCATTATTCTATTATTTCCTAATACACTTCAAACCACATGTTTCCCTAAAATGCAGTTTGCACAGCCTAGATCTGTTTTTTCCCCACTCTTCTTATTTTGATTTTTTTTTTTGTAGGGGGCTAGTGTTGACCAAATCGTTGACGAGGTTGACTAAACTGGTTGCCGTTTGCTTAGTAACGTGTTACTTCCAATAGGTGTGGGCTCATGTACACACAGAGAATGACACACGTCCACATGTGTATAATCGCCCCATGCACCTGAACTAATACAGACCTACTCATGCGACACAGTGGGCTTAAGAGAGACAAACTTTAAGAGCTTTAGGGGGGTTCCAAGGAATAGGAATGAAAAGAAAAATTACTGTCTATACACTGAAGTGAGGTTTTGGGCCGGGTGGCATCAACCGCCTTCATGAATATTCCATCAAAATGGAAAATTGGGTCAAATAATTATATAGTGGGCATGATTTCTTGGTCTTTAATATTGAGGTCAAATTTAAGTTATTGCGTTCCCGTGCATCACCACTACGTGCATGGGCTGTTAAAGGTAGTATCACACTTTGGTAGCAAACTGAAACAGAAATCTTCACAGATTTACCTATAACTTACAGGGTATAAAGATTGTGGTGGTAGAAACATACCGTTAAAATATCTCCTCCTGAAATTGTATATTTATCAAGAAATTTTTAAAACAACGACCGAAAATCTTTTTGATCTTTTAAAAGATCAAAAATAAAAGAGAAAAGACTTAAGAAATACTGCGGCCGTTGTTCACAATTTTCTCAAAAAGTGGGCACCGTAGGGGACTGAAATTTTCACAGATGACTGTTACTGTATCTGTCTTGATATTTTTGCCCTTGAATCTGTACTTCTTTGACTAAAACCAAAGTATGATATTACCTTTAAATTCTTGGAAGAATAATCCATACTAAATTTTTTCAAATTGGATTGGTGACTTCTTGGACAATGTCTTTGGTAGAATTTCCAATGGAAATGCGAAAGGCATTTTTGTATTTTGTCGCAAATTCATAGGTTGATCGCAGGTATCTCCTTGCCGTCTCTCCCACACACTGAAACCGTTACAACTGCTGATGGGCTTATGCGGCAGTTGTGAAAACAATAAGATTTTCCCAATCGATGTAGTATATTGCTGTTATTGATGTTGGTGCTTTTGCTATTGCTGCTGTTGTTGTTGTTGTTGTCGTTGCTGTTGTTATTGTTCCTGTCGTTGTCACTTTGTTGTCATCGTTGCTGTCGGGGTCGTTGTCGCAGTCGAAGTTGTCGTCGGCGTTATTACTGTCACCGTTGCTATCTTTGGGACGATTTTCTTTTGGCCGAAGCTAAGTTTTGATTTTCGTTGTTGCTGCTGTCGTGATTTCAGTTGTTGCTGCAGGTGGATTTGCTGCTGCATGTGTTGTTGTTGTTGTTGTGTTGTAGTTGTCCAAACACCTGTTGACACAGGTAAAATGCAATCTGTGTTAGATCTAACAGTGTCAAATAATATTCTTCCATTGTGTTTACACCAGTCGCTTTGTTACATCACACGTGTAGCTTTTCACAACCCAGTATTTCCAAGATATGCCATGGTGAAAATGAGATGCGTTCTTTCTTTCTTTCTTTTTTAAGTGCCTGTGTATATTTTCTCCTCCATTGCTATCCCAACGTACGGTCGTGTAAAGTGCATTTGAATTGTCACTTTAGTATCACTCCCTGCACGCACTTATCATTTGATCTGGCCCACACGGTCGGTGTACAGTTACTCCTTGCGAAAAGCAAGTGCCATCCGAGTCGCTCGTTTCTTTTAAATTCTCAAGGTTAGGACAAAAAAATGATAATCACTTTTCAATCACGTGATATTTCGTTTAATATTCCCGACTTTCTCGCCCCTCCCCCCCCCCAAAAAAAAAAGAAAATAAAAAAGGAGAATTTTAAAAAGAACTGAAACCTTTAAAGCAGAAACCGATTACACAATCACAAAATGTCACATTCTTCCCGGATTTTTACTCCAATGAAAAAAATACAAACTTCGCTCACCGGGTGAAAAACAAATATGAGAACTTTCTGTGACCTAGGGCCAATATGGGACCATGACCGCTCAGTGTAAACAGACCCCGGTGTACTGAGCTCGAGTGACTACATGCAACGTTCCACAAGTGCGCAGCACAACAAGCCTAGTCATAGCTTGGCGCTTGTCTCTATCTCCCCCTCTCGCGTACCGGGCAACGACGAGGAGACCGTCTCGGTCAATGGCCAAGCTAACCCGGACTCTTTGGCCGAGCTTTTAAAAAACACGAAAACCGCCTGTTTCCCGTGTATCTATACTTGCACAAAAGACACTTGGTTGATTGGCAGGTGTCGCCCTGCCCTGCCTTGCAAGTTGCTCTGCCTTGCATTGGCTTAGCCGCAAGAGAACCGTATACTTGGCCCGCGTTGGACCTCCCCTGTCACGCCATATTTCATTTGTGACAGCTTAAAAAACAAACGGGAATCATTTTGCCAGCATCATTCATACGCGAATCATAAAATCATTACAATTATGTTAACTTTCTGTTTTACCGTTGGTTACGTCGGAGCCAAATTTAGGATACATTCTTCTGTGTTCTGTAATTTTTGTATGTTTCTTAATATCAAAATTACTGCTTTTAATACGACATTTAAAAAAGGTTGTTCAACTTCATTTACCCGTATTATTTCTGTCAATAAAATATCATTCTTTATTTCCAATAAAGTTGGAATTGATCTTAAAATAATACTCGGTACTATACTTGGGAGATCTCATGTAGCATAACTCTCTGCGCATGCTCAGTGACCTAGACAATTGAATAAAATTTTCTAATCTTAAAGTGAATGCTGTATAAATTTAAGTTTTTTTTTCCATTTGTCTGATTCTGTATGTAGTCGCGCATTTGAATGTTTTCAAGCGTGTTCATGGTGTTAAAATATCCCCTCCATGTCCGCTTCAAGTGACCTAGCCTATATACTTCAATGTTTAAAACCCAGATGTCATTCTAGCCTAACTTTGTCTTTTGGAAAAATATTCCCGTCCAATAAAAAAAAAGAAACCTGTTTGGGAAGAATATCCATCTGCAAGTTCAATAGTAACCTATTCCATAATCAGGCATGATGCCATAGTGGCGGGGAAAAAATGATATTCGATCAATAAATATATTTATCTGTAGACAAAATTATTGATTTTGGCCCGGCACGGTTATCGGTCCACTTCAACAACGCTACAAGTTTTCACACGAAGGACTCGCTACGTGTTTGTCCAAACTCTCTATACCCACCTCGCTCTGTCCCGTAGCACCGAAGCGAAGCGCGGTCTGGTACCGTGTACCGTACGCCTCCCATACCCGGTGGAAATAACGGTACGGGACACCTTTAAACTAACACGCTCGGGCCGTTTGCACAGGTTGACAAATATAAACACGTGACAAGGCCTTTATCTGTAAAAAAAAAAAAAAAAATTCACCAGCTTCGAAAACAAAATACGCAATTGAGTATTGTTAAATTAATGATAATATGTATTTAATGATTAGGCCTATATTTTTTTTTAGACTATTAAGAATTAACTATTCAAAACAGAATGACGTCTTTCCCTTGCATTCAATTACACACTTTCTACATCTTTCAACAAAACTAAAAATGAATTTAACCAAAATCATGTGCCTAATGAATAGCTTCTGCAAGTTAAGGGAGTGTAGATCCGGAATTCGTGTAGGTTTCACTCGGAGGTTTTGGACGATAACGTGTATGTGTTTTTTTCATACAATCCATCTACAGACTTTGTTTTATTTATGGATTAATTAAACCCATGACTGATGCTTTTTTTTTTTATCTGCGACTTGGTCAATGCTGTTTCATAATCAGAGGGGGGGGGGGGGGGGTCATTTCCTAAAATAATGGGTTTTTTTGTTCACACTTAAAATTTAGCCAAATGTTGAGACCAACCAAGAGAGAAGAATTCAGGAGTTAATAACGTTCTGACTTCCTCCCATTCTACCTCCATGCTCCAATGCACTACCTGTGGTCCGTACCGTACACGCGGCGGAGAGAGCGAATCGCCAGCACCCGCCCCTGCCGTAAATCGAAGTCATTTCACGGCTCCAGTTACCGCCACCGACACCCGGGTCACTCCCCAGCGTATACGGCGAGAGCGCGTAGCGTCCTGATCACGGTGCCCATTGTACTGAGCACGGACTTCGTTCTTATAGTTTTTCAGTCTTGTATAAAATACCCCCCTTCCATATCCACCCAATAATATAATAGGCCTACTATACACACTGTGATCGGTCAAGTTGGCATACATGCAACAGTGTTTAGTTTGTGGGCCACATTGTTACATATACACGGCCTTTTCACCTGGGCGCATGTACAACAAGTTTGCTCAGGCACTAATTACTGTGGCTAAATCCGCCCCCATTGTATTATTTCCCCCACCCCTGTTCATATATATATTCTCTTTATTCCCTAATGTGTGAAAGTGGCAACACACGGTAAAATAAAAAAAGGAAGTAAAGGAAGAAGAAAAGAGCCTGGTTTGCTCGTGGTGTGTTGTAGGTTCAGCATTAATTGTGGCAGCGATCGGTTTTTTATATTGTCACAAAAGAATGATCAATATTTACATGAGTACTCAGGGTGAAAACGGCCTTTTGTGTAAACCTATGGGGTTTTTTGTGCGAAATATTTTTGAGGGTTGATCGTTACTTCTCTATCCCCTCGGTATTTCTTTCTCCTTTTTTTTTGGTTAAAGCCACAATTTGATTGATGGATACAGTTTACCGAGACAAAAGACGCATATCAAAGTTCAAAGGGTCAGTAGGAATTTCATAGCGCAAGGCTTCACGGGAATTGGCGTCAGGTGACCGTTGGGGGCGCCATACAACAGGGCCTCAATGACGTAAGATCGGGAAATACCGCCAAAATGCTCCAATTGGGTTTTTTTTTCACAAAATGTAATCAATCATTGTATTTTTCACTTTTGTTTCCATTTTGTTGTCGGACTTTATTTCAAACATTCAATAAGACAACAACATTCAACATTTAATAAGAGAGCATGTGATGTTTTAGATGATGAAAATGAATGTGCCTTCCGAACTCTTTTTACAATTAATGAGTGTCTGTTATTCAATTAATTTCTCCAATTCATTGATTGAAAATCGGTATTCCCTTCTAGATGTAATCCCAGTGCTCTTATTTTAAGGCGAAATACATTGGCAGGGTGATATTCTGAGACAAACAAACAAACAAACAAAAACAAATTCGTAGATCGAATGGCATGAACACACCATAGGCGACTGACTGCCTCAAATGCCGGCCTTCAAAATTCTGAGAAAGATAATAATAAGTGGTCGTGATTTGAATAAATTTGGAGCGTACAGGCCCCCTCCCTGTCCAAACCATGTGCCTTCGCTTGTTGTTTCTTCGTGCAAATGGCTCGTGTGCACAGAAATTTTGTATGGTGAGAGGTAAAAACGTGAAGTTGTGAAATGGTTGTTACTGCGGCTGGAAGGCAAAAATGATGTTTCATTTGGGCATTCTGAAGTGTCAAGTTTTATGTGGGTTTTTTATATCATTCTTGAACGTCTACACGAATTGCAGTTGCTGATTGCTGGATCGTGTGTGGTATACACGGATCTAGAAGACCCCTGGCCTAGTCTCCCGCTCTCTCTTTCCCGTCAAATAAGGACCCCTGAAGATGTATTAATTCCCTGGTCATCAATCACCAAGTGATCCTACCGTCTGGTTTATTCAGTTGGATTCAGTCCTTCACAGCTTGTAGAGTACTACATACACGTACTGCGCGCTGACAACTAAACTTAAAGAGAGAGAGAGAAAAAAGAAAGAAAAACCCACCAAGTTGCTACATTTCTTCGTCCGTCAGCGAGTGGCCTCCGTGACGTCATTAGTCTAAGAGATCACGTGTTGCGGTCGACCTGGACCAATGGGAGCCCGGGGATTGGTACGCGTGTCAATCACCAGACGTCAATCAACAGGCCTCCATTAGCCGCCGTTCATTTTCTGACAAATTACTCCATGTGTGCTAACAAAGTAACGGACGGATGGTAAACCGTGAAAAAAAAGGGTTGTCGAAGAAAAGAAAAGAAAGAAGGAAAATAAAGAAAGAAAGAAAGAAGCCCGTGTGGAGGTTGGAAGTACTCGTAGTCGTCTCGCCGATTCTGGGCTGACAGCCAAGGCGAGCTGTTGCTTGCTTTTGCCCCGCTGCTCGCTCGCTGCGAAACCGGAGAAGCTAAGATTTCCGCTTGACCCGAGTCGGGAGCTGACGACAGGCTCTGTCAGATTACAGCCGTGCAGGATTACGTCCTCGCTCCGCTAAGTGAGTGGTTTAATGGTACACTCGGCTTTCCTGGCCCGGACACTGCACAAACTGTATGGGGTGCCCAGTGACGGCTGCCAGTACTGGTAACACTAACAACTGACTAACGAGCTGCGTATTAGACAACGATTCTAATTGGCTCATCACTTCGTCCAATCAGCAGCCGGCTTTGTTGCTCATCATCAGGCTTCCCCCCTCCTTCTCTCTTCTTTTTGTGTATTATTATATAGACTGTTTTCTGGACGTTCAGTCATAACTGTGTGTTGACTGTAATTGTTCCGTAAACGCCGTCAGGACAAAACAGTCCAACTGCATGGGTGGCCGCATATGAACTTGGGGTTTCTTTTGGTTCACGATCAAGTTGTCTCTTGCACTATCCCAACAAAGATTGCTCGTTTCATTAAGGGTCTACACAGTCTAAGATTGGTCCGGCAGTCAGCACGACACCATTTCCAGGCGAAGACCAGTCCGGTGCAGACAGGCGGGTTTTGTCCCCTCCTCTGAACAACAGACAGCTAGCTCACCTGTAATCTACCTGTTTCAATTATCGAGACTTATCTTTTTTGTTTTTGCTTGTCAAAAAGCCGCGACGTCTTTTTTTACCCCAGCTATGATGGAGCGACCGGTGATAGACATGCAGACCATGTCTCTCCTACGGGGTCCGCTGACCGAGAAGGGGGCCCGCAAGCCCAAATGTGCCCGGTGCCGCAACCACGGCGTCATCTCCTGGCTGAAGGGACATAAGCGCCACTGTCGTTTCAGGGACTGTCGCTGTCCCAAATGCAACCTGATCGCCGAGCGACAGCGCGTCATGGCCGCTCAGGTGGCGCTCAAGAGGCAACAGGCAGCCGAGGACGCCATAGCCATGGGGCTGCGGGCGTGCTCGCCCGGCGTCGGGGCAGGAGGCTTCGGTATGATGTCGGCCAACGGACCGCTCTTCGGATCGTCCGACTCCGGGGACGAACTGTCGCCTAAGCCCATGGATATTGCCGACGAGGAAGGGGACCACCGCCACGATATCTCCGGTGAGTTTAATTTTCTATCAATCATTTTTAAATCACCCCTAACCCCCGTAAAAAGAAACGCACGGTAATTTTTTAGAAATGTTATACTCCACTCAAATACTAATGCGAGAAACATGATACGCCTTCGTCACCTGTGTTAATCTAATCACACACAAGTATATTTGACGGTTGGACGTGAACCCAGGACCATCAAATTGAAATAACAGGCTTGAACCCAAAGTCGTCTTGACAGAAATTAGACTTGATGATAAAATACCCACTGTGTATCGACCCCATGTAAATGGTTACATATTTCTAGCCATAATAAATCACCTGTTGCGAGTCACGACATTTGATTATTCAATTACTTCTCTGAGGTGTTGTCATAGCAGCATATTGAAAAGAAAACAAGTTCGCATTTTTGTCAATTTGATTGAATTTCATTGACCATTAATACATGTTCATTATGTAATCGTTTCACTTTCATTGACTTTTCATTTCGTTAAATTAACTTGTACAAATTAATATTAACGTTTCATCGGTGTTTGCGTTCTCGAGAAAACAAAGGGAAGCAATTAATGTTGTTTAATTAATTGGTCAATTTGGTGAACGCAATTGTTAATCGGTGTGCGTTTCCCCTAGTGTCTCTCATTTCGGTTGTTACCGTACCGAATCGACTATAGTTTGAGCTTTTTAGCTTTTCCAAATGCGGTTTTCTCATAGTAACTTGATTACAACAGTTCTAGTTTTAACTTAAGCTTAAGCCTAAGACTAGGCAGGATGCTTTGGGATCTTTTACCAGTCTCATATAGTACAGTTAAGAAGGCATGCGTGTTGCATATTGTTCGATTCATGCATTTGAACAACAGCGATCACGATGATGTCAATTCCATTCATCTTTGTCGTATGTCATTTTGGTGCTGTAAATAACTTTCTGATAAACGTGAAGCTTACTTCTCAGGCCAATGTTGAATGACCTATACTTAAAGGTAATTTTCATAATATTTCAATTTCAAAGAAATACAGATTCATGAGCAAAATATGAAGGACGATACAGTAACAGTCATCTGTGGAATTTTCAGTCCCATACGGTGCCCACTTTTTGAGAGAACAGTGAAAAACGCCCACAGCATTTTACAAATCTTTTGACCGTTATTTTGTGCTCTTCAAAAGATCAAAATTGTTTTTGGTCATTGGTTTTACTCTTTCCTGAATAAATACAGCATTCAGGCAGAACAATTTAACGGTATGTTTCTATCATCACCATCTTTATACCCTGTAAGTTATAGGCCTAGGTAAATCTGTGAAGATTTCTGGTTCGGTATGCTACCAATGTATGATGGTAACTTTAAGGAATTAACATCATAGTCAATGTAAGGGTACATTTACTGGTTGCCAACACGTTATACCTCCATTCCTTGGTTCGACCGAACTTAAACTTTGTTTAAGAATTATACACCAGGTTTTTTTTTTCGAAGTTGGATAAGTGATGTCGCCATTTTGTTTCTTCTTGCTACTTCTTATCTTGAAGAAAGGTTTATACTAACGGCCCGATGAATACATTCCCCTTATTTCATTACGGGTAGTCATGATTATTAACATAGGTCGCAAGTGAGATTGTATTGTTGGAAATGTGTATTTGGCTTTTATGTAGACAAAACCATCTCGTTAAGTTGTGTAGGCCTATATCTATAATCGACGGGAGGGAGTTTACTTGTATATACAATTAAGTCTGTACTTATAAGTTTTCCTCGATCGAGAATGATATACCTGTTTTGAAAGTTTGGGCAAAGATTCGGTCCAGTTTCGATGTTATGACAATGACCATTATATAACGATACTTGGCCAGCACCTCCCCTGGAGGTAGTTGTCCTAAAAGATGTAAGCCGATGACATGGGAAAGTCGTCCCCCGTTGTAATACAGCCGGGCCTCCCCCCGCCGCGACCACCGGGCGGCGCTATTAGCCGTGTCAATCCCGGAGTCCCTCAAGTTCAGTCGCCGCGATGCGCTCATGACCTGATGGGAATTTAATGGGAAGCCAATTAGGCTATAGCCGAGCACGGGGGTAACATGTCTCAATTTACCTTCTACCTTACCATTAAGCCTCCCCCCTCTCTCTCCCCCTACCGATCCCGCGCCGTGTCTCACCGTACGGTAGACCAGAGACACGGTCGAAGCTCTCTGCTCCGTCTACAGCACGCACCACCATGTTTACTCTTCAACAGGCAGCTGCTCGCTCGCCGCGGACCTGTAACTTTTAAGAACATTGCAACTGACAAATATATTGGCAATCCTTCTCCCTTCGCCCTATACTAGAGAGAGAGGAAAAAACCCATCGAAGTTGGCGTTGAATTGATCAGCACGTGAAAAGATTTACTCAAGAAACAATTACAATCGACCGTCCATTATTACTGAAAACCATCCTGCTTTTATCGCATAATTGAGGGCTTGGGTCAAAATCGTTTTAACCTCCTTTTTTGACCGCAATGCAAATAGATGGCTGTTAGTGGGACACTTTTTAACCACCTTTTCAACAGTGGTCCTCGATAATTAAAGTTTCTTTTCGACCGTATTTAAAGCACAATAGAAATTGAAGGTGACATTTTGGGGAAAAAATTCCTAGGGCTCGTTAGTTGGCCAAGCACTGTGGCTTTATGAGAACTGACACCCACGCGTTAACTTCGAATTAAACTTAAAATCAGCTGTCAAATATAAAAACAAGTCGAATTCTGCAACAGTCGTTGGTAGCAGGACAGTGATGGAAATTCGCCGAAAAAAAGTGCAGTCCAAAATTGGAAATACGATTTATTTTTCTTCCTCTTAATTCCAGCTATTGTAATCTCGTGTCGTGATTCGAAAATTCCATGAAATTCTGCAACCAAAAATCATTCTTTTGTGACCAAATCAATCATTTCAATTTATAATACATTCACTTCTTTCGAAATAGAGAATTTGTGTCATCACAATAATAAGAGGAAATGGGCAATTGAAATCAACTGATTTTAAAATGGCTTAATTTTTGGAAATCTGAACAACTTTAAACCAATTTGGATCATCCAGTTGTTTCTGTTTTTGGTATAAATGACTCTTTAGTAAATTAATTGTGGACAGTGATTATTGTCAGTTGAATGTATCTTTCACTATTGATTAACCCCAAGTTTCACTAAATCCTCAAATTTTGGTATAATTTTTCACACACCCTAGGGGGTTGATGTGTGCGGTAAATATCAGTACATTTTAGTAAAGTTGTCTTAATTAGAGCAAGTTTCCCAAAACTTCATTTTGTAATGAACCGAAATATCAACAATTTTGATTGCGTCTTGATGATTATGGCGCCAGTTTTCTGACAGTATCTTCAGAGGCATGTCCCCGTTTCTGAAATTGAAAATTTGAAATTTCTTTCGTATTAAATATTGGCCTATTCATTTAATTGGGCATGCCTATAAAAGTGCTGTTACCAATGTACATGTAGAATGGTAATTAATGTACTAGAATATCGTGTCATTAGTACATTTCACCCATTTTGATTGTCTTACACAGCCAGCCAACCACATGCAGTATAGACATATGGGTCCATGTTCACAATGTACGTCCTACTTATCAACCTCGATTTGAAACAAATTACCTGGGCTGGATTTCAACAAACATCATTATGGATTAATCTTAAGATGAGTTGTCAGTATCGCCATAGTGATTTGTATTGTGACATCACAATTTGCTTAGCAACTTGGGATTGATCTTATACACTTAAGATCAATCTTAGTGCCTTGTGAAATCGGCCCCCCTGTCCACCTCAGTCAAATCTAGATTTTCAGAAATTGGTATTGCCAGGGGTAATAGATTCGGTTACGGTCATGTCAAGTCTGATTTGCACAAAAAGGGTTAGTGAAGAAGTTCATTCACGGTCTGAGGGCCCCGATATCATACCCTGTGCCATGCCATGAACCGGGTCGAGCAGCACCGGGCCTGGCTTGCTGGCTGCCCCCCTTGTCGCGCGCCTCAGCACGGTCGAACGATTCGACTCATCGGTGCCCAGCATGCACGCACGACAGTTTGAGAGAAACAACACACAACACACACACACAACAAAAACCAATAACCTCCAAAACAGCATCAACCACCAAAGCAAATAACACGTGTTGCCGTTTCTGGTTTTGACAGTCGAAAGATTGCGCGGTGATTGATGATTGGAATAAATAAATAAAAAAGAAAAGAAAACAACACAGAAAAAGGAGAGAATTTGACAAAAACAGGCGGCATAAATCAAATGACTACGAGACAAAAAAAGAGAGTGAATTTCAGGTATTATACGCGAAGGAGTAGGACGGGTGAATAGATAGCATAGAGAGCGTGTTACAAGTTTTGCCAATGACGGACCAAGTGTGCCGTGAACGTTTGTCAGATAATGCATCAACTAAAAGGGGGCGTGGAAAATTTCATTGGGTTTGTGCTAATGTTATCAAGTCCTCCTTTGATCTTTTTTGCTCACATCCCTAATGGGTTTATTTTATATAATAAGCTCGTCGAGTTACGACTTTTTTGGGTCGTCCATCCAGTGGCTTTCAGGTTTGTTAACTCGATCAATCACGTTGTAAAACCGCCAAGTGTTGAATCTGACAGTGGCGCATGGCACGCCGTGTCTCGCGTCTTAAATTGAAAGATTCGAAATACAAAACTAAATAGCGTACAATGAGAGAGACCCTATTATTTGTACATTAATGTAAAGTGCATGAATATTATACCGGATGGGTTTTTATTATTGATGGGAGCTCATATTAATACAAAAAGGGGGGAAAAGTGTGTCCCATTTTGCCCCTCCATATTTAATTGAAGTATAATTCACAGTGAACTCCATTATGTATTGTCACCATTGTTGTACTGTATAATAGAACCAATTATATGGCATAGATATATCATTATAATCGTGATTCCATGTCGTCAGATTAGCGACAGGGCAAACAAAATAGCGTTTTGACTTTTAAAGGGAGCATATAGGATTTTCCTCAAATTTTCCTTTATTCCTTAAAATGTCAAAGCTAGCTCCGTGATTTCAATGGCAGCATATATATTTCTAACCTTCTAAAAATATTCATAATGAAAAGTTTCAGGCCTAAACGTGCAAAAGATCAATGTGTGTGAGGCAGCTCCACTGTATGCTCCAGTGACCACATGATTTGCATAACACATGCAACACAATGGCAATGTCCAGTACACCCCCCACGAAGAGACACTGAAATCCAGTCATTGGACGAAAACTTTGACGAAAAAAATGATCACTGGGTTTTTACCCAATCAAATCGACTCTTATATGAGTGGAAAGGGAATTTTGTCATCTTTCCAAAACCGCTACCCCCAGCGTGATCCGACTCTGGGTTCTCAAGATACGTTGAGATAAACAACCAAAGGTCTGTTAAAAACGGCCATTTTTCGTCCCGCTCCATAGGGAATTGCCTCATACCCATGATCTTTGAGAGAAAAATGATCACTGGTTTTTCTGTTTTTCTTAGTGAGACATATATGGACTTAATGCCAAAAGAATGAATTTTCATAATCCGCAACCCCCAGGTTTATACGACTTTCCGTTCTGAAGATACAAGTGATTTAGTGTAAAAATTTGCTGTTTTGGTGGTCATTTCCCCACGTTAAAGCTTCTGTGGAATTTCCGGTGGAGCAGATGCGCGCTAGTTTTCATTATGTGAAAAATGAACAAAGAAAAATTGACTGTAGTGGGATTCGAACGGCGACCGTCCTAAATACTGTACATGCACTCTACCGATTGATCCATCTTCTAAAAGTTTGCATAATTCAGTAGAATGTAAACAAAACAACAAAAAACACCCCTAATTTAGACGTACAAACTTTTGAATATTTGCCTTGACATTTTAACAAAGGCACTCTTCCGTTTTAGTGGTTTGCCGATGAGGGCGCTCTCCGTCTTTGAGTTTATTGTATTGTACTAGAACATGACATCAGTGTGGCGTCATCTCCGGGTCTATAGTCTAATTCGGTCTCGTCCATAGGTCAACTCGATATCAGATCCAGTGTATGTCTTGGTCAGAGGTTGGTTTAGATCCGGATAAGTCCGGGTCTCCATGTCTGCATTACATTGGTCCGGGTCCAATTTGGTCTGCCGGGTCACCAATGTTCACTGTCTGACCCATCAGCAGGCCCATGTGTTTGCCACTGTTCCGATTAAGTGGGTCTGATCCGGGAACAGTTCTTGCCTGGTCTGATCCGGTCCGGTCCAGTCCGACCCGGATTGATCCGGGTTTAGGCCAGTCCAATCCAATATGGGCTAACTAGTCCAGTTTGATGTGGTTTGGTCTGGCTTCGTCTGGTATGGGGGGGGGGGGGGCTCCCATTTAAGGCTTATTGGAAATTTTGTAATGACATGTAATTTTTCCTATTTCTTTTCATTAAATACAATTTGTGTACTCTTTTATGGCAATAATAAGATATTAAACGTCAGTTAATGAGGCAAGGCCGATAAATCACAGCTTTTATAAGTCAAAATCCATCTCTTTATATCTCAATAATTCAATATTCAGAGATTTTGTGCGCGACTGTCCCATTTTTTTTTAGAGTGTACGTTGCCTGATATTCAGACGCGTCGCGTGCGCCATTAACTTTCATTCAAGTCCTTTTTACGTCGTCATGATGTTAGTCGGTGTGTACAGTCTCTATAGAGAACACGTGTGTTCGGATGTTCAGATCTCGTCCCCACACGCTCTGATTGCATTAGGCGCCGGATGAGAGCCCACACAGCACACGGCTGGCTTAATTACGCCTTGCTCGAGTACCAAAACGAAACTAGTTTCCCGTTAGTGGTAACAACACACACACCATAAAAAAAGATCATTCGCTTTCACTTGGGTGGAAATCTGAACATTCCCTTATTGGTAATTATATCGTTATAGAGAATGCTGAGAAATTCTCCACACGGGCAGTTAATTATCAACTTTTCCCATGTGCACACAATCGATTAATTTTTTTTTTTTTGGTCAAGAATGTACTTTGGGGTAAGAATGCACTTTGTCAATATGGTTATTGCATGCCTGCTACCGTGCATTCTCCTAAAGCTTTATAATTTGCTAATTCGATTATGCGACAATTACACATGTTCTCGCTATATCTAGAAATTGTACTCTTTTGTTTTGCGTTGCATGAATTGTTGCTACCTTATACATAAACTCACAAATATTTTGGGGCAATTGTGTGTTTTTTTTGGATAAAATAATTGAAAAGAAGGTAGGTTTGCGTTGACACCATGTAATCTCTTCTGTGAGAGTGTGTGGTTCTGAGAAGAACTGATGGTATTATCTCGACGTTTCGAACAGTGTGCTCTGTTCGTCTTTAGGAGAGTTACTGATAATTGAAGGCGTGACTACCTGACAGTTGGTGGTAAGCACGGTAGAACATCATATTTTCATCCATTTTCAAAATAATAATAATTATCAAAAATGATTGCAATAATTATATTGCTGTTTGATGTACAATTATTCAATTATGAATAATATTCATATTGAGAGTATGCACTTCTAAAGATAAACATTGTATGGCTTTATAAACGCCGACTGTCAACATGGCTTTCGAGATTAAGAAATTGATGGACTTGTTATATAATACTGATGACTATCAAACAATAATGACCGAAACGTTTGTTGAAAACTACTTGTTAACTCAGTATAATAGCAGCATATCCCAGAAGATATTTCACCGAATTGACAAATCAAATTAAGATCTCAATTTATTAATTTGCCTGGGTTTTTCTTTCTTAAGTTCAAGTGGCTGTTCTTCTATAATTTTGATCCCCTCTGCCGGACGGATCCCTTTGATCCCGGCGTACCGACATATTCTCTTCCTGCTGCGCACTCTGGTATGAAATTAGTTCGCTTAACAAATCCGATCACGAATCGCCAGAGTTGCTTAACACAACATCGCACATTATCAAGGAGATGGAGGGGGGTAGCCGGCGACTGGGGAGCCGCAGCATCGCATCGCGGCCAGGGCAACTAAGGCAATCGCCAGTCAAGTACGCGTAATAAACGCGTCTTATCGTCCGATTTTTGTGCTTTGATTGAAGATTCAACTATAACCAACCCCGTTCCTCTCTCCTCACCCAATGCCCCCCCCCCACTTTCTCGACGCTAATCGCAGGGCCAGATCAAATCAAAAGTCCGCGCCAATGATATGAAGTAATCTTATTGCGGTATGTTCGTGGTCGAAGGACGAGATTGTTGTGAAGGAAGGGAGGATGGGGGGTGGGGGAGGGGGGTGGTCAGGGACGGGGAGGTCTCATAAACAGCGAAAAAAAGTACACCCTTATATTAAATGATAGACTTATGATGAAGACTTAATACTTCGCCGTTAGTACCACCCTATCAAACGGCCGTATGAGGCCACGATATGATGGGTGCGAGTGTGTATGCCGAGCCACCGTGCTTCGCCAGTCTTCTTCGGCTTCGTTCCTTCCGCTCCAGTCGCTCCGATTTTCTGGTCGGTCGGCGGTCGAAGCACGGCGAAGCAACTAGGCGTAAAAAGCTACTACCGGTTCTAAACACGCGGCCAATTTTCGCCGAGTTGGCTTTTGGCTCCCCCACTCTCTCTGTCTCTCAATTTCTCTCTTAGTCTTGCTTCGTCTTGGGGTAGTTGAGGTAGAAATAGGAGTGTATATACGCCACATTGAATTAATCTCTTTTTATTAATCTTCCATCCTCTTTTTTTATTTCTAGATATATTTATATACTTTTTTTCTTCTATATTTGGCTTCCGCATATTGAAGCTTTTGGTCGGCACGAGACTTTTTGTTGTTGTTTTTTGCCCGAAGGACTTAACCCATTTTGGACCTTTGTTAAATAACGACAGAATAAAATGAAAAAAGAAAAGAAAAACAGGGGAAGTTGAACAATAGAAGTGACTTACAAATGAAAAGAAAAACTGTCTTTTTTTGAGGGGTCTTAAGTGGAAGATGGATGGGGGGATAAGGGGGGTAAAAGGGGGCTGTATTGGAGGAAGAATAGCCGACCGATTGTACTAGGCCGCGTGTGTATTATACTCGAGTAATGCAATAGTGTTTTATAGCTGTTGTGGCAATGAATAACTCTTATTGATGCCGGCCCGCCGCTGCTGTCCCCGGCCCCCCTGTCATCCTCTCTCGCGCCCATGGACTGAGTCCCCCAAGTCATCGCTCAGCTACATAATATTAGTCTCTAGTTTAGGGAATTATTAGGCTTTGGTGATCAATCAACAGATATACAAGGGAAAAAAGGAGAGAGTGTGTGTGTGTGTTTGAGAGAAAAATAAAAACCAATTCATCAATGGTTTGCTGTGTAAGGCCTGCCCAGTTCCCACCGTACGATTGATAATGTTTCTTTACCCATTTTTTAACTGAACTTAGTTCGGTAATGAGTACACAACATACGGCGTTTAATGATCGAAACCTTTCCATTGTAAAGAAAAACAACCAAAGGTAACCCACCGGATGAGAAATATATTAATAACAATATGATTATATTTGTGATACAATATTGACACAATTAGGCTATACAATGTTTTTGAAAACTATTGTCTCATGTGCAACACTAACACTGAAACGAATGGGTGTATTTTAGTATACACACACTGTCGAATCGATAGGAATTTTATATTTTAATGTCCACAATATAATTGCTATAACAACCATCATCCCTTTGAATGTGCCATTACAAGGGAGTCAATAATTACACTCATCATGTTTCAAGCTTGACTTTCCCGTTCCTCCACGTGCATGGGCGCGGCAAGTCCTCCCATCCTTTCGCTTCTATTTTCTTGTCATTATTCGTCATTTTATTCTCGTGATTATGATTTATTTCTACACTCTTTTTTCTTCTTTCCTTCGGCTTTGAGAGATTTTTTTACAATCAACAGTGATTTTTTTTGTGGCTATGATTTGCTGCATTTTATTCAGACTTCTTAATAGACGCACGTGTGCATATCTTTGGCAGAGATCGGGGAGACCCGAGGAGATATAATGGCGCGTTTACTGGGCGGCGGGAGGTCTTTGTTCGTGGGCAGTCTTCGGCAACAGGTCTCGGGCCGTATAGTAGCCGCGGTACGGTGCGGCATGGGACTCGGCCAAGTCCCTGGCCTAGCCTCCTTTTTGCAGGGCTCGATCTATTGTGCCGTACAAACACGGCGTGATGGGAATGTAATCAGTCCAAACATGTGCAATGTCTATTACAATTTGACCAGTATTCAGTTTCTCTGCTCCACCCCCCCCCCCCCCATACTCCCCCACCCAACCCCACCCCCATCACACGTAAATCATTATTGCTTTTCCTAACATTTCTTTTTAAATATTCCACTTTGGTATTTCTTTCTCACCACGAATTATCCAACCGTCCCAGAATGCCAGTTATAAATATCAGTTATAATTAGGTCCCCCTTTGTCATTTCTTATTTTTTTTAAATAAAGATCTAAAAGGTACAGTACAGGATTGGTAGATTTGCTTATAACTTTCAGCGTATGAAGATTGCGCGGTTAGAAACATAGCGTTAAACTATTTCCGCCTGAAGTGATGTATTTAGTTTTTATTTGAGAAAAAATTATTTTGGTTTTCGCTATTTTCTCGTGATCTCAGATGTCTGATTGAGCTCGAATTATCACAGGTTTATTATTGTACATGCTGGATTAGACGAAGTGTGGGTGATGTTCTGTGACCTTTACCAATAATGTATTATGGCTTTTAAGATGAATTAAAACAACAAAACAAAAACTGAACTTGTTCTATTATAGCAAAATGCGAAATTGGCACGCCGTATAGTTGCGTCTCTGTTGGGGCTTATGTATAGTTATCAGTAAACGATGTTATTGATTCATAATAGCATTGGAAATGGTGAACTTGGTCAATTCGAGTCATCGGGATTTGTTCTTTTTTCGTCCGGGCTGTATAAAACAAATCTTTTCGGCGTTGGATGAGTGATCATTTCTGCCGTGAATGCCACCGTCTTTAGGTATTATTACTCAGTGGGTTTGGGGTTGTTGTTTTTTGGTCTCGGCCTAATTGTTGGCCTCTTCTGTTTGGGTATTCAGGGTTTTTTTTTGTCACCATTGCGGGTTTAATTGATACCGCTGCATTCGACATCACCGTCCGTAGAAAACCACCAAGCAAAGGCAATCAAGGGACCCGGGCGTTCATCTTCCGGACACCCCTCTTTGCCTCCCCAGCCTCCCTCCCACCCATCCCCCTTAAAAATGACAAAAAAGTAGCTCATTTTGAATTGGAACCTCTTAAGAACTTGGCGAGCAAGTATACCGTTTTACTCCCATCACACTGGCTCCACTTCGTTTATCAGGCAGGATGCCGCGATATTATAGCTTGGTAAGCTCCCTTTCTCTCCCCTCCTCCTTTTTTTAGCCACGCCCTCAAGGCATAGACTCCCTCCAGTCTAAAATCCATTAAAAAGCTGTTCTGCTTTATTTGGGCGAAAATCGCTGCTTCATTAAGAAAAAAATAAAAACCTTACAAAACAAAATTTACAACAAAAGGAGTCAAAGTGATGAATTTCCCTCTGGGCTGACTGACTGAACCCCCCAAAAAATAGGAATCAATAATTTTGGAGCCATAATTTGACTTCCCGCTTAGGGGGTCCAGTTTTGGGGTTTTTTCACTTTGTTGTTAGTGGTGGTTTCGGGGGGAGGGGGAGGGAGGGAGTGTAGGGGGGAGACGGTGTCGTATATTATAACTCGTTGTAAAAATGGCCTCCGGACCGGTCGTAGCTAAACATTACACGGTTGTTGATATTAAAAACCCCGTTGAATAGACCTATTAGTTCACCCCTCAATATTATGTTATTTCTCTGTCTTCATTTTTCAGCTTTTTGCCTAAGTATACAATGTCGAACGCTTGGACTGAATATATATATAATCCTATATGACACACTTGTTGATGTTAGTAATCGATATTTCTGAAGTTAAATTCCAATCCATGATATTGAAATCGTATTATATATCAAACTATATATTTGGCGCAGTACGACTCTGTGCTGTGCTGTGGAAGTTGAGTTTTTTCTTCTTTTTCTCGCATTTGTACTGGTATTAATGCGCATTGCTTGTTTAAACTCAAAAGCGCCGTTTTGTGTGTGTTAGCCTTTCTATGGCATCTTCGCAACGTCTTTGTTTAAGCAGCCAATTTATTTGGCTAAACACGCTTAGTATAACTCGGCAAACCCAGGGCATACATATCACATTACATTCCTAAGTTTTTAGATGGTATTATATTTTTTTTCATAAAGCTGTTTGTATGGTTAGTCATATTGCCCGATTGACAAATGTTTAACCGTTCGATATCAGAACAAATTGTAACCAAGCTTTTATAATAGAACTGTTTATGAACACTTTGCCATATTAAATCCGGAGTCCACTTTCACAAATTATAACAAAAACTCTTTGGTTTACATTTTGTAAAAAATTTCATTTAGTCTCTAACCCTAAACAAAACAAAAAAAACATACAGAAATCAATTTGTACTTTAATGGCGCACGAGGGTCCAATTTGGTTTTCATTCTTCCTCGAGTTTGCTCAATAATTTCAAGGCACTTGATAGTCTGTATACAATAACGATTTGTCATCGAACAGGCAAACAGGCTGGGGAAAACGAGCGTGTTTCGGGGGGAGCCCGTTGCAGGCAGGCGTGGGGATGAATCTATCCCCGTTCAACCAGGCACACCTGTTGGCGATCGTGGCGGTAAACATGGACCCACGCTCGAGCAAATTGGAACAGGTCTTCCATCCAGCTAGCTCAATGATTTTGCAGTTTTTTTTCTCTCGTTTTCACTTTCTGCGAACCACCCCCGCTTTTTGGGAGTCTAATTTGATGGTGAAAGTCAATTTCTACCCAAATTGTGCAACAATTGAAAATCCATACAACAAAATGGTTGAGAAGATTTGCTTTTCGCCTCGAAGAGAGAAAATGTGCATTGTGAAGTCTCTGCTGACTCAAGTACAATGTATGAGTTGGTCGCGCGTTCAACCTGTTTACCTCACACAACGTTGACATCAAAATAAAAATTATGAATTGTTTTATAAAGGAGCTTGTTCCACAGAATGCAATATCAAGCAATGGCTACCGTAGTGGCTTGCTATACGGTGTACACTCACGTTGCTACTGACAATACCCCCATCCTGAAACAATTGTCTTGTTTCAATTACCATGCACGCTTAATGAATATCGCATTAATTAATCTCTTTTATCTGCACGATTCGCGTAAACATTGACAAAAGAAATCAAGTTTTGAATGTATTCATACATTTAGCCGATGGTAACATGCGTTCATGTTTCAACAGAGGGCGTGCGCTAGACTAGCCCCCATTTCAGCCCATAAAACGTAACATCCCCCCAATATCTGACTATTTAACCGAACCACAACTTGCGCTGCGTTCCGTTTGTATGATTTTGATATTGACATTTAAATTGTGCGAAGTCATCGGCAGTGATGATGTGGCGTTAGAGTGTCTAGAATGTTGGCGGGGTTAGCTTGAGCACACAAAGGTTTGCCAACCAGATTTGGAAGGATACTGTGCACCATTTAGGGCGTTTACGAAACGGAGGCTCAGGCTCAGGCTTCAGCTCAGACATTCATATGCTGAAAATATCGATTTTGGTTTTTCATTGAAGCTGAAACTCTGTTTCCCTTTTCAAACCAGAGAATCTACTTCAGGACAGAACCGCAGCCAAAAGCCTCTATTTTGATACCAGTTATTTCAGAATGGATTCACGAAATAGAACCGGAGCCTTAGACTGAACCTGAGCCTCCGTTTCGTAAACGCCCATATTTTCATCATGTTTTAGTTTACTTGTAAAGCAGGGGAGCCGCCCAATGCTGAAAACATGACGATTTTTGTTTTTCCCAATCACAATTCAGTTTGAGTGACCTTTGTGCAAATTACTCAAGGTCAATTCAGGACTCAAATTAATCCAGAGGGCGCGTAACTTGCGATTCGAAGAAATAGGTTGTGTCCCAATTCTCTGGCTGCGACTGCAAATAACACACACGTCTATGGAAACGTCTGCTGTCACTGGCTAGTGTGCCATAGGTCCGTGTGTAATTTGCAGCCGCAGCCTAAGAATTGCGAGACGGTCACAGAATCCGATGCTGATGAAGATGTCAGTAAAGGGGTGAACGATTTGAGCAAGATGTTTACGTGAAAATGACAAAATGTTGTACAAGTTTTGAAACTTTCCGTGAAAATACCGCATCTTAGTTCATTTCACATTCACAGTGCAACAAATGAATAACTCAGACTATTAACAAAGTTTACCGTTTTTCAATTTGACTACATGTAATTAATTATCGACTCAACATGTTCGTGCGTGAGAATAGGGTACTTGAAGGTTGGGTTAAGTTGTTTGTTTTGTTCCCTCTCCACCACATATTTTATCCGAGGTGTAAAAGTCAACGACACACCACAAATTTGTTTAAGTGATAAACTACTTCAGGCTGCCCACCGACCGCAAAGAAATGACCTAAAATGTTCAGAATTGTAGGAGGGCCTGACGTTTCCATCCTAGCAGGATCCTTTCAAATATGCTTTTGTGATAGCATCTCGTTTAAGTTTTAGTTGGTATTGTTCTGCACATGCGCACTTGTAAAGTAGGGCTGCTAATACCATATTAGAATTAAGATCCAGTTGGCGGTAGCAACACAGTTCCGACTTGAAACTTTGTTGTAAGAAACTAAAAAACCGCAATGGTGTCTCTCGGCAATTTGTTAGTCTGCTGTGTACAGCTAATGTTACTCTCTTTTTTCGTATTCTATTTTGAACAGATCATGTAAAGAGTGAGTCGGCAGGCGAAAAGGAAAATGGCCGCAGTACGCCCCCAAGCGGTGACCACACAGAGCGCAACAACAACCATCGCAACTCATCTAGCAAGCACAAGAGCGACACGCTGGACACTTTCAACGGATTCGCGGCCAGCTTCGTGTCCAACTTCCGTCCTGGGAGACTGACGCCGATCGAGATCCTGACCCGACTCTTCCCGACCCAGCGCAAAGCCGTCTTGGAGCTGGTCCTGCAGGGTTGCAGCGGGGACCTGGTCAAAGCCATCGAGCACTTCCTGTCGGCCACCGAGGATTCTACCCAGCACTCGCCGGGCACTGGACCGGCACCAGCCCCTGCCATCTCGCGCAGCGTCGGCGAGAGGCCGGTCATCGGCCACGAGGCCGGCTTCGGACCGTCCGGAGCCCATCACGGACTGCAGGCGGCTTTCAGGTCCTCGCTGGCCAGTGAGAAGCACCCTGTGGGCAGCATGAAGTCCGCATTCACTCCGCTACCGCCGTCCAGCGCCACTAGCCCCTCCGTGCCACTCCTCTTCGCCCCCAGACCGCCACACCCCTTCCACGCCGAGGCACTCCTAGGACGCACCCCACTCTTCGCGCCCACGTCAGTGAATGATCTACCCTCCAGCTTGTCCAGTCCGGCCATGGGATCACATCGCTTTGCTTTCCCGGCCCTGCACCCCTTCCACCTATCCGGCAAGTTCCCCACCGCAGGAGAGGGCTACCCACGATTGATTTTTGCCCCCTACGCCACATGCCCCCCAGATTGCATCCAGTGCCCAGGAGGTCGGACCAGCATGCACAGCGAGCCAGAGAAATCACCGTCTGGTACCACAGACGGCTCAATAGCCAACAGTGCTGTGGATTCAGAATAGAGACACATGAACAAAAATGACTGTGCAAAGGGCACCGACTATTCACGTGTAATGTTTCATATTAAATATTTGTGTACAGAACTAAGACCTTGGGGTTGAACGCAATTACTTCGAAATATTTTAGAGTAATAATTTTTGATTAGCTTACCGATATAAACAAGTTGTTGATATGTTGCTGTTCTATTTTGGTGTTATTTCCCCCAGTGAAGAGTATAAAAGTTAAAAAGAAAAATGAAATTTGATTGTAAAGAAAACAAAGACCATATATTATAACAAATGACAGTAATGACAGTAATCTTATCTTGTGATGGGAAAGTATGATTGATTTTAAATGCCAGGTTTCTTTCTTCAAGCGAAGTGCGTGTTTTCATCATTATCATATCCAGGGGTTGGTTTCATGAAGCCCTACGATCGATCGTAGCTCGAGTTAAGAAAGATAACCCATCTTATCATACGTAAGGCCGCAATGCATCATAAGCCCTGCGATTGATAGCAAGTTACGATGAGTTCTTAAGAGCTGCAAGTTTTGCCAATTCCGTGCTGGGTAAATCATTATCTGTAATCATTGCAGATGAACAAACGACCAATTAATTTATTTATTATTTAATCAATTTGTTAATAATATTATGTAATGAAAATGTAGACAAATATGTCAGAACACTCGTGCTGTACTTCTAAAAACAATTACGAGTGGACAATAATTTTGTAATGTATAACTTCTTGTGAGGAAAAAATCAATTTGCAGTTGCCGACCACTGGTTGAATATGTGCAACTAATGGATGCACAAACATAACAAAAAAGCCCTCTCAGCAAGTGGCAGTTCGATTTTTTTTTATCACAGACATTTTTATATCTGTAAAAACCCGTTCCTTATCGACATGCAACAGTCGTCTGCACGAAAAACAGTCACTCTTTTTTTTTCGCCTGTCTTCTTCACGCCTTAAAAAAGAAAACAAAAACTCTCAAACAATCTTGTCAAAACACGACCGTGTTTTCTAATCCGCTCTTTGCGTCATAAACGTCGTGGAGGGGTTGTTTTAAGTTCCCCGCACGATTGTCCAAAAAAAAGTGAAGCCTTCTTTATTCAAGGCGAAAGGATTAAGACGTTGTTTTTGAGGTTCCCGTCAAGTGTTTTGCTCGACCTATCTGTCTTTTTTTCTCTCTCTTTTCCCCTCACACACTTTCGCTCCTTCTTTCGTCATTTCAAAAGCCCCTCTCGCTGTCCCATGTGGCTTTTTCATAAAAGGCTCTGGCCGAATTTCCCCCGGAGACCGTTTAGAGTTGTTTTACCCAATTTGCAGCGGAATCGAAGTGATAAACGGCTGAAGAGTGAGAGTGGTTCCGGACCCATGCCGTGCGGATTTTTTTTCTCCAAGCTTCTTCGTCTTCTTCTTCTTGTAATCTTGTCTTCGTCTCCGAGAAAAAATTCTGAAGAAGGCCAAAAAAAAAAAATCATCGACCCTCTCCAATGTTGTTTCGGAGTGTGTAAGAGTTTATGCATGCCGAGGCTCAAGTACTTGTCAGGCTAACTGCACACGGGGGGACTTGGAGAGAGGGAAAGAGAGACTATGAGTGACTGTGGGGGGACTGAGCGGCATGAGGCCTTAATGGGCTTCTGACTTGCCGGCTCAATTCTCTTCCTCCTAGTAAGCAATTCATCTGGATGCGTTTCACGCGTCTCACGCGTCTTGCCCCATGCTCAATCCAAGATCAAATGGCAGCGTACTTTCCCTTTTTCCCCTTTTAGTTCTTTTCAGTTACCCCTCTTCGTTTTGGTCATTCTCATGTTGTCTTGAAGAGCTTCGTGGAGAATTTAAGTCAAATGTCAGTGATTCTTTCTTTACTTTTTATCAAATAGGAATCGTGACTTTGTCGGTTATGCTGGAGAGCTTTGTCGCACTATATCTCGCTTTGTTTCTGTTTGATATTAGACAGGACATTGTTCAGGAGTATATACATCATGTGTTACACTAACTTGGTTAAAACCGTCTTGTGTTTTTCAGTTTGTCCAGTTAAATACTATTTATTATCATAGCCTTATTCTAGACAGTAACTTGTTAATTAGTCAAGATGACGTAATATAGTCACGGTGTGATTTTAAAGGAATGATACAACTTAAGAAAGATTGGAAAACAAATTGTTGTAGGAAGATCTTCTTGATTTAACTTCTGCCTGAATTCCCGAATGTAAACCTTTCTGGCACAAAAGTGCTGCTGAAGGCAATATGCTTTAAGGCTCTTTCTCATGACCCGATGGGCGGATTAAGCTGTAGTTTTCACAGTTGTGTTATTTTGTGTGTTATGTTAGATCAGGTCGAGGTATGAATGCTATTTTCTCCGTTCTTTGACAATCGTGTGAACACTGAGCAGCTTTTAAAGGTGCACACGAGATTACAAACTCACTCATACATTTAAGAAAGCTCACGTAATGTGAAGAAAGACTTTGGACTTTGCATGTGTTCATCTTATTGGTGATGGGTCGTGGGATTGCTAAACTCTTGGGAGTTTTTTTTAAGGCTATTACTTGTGGAAGAGATCTGAAAATTGGGTTTAGTGTACTGTAAGCCCAGAGAATATGCAACTTATACAAATAGTGTTTTTGTGCATATCAACTGTTCAATGCAAGCTGGGCCGATGTTTTCCCTAAATTGTGGATCTGTTTTTCCCTCGATTGCTTATTTATTTATTTATTTATTTTTTTTTAGGGGGGGGGGCAAATAATTTACCAGTCGTTGGGGCCATTGGCATGCTATCTTTATAATAATTATAACCCAGTACGACAGATCAGACCAAAATCTAAAATCTGATGTGAGATGTAACATGTTCGTGGTATATACAACCATGGAGTTCCCTTACAGTCATAGTAATAACGTGTACAAACACAAATAGTTATTTGGGGGGTACATACTTCGAATACACAAGATTGTTATATAGTATTACAGCCTTAACCTTGATGGCTCGAAGCATACTAACACTGATACAAATATAACTGTAAGCTTCATTTGTCAGTTAAGTTTTTTTCTTTCTTCTGATGTCTGATGTCAGTCTGTGGGTGCATGTGTGTCAAACAAAAACCCTGATTATAACACCAGATAAAATGTAAATACTATAAATAATCAAACCAAGGGGGATATTATAGAAAAACCTTATTCCACCTCCAGCTGCACAGTATCCCCATTGGCTCATGCAGAGGTATCAAGTTTGACTATTAGAACGTACTGAGATCGGTGTACCGATATACTATATGGGTCTCTATTTATATGAGCTGTTTTATGTATAATGTATTATGTATAATGTACAAAGATACACACATCACACACTTTGTACGTGTGGTGCTCCCTATATCCCTTGTCATGATAGACGGGCACCACGCGAATTTCGTACGGAGAGAAAGCCAATTAAATGTTGCTATTCCAGTCCATGAGTGGTCGTGTTACCTGTCTCCTCTTCTCTTGTTCCACCGTGTCACGGTATAATTGGCCTGCCGGGCGTTCTCACATTATACCGGCGGCTGTAACCAACTCCAACCCGTTGGTCTCGCGTCAACGTGGGAACTCAGGAAAACGAGATCGCTGATGGGGGTGGGAGAGATATGAACTACAAAAATGTTACTTCAAATGAAAATAATCATACAAACCTTACCGAACCTTTTTAGGGAATAACAGATTTCATTTAAAGGTATCTTTGGCAGCATACCGAAATAGATATATTCATAGATGCACCTATAACTTACAGGGTATAAAGATGGTGGTGGTAGAAACATACCTTAAAAATGTGTCTGCCTGAAATGCAAGTGTATTTATCCAGAAAAGAGGAAAACCAATTACCAAAACCAGTAAAAAGATATTAAAAACATCGTGGGCGTTTTCACCGTTTTCTCAAAAAGTCGGCAATTTCACAGATGACTGTTTGTGTATTTCCCTTGATATTTTAGCCCATGAATCTGCATTTCCTTGACAAAAACCAAACAATGACATTACCTTTAAGCCATACAATGAATGATGGTGTTGACACGTCCCTTATTTCAGCAGAATGAATCCTGCTGAATCCTGTGTAAATACAGAACAGTTCTTTAGCATTTCACTCGGAAAAACCAGCCGATATTCACTGCTTAACGTCACACGGTAATGTTAACCCCCACAACCTGCATGGTTTAATCATACAATGTAAATTAGGGCCTTTTCGGAAAGGAGGCTTGGGCTCAGGCTCAGGCTCAGGCTCCAGATGCTGAAAATAATAGGTTGAAGTTTTTCATTGGAGCTGAAGCTCTGTTTTCCTTTTCAAACCAGAGAATCTACTTCAGAACCGCAGTCAAAAGCCTCTATTTTGATACCCGTTGATTTATAATGGATTCACGAAATGGTGCCGGAGCCCGAGCCTTAGCCTGAGCCCCCGTTTCGAAAAGGCCCTGTAAATACAAGCGAAGCGTGACGTCATCAAGAATTCGCACCGAGGACAACTCGCTCCAATTTGAGGTGCATGCTCACGGTCATAGTTCCGCAGCTTTATCATGCATGGGTTCGAACATTCAGGGCTAGATTTCACGAAGACCTACGATCGATAGTAACTGAAGTTACGAAGGGTAACCCATATTATCCTACGTAGGGCTGTATGGTCCTGCGATTGATAGTAAGTTACGATGAGTTTGGTGAAATTAACCCTATGGTTTACGTCCGTTTCACTTCACACAAACATTTACATTACTTTACTATAATCTACTGAACTATTATAGAATTACTTGCTGAACTTGGCTCCAAAAGATAGAATTTGAATGCACGTTTCAACGGGGTGGTTGGTCAGTGTATATACAGTTCGTATATTGAAGATCGTGTGGCCGACTATATAAAAAGCTATTTTTTGTATTGTAGAAATCTTGATGAATATAGAATAACCACCAATGGGATTCGAGGCTTCTGTACAAGAATGGAGGTCACTCTGTTGAGAACCTTTGTTGAGAACTCCTCTAATAGGAAAGTTGCTTTTCAGTGTCCTCGGGTTTAACAGAATAATTAGAGGTATTAAGTTTGAGACTTGGGCTAGTGCTCCTGCCTTCTTCGGCAAAATGTTGCGATTTTTAAAGCGAAATAAAGTTTCACTTCTTATAATGTCCGTAAAGCGTCTTGGGGCCTGTGGATTAAGAACGAAACAAAACGGACCAGTGGGAAGCCGGTTATAGTGTGATCATCCACCAGTGGCCCTGTGTAATACGGACGTAGTATAAACTACCCAAACTCGACCGATGCTGATAAAGTGGTAAAAAGCTTCAAAAACTTTTGACAATCTTTTCAGAATCTTTCCATAGCCCACCTAAGAAAAACAAAAACCCATCTCTTGTCAAATGCGTTCGCATGTAGTGAACTTTCGAGCGGTTGTTTGACTGTCAAATTGTATTGCAGCCAATGGATGGATGTGTTTTTACTCTCCATATGCATGCAGTATATGCAATAAAACATTTGGGAGAATCATATGTAAGGCTGGGTACCTCTGACAGACCTATCCATGAGTGACCCCCTGTTGTGTATGTTATCGATGCCTCCACAATTTTCCATCCGGAGTCGATAGCATTTATTCATTATCTAACCAAAACTGAAAGGTATTTATTGAATAACAGACGCACCAACCAAACGCATTATTGACTTCTTTGCGAAAAAATAACGGTAGAGACCGCAGCCGTCTTCATTGGATGTCAACTGCACAATTAAGATGACTGGTTTATGTTTATCTATTATTCTTCTCTTATTAATACACTCTTGATCTTCCATTGTTATTGTTTTGACGTGCAATGTCCGGATTTGTGCGAGATGTTATTTTGTTTGGCTTTAATTTTCAGTGGGCGATGCTGAGTGAAGTGAACCGGTGGAGTAGTCCGTCGATTTGATCGCTGCTTTTTTTTTGTGATAAAGTTACTTTCAATCATGCCCACCCGTGTCGTGACTCCCATAGGAAGACCACACGTCTCTCAGAAAAAAGGATTCCAACTGCCCACGGAGCACAAGTCAAAGTAATAATTCTGACATGATCTTTCTGAAGAGGCGTTTGTTTTCTTTTTGTCTTCTTGCGATGTGTTGGAGTGTGTGTATTCTCGATGCACCATGGCCGTGTTACGATAACAATGGCTTGATAACCCCCCATCAAAGCTCTTTTCTCCCCCTATAACCGTTTCTTTTATTTGTTATTTTATAATTTTTTTTCACACTTTGCGCACGCTTCTCTCTCTCTTCGCATACCGTGTGTGATTGACAGTCGGTCGGACCTCCGGGACTCGGTCTCCGGGGACCGGTGCCGGGCTGAATCTCCTCCGCCGTGGTCCGCCGGGGAGCTGCACTCCTCGCTTGCTTGGCTGTGTGCTCAAGCTCCGGAGGCCGCGCGCTGCCGCTCATATTGGCGGAGTAACCAAAGCCAACGCCGGTGTACGATTTCTCGGTTTGGGTGTTGAGTCGACGGCGATGAAGCATCTCCTTTTCCTCCCTAGTGAAAAAAAAAATCAAAAATCAAAAAAAGGAAAAAAGGAGAATCTGTTCAGAAGAATAAGAAGAAAGAATGAAAAAAAAAAGATAGCTGATTAGCAACATTTGATTAAAATTGCATCGAGGGAAATGAAGAGCCCGCCGTGCTAACAAAAACAGAGCGTGTGTACTCCTCTTTGTTTTGTCTTGATAAGGAGGAGGATGGGCGGTTGAAAATAAAAGGGAGTCTTCGTCATTAGTTGCCCGGTAGAGTAAAAGAGAGAGAGAGAGAGCCCTTGCAGCTATTTCCTATACGATCAAGGAGCGTGAAATTCTGTCGCTGGCTTAGGAAAAATTTCCACTCCGCCACACTGCACTGACTTGTTGCGTATTGAAGCAGAATTGACTCGCGCACGAGGTTAAACAAAATATGGGACTAGAGTATAACCACTACAAAAAGAAAGAAGAAGAAGAAGAGGACTTAAAGGAGAAGAGGAAAAAAGATTGCCCCTTGGCGGTTTACCATAGGAGGACCAAAAATAAAGGTAAAAGAAGACCGAGGAGAGAGATATATATTGGCTGGTTGGAAATTGGATGATCTTATGAGCCACACGACCTTATAAACAGAAGCACAAACATGCGGCGCGGGGGGAAATTGGAAGGAAACGGTGGGGGCCCGCAACATTGTTGAATTAAATCGCAACGGTTTTAATGAAGGACATTATTTTTTTCCCTTTGAGCTTTAGAAGGAGGCACTCTTCAGGCTCCGCCGACGGGGGATCATGGCCGTGGTGGACGGCCGGGCGCTTCATTAATTCTCGCTGTGTTAACTTGCCCCGGGGTTTGGCTCCGGTTAGAAAGTACAGAAGCCCCATCCAATAAACCCCCCTCCCATCCTACTCCACGATCGCACCTACAAGAGATGACACTCTTGCTTATTGTAAAAAAAATGCCAACAAAGGAATCCTGAATCCAAGGCGCTTGTCAATTTCCCCTCTTTTCGGATAAAAAAAGGATTCCTGTATTGATTTTGAATTTTGCCAGTTAACTTTGATTTCTCATCACGAAGTGTAGATAGAGTCAAACTACATACACTGAGGGGAATCAAACTTGTTGCTTTAAAGGCGGTATCATGCTTTTGTAGCATACCGAAACAGACATCTTCACAGATTTACCTATAGCTTACAGGGTATAAAGATGGTCATGGAAGAAACATAACGTTAAAATTGTTCTGACCGAAATGCTGTATTTATCCAGAAAAGAGTCAAACCAGTGACCGAAATTATTTTGGATCTTTTAAAGATCAAAAATAAAAGAGAAAAGACTTAGGAAATACTGTGGCCGTTTTTCACAGTTTTCTTAAAAAGTTAGGAGTGCACCGTATGGGACTGAAATTTTCACAGATTACTGTTACTGTATCTTCCTTGATATTTTTTGCCATGAATCTGTATTTCTTTGACAAAAAAAACAAAGCATAAAATTGCCTTTAATGTGGGTTTGTCATCTCGGTATATATGCAGTGAAATGTAGGAATGTGTTGGGAAATTGAGATCATTGTCAATTGGAGTCCAGTGAGTTTTCCTTCGTACAAAATTCAAAGCCCTAAACTGGCACTTATTATTTTTTCGTCAATGATTTGGAGCTTTCTTGTTTGTTTGTTTGTTTGTTTGTTTGTTTGTTTGTTTGTTTGTTTGTTTGTTTGTTAGGGTTTTTGTTTGTTCCCTGTTTTTTCGACGTTGATTTATTTTTTTTAATTTGAATTTGATTTTGGTTTATTAATTAAAAAAAAGTTAAAATAAACACATGGCAACAGTCCAAAGATTGAAAGCACTAAGATTACAATTATTTAAAAACATCAACATTGCAAAAATAGACAGAGGATATACAGATCAGAGAAAAAAAACTGTCGAGTTTAATTGAATAAAAAAAAAATATTTGAAAAAAAAAATCAAAAATACAATATAGATAAAGAATAATACAGATCTATTGACAATATCAAATTGCTAAAAGATAATAATATAGTATTGTTGTTTTCATAATTGTTTTACTGAATAATAATTAAAAGTCTAAAATGCTTACTTGTCGAGATATAATTATTTTTAACTCGACCACGGGATTCACATTCATTGTATACCGGTTTTATTATTTCTAGCAGAGGGCACTAACTTGTCCCCGTCTTTCTGAGTTAACATTCTCAAAGCATCTTTCTTTTTTCCACCGTTGCATTTTCCCAGTGACAAAATGAACGGCTATTACATGACGGGAACATTGTCACATCAGATCAGGGGGAAGTCACCGGTTATTGTCTGGTCCGCTACGCGGTTAACTTGCTGCTTTGCACCCCATGAAAAGTGCGAGAAGACGGTACGACAGCACTTGCCGCGTAGTCGCCCCATCAGGGTCGAATCTTGTGTCAACAACTGTATTATTTTTTGCCCCCTCTCCCCCGCTCTCTCTTGTTATAATCCTTTCTTCCTCGGCGTTATTCTGGAGGTGAATTAATGAAGTATAAGTCATGTGTGATCATTTCTTAGGGTGGGGGAGGGGGGTAGCTCCCCTTCCAATACTCTGGGAGGAAATTGGGCCTCTCTTGTGCAGTGAGGACCCGCACCAATAAACCCCAATAAAGGAATTTAATCTTAATACCCGAATATGATTTGCTCTATATTATCTTCTTAGTATCCAACGCCGAAGCTTCCCTCCTTCTTTCCGTCGGTTCTTATGTCCAACCCCGTTTATGGCCGTTATAATATGCCGAATCGGAGCCGACGGTGTTCCCTTTCGTTGCAACTGAGAGAAAGGGAGGAAAGGGTAGATCAAATAACTTGTAGGCCTACCCTCCCCCTCCCTCTTACTCAGTTTGTCAAAAGCTGTACATCCGAAGTCTTGTTTGCATCGCCTCTTTTTTCCCCCTACCCATCCCCCCTCGGTCCTTCTATCTATCCTGGGCCAAGACAAAATTTGTTATCATGTTGCCGTGCTGATTTATCCAAAGGAGTTCCAAAGGAGTCGCTTATGTAGGCAAAGTAACAGCCCCCGTGTTCCATAGCTAGACTCTTCTTTAAATCTGTCAATTTTTTTCTCTCACGTCATGGCATGACACGATCCTGCTTTTGGACTTGTTGAATAGAGAGCAGTAGTCTTTTTTTGTTTGGTTTTGAATTAAGATCAACTGCCGACAAGAAATGATACAAATCGATACGGGTATTAAATTCTCCCATATTTTGTTATGATTTGGCAGCGGCGGGTGTAATGTAGGGAGTTATTTGAAGCTGGGACTGCATGGAGCTGCACGCAGCACGTGTAATAATTGATTGCAATGTGTAATTGGCGGCGATCCTCGTTCGAGTCTCAATTCAGTAGGGACCGATAACCCCGTCAATCGTGGCAGCTGTATCGCTTGTAATTAGCACTTTACCGGCACGGATATCATTTTCATCCGGGGCTAGGCCGCGCCGATCCCCCCATGCATCAGGCCGCCGATCGCGCCTTATAACTCGGGAGGACCGGACTTTTTTTTTGTCTGCGTGTGTCTTTCCTCAGCTCAGCACCCTCCAACTTGGTCATATTAGGCGGTGGGTTTAGGACTGAAGAGCCTTCCCAATCGATGGCATGAGTGTCTTACTCATGTAAGATCAACACCAAAGGTGCTGTGGACAGACCGAGCTGGCCGCTCAACTCAAGAGGCTTCTTTTCCAAACTCCTAATTGAATAGAAGAAAGAAAAAAATCCACCCTCCCCCCCAAAAAAAAGAACCAAGGCTGGCTTTTATATTAAATATAATGGTGACGGACACGGCGATATTATATACAATAAACTGGAGAGATATAATTGCACCCTGGTTAAGTTTACTCTGCCCGTGATTATAACGCCCATTGGTATTGTCTCGGGCACGATCTGTGTCTGTCTACGTGGAGTGGCTGGCTTTCATCAGTGGAGGAGAGGTGAGGGGGAACGGGGAGAGGGGGGGGGGGAGTGTGAGATGTGTACGGCGAGGAGGTCGGTCCATTGCCATCATCATCATCATCATAGTTTGGGAGACGTAAATTGCAAGATCCCCCGAACCATTGTGGTTAAGTGGGTATACGGCCAGGGCTGACGTTTGGAGTGCAGGGTTTTGTGTGGACTGCGCTATTATATCTGCCTGCTGCGGAAGAGCAGGAAATGGGATGACATCTCGTTGACGACTTAAACCATTTTCTGTCTTCCCCATCCCCACCCCTCCCAGTCTCTGTTTATAGCTCTTCAGAACGGTCGGCTTTGCTCACTAAGAGTCGGTTCATTTTCGAGTTATTATACCTGATGATGGTTGGCGAAAAACCACACTTTACTCGATCCAATATCTATCTCCTGCTGTTCAATGCGACCAATGTGTTGCAAGCAAAGATCCTATAGCTGCGTATTAAAGAGAGTGAACCTAAAAGGACGAAAGCCAGCCGAGCGCGGACACGACGATTTGTTCCTTCGATCCCCCGTTTATAATCCATCGGCCTTCCATAAGTGAGTCCACTGCCCTCTTCATAGTTGATATTAAATCCCATGCCCCTATCCCATTTCCCCCTGTTATTGCCGGCTAGTGTTTTCGTTGTTCGTGAGGCCGGTGAATTTAAATTTTGACACTTATAGTGTTCAATTTTGCTGTATATAATAACACAAGAAGTAGAAGAAGAAGTAGTATAGAAGAGAAATTATTACTTGTCCCGAGCTGAGCGCGCACAAACATTGATCTGCACAAAATCGATAGGCGAGCCAGCGTTTATAGCGTGCGGCTTTTTTCGTTTATATCTAGCCAAATCTTGCAACCCTCTCCCTCCCCAACACCCCCCCCCCCCCTTCCCCCCGACAAACACCCTTAAACACCGATCGTGACAGTCATGTTTTTTTCCCAAGAGCAGCTCATGTTAAATGCAACAGTATTCCCGCGTGATATTTTGTCTCGATTTTTTTTTTAGTCTTTTAAACCCCCATCATCATCTTCGTGGTACTATAAGTAGGCCTTCATACCGCCGCTCCGGCCCAGTGCTAGGGAGAGAGTATTCCCGCTGTCGATCTTTATTGATTTCAATTTTTCTCTTATTCTTCCTTCCTGGGATATTTTTTTTTTTTTTGGCGAAATGTCAACTGAATCATTCTGAAGAGAGATAGAGAGAACGAAGAGGAGAATAAAAAACAAAACACGACTGATGCCGACTTTATAATGTCAAATATACAAGAGATCTTGGTCTGATTTCCAGGCTGCTTGGAGGGAGTCGCATCGCAATATTCCTGCCCCTCCCCCCCCCCCCCTACTCCTCGATAACAGCTCGTCAGTAAGACAGTGTTGATAGTGTGACTTTGGCAGACAATTATAACGTATTCCAAAGGTCTAGGGTTATGAGAAAGATGATTTGCTATAGTAATTATCGAAAACATCGTTTTTAATGTGTCGGTATGAAACGTATAATACGATTGATATAAGTTAATAGGCCTACTGACAATGGAAACAATATTTTCACTGAAAAACTTTGCTCTGAAAATATTGGGAAGCTTAAATGAATATCTGAGTTTCCAATTTACTGAGATAATTTATCTCGAAAAAAACCGGATTGCAACCATAGGTTTAAGTTTATTGCGTGTTTTCAAGATAAATTATCACATTTTCTGTGTTTCCTGGAAGATTTTTCACATTTCTTACATAAATTATCTCAGTATCGTGGATGGTCATTCTAAGCTTCCGTAGAAATCCTGCCGTTGGCAAGAAAACAGATTTTAAAACCTACAATAAATTGACACGAGCTGGTCGCAGTGGTTGAGAATAACAAAATACCCAGTAAATATGTAAAAGCGCCAATCGCTTGTTATTTCCACAACCTCGCGAACATCAATTTTGATGAAAATTTTCAAATTTATACTTTTATGGTGAGCATTTGTGACAACTTAATGACTGAAATAAATAGTATGACCTGTACTATACCGTCAATGTTCCATACGACATTCTATAAATTGTAATAAAAACGGATTTCTTTTTTTTTTTTTCGGTAAATGATGAATCTAAAAGCTTTTTTTTCATCGTGTATGAAGATATAACACAATATGAGCAGTATGCCGGTACCATATTGAAGCATCGAATTCCATTAAATCAAAACTGCGAGTATAACACGTTTAAGTGCATTATCTAATGCTTTAATTCAATTTGTACCGTTTTAACAACACCAATGATTTTTTTTTTGTCCTTCTCCGATCGGCACCGCGCGCACAGGCAAGACCCGAGGGAGGCCAGCGAGTCGATTAACGGCGGAGGAAGACACAATCGTCACGGTGCTGGAGCCGCGATTCTCCGATACACAAGGGTAATTTTAATCAGTGTTGATCGCTCACCGAGAACTCTGCTCGAGTCTCTCTCTCCCTATCTGCCCACCCACAGCCAAGTACAAAATGTGTTCTTCTTTTTTTCCCTGGAGTTGGCCCCGAAACATCATTCGTTTCCCTTCATATGTCGGTCCCAGTGCGAAATGTTGCACTTATTGACGCCAACCGGCTTCTTTTGAGTTCATCCGAACATCGAGGGAAATATCGCGAGATCTCGCGTTATTTGCATCATCACTATACAAACGGCAGCCGATCCCGCGCGTTGCATGCAATGCTAATTCTTGATAGGTGAACGGTACTATTACGATGGGGTTTAGGCCTATGTTTAATCATCAGTTTTTAGCGTAACTTGTTACATTTTGAATAAGAAATAACATTTGTTATAAAAGAAAATGTTTTAAATAGGGAATAAAATTCGTGGGCGAGTTTTGGCCTTGTGCATGCCATGTTAAAAAGTTTATAGAGGAAAATGTCTGCAAAGTCCAACATGGAATTGAAGAGGGAATTCAAAGGAGAAATCCGTATGCATCACTATCTTAACCAATATACACTTAATATAGCAATGACTTGCCACCATTGCGATTTCATCAAACTCAAACTGATTTGACTATACGAAATGAACAATTTCTTTGTGCCTGACTGCACCTTCCTGTACACCGCTCCCCAATCCCTCTCTATTACTATGTCAGTAGTGGAATTGCCTGTTTAGTTTTATTAACAAATCATGATCTCTGTTTATTAAAAAAAATATCATCCGAATTATGATTCGGTCTTGTTCCGCACGATTGGGTTGACCATGATTGGGACCGAGTCGGGGCTGAGGTCCTGGTGCCGGCCAGCGAAGCGCGATGCCCCGGTAAATATCACCTCCATTTCCCTCCCTTATAGACTTTTACCCCCGGGGGCCTTATAAAATCCCTTTACCCCTCTCACTCCGCCCCGTGCCTTTTTTTATTATAAAAACATATTTGTTTGCATGCATCAGATTGCAATAATTGAGGGACACTTGGTTCATTAGCATGTCACTGGCGGCAACTCTTTGAAATTTGATTTAATAAATAAAAGTCTTTATTGTGCCGAGAATTTCAATCTTGTGTAATCCGCACTTTTTATACACTAAAAGAGCATTGTGATCTCAAACTAAATTTGCTCGGTAATCATTCCACAAATCCTTGGAAATGTGTCTTCAAATGATACTCAGTATCTCCTTTTCATCTGCTCAGCTTGTTGATTACAACTGATCAACAAGTTGGGGATTTTTTAGTGAAGAGCATCATAATTTTGATTCGTTAGTTTCAAAGAAGTGATCAACCTTGCATGGTTGTTTGATATTTCGCTGTATAATGCAATACGATATTTCGACAGAATACAGATTTTTTACGAGATGGGAGGGGAGCACTATATAACAAAAAGCAACAGGTTATGTTGGTTTGCTATTTGTGGGACCAGGGGTCGATTTCACTAAACTCTTCGTAACTTACTGTCAATCGTAGGACGTTTGATGCATTGAAGCCCTACGTGGGCTTCAATGCCCACGTAGGGTTACTCGAGTTACGATCGATCGCAGGGCTTCTTAAAATCGACCCCAGAGACATGAATGTATGAAAGTGTGTTTGATTCATCAATTAATGCATGGTTAAGAATTTGGTTCGATTCCAGAGGTCGATTTCACCAAATTCATCATAATTCACTATCAATCGTAAGACTTATGATGCATTGTAGCCCTACGTACCAGGATACGAGAGGTTATATTACGTTACGTGACTTACGATCCTTGGTAGGGCTTCGTGTAATCGACTCTGGTAGTATAAGATGGTACAAAGCAAATATTATCAACAGATTTGTTGCCAAAGTTACACGTTAACATTTACATTTTGTCACGGACTGTGTATACACAGCGATCTGAATCATTCATGACGCCTGCCCTAATGAATATTCATAGCAGCATTTTGTACAACCCATTCTTCTCTCCAATCAGTGGTGAGGCTTTCAAGGGGGAGCTGGGGTGTTGCGCGTGTCATGAATAATTCATGAGGTTGCCTGTACCTATAATGTCACGTGACGGAGACACATTTACATATCCCCCTCTCTCACTCTCTTACGAGGCAGCGATATCATGTGACCGACGCCCCGAAGATTTACTTTCAGGGACTTGTCGCTTAGCATATTTTTCTTTAACCTTGAGTGGAAAGTTGTAATCGGAGTGGCCGATTCCTGTTAACGATTTTCTAATCAACCCGAGGTGAATTTCTTTTTCTACTTTTCTTTTCTTTTCTTTTCTTTTTTTTTTAAACCAAAATCTGATACTGACTCACACTGATTACGGAGTCAAGAGACGTGAAGAAAATTACAAATGAAATGGCCCTGGGGCACCGTGGGAAAACAACAGCCTAAACATATGATATCGGGCCGTCTTCATCGTGGGTTTTCGATTCAAGTTCAGTCGGTGTGATCTTCGTGCTATCGGCTGGCGGGGCCGCCGGTTTGAATATGCACACAAACTATACATACCCGGAGGATGGAATTTTAATTGAGAAGAATAATTTTCATAATCATATTTTTGTTTTCAATCAAACTGTATCTTCCCTGTTATAAGGATTGCAGTATGTGGAATGGAATGAAACGATATGATTGAGTTAGTTATTCTCATTGAAAAGTGAACAAATCAAAATTGACTGGGGCGGGATTTGAACCAGCGACCTCCAGAAGACTGTACTAATTCACACGACTGTCATCTACCATTGAATTATATTTTTATAATTATCATAGGAAGTCAAACGGCAATGTACTTAAAAGTTATGTGGAAAACATAATATTTGTTGTCACTTTTGACAACATTGTAAATTGCACAGACTGATTCGGTACAGTACAGGATTGGTAACAAACCGAAACAGAAATGTTCACAGATTTACGTATAACTTTCAGGAGATGAAGATGGTGCTGTTAGAAACATACCGTTCAAATATTGCCTTCCGAAATGCTGTATTTATCCAGAAATGAGTAAAACAACGACCAGGAGATCAAAATGATTCTTTATGGTTTTTAACATTAATTGAGTGGGGTTTTCGCTATTTTCTCGTGACTCAGATGTCCGATTGAGCTCAAATTTTCACAGGTTCATTATTTCATGTACATGTATGTTGGATCAGACGAAGTGTGTGTGCTACTCTGTGACCTTTACCAACAATTTATTATGCCTCCAAAAGAAGGAGAATGATATTCGACCACAATAGGAAATTATTACACGAAAACCAAAAATCAGACAATCACATTTTTGAGTACATCCTACTTGATAAATTATTCAGTTTATTGGTCAATCTAAAAAAACAAAATGAATCAGGGTGCCCGGCCTAATTTGAAGTGATTCATCCGCTGGTCATAATTCCTGTTTAATTTCTGACATTATCTTGTGTATACATCATAGCTTTCCCGTTGTTCTCGTTTACGGTCACACTAATTATTCTGAGCCGAGCATACTGTTAAGATCGGCCGGGCTTCCCCATGTCTTTTACTCCGGGGGACCGGGGCCTCGATGTGTTGCTGGGGGCGAAGAAACCGAGCGCCGGTCTCTCGTTCCCGGTGCATTTAAGGCTCTTCACGGCCGCAGCACAGGAAACTCCAGTCATCCCCCGTGAATTTTGGACGAGAATTTATACCACACATTCCCCAGTCTTCTCCTTCCTAACTCCCGCCCCATGAATGAGGGGTTTTAATTTACCCTCGTTGATGGAACAAAAAAAAAGAACTTGAAAGATGCCCGGCCACAGTTTTCCTATAAGTATCATTCATATTCATTTTTGTTCGTGATTGCAAGTGCTGACTCGGTTAACACTATATGACAATAATCCTTGAAGGGTTTTATAAAGACATGCTGTATTGGAGGACGGGTCCGACCGTGACCTTCTGATGGGGGAATTTACACTTGCACACGGCTATAGTGATTCGAGTGCAGCCAGTATAAAGGGTTAAACTGGGGCAAATTTCATAGAGCTGCTTAGCACAAAAAATCACTAAGCATGACATTTCTGCCTTAATAAAAAAAAAACAGTTTTAACAAACAAATTTCCATATGTTGTGTATCACTTGCAACATTGTTCTTTGGCTGTTGTTCAAATCAAATTTTCAATGGTGGTTTGTTTTATTGGGCAAGCCATTTTTGTGCTAGGCAATGTTTTGTGCTAAGCATCTCTGTGAAATTGACCTCTGGTCGCTGGTCTGGCGAGCAGTGTGGGATCGTGACGCGTCGGGGAGAAAAAGACTTCTTTCGGCAGTTGCAATAGTTGAATAATTTCTGAATAATACCCCCTATAGTATTCGTATCTGAATCGTAATCAGCTCTTGAAGCTCGTAACTATTTCAGTTCTTTTAATTCTCGTGCGATCGGGAATTCGTGGCAAAAGTTTTGGACTGTTCAATGTTTTGGCTACAAACTCCCGATTTAAAAACAAAAATCGCTAAACGGAGTCGTAACAAAATCGTAGGGCATTCTTGGACATCGTAACTGAATCGTGGCTGATTCGTAGGCATTCGTGGGTATTCTTACCTCATTCGGGGATTCGTGAAATCGAGGCTTGTTCACGAATCATATACGAATCTGTAACGAATCAAACGAATACACACGATAATGGGACGAAGCAAGTCTCGTAGATGCATTCGGCATTTTCTTAAGTTGATTCGTAACTGATTTTCGACGTCCGTACAACATTAGTAATTGTGCCTTGTAAATCGTAGTAGATCCATACATCCGTGCAGTTTAACCCGAATAGAGCCGAGTGCTAGCTCACGAATTCTAAAATATATCAATTCGTTACGATTCGAGGCGTTCGTAAGCCTGTGTGGAATGGTAGCATAACATGTAGATCTTTTGCCGAGGCTTCCGATTATCAACTCCGACTCTGTCTCTAAAAAAATAAAATGCACATCAGGCTGTTGCGTTTTGATAACTCAGAAGCTTCATTTGTACAGCCCCAAAACGGACCATCTACTCGGATCTAAGTGAAGCCTCTATTTGCATACTTGTTGCTTTGCAAATTGTGCCATAAATGGACCACCATAGCCCCACAGCAACCTATACCGACCAGCTGGCATTTGTTAATACGGTGGTCCCCGTGGTCGTTTGGTGGATGGCACTACAGAGACGGTTATTGAAACCCGTGCCCTGTAAACATGTATGTTATACAAAAAGAAACACCAAGTCGGATCCAGTATTTTAAATTCCTGATGTTGTGTTGAAACACAGTGACACATTTCTCTTACGTGTGTCACTCAAGTTTTTTCTTGGGTGGGGTGGGGTGGGGGATGGGTTCAAGTCAATTTGATCATGTGCCTCTTTAAATGAACGACAAATTGTATTTTGTTTTCATCAATTCGACTATTACGGTTACACTGTAGTGCGTTCTTCTGTATTAAACGTCTTTATTGGTATAAATTTCCCGTTTCTTTGTGTGTCTGGGTGTTCATCAGATTGAGTTAGTTTAACCTCAGTCCATCTCTCATACCGTGGACCACATCTAGTGCTCAATCTACAGATTGTGGTATCGAATCCAGCCACGGGCAAGACGCTTTGTCGCATATTGTTCCTCTTCACCTCGGAATAAATGGGTACCTGCGAGGGTAGAGATTGCCTTGTGCTTGGTTAGCCTCTGTGCGCTAGCCGGGGCTTTATACATGTACTCCCCATGAAGTTGAGATGGTTTCAGGAATTATAAAGTGTACCCCAATGACTATATAGGATAATAGTAATGTTCGCGTGGAAAACTAAAAGCGATGATTAGATCTCCTTTCGCAATTTCTAGAAATCGAGTCCAGTTTCTGCTCGTAAAATATGACATCATACATTGTGTGTACTTGGGTCGGTAAAATAAAATCAGTTTCTTCTCTTTGGGTATACAAATTACAATTGACAAAGTTCCATCGCTTAATTGTCCAATTTTTGAGAAAGGAAATTTACAATTATATCTGTCATGGCATTTCTGATTTCTTTTTCTGATTTTGACTTTTGCCGTTGTAGACGCAGTGACCAGTAGCAATTTAATGCAATGGAATTGGATTCGATGCAATGCGTTAACACATGAGTCTGTTGGTGGCGGCTGGTAGGACGGCTAGAACCGCCACAGCAGCAACAACAACGGCGTTTTGCCTCGGCCGATGCTTGGCTGTGGATATTTAGGTACGTCTTTCAATGCTACTTTGTTCTTTAATTAAGAAGACCATCAGTTTTGTTTCAGTGTTAAAGGTTATATCATACTTTGGTTTTTGTCAAAGAAATACAGATCCGTAGGCAAAAATATCGAGACAGATACAGTAACAGCCATCTGTGAAAATTTCTGTGAAAAATAGCCACAGTATTTCTTAAGTCTTTCTCTTTTATTTTTGATCTTTTAAAAGATCAAAAAGATTTTCGGTCGTTGTTTTACTAATTTGTGGATAAATAAACCATTTCAGGCGGAAACATTTTAACGGTATGTTTTTACCACCACCATCTTCATACCCTGTAAGTTATACGTAAATCTGTGAACATTTCTGTTTTGGTTTCTATACCAAAGTATGATACTACCTTTAAGGATTGGCTTATCCACATTTACAATAGCTTGATTTCACGTGGCTATTTTGGTTTGTACTGGGCAACTCGCCTTAATTTAATTTAGTATTTAGTATTTAGTATTTATTTCATTTCTCGGGAAGAACAAGTTACAAAGCACAAGAACAACAATTAACACTTTCATTTTATGTATATTACTCAGAAAACCAATCACTTTGTGAAGTACGAATTACAATATTATAAATTTATAAAATTACCGAAATTAGATCTTTCATAAATTATAAATGGGGTATAAGGGAGACACGTTAGCGTCTAAAAGTGGACATTACTGGAGAAGTCGGGACTTAAGGTACTAGCTATACCTTTTAGAAACATATTTTTAATGTCCATATTTTAGGCAGAGAATGCTCTCAATATGAGCATATGTCAATTTAAAGTTCATTGGTTTGAAGGATGTTTAGAAATAGGTGAGAAAAATTTGTGCACGACCCTATGGGAAAGTTTCCTTAAGGTCCCATCCTCGGTTATTATCATAATCATAACATGTTTGCGTCTCTCGTAAATAATCCACCATTCATTCAGCACAGGTTTTTGAACGATGTTTACGAAACAGCAGTGTTGAACAAATAAGGATCTAGACCATGCAGCCAACAATGCCATGCTCACTGGCGTTTCGTAGAGCTACAGGGACCAATGTTACGACCCTACTCAGCACATTAATTGGCTAACCATGAAATTTAACAACCCAAATTCCATGTGTTGTGTATCACTTGTGATTGTTCTTTGGCTGTTGTTCAATTTCAAATGGAATTTATGATGGTTGTTTGTTTGATTGAGCAAGACATTTTGGTGCTCAGCAAATTTTTTGTGCTTATCAGCTTCATGAAATTTGACCCAGGGCATGTAGGTTTTCTGTGGGTGGTTTGTTTGATTGAGTAAGACATTTTGTGCTAAGCAATTTTGTTGTGCTTAGCTGCTCCAAGAAATTGGCCCCTAGAAGAAGAGAGTTGTTTTCGACTTGAAATTGCCACGCGCAGCCGGCCGGCGTAAACACACCGAGCTTGTTGTTGTCAATAAAAAGCATTAACTGCTCTTTTCATCCAATCCATACTATCTACCAAATTCCAATTATCAAGCAAGGAGACGGTATAACTCTTCAACTACTCTGGGAGAGAAAAAAACACGAGAGAAGGTATACGGAAAAAGAAAGCTGTCATCGAACTCCATCCATAAATGAAACTTCGCAAGCGACTGCCAAACATTTACTTCAATAACCGTATTGCTGTTCAAGCTGCGAGAAATCGTGTGGGTATATTATGTGTGTGTATTGTGGACTTGGTGTTTTTTTCCCTCCATCCTTTAAACTCCCTGCATACAAATCTCGGAAATCGAACCTTCTTTCGTTCTTGGCTTCAGTCAATACTCTGAGTGTCTCTGCAACGGGGGAAAGCAATAAGCCTGCAGCTTCGTGGTTTGAATCGCGGCTTTGGGAGAGTTTTTTTCTAGCCTCTTTCTCTTTCTCTCGCTATTTCTATCTCTCTATCTCACTCCCCCCTCTCTAAAAGAACTTGGCAGTTCGATCGAGAAAAAACCACGGAGAGATTCCCATATCATAGCGGGAGGATATAGCAGGGGCGACAGCTGCGGACACTTATGGTGCCTATCCCCATCGCCAGATAACCACTGCTGCAAAATGAAGCTTTGCAACTTGGCAGCTGATAGCCGGCCATCGACGGATCTCAAGGGCTCGGGCTGGGTAACCTAATATTAGTCCCGTAAACCAGCCAGGAAAATATACAATAAAGTATGCTTTTGGCCGGGTACTATGGGTAGGTAGGTATTGGACCCTACATCCATGGCAAGACCGAGCTCCATGGAAAGTGCAGCCCATGCTGTGACGGGAAGTCCGGTACGGTGTCTCGTTGATGCCTAGCTGGCGTGCCCGGCCTGCCCCCTACCCGTATCTGGCTTGACTTGCCCGCTCATACCCGCCTGGTCGGGCGATCGCTATAGCCTTCGACAGATAAGATGTTTCAAATCGTCACGGAAGACATTTCACTACTAGCCAGCCGTCGATTTTCAATTCTGCTCAGGTCGACCCTGTGAATGTATACTATAATATCCCTTTTCCTCACAGTCCACTTCAGATTTTTTTAATTTCGGTCATTTTCAATTACCTCCAAGCAAGATGTTTCCCCGTCGGCAAAAAATATCCCCCAATCGATAAACTGCCCTTGCCAGTGTGCTTGGGCAACCCGGATGGGCCGGAATGTATAGTTTGAACGAGGAGTCGTGCGTGCGAATTTTGCCATGCAGTTTGTTATTTTGTAAAGTATGGCGTACTATGAGAGTCATACGTCTGGTTTTGCTGTGTCATTGTTCCCAACTGCACGTTGCGAAATGTTAACAAAATGAATGGAATCATATCATGTGTACATGCAGTGGCATAACATTTTCATGTTCTCTTTGTATTCGATAAAGATCCTGCTATAGGATCGAAACGCGTCATGCCTTCCTAACTCCAAGCATTTTATACATTTCAGGACAATATTTCTGGTCGATGAGCAGTTTATAGCAGTTTATTACTTGTATTCTCTTTTTATTGATTGGAAAGAAAGGGTTATTCATCGCGGTGGATACAGATAGGGATAAAAAATGATCAAAGTCACGCGATGTCGTGTTGCTGGTATAGCGACTTTTCATCTGCTGGAACTGCTAGCCTTCATCAGGCAACTTTTTATTAAGATGCCCATGTCACAGGCCACCGGTCTCCAAATGAGAAATTATTATTTGTTCATGTAAACTGGGTACGTGAAGTCAAATTGAGCACGTGAGTTAAAGGATGGGAGCTGAGACATCCAAAACTGCGATACTAAAGAGTGGAGATTGTCCAAGTCATTTCTCGTCCTTGCTTCTTGTTCTGTTTTTCTCTGTACACGTCCCCCATTCCCCTGAAGCTATAACTGGCCAATCACCAGGACTCGGCAGCTGAGTAAAGATCATTGCCTGAGCAACAGGAATGCGTCTCATTTCCCTCAAATCGTATTCTTTCAACTGTTTATCAAAACGAGAAAAAAACCGCAAAACCTAACTGCATCATCCTCAATGGTTGCAAAGATGCACGCACTAACTCAATACGCTATACCGTTTCTGTATGTTGCCCGAGTTTATACGAAAATGGCTAAATAGCATAATTGTCCCACAAACATTTTGTAATTCTTCTCTCATTTTGTACTCGCCTTTTGAACACTCCACTGTGATGACATAGCCTAGATATATTACCATCCCTTACACAAAAGACTGGGAACAGTTTATGGTCTTCTCTGTTGACAAAGGCCGACAAGATCAGGGCCAGTTGTCTTTTCAGCCTTTTCGAATCAATTTCAGCTGTGAAAACAAATTTCCTTTTGGGTACAATAACCAGATTAAAATAGTTCAGAATTGAAGAATGTATGGACTTAGAAGAATAGCGCTGGGTTTGATTGCGATTCTTGGTCTTTGGTTGGTTATTGGCACGAGTGTCGTATGTATTTAATATGAGCATTATGTCGACAATAGACGGTTAAAGGCATTTTCCCCTCGCTGTGCAAATATCACACTTGGTAAATTACGTGTACATAAGCTCACTCTGGGCTAGAAGAGCAAGGCATTGGATTGCAATATGGCATCGGTACTACACCGAGGTATTTAGATCATGACAGATACACAATGACGGGGAATGGTAATTTTCGTAGGGGCTCAGTTGGGATAATAGTGCATGTGATACTCTCATGATAACAGTATTTGGCAAAATCTGTAGGCATTATAGAACGGACATGAAATAATTTTTATGCAATATATTTTTTTTCTAATATAACGTGTTGCTCTTTTCCTTGAGGTATGACTGCAGCTGAGACGAAAATGTACCGAGCAATGCTTGGGGTCCAGCCCTTTTCAAAACCTCGGCTCCGGCTCAGGCTCAGGCTCCGGCGCGGCAGGCTCATGCTGAAAATATAGGTTGTGGCTTTCCATTGAAGCTGAATCTCTGTTTTCTTGTTCAAAATTAGAGTAGACCTAACTGCAGCCAAAAGCCTCTATTTTGATACCCGTTATTTCAGAATGGATTCATGAAATGGACCCGGACCCGGAGCCGGAGCCTGAACTGGAGCCTGAGCCGGAACTGAAGCCGAGGTTTGGAAAAGGGCCTCTGTATGGGACATACCGGCGTAGATCACTTGGGGGAAGTAAGAGGGTACACCCCTCCCCAGAATTTCATTTTGTATAAATATGTATATTTGTATTTGTGCACAAACGTTTTATGGAAGTACGACCAAGCTACAGGATCATATCCCCCCAGGTCTGAGGACTTGTCTACCAGTCCTATATACTGGTATGTGGGTTGTGGGCCATTTTTTAATGGTTCTTGGAGGCGCTGTTGTATCGCTTCCCTCTGGCCTGCAACATACACACATGATACTTTGGTGCCTAAAAGGTTATTAACTGAATGGTTGTTTCTTCGTTTTCTTCGTCAATTATGCGTCACAATACTCCGTGACAAACGTTAGTCTGCATGGCTCTGACAAAAACGTGTTTTTGAATTAGGTAGTGAGCCTCGAAGCTCCTCAACCTGAAGCACATAATATACATAACGGTTCCAAATGCGCCTGAAATTTTCAAAATCTCATGTTTCGAATTCAATAGCCCATGTTTAAAGGTAGTATCATACCTTGGTAGAATACTGAAACAGAAATCTTCACAGATTTACCTATAACTTACAGGGTGCAAAGATGATGATGGTAGAAACATACCGTTAAAACGTTTTGCCTGAAATGCTGTATTTATCCAGAAAAGAGTAAAACCAGTGACCAAATAAATTTTGGATCTTTTAAAGATCATAAATAAAAGAGAAAAGACTTAACAAATTCTGTGGCCGTTTTTCACTGTTTTCTCAAAAAGTAGGCACCGTATGGGACTGAAATTTTTATAGATGACTCTAACTGTACCTTCCTTGATATTGTTGCCCATGAATCTGTATTACTTTGACAAAAACCAAAGTATGATATTACCTTTAAGGGCATAATTCCTCTACGTACTTGTGGCTTGCTCCCCCGGTTAGTCACAGTGTGCTGCTCTCGCCTGCACTCACTGAAAAATCCATGGCAACTTGAAATGATACTTCCAATAACTCTTTAAGAAGCTTCCCAGTTAAAAAGGAAAAAAACGCCAATCTCTTAGCAAATATTCATCTTAATAGCTACAAAAAAAACACGATCCATAATACTAAATCCATACAAAATCCGAGGGAAAAAAGGGCATGTGTGATTTCGTCTCGGAACGCAGTACTTGAAAGTTCAGTCATGAGGCGAGCTTTAGGGTAAGAGTGTCCCACTCCAGTCACTCATCAGGGCGTTCACCCGACCATCGCGGGTCCCCACTGTCCTTTAGCCCCCATCACGCTCGGGCAGAAACTTACCTTAAAATCAACATCACCGTAAAATAAAAAGACACGGAAGAAAACGTGGGGGTAAACCTTTAAAAGAGTGAGAGGGGGTAACAAAAAAAAAGAGGATATATCTCCACAGAAAAAAAAAATCTCTTCAATAGCTGGGGATTTTGTCTCATTCTGGATAGGTCTGGATTGTTTTCCTAGGCGTCCGTTGAAGGGGGTAAGCGAAGAAACAATTTCAAAATTTGATTTTCAGCGCGGACGGGCGACCGTCGGTAGGCGCCGTGGAGTGTTTTTGCACGGTGCGGTCCACGGGACAAAGTGCAATACGGCGGACGGTGGAACGAGGGTCGGGAGGACAGAACACACACGGACACACGCATGCAGAAATAAAAAAGTCAGAAGAGACATTCAAATAACCCGTGACTCATGCTAGGGTTCCAGATCACATTTTTCTTCTTCTTCTTCCGATACATTCCTCAGAGTTGCAAGTTGAAAACTCGATAGGTAACCACGGGAGTTAAACCGAATCCGCTCCCGTCAAAGAGAGCATTATAAGGATTCACGAGCAGACACGAAGAAAGAAAAAGAAGAAGAAGAAGAAGAAGAAGAAGAAATGGCCCGAATGAAAGAAGATCGAAACAATTTGCAAGTTTCCGGCTAGCGACCCAAGACCTTTAGCACAGGCAGCGGAGGGGCAAATTGACCGGCTATTACAGGCCTTTCGCTGTCTTGTCTTGAAAATAATCCCTCCTTGTCAGACAAGACTGTGACATTCTTGGGCTAAACGTTTAAGAATGGCAAACATGGAATCTAAGTCGATTCGATCGTTACCGGAGATTTTTTTTCTCCCCCGTCTCTCTCTCTTTTTTTTCTACCTCAGTAGTCCTGGGCTACTGCCTTCTCCGTGTCTCTCTTGTTTTGTTTTTGAGGTGGTTTTTTTTTCTTTCTCCCTTGATGTGAGAAAGATCGAAGCTTCTTCACTTTACTCAACCGGGAGCACGGTATTGGGAGAGTGACGGTGCATATTAATGGCCGTCCCGCGCTAGCCTCGGCTTCTGCCCCATGGGGAAACGCCGCTGTACAGTAAGGCCCACCTTGGGGTGCACAGGGAGCCCCATGGACCAAGAAGCTATAAAAAAAATTCAAATAATACTAAGTAAAAAAAGACCTGCTCCGTGTGAGAATGCACGAGGCTTTCGATCAACCCTCCCCCTTCGGCATAAGATAGATTTACAAAGTTTCCTCCATCTAGTCGACGTAAGTTTGCAATGCTGTGTAGAATCAATGTCTCATCATCACAGCGCTTGCTGCATGCTATAGGCCCCCTTGCAATCTCATCACACGTACACTGTAAGAGAATCATCATCCTGTTGGCTTTTAAAATCCGTGCAGGTAGACAAACAAGACTAGTCACGACGGCGGAGAGAAAACCGTCTCCTCCGTCCAAGTTGCTTCCGTGCAATGCAGTGCGCTTCTCAACGCCCTATACCCCTTGGGAGGCCCAGTAGCCCCCAGTACCTTACGAAACAAACTCTCTGTGGCAATTAGGAAGTCTCCCTCGAACCACACAACATAACAACAAAAAAAGATGAGGGAGTATTAGGAGAACACCGTCTTCCCCCCAAAAAAAAAATCTGGGCAGGAAACGGCCCATCAAGACTGCCGAAGATCGCAACCATTTTCCGGTGATTTTAATCCCAAATGAGGATGCTCGGCGGCCGAACTGCACGCACCAGTGACACGGGGCCCAAGCGCCTGACCTATTTGGAGGCCATTACGCGCTGTACATTAAACATTGCACTAGCTTCTCCAGGGAGGCCAGCAACTATATAGCTTCGCTTAGCCATTGATTTGTCTTTCTTCTTGATTTTTTTTCCCGAGTGCAAGCCGTCTCAACCTTTTTCACTTTCTTTTTCACTTTCTTTTTCACTATAATACACTTCTGACGGAGCTGATGTATACACGTGACTATTCTTACCTGCTACAGGACAAATAGCCGTTCAAATACCTAATGGGTTGGGGATGTTTTTCCTCATAACACTGGATCGTCCAAGCCTTGCCCGGCTTTATGCCGAGTCAAAACATCGCTAAATGAATTTTGATTTGATGCTCGCTCACCCCCCCCCCCCAAAAAAAAAATCTGCCCAACCGCTGATCACAAAAGTAAATCATGACGATAGCAGTTCAAAATTTCACTTAAGCCTGCGGTTTTAAAACAACAGTGCAGAGCTGGGTGAACCCTTAAATTTCTAATAATCTTGAGAAAGAATAAATATTAATCGGTAGCCACTCCATTTTATGCTGGCAAGTGTTACAACACTGATAATGAAGTTACCAACGAATGATGTATCACCAACCGATAATGTATCACAAATTGACCGATATTGTATCACCAACCAATAGTGTATCACAATTTACCGATAATGTATGATCAACCGATAATGTATCACAAATTGACCGATATTGTATCACCAACCGATAATGTATCACAATTTACCGATAATGTATCGCAAATTGACCAATAGTGTATCACCAACCGATAATGTGTCATAAATTGACCGATATTGTATGACCAACCGATAATGTGTCATAAATTGACCGATAGTGCATCACCAACCGAAAATGTGTCATAATTTGACCGATACTGTATGACCAACCGATAATGTGACACAGATTGACCAATAGTGTATCAGCAACCGCTAATGTATCACAAATTGACTGATAACGCAGTAGGCCCCTAACATTTCTAAGAGTTTTTAGAAATTGGACGACTCTGTCGGTCAATTTGAGATACATTTCAGTGGAGATTTCTGTTTCGGTATGCTACCAAAGTGTGATAGTTTAAAAGCCAATGCCTTTGCAAGGACTTTAAATCTTGAAGTGGATTGCGCTCGATATTCCCTCTTTAAAAAAAATAATTAAAAGGAAAAGTAAACACACCTTGTCCCGCATGTTGCCAGACAAAATTTTCTTTTTGGCGCCGTGACCGACAAAATGGATGCCACTGTGACTATTCTAGCCGGCGGGCTTTTTAGCACTTGATAAAAAATTTGTATAGGGAACATAAGATCTCTTTTCTGTGTTACAAGGGGCGTGAAGGGCGCAGGTTTGTGTGAATTTTAATTATCATTGTTTTTCTAAGGCCATCTCGAAGGAAATTCCATTAATAGGGATAACATTGGCCCGATTGACGTTCGCTGTGGATTGTGAAGGCTATAGTTACATTTGAGTGAATTGTTGGCCTTTTTTTAAACTCTAATTATACCCACAACAATCAGCAACACAGTAAGGTAACATCGATTTGATAAATACGACATGGTTTATGAATGGCCAAGTCCCCCAGGCTGTGGAGGGGGTGGGTGGTTTGAGAGAAAGACAACCTAAGAGAGAAGTTGTTGTCTTTGTCCCCTTGCGAAGAAATTGCTCGCCTTCTATCCCACTTCTCCCCCCAAAAAAAGAAAAAAAAATTGAGACAGTTTTATACAGAGGCTCTCGTAATAGCCTCGACGTACAATGCCCGGGTCCACGGCCAACTCGTGTCGGATGAGATCTGTTTACCGTGCTTATACCCGCTAAAGAGCCCCCTCGTCTTTGCTCTGCTCAAATCACGGTGCAAGTACACTGCGACCGTGCCCCAAACTACAAATTAAATGGCCAATGACATTGTTCGGACGCCGTTCACTCGCACAAAAGAGTGTAAACTTGTAAAAAAAAAAAAAAAAGTGAGCTAATGTGTCAGCGATAAATGGGTCTTCGCCATGCGGGGAACATTTACTCTTACCATAAAGCATATCAATTATATTGATATGAAAAATAATAATAACTAAAGCAAAAGGAGAAAATCTTTTGAACTTGAGAGCGTGTCAAATGCAGATTAATGACAAAGGAATAACGGCTAACTATCCACACAATTATTGGGGAGAGGAAAAAAGGGGGTATGTATGTTGACCAAGACAAAAAAAGACGCGATTTATAGGTACACAAACAGAGAATTATTAGCCGTGTTTTGTAGATGCAGACCATTGAAGATGGTGTATGTTGGCAAACCTCGACAGGGGAAAACGCATTGCAAAAAAAGGGAAGCGCAAACACGCTTAAGTGGTTGAGATGTGGGTATTGATAAAGTCAGTGCGTATTATAGCCTATAGAGTGGCCCCATTGCACATCACGTACACTGAGACAATACAAGCGAGAAGCCTGCGCCCATTTTATGACTGAGTTTGAATTAGGTTTTGATGATGATAGTTGGACAATAGCCTTCTTGGTTTGTAGAACTTTCACGAGGGGAGGGGTGATAATAGCCGGCCACTAACAAACAGAGTGAGTACGGTTCAAGGTTAAGGTTGGTGTATATACGGACACAAAAGGTTATACGAGCCGTAGTGATATGTCAATGGGCAGCTGAAGGCATGAACACGCATTCAGGCAGAGCACACGGAATAACAATACAAACATCATCAATTTGAGCTTTTACACACGGAGCCATTGTGTTCTTCTTCCCAAATTATGACCACAGTTTCTTTGCATTCCCCCCCCCCCCTTTCAATGCCATTGCTCCGCCCACATACGGAGAAATAATTAGTCCACGTTAATAACATTGTGTTATTATGGAAGAGCTTCGAATGGCACGAAAGGCTCTAGGTAATTCAATGATGTAGCCTGCAAGACATTTCGGATTTGAAAAAGTGGAATTATTCAGACCTTTATAGTTACAGCGCATGACATCAAATAAACAGCGCCCTCTTGGTGTAGTAGACTGTATCCCCGAACCATTGCTATGATTTTGTAGCGACAAGCCTTGTTGCATGCTGTGCTATACGCCTTTTGTAATCGGACCATTGGCTGGTTAGCCGAACTGATTTTCGTTCTGTAAGTGTACTTCATGCAGTACATTCTTTGTGACTTTTGTTTCGAAAACGGGGGTTGATTATTGTGTTAAAAAAATTGATTAAAAATGTTTAACGAGGAGTTCTTGTTGTAGGGGTGCCAACCCCGTGATCTACGCCCATGGCTCGTTCTCTTAATTGGGAATTTCATGCAGTGATTTGTGATATATTACGGTTCTACATAATGGTCTGCTGTTGTACTTCGTTTAGTATAGCAGAACTTCGAGACAGAATCTATGACTGTGTAGTGGGAACGAAATAAACACAAACCAGAGAAAATTGGTTAGATAGCTGTAGTAGCATATTGGTTCGAACTTTTGGTTTAACACAGTTGTATAGGCAGTTTCTGAGTTAAATGATTCACACTGTGAACCTTGTTTCTAAATTGTTCGCTGTACTTTTTTTTTCTTTTTTCAAATATCCAATTAATTTGAAAGTTTCTATAAGAAAAACCGAAACTGAATCTTCTGAGTAGGAAAAGGGGCTAGCAATGTATTTAAAGGTAGTATCATATACTTTGGTGTAGCATACCGAAACAGACATCTTCACAGATTTACCTATAACTTACAGGGTATAAAGATGGCGATGGTAGAAACGTACTGTTAAAACTGTTCCGATGCCTGAAATACTGTATTTATCCAGAAAAGAGTAAAACCAATGACCAAATACAATTATTTTGATCTTTTAAAGATCACAAATAACTTTAAAAATGTTTAATACTGTGGCCGTTTGTCACTATTTTCTCAAACAGTGGGCACCGTATGGAACTGAAATTTTCACAGATGACTGTTACTGTATCTTCCTTGATATGTATACCCATGATTCTGTCTTTCTTCGACAAAAACCAAAGTATGATATTACCTTCAAGAGGCAACCTGGCTATGTCCTGGCTATGAGCTTAATCGCCATTTAACCTGTTGCTGTTGCCTGCCGTTGTTGTTGTCGTTTTCTTGTTGTTGTTATTGAACATTTTGAAGTATGTATATTAACTCTGCAAATATATCAAAGTTGTGAAACATGATATCGGAGCGTCGACATGACAATAGATGGGGTGAGTCTCGAGTGATGGGGGGCATAGCAGGGCAAATACGCCTACTTTGACAAATAACCAAATAGAGAGAGGATGAGGAGATGAAAAAACAACAACAAAAACCAGAGGATTGGTGTGTCAACTTGGCACGGACGAGGACCAATCAAGCGTTGCTATGCACGGTCAGGTACCGCGGGGTGTTCGTGTTGTATCTGGTAAACAAGCTTAACATTCAAACACTAAACTTGGTATACAAAAGATTCAGGATATTTCGAGGCCACGAAGAAATTTATCAAAATTCCTTTGATCATAGAGTTTTTTTTTCTTCCTAGTTTTTAAGTTTATGGGATTGGTTTTGGGTGACAATACTGTGTTCCCAATTCACTGTTGTTGACACCCCGGTTTTTAATAGTTTTTTTGTTGGTTGGCATTTACAACTTCAAACTGGCTACTTCATGGTTCCTTCTATGGATAGGAAGTTAGACATAAAGGTGAAGAACAGGTAAACACATCCAAACCGATCGAACGGCTATGGCAGAAACAAAATAATAGGGTTGGGGTTGAATATGGGTCAAACTCACTGCATGTAGGGCCAGGTGGCCGATTGAACATACAGAGAAAGAGTTCCCCACGTTACCTGACAACTGAAACATCCCCTGTCGAATCTGTCGACCTTGGCACGCTGAAAAGAAGAAAGAAAAACCCCAAGTTAATAGCCATTATTTTGTGTTCTCAGTGTATACTTGTATAGTTTTTGTGTGACGTTTGAGGCAGGAAGGATGGAAAAGAAAGAAAGGAAAAAAACCAACATGAATCTAGACAACTAGAAAAATAGGGCAAACTGGCAACTCCACAAATATTGGATAGGCCCCTGCGTCAATATACAAGAGCCTCTTTCCGCTCGCGCAGCTAAAAGACAGGGAAACAATGTGCGAGGTGCGGGTAAATGTTTGGATTTGGGGCCGGTTTGAGGAGCGTTCAGCCCGGTGAGCTATTCACTTAGTCACGGTCTGTTATTGGGCATCGGGGAATTTCACACACACAGGCGCGAACACAAATAATATTTCTTTACAGAATGGAAACTTCTGAGTTTTTTCTTTCATTTTTGAAAACAGATGCGACAGGATATAAAAAACTGGGGCATGTCTGAACTAAGAAAAGTCAGACATGGCACAAAAAAGAGCTGGATAATTTTTTGGGTTGCTTTGATAGAATTTCAACTGCAACTCCCGCCAAAGAAGTGTGGAAAAAAACATGACTTTGAAGTATCATATAAAAAGGAACACTGAATTAAAGAAAACCTCGATGTGATTTCTCATGCTTTTCACAGAGACGGGATGGAAATACCAATTTGCGTGGGCTGAAGTGGATGAAATATGAAAGGGGAAACGGCAAGGTTTATTATCTGAATGAATTGTAGCCCTTTGAGAAAGATCCTGCTAGGATCGAAACGCGTCAGACCCTCCTAACTCCAAGCATGACGCTGATAAAAGTGCACAGTTCCCAACATGCCCGAATTTTTTTCTGGGATAAGGATATACTTGGACAAGGCGAAAAGCTCAGGCCACCATGCACAACAAGAATTGATGCAAGAAATGTACGATAAATTGAATCTTATCTAGTGTAATGGACTAATGGATATAGAACGCTGCATGGGTATAGCAATACCGCGATGGTCTGCCTTCACCTATGGGGTTTACGACACGTAGGCTCAGGCTCCGGCTCCGGATCATTTCGTGAATCCATTCTAAAATAATGGGTATCAAAATAGAGGCTTTTGACACGGTTCAGAGGTAGATTTTCTGGTTTGATAAGGAAAACAGAGCTTCAACATCATTGTGGATGAAAGAGCTGGAGCCTGAGCCCGAGCCTGAGCCTCCATCTCGTAACCCCCCCCCCCCTCCCCAAATATAAAGTGCCTACTTGTCAAGAAAGAAAGTGGAGGTTCTGGGAAAATGTTGGTCAATCATTGCAAGAGGGGAATTCTATAGAGGTGGAGTTGATGGAACTGTGGGAGGTTTAGTGAAGGAGCGGCAAAGACGGGAGGAACAGGAGGATGTGGGCAGGCAAATCTATACCAGTTCAAGCTCCCATATAAGAATTTCACTCTGGTTCTCGTAACTGTAAACATGTCATTAAAGGTAATATCATACTTTGGTTTTTTGTCAAAGAAATGGAGATCCATGGGCAAAAACATCTGTGAAAATTTCCCAGTTCCATGCGGTGCCTACTTTTTGAGAAATCAGTGAAAACGGCCACGGTATTTCTTACGTCTTTTCTTTTTGGTTTTTGATCTTTGAAAGATAGCATCTCTAAAAGATCAAGAAAAATCTTTGGTCACTGGTTTTACTGTTTTCTTGATAAATACAGCATTTCACGCAGAACAATTGTAACGGTATGTTTCTACCATCACCATCTTTATACCCTCCTGTAAGTTATAAGTAAATCTGTAAAGATGTCTGGTTTGGTATGCTACCAAAGTATGATACAACCTTAAAGAGAAAAAACTAACAAACAAACAGACGCAAGAAAACATGCACGACACAGACATAAAGACAAACAATACCACACTGTATATAATAAATTGTGTTGTATGATTCATCAATGATGTCAACTATGTAAATCAATTAATCTGAAACCACTTTAGTTAAAACAACCCCGGGCTAGACTTTTTTTTTCTTCCTCTCGTATTTTAGTTCATATTTTCTGCGTAAAGAAAATAAACTATATTATTCCTTCGATGAATATTCAGAATCGATTTTTTTTAGGATATAAAAATATATATATATATATGATATAAATATGAGTCGAATTAAAACTCTGCTTGTAGGGATATTTTTTGGTGTGGTGTGAGGGGAAACGTGTCTTGTGTAATGGGGTGAAGCATGAGTCACCACGTGGATGGGGGAAGAGTCTAAGGAGGGGGATGATGAAAGTGGGTCTGGCCGCGGACTCGATGGTTCCTTCTTGGCCCCCCTCAGCATCATCCGGCATGGAGGGGACGAGGGGAGGAGGGGGGAGCTGGGACTGGGAGGGTGTGAGATGTTCCTCTTTACCCGTCATGCCTTGCGGCATGGTTTGGCATCCACCCATCCGTGAATCAACAACTTGACTTAGAGAAGGGAGAGGGAAAAAAACAGAAGAAAAGGGAAGAAAACATTCAAAGCAGAGAGCGAGGTGGGGGAGGGGGTATGCAGCAGTGACCGTTAAAGTAGTTCAAAGTGGTCATTACATTCGCCAAGATGGCTCGGGGTGAAATAATGTGAGGAAAGTAAGAACTAACACTCAGCCTTCCCCAAGAAAAAAAACTATATGACTTATTTGGATTGGATTAAGCATGACTGGAGATTGTTGCTATAAAGGAAATTAAAACAAGATTTGTATTTATACTATTCACTGTTATTATTCTCTGTTTTTTATTGTGATTGCAATGGAGGTATATCCCGGCCGGCTTTTATAATCGAACTATTGCGATGTTGTTTCACTCGATCTGGTATTTAAGTATTCATGAAAGTGTTATTTATTTATTTTGTTCAATCAAGTTCATTTGTTTTTATTGATGAAGTTTGGTTCAGCACCCTATATAAGCCTACGGTAGCTCAATTGAGCCAGTTCCGGTGACATGAAGGTGATATTTGGTGTTTGGTTGTAATAACTTGAGTATAAAGAGGAATGAAGCTAAAAAATGACAAAACAAACAAAAACACTTTAAGGGTAAGGAATGATCAATATCACGTGATGTCGTGTTGCTGGTAGCGACGTTTCGGCTGCTGGTAGGGCTAGCCTTCATCAGGCAACTGATTAACTGGATGCTGCGGTGTCCGTTTATATCATGTTGGCCCGCGTTCGCGTTCACAGAACGTATCATACTTTGGGAAGAAACCAAAGCAGAAATGTTAACAGATTTACGTATAACTTACATGGTATGAAGATGGTGGTGGTAGAATCATACCGTTAAAAATTGTCCCCCTGAAATGGTGTAAAGTTATCCAGCAATAAGTAAAACAACGATCGACATTTTTTTTGATCTTTTAAAAGATCAAAAATAAAAGAGAAAAGTCTTAAGAAATACTGTGACCGTTTTCACTGTTTTCACAAAAGAGGGCACCGTATGGGACTTAAATGTTCACAGATGACTGTTACTGTATCTGTCTTGATATGTTTGCCCATGTTCTGAACCAAACATGGCAAACAGAAAGTCTCGGGTTCAAGTCCAAATCCAGTCGAAGCGTCTGAACTAATGGGTTTGACTTCGTTCAAAGCACAGAAAAACACACACAAAACGAATGGAATGACCCATCATGCATGCCCTGCAAATTTCTCAGATCAGTATATAGTAATTATTTTTCTTTAACAACAATATTTGTTTTCAACAGTAAATCACCTTTTTGCTAGTTTTTTTGTTTGTTTTTGTTGACGATATTAAAGTTCATTTGGGGTTTGAATTAATCTTCCTCAAACAAAAAATAATCGGGGTCACCACCAATTTAGGGCTGGATGGCTCAGTTGGTAGAGCACCTGCAGCCGATTTCACGCAGTTGCGTAAGTCCACTTTCGCAACGTAATTTGTGGCGTAAGTGGACTTACGCAACTGCGTAAAGTTTCGTGAAATCGGCTGCTGTACGGTATTCAGGAGGTCGCCGATTCGAATCCCGCTCCATTCATTTTTTCTTTATTCACTTTTCAAATGACTTAAAAAAAATAATCATAATAATAATCAAAGTGATAGTCCCTTTAACCTAGGAGAAATCCCGTTTAAGGTATAATTGCAACTGCATGAGTCTTGCCTAGAACGGTATTATATGCAGAGAGATAATGACTAACTCGTCTGAATCAAGTGAGACAAAGAAGTGTCGAACAAACACGTGTATGCAAATGAAACCTATCAAGGAGCAAAGAAAAAAAGGTTCTGAGTCTAGCGGGTAGATTTGGGGAGAGGGGGGATGATATAATTCGCTGGGGGAAACTTAAAGACGGGTTATAGAAGAAGATGAAGGTGAACAAGAAGAAGAAGGAAAAAATCGAATGCGCGCGAGGAGTCAAAAATATTGATCTTTGTTTCGTGTTAGAAACCGGAAGTCAGCAGTAAGACAATCTGCACAACCGCGGGGTCCGATCCAGCGCGCCTTACCGACACCACGGGGGGCCATAGCAATTAAGAACGGATGTGTTCACGTTGCTGAGATCCTTAGCAACCAACCCTGAAGAAACTGAGTATGCAAAGAGACGGGGAGGGGGGGATAGAGACGGGGAGGGGGGATGTGAGGGAGATTGGGAGAGAGATGAGACAGGGGGCATGGGGAGGGGAGAAAAATGGGAAGATATTGGGGACTGAGATGGGAGAGTTACAAACCTTTCATTTTGTATTATAATAGTTGCCCTTTCGTTCGTACCGTCTCGATCTCCTTAGCCCGCTCCTGCTTTGACGCTCCAGCTAGGTACCGGGGTGGATGAAGCGAGACCCGGGCCAGCTTTTACGCCTGTATCGGATGTCCCCTCGCAGGGGGCTCCGTGTCGCCCGCTCGGCCGCGTAATACCTTCTTCAAACAAGATACAGCATTAATAGTTTCTCGGACACGTGCCGGCGTTTATTGTTCAGTCAGGATTCGCATTTGGGCCCCGGCAATATTGCTTAAGCCTAAACACACTCATTAGCCAATAATTTAATATAAAAAATCCACCAATTTTTTTTTGGGGGGGTGGGTATTGTCAACCCTTCAAGACAAAGATTGTGGACACTTAGGATCTAATTTTAAGAAGCCAGTGCTGAAATGCACTCTCAGTCTGCCCTACCCCCTTTTTTGAAAAATTACTCAACTCTTCCTCCCGAGTCCGTTTCAATAGCATCTCCGGACCTGTTCGCTATACAGTAGAGTCCAGTATAATTAGGCACTATAATATTGAAATTGTCCAGTTTGGATTAGTTTTTTTTTCTTTCCTTGGAGCCCTGCAGCACGGCCGAGACATACGGTCGAAGTGTGGCATTGTTCCCACTAGAGAAAGCACCATCGAATGCCTGTAGCTGCAAGCATGCTGGCCGTCCGGCCAAGCCTGGGCAGGCGTTGGTGACGCTGCCTCGCTGCGAACACCGTGATCGGTGGAGAGACTGAGCAAGGGGGTAAGAACCCGACATTCTACCCTCCCCCCACCCCCTCCGTCTAGATACGATCATTTTCCTCCCGACTTTCAAACCCTCCCGGTCCCAAAGCAACAACCTCCAATAAAAATCAGGAGTCCAGAGCTCGCGGGGTGGTGGAGGGAGAGAGAAAGGAGATGGGGGAGAGAAAAAATCTCGGTCTCGGATTTCTTTTGGAGCCGAGCACTCCTAACTTCCGTCGGATGCTATCCATTCACGGTTCGCATGTATAATTTATATGCATAATTCTTGCATAGTTGCGTCTGTGATATTCTCTTACGGTGTGGTGTGGGGTGTGGGGTGTGGGGGGAGACTCGGCCACGGATACCCATCAATGCCTGGGGCCCACCCGACACATTAATATACCGAGCGGTATATTATTATGTGTCTTGACTTGACTTCCAAGTCTTCCACTCTCCTAGTCCGCAACCTCTCACTATCTCTCTACCTCTCTCTCTCTCAAAATAATCGTCGCTAAGGGGTTAAACCAATCGGACAGCATAAACGAACCCTCTCCACCATGAGCTTCCAATAATTGAATACATCACTTCAAACAGTTCCGATCGCCATCATCCTATAACTTCACGATCCGTCTCATTATGTAGCCTTAACGTTAAGACCCTGCTGATGACAACCCAACCCACTCCCTAAGGAGCTACTCTCCACCAACCGACCAACCAACCGACCAAGCAAGCGACCGACCGACAACCCTTCTCTGCCCATCCCAGCCCCCACCCCAAGCCGCCTCCTCTATCCGCCATTGGCATTATATCGCCGCAGACCTCCTAACAGCCGACTTTTACATCAATTAAGTCACCAAGAAAACCTTAAGACCCTGAGCCGCAGATGATTATAAAGAAGAGGGGTAAAATGATGATGAGTGAGAATAGAAACCTCCGAGGCGTATACTTAGACTCTTCAAAGCATTCTCAGTCTTGGGCGGTTTTTTCTTTCCCCTAGCTTGCATCATCCCCCTTCTTCCGTATACGGTAATGCGCTCTCGTGTACAATCCGATGGGGCACGCCCGGGGACCAACTATTATGCATATAACCAGCGTCTTCTTGTTCAATTAAAATAATCTTGCTCTCTCACACACATACTCTCCATACGAGTATTATTATGCAGATATTACATTTATCACTGCTATCCGGGGCATTTTATATAAGAAGCTCTTGTCTTCTAGCTGATGCTAATGCTGCTGCTGTTGTTGTTGTAAATTCTTGTGTTTTCTATAAGCCTCGGGGACAATAGGTAATTTGATAATCTCCCTTTTTTGTACAATACAAAAGACAAAATGGGGTTTTATTGTAATTTCGTATGTTGATTATGGTCGATAAAAATCTTAGCCTGAATACATTCAAGTTACTGACAAAAAAGTCACTATAATATTATGCATTGTGTCCCGTTGACTTATTAGTTTTCTTGCATGCTTTTGTTTCGCAACGTCTTACATTGTATCTTGGTATTATATCGTTCTTTCACGATTAATTCCGTGTTTAATTAAACAATGTCTACAAGTCAGTGTCCAATTATTTAGTCATTAATGTCGTTTTGGTTTTAAATTTGAAGGCTTAGTTTGAAGACAAAAAGAGCAAGTGTGATTATTGGTGTTTATCTAACAGAAGCCGCAGAGACCGGGAGTATATTATGATGTGGACTCATCCAATTAAATATCAACCACCGGATTATTGCAAATGTTGTTGACATTCCGATTGTTAAACAGGGTATAATGCAATCGGATTAGGTATATGGTTCGTGTTTGGCTGTCCCCCCCCCCTCCCCCTCCCCCTCCCCTGCTTGTTCAATTCAATTGAAACGAATTAATTCAATTTCCAGTCGCATTTATATTAATATAAAAACCACACACGGTTTCACCGCCGAATCGCGCGAGATGGCTTTTATTGATCAAGTAGATTAGCCAAGTCAATGTGATTTTTTTTCCCGCGCGCGCCTTTTTTTTTTGTTATCTCCTTCTCTGCTATTTAATGCACCCCATCATCTTTTAATATTTATCAACACTTTTTATGTGTGAATGATTGTGGAAGTCCTCGAAGCGCCGATATCTCGAGCGCTGGAGAGAGAGAGTGAAAAAAATAACTCAGGCCGTGTTGCTTTGATGTAATCAATTACTCTAATATTCCTAGCTACATTCAATTTAAGCAATGTCCCTGTCCTTCTTATTCTCTCGTCTTTCCCCCTACCCCCAACCTCCCCTCCCCCTGAGTCTTTGTACCCCCCTCCTCTCCTTCGGTTATATTCCCCGACTTCACTCTGTTGACTCGGCGAGAGGAAAGCGAAGAAGTGTCAACACTGAAAGGAGTCAATTCATCCTCCGAGCCAATTTCCTGTGACGCCGAGGAGAAGGTTGGGGGGAGCTAGGCTGGGGTGGACGGGGACGGGGACGGGGACAGGGGGAGGGAGGCGAGGCTTTCACGGCTGTGTTCTGATCTTCCGTGGTTGGGTTCTTCCCTCCTTTTCTTTCTGTCATTTTGTTTTACCCCCGCTCAATTCTCAACACCGAGCAATGCGATGTGATGTGCCGTAAGCGAGCGAGCCGTGGTATATAATAGGCCTACGAAGGTCTCCCTGCGTCATTACTCGGGCTGAGCGGGATTTTGCCGTGGGTATGCCCCGTCCGTACACCTTACAATAACAAACTCGGTGGCCGCGGTCCAAAAAAAAAAAATGTCGGCCGATCCATTCGCGTATTATTTATGTCGCAGCCCCGCCAGAGAAACCGATTTGATTTGTTTTGACGTGAGTACTAAAGAAGAGAGGGGAGTGCAACAAGCTGGATGCCTGCCCCCCTCCTGCTTCATCATCCCCCTCCCCCTTTGGCCGCCCTCGATGTCCAGTGTGTACACTCTGCTATGACCCAAGGCATACTTAATACATGCAGCGCCCCTTGTCGTTTTATGAGATGCCCGTATATTAATTCATAAGGGGGGAGGGGGCGGGACAAAACAAAGTCCGAGTTGGGCGATGACCAACTAGTTTCGTAGTCAACCAACCCCTCGTAATATTTATGCTTCATTCAAATCTTAAAGGTAATATCATACTTTGGTTTTTATCAAAGAAATGCAGATTCATGGGCAAAAATATCAAGACAGACACAGTAACAGTCATCTGTGAAAATATCAGTCCAATACGTTGCCCACTTTGTGAGAAAACGGTGAAAAACAGCCACAGTCTTTTCTCTTTTATGTTTGATCTTTTCAAAGATCAAAACTATTTTCGTTTGTTGTTTTACTAATTTCTGGATAAATACACCATTTCAGGCGGAAACATTTTAACGGTATGTTTCTACCACCACCATCTTCATACCCTGTAAGTTATACGTAAATCTGTGAACATTTCTGTTTTGGTTTCTTACCAAAGTATGATACTACCTTTAAACATCGGGGAACCACACTCTTTGCATTATTGAGTTCCAGTAATATCGTTCTCAAAATAATAAACCGAATATCGGTCTTGGTTAATTACTCATTAGATCAAACAAGTAAAATCAAACGACAACCGGATTCCGGCAATACGGGTATTCGGTGGTCGTGTTACGGACCCAGGGGTCGATTTCACGAAGCCCTGCGATCGATCGTAACCCGAGTTACGAATGATAACCCATATAGGGCTGCAATGCACCATATGTCCTACGATTGATAATACGTTACGCAGAGTTTGGTGAAATCGTAGGACTTTTGATGCATTGAATTCGAAGCTCTCGTGGGATAGGCCTCCTACGATGGGCTATCCTTCGTAACTCGAGTTACGATCGATCGCAGGGCTTCGTGAAATGCGACCCCGATCGCACATCATGTCCTCTTCATGCGCATAAGACGCGTCTTAAATGAGAGGAATATAAAATTTAAAAGGAGCTCAATGCATGAAAGACCACGGAAGGTTCTCAACGACTATAATGCTACTTTTATCAGTGGCTCCAAACTGAATCAATACGCACCTGCGAATCGGCGATACGAGCCGCTATCTTGGACCAAACATGGTCTCACATTTGCCTCACACATTATTAATAACTTTTTCAACCATATTCGGTCCAAAATCTCCTAGAGCTTTTTGGCTGCCTGTTTTTGTTTTCGGCATCAACAGCGCCCTCACCCAAGAAGATTGTAGGCCTGTGGAAGCAGACTCCTTTGGCATTAATTTTACCGTACGCAGTTCATTTCAATTCAGTTTGCAGCAATTTTCTCTCTGTCAATTTCAACAATTAAATAATAATAAATAGAAATCCCCAGTTCTTTAACGTTTCTTTATTGCAAGGGACTTTGAATGGTCATGTGCCCAGTTTGCGGACGTACCATTTTTTTAAATATAAATAGATAAAGATAATTGTTGATACTTAGATGAGACTTAAACTTAGTTATTGGCGCCATAAGAGGGAATATCTATAAGATCCAACGATCTGACGTCTGATTTTAAAGACCATAAAAGTCACCCATGGCTGGTGATCCTACCTCATCATGATAGGCCTGAAATGTCCAGCTAAAACGTTCACTCAACATAAGCCACAACCTGATGCTTTTTCCTTCACTTTTTGTTTTGTTTTTTCGCGCCAGATTTTTCCATCCAGATTTCAATGGAACCCGAGCGCATGCACATGCATGAAAAAGGGATGACTATTTCCTTCCCTCGATGTCCCTTTGACACTTTAAAGGTAATATCATACTTTGTTTTTTTCAACAAAGAAATGCAGATTCATGCGCAAAAATATCAAGAAAGATAGTAACAGTCATCAGTGAAATTCCCAGTCCCATACGGTGCCCACTTTTTGAGAAAACAATGACAAAATAGCAACAGTATTTTTTAAATCTTTAACCATTATTTTGATCTTTTAAAGATCTTTTAAAGATCAAAATTGTATTTGGTCATTGGTTGTACTCTTTTCTTGATAAATACAACATACGATATATCTGTACCATCGCCATCGTTATGTTCTGTACGTTATAGATAAATCTGTGAAGATTTCTGTGTCGGTATGCTACCAAAGTATGATGCTACTTTTAAAGGTAGTATCATACTTTGGTAAGAAACCAAAACAGAAATGTTCACAGATTTACATATAACTTACAGGGTATGAAGATGGTGGTGGTAGAAAAATACCGTTAACATGTTTCCGCCTGAAATGGTGTATTTATCCAGAAATCAGTAAAACAACGACCGAAAATCTTTTTGATCTTGTAAATGATCAAAAATAAAAGAGAAAAGACTTAAGAAATACTATGGCTGAATTTTCACTGTTTTCTCAAAAAGTGGGCACCGTATGGGATTGAAATTTTCACAGATGACTGTAACTGTATCTGTCTGGATATTTGTTCCTATGAATCTGTATAGTTTTGATAAAAACCAATGTATGATACTACCTTTAAACGCAGCGTTCCAATGTTCCTCGGAGACCCATCTACATCTACACCCATAATACCTCTCTGACATCCACCATTTTTTCTCTGTATCCCATATTTGTTTTGTTTTGGTCCCAAATCGCGCATACCACCTTATCAATCTAGAGCAAAAAAAAAAAAAAATCGGCAGTCCATATAGGCCTATATTCTTGAGAGGGTTTATACCTAGACCTGCGCCATGCATAGTAGCTGCATTCACCGCCACCCACACCGGTCTCGCTAAACGGTAACATCCCAGGTATTTCTGACAGCTCTGCTCGCCTCTGAGCTCCCTCCATCATTGGACTCTCTTCTCGATGACCCGGGTCGACCTCTGAAAAGTGTGAACTCTTTATTTTTATTTTTACACTCTTGGTTTTTATGAGGTTCCGCGAGGAAATAAAAAAGTCGTGTTTACCGTACACGAGTTCGAGTCGTTATACAAAAAAACGCAATTGATTTTGTTTTCCTTTTGACGTTTTGAGAGTGTGTTTTCATAGTGTCAAAAGCCGCCATTAATCCCCATGTACCCAACGGTACATGGGGATTAATCAAAGAGGATACGGATTTTTAATTACTAAAATCTTGAAATAATATAAATGGAAAATGACAGAATCTTAAGTCATTGAAAAGTGAACAAAGAAGAATTGATTGGAGCGGGATTCAAACCCGCGACCTCCTGAATACCTCCTGACATTATATAAAGTTAGCATTGGAAAATAGTCAACAAACTTTGCCAAAGAAAAATACGAAAAAGGTAAAATAGGCTTTATAACCACCGGAAAAGATATTGAACACGCACTATGTCCTAGCAGTATTTTTCAAACAAATTTGAATTGGAGCCCCATTTTGTTTAGAACGGATCATGCTCATTGCTCATAAATTTGATACTTTGAATAACTGCATATCAGATTGATGAGGAAAACTTCCATGGCATTTACTAAAAAATTAATTGACTTGCGGATCAATATGCAGCGAGAACAGACCACGAAACAAAAACTAGTTCGGTGTAGTGAGGAAAGGTGCATTTTTTGGTCCGACTGTTATAAGGGGAGCGAGCTGACACAACATGTCAACGGTACCCCGTCGACAAGCTAGTTGACAAGTTGTGAGGTTGTTTCGATGTTTTTTAATCCCTCCAGTTGTGTTTATTTCAACTACTTCTTCCGAGCACTCCACCAAAAATAAAAAAGTTCTCTTGCTACTTTTATTTTGTGATGGTGTATGGCGGTGGGGCAGGGGTGGGGGAGCATGGACGGATACCAGATGTAGGTACAGGGTGAGTGAGGGTTTAAGAAGCTTTGAAGATGGGGGGCTTCCTCGCCATTAACACGGTCTGTCGGTCTTTGGAATTTTTGGTAAAGTGCTTTGAAACAATTTTCTTTCGTTTCCTTTTCTTTCTTCTTATTTTCAAAACCGCGAGTGCATGTTTGTCAGACCGCTGCGGAATGGGGTTAAACCTACCGGTACAAGACCGCCCATTGCTATAGCCAGAACGGACGACATGTTTATATGTCACAAGACGTTAATAGACGATGCGATAGTACATACTGAATCGAAATCTCAGGGTGAAAATTGATGCAAAATAACTTGTTCATTTGTCATATCCATCACGTGCTGCAAGTACATAAAAACCAGGTACACAATGCAGGTAAAGGAATGTCGAATCCAGTTTATTTACGAAAGCTTTACTGTTTTTGGAACTTAATATTGATACCAATTATTCTGTGTACAATTTTCTTATGTTTGTACAACACAATCTAACTGACCATCGTCTGTGATTTGAATATTAATACTTGATTAACTCATCAATATGGACATTTGCTTTTAAATAAAAAAAAAAAAACCTACAGAATCTTCGCCCAAACCCTGTATAGTGCGTAAATTCAGTAAAAGAAAACCGGAAGAAATTGTTATCTTTTAAGAATTTTAAGATTTTCTTTGAGAGGATTCATTTTGTTTAATGAACTAATTATTTTCTATCCCAAAGTTTAACAAAGATATACCGTAAACACATGAGCTTCTCTTCTGTGACATAAGTCTTAAATAAACCACGCCCACCTCTTCTCACGCTGGCCTCCATGAACCGCGAGAGGGCCGGTGCATTGAATGGCATCGATGGCCATTTTTCTTTTCATGGGGCTTTTTCCAAACCACGGCTCCGGCTCAGGCTCAGGCTCAGGCTCAGGCTCAGGCTCAGGCTCAGGCTCCGGCTCCATTTCGTGAATCCATTCTAAAATAACGGCTTTTGGCTATACGGTTTGGAAGTAGATAACCTATTTTGAACAAAAACAAACCAGAGATTCAGCTTCAATTATGAAAAGCCTCAACCTTCATATTTTCAGCATTATGGATGACAGCGGCGGAGCCGGAGCCGGAGCCGGAGCCTGAGCCGGAGCCGAGGTTTGGAAAATGGCCATGACTACGGTACAGTGGACCAAGAGACCACCACTACACCCCTTACGACCCCGCCAAAAGACACGGCAGTCATCTGATGCGCCACGAACACCAGAGATATTGGGTAAAGCTTTTCGTATTCGAGTTTCCAACTTTGGACACATTTTGTCCGTGATTAAAGGTTTTATTCACGGACATGCAAGCAATTGGAAATTGCTGCCATCTTTAAAGCACACACGCATAGTGTGGATGGGCACAAAGGTGCACTGTTAATACTTGGATGTCATTTGAGTGAGTGCACTCTATTTCACAGATTACAATGCAATTTCCATTTTTTGAGTGCAGACCAGTCACTGCAAAAAAATTTAGAAACTGAACCCCTCAAAAAAGTTCTACATCTCAAGTTTGAGGGGTGATATCTTTTTTGTTTAATACTGATCTATGAACGGTGAAACTGGTATCATTGTAAAGCTTCATTATTCCTCTTTATAATGATGTGCCATCTGTTGTGATTATGTAATCATGGAATGCGCATTTCACCTGAATAAAGGGCAAAGTCAGACGGGAAATGTTGCAAAATGTATCATGAATACACAACATGTAGACTTTCACGCATCAGCGCATCAACACCAATCAAGCTCAGTCCTTAAGATATGCATTATCTCCAAACTTGAGTTGTAAAACTTTTTTGAGGAGTTTTCGTTTCTAAATAGACCATTGAAAATTTCTCATACGAAAATCTTGCTGTGATTTTCCCCCATTTTCCCCTTTGCTTCAATCTATGAAGATATTATGTGAGAAAAAAGAAGAATTCCTAGGCAAATAAAAAAAGATACGGGGGCAAATCAGTGCAATGAAATTTGTGGGTTGAGATTTTGTCCTCTGTCAACGGCTGGCTGTGAAAACAGCGAGCAAATCCGATGCGCTTGGCCGGACGAACGCATCGCAATCCCGGGGATAAATAAATTCCGTCTCTGGCTCCATCGTCGGGTGGACTTGTGGGCAAAAAAGCTCGAGAGTCCGGTTCGCAGTCCTCGAACAAATATACAGTGTGGCGAGAGGAGGGAAGGGAAAGGGGGGGGGGGGTTATTGGGATTTCCGTTCGTTCAGATTGGATCGTGTAGAATGCGATGTAACTAGGAGAAGAAAGAAGAATATATGGTATGATATAGTTGTTGTACACGTTTTTGCCCCAGTTCTTTTTTTTTTCACTCTCTCGCCGTCTCTTAAAGGTACTATCATACTTTGGTAGCATACCGAAACAGACATCCTCACAGATTTACCTAGAACTTACAGGGCATAAGGAGGGTGATGTTAGAAACATACCGTTACAATTGTTCTGCCTGAAATGCTGCATTTATCCAGAAAAGAGTAAAAACCAATGACACAAAACAATTTTGATCTTTTACAGATCAAAAAAAACGGTGAGAAGATTAAAAAAAAAAATACCGTGAGCGTTTTTCACTGTTTTCTCTAAACGTCGGCACCGTGTGGGAGTGAGAATTTCACAGATGACTGTTAGTGTACCTTCCTTGATATTTGTTGCCATGAATCTGCATTTCGTTGTCAAAAATCAAAGTATGATAGTCCATACCTTTAAAGGATGACGCGTTGTGAATACGCGGCGAGAGTCCTTTATGATCTACAAGGAGTTGAAAAAAAGTCCAGGCCTATGATTATTATGTGAGAGGAGAAGCAAGGTATGTCCAAGTCAAGATTGTGGCATGGCTGAGTAAGAAGTAGGCCAAGCATTAAAGTGTGAGAATGAGTGAGTCCTTGTTGGTTTAATCGAATGCCGCAGAGTTCCCTTCAAGTATAAATAGGTGGATTGTGCTGTTGACCGGGGAGGGGGGGGGGTTGAGGGTTGGGGGGTAGGGTAGGGTAGGGAGGCTTGAAAGTGCATTGTCGCTATTAAAAGATGACGAGATTTTGGGAAAAGATGTCAGGAAATGGATTTGGGTGATTGGAATCATTGAGAGATTATAGTCTCATGATCCATAGTTCATGTTTTCTATTTTTGATTAAATTGTGGAAATACTTCAAAATTGGAGATGAACCTTTTAGTGAAGCGGCTATTAAGCAAGACTATTTCATAATAATAAAAAAGAAAGAAAATGTACAACAATACTTCTGGGATGTTCAATTAAGCGCCAAACAAAATCAAGCTCATCCTTTTTTTTTATCAAGAAATTTGACCGTGTTTTCTGCGCAGGAAGCATGCACTAACTACAGCTTTGAACGTGGGAGAGCTAACCGACCGGCACGGTCTCGAAATATTAAATCGAAACTATCGAAAGATGTCAAGTTTCTGTTTCGCCCGCCAAAATGTTCCTTTGTCAGAATAATATTGATTCTGTTTCTCTCCATCTAAGGTTATTCTCCTCGCAGTATATCACTTTCTCCGTATTCGTTTTGTGATTTTTTTTTCCTCCTGCATCTTCCTGCGTTCTTTCTGGGGTTGTCAACTGACGTCAAGTCCAATCGAAACGCCGATGGGGGGAAAATGTTATTTTCCCCCGCGCAACAACACACCTTACCTGGTCATACAAGGACCCCCCTCTCGCTCTCTCTTATAGGCCTACAGCGACTACTGCTTGTTGCGTCTTGACAAGTGACAAGTCGGTATCCCCTCACCCTGTCACTTTTCTCTTGAGCAGCTGGGCCGGGGAGCCCACACCGCGATCCGAATTTGAAGATCGGCCCAAGACACAAGCAAGCATTATAACACGGCCCAAGCTCACAACATCATCACATCATGCACACAGCACTCGTCACGCCAGTCTGCCTCGCGATTTTGTGCCAATCCCGCGTTAAGGCCGTGTTTGTTTTTTCGTTGCCGGGCCCTGCCAGCTCGAAAATCGCCCCTGAAAAAAAAAATGACAAGAGGCTTTTTAGAAATCACTTCGTGCTTTCTCACCATGGGAGCGGTGTGTGGTTACGGGATTTGTTTTTTCTATCTTGATCAAGAGTCAAAGAGAGAGAGTGGGGGTAGAAAATGGAACAAGATGAGGAGATGTTACGTGTACTTTTTGGCGGTGGCTTTAGTATGATGATAAACCAGACGGCATCTGGGCAAGAAAAAAAAAGGGATATTAAAATATTGAGCAAACCCGGTGATAAGGGTAACCTAAACAAAAATAAATAGACAGGATGAGTGTTTTCCAGTGAAGGTACAGACTGTGATTTGACGGATTACCGGTGACAAGCTATGCCTAAGCTTTCCGTCCTCCCGTCAACCCCCCCCCCCCCACCCCCCTAAAAAAAACCTGCTTAATTGAAAAAAAAGTTATCAATTTTTTTTACACCGATGGGAAGGAAGGGTCTGGAACGATCAATCAATGTCTTGTCTTGTCTTGAACAGTTATAATTTGCGCCGAGATTGCTCGGAATGAAATTAGCCACAATCAGTCACTTTCAGTGATGGCGTCCAACGTCGGACTCGAATAAAAAACCACGATATTATATCATACTTGAACATTGTTCTCTTAAGTTAACTGTATATAAATTGCATACTGTTTAACACGTCAGGAACTCAACCACTTTCATCAATCTTGTGACTTTTCAAAGATATGGTTGAAAAAGAATGGACTGAATGCGTGTAATGGACCTTTACGAAACCTGGCTTGATGCTAGGCTTGGTACTTATTTCGCTACAGCCATTTGACCCCCTCAAAACGAAATAAAGAGATTGGGCGAAGCCGAAGAAAGGCTCCAGCTTCGCCGTGTATCTCAAGCCCTTCATTAAATGTTCATTTAGGACACGAAATGGCAGTAGCAAAATAAATCCCAAGCCTCGCCTCAAGCCTCATTTCGTAGAGGCCCTACGACTCGGCTGTGTGAAATGGCGTATAGTCTTCAGGGTGGAAGTTGGGTGTTAAGCGCCGATAAAATCCCAATGGGATCATAACTGATAATTGATATTTAATTGGCGGCAACTGACAACCACATTAAGAGTCGCTGACTTTTAGGTTGAAAGACCGAGAATCCATTCTGACAGCAATATGATCATTGTGGCAACCTAGGCCGCACTGAGAGGGGAGTCCGTTCGTCTTGATGGGTTGGGGAGAGGGTGGAGACGGTAGGCCCTGTCGAACGCGTTCGTGTCGAATCGGCCACATCACATATCACACATCACACACACGGAGGGAGAGATTCAAGAGTGTCTTTTTAGCAGCTAATTGTAATTGTACGTGCCGTGATTTGAAGCTTGGCGCGTGAGTGATGTGCTCGTCGGAAACGCGGCCACGATGTCCTCCCCACTCTCTCCACCTCTCCCCAGCTTTCTCTTCTTCGTCTTCCTTAGTTCGTCGTCTTTTTCTCCCGTACGTCAATATGTTTTCCCCACTCTTCACGGTCGGGACCGGCTCGAGTGGTTTACTGACAATCTGTCACAAGCCGTAAAAGCAATTCCTTGTTTCCTAAGAACCTGTTTCCTGACTGAGGAAAGGGGCGCGGGAGGCGGTCTATAGGGCTAATTATTTCTCCCTTTTTTATCTCCTTCTATTCGAAGTATAGTGTATGTTGTGTCAGCGCGATTAAACACGTCAGATCAGAGTCTCTGGGTCTACAGCGGATGAGTAGGAAGAGTGGTTATTTTTTTAAAGACGCCTTTTAATAAAGGAGGGTGTAAAAATGAGCGAGTTCATCGTGATAAAGTATTATTGTATTTGCATTTAAAGGCCTGTGTGATTGATGTGGCTATTGTATATAGGATAGTTCACTATCTGCTGAGAATATTCAAGCTTGAAGTGATGATGATACAACGTTGATGGTTTGGCATGACATGGGTAGCGCTGTAGATGCTGATGAACAATACTGTACGTTGTTAATTCCGATTATCTTTCTTGAAAAAGAAATATGCTGACGCTGTTGGTGTTGCTGCGTGGTGTTTCGGCTGTTGATCATGCTGCTGTTGCCATTTTATTGATGTTGTTGATGATTGTTGCTATTGATGCTGTCGTTGTTGATATTGATGATGTCGTTGTTGATATTGATGATGTCGTTGTTGATATTGATGATGTCGTTGTTGATATTGATGATGTCGTTGTTGATATTGATGCTGTCGTTGTTGATATTGACGATGTCGTTGTTGATATTGATGATGTCGTTGTTGATATTGATGATGTCGTTGTTGATATTGATGCTGTCGTTGTTGATATTGATGATGTCGTTGTTGATATTGATGATGTCGTTGTTGATATTGATGATGTCGTTGTTGATATTGACGATGTCGTTGTTGATATTGATGATGTCGTTGTTGATATTGATGCTGTCGTTGTTGATATTGATGATGTCGTTGTTGATATTGATGATGTCGTTGTTGATATTGATGCTGTCGTTGTTGATATTGATGCTGTCGTTGTTGATATTGATGATGTCGTTGTTGATATTGATGATGTCGTTGTTGATATTGATGATGTCGTTGTTGATATTGATGATGTCGTTGTTGATATTGATGATGTCGTTGTTGATATTGATGCTGTCGTTGTTGATATTGATGATGTCGTTGTTGATATTGATGCTGTCTTTGTTGATATTGATGATGTCGTTGTTGATATTGATGCTGTCGTTGTTGATATTGATGATGTCGTTGTTGATATTGATGATGTCGTTGTTGATATTGATGCTGTCGTTGTTGATATTGATGATGTCGTTGTTGATATTGATGCTGTCGTTGTTGATATTGATGATGTCCATGTTGATATTGATGATGTCGTTGTTGATATTGATGATGTCGTTGTTGATATTGATGATGCTGTTGATGCTGTCGTTGTTGATATTGATGTTTTTGTTGAGGTTGTCGTTGTTGAGGTTGTTGTTTGTGCTGTAGTTGATATTGATGCTGTTGTTGATGCCTCCGCTGGTGATAAGGAGGATGCTTTTGTTATTGTTGTTGATGTTAATGAAGATGCTGATTTTGCTGATGCTGACACTGTTGTGTCTATCTTGTTAGATTTAAATCCAGAGTGTCCTCCGATATTATGTCCCTATTATGGTCGTGCTTAATATCACACGTTGTCACTGAGTCGTGTTTGTCTCTAATTGGGGCACGGACTCTGTCACCTTCGTGGCATATCTAATATCTCCCGCCACATGTTCATGACTGCAACCCTAACGACACTGACTCTTAAGTCATTTGGTCACTGTCATTAATTGTCGTTGTCAGTGTCGTTGGCTTTATATTTCCCTCTCATTTCTGTCATCGTCTTTCTTTGTCACCTTCTGACCTTATCTCTCACCTGCCCCTGCAACGGGGGCTCCCTATTGAGACTGCTAGAGTTATAGAGCTAACTTTCCATCAACCTATTGCCGTTGCTGCCGGACAGTAAAACAAAAAGATGCAGGGTATTAAAACACGCTGCATGTACGCAGGGCGCCGGGCATGTAACGCATGTCTTGCGACTCAAGCCCCCGCATGCTGCCCAGGCGTGACCACTTGGATGCCGCCGCACGTAACGCTTGTTACCTGGGCAGAGGTGCCCCAACGGAGCAAAGAACTCCAAAGCTTGAAGCCGAGACAGACTAGCCGGCCATTTCGTATTCCAGTCACACAGAACTCAACAGGTCCTGTACACTCGTGTCATCGGGAATCATCCTCGATCGTTTTAGCATTGGAAACAAGCTCTGTCGTGACGGTAGATGGCGCTCTAAAGCCCTGACGCATTACTAGTCTCGACCGAGTCTCGACCATGGCCCTTTTCCAAACCTCGGCTCAGACTCAGGCTCAGGCTCCTGCTCCATTTTTTTTAATCCATTCTAAAAGAACGGGTATCAAATTAGAGGCTTTTGGCTACGGCTGGGATGTAGATTCTCTATTTATGAACAAGAAAACAGAGATTCAGCTTCAACGGAGAGCCTCAATCTATGTTTTCAGCATATGGATGACAGCGTCAGAGCCGAGATTTGGAAAAGGGTCATGTTTCGACCAAAGCCATTTTTTATTCAACTTTCCTCTTGAATAAGTTCCCAATTTGAAACGGCGCTTTATAGCTGGCAAATTCTACCGAGTCATTTATGTCGTTTTAAAGTGCATAATTGCTCGTTAACAATCTCAGCAGGCTGTTATAATTGAATGTCTTATCCCCCCCCCGAAGATAAATTCCACATCCAAAATTATTCAGTTTGTGGTCAGTGCGTGGTTCTTTTGTTCAATATGAAATATAATACTGACCATTCGCTAAATTGGGTAAATTATGGACGGTCCACCGCTAGATCCTAAGGCAGGTTTTGTTTATATCTTAAAGCTATAATACATGATTGGTAAAGGTCACAGAACGGCACTCACACTTTGTCTGATCCAGCATGTGCATGAAATAATGATCCTGTGACAATTTGAGCTCAATCGAACATCTGAGTCCCGAGAAAATAGTGACAAACCGATTCATTTTTGTTTTTATAAAACATAAAGAATGGTTTGATCTTACCCCTGTTTTCGGTCTTCGTTTGACTAATTTCTGGATAAATACACCATTTCAGTCAGAAGTATTTTAACAGTATGTTTCTACCACCACCATCTTCATTCCCTGAAAGTTATACGTAAATCTGTGAACATTTCTGTTTTGGGTATGTTACCAATCCTGTACTGTACCTTTAAAGATCAGGTTCAGGAGTATATTATTGTATTCTGTGTTGATGAGTGCAGTCTCATAACCGTGTAGTTCTGTTTAAGACACCGGGGCTAATTTCATAAAGTTGCTTAAGCACCAACATTTGCTTAAGCACCAAAACCATTCTTAAATAAAAACAGTAGGCCTATGCCAGCCAAAACTCACCAAACAATGGCCGAATACAAGTCAAAAGCAGTAAACATCAGATGAAAATTGGGTTGGTAATCACCGTGTTTGATCAAGGAAGACTTTTCATGCTTAAGGACATTTTGTGCTTAGCAGCTCTATGAAATTGGCCCCGGGTGACTTGGCACTATTTTCCCCGGTCAGATCAGTGTACATCTCGGTTTCATAGCAACAGAAACACTCGTCAGAGTCCTCTAAAATAACAGCCTAATCGATCGGAGGCTATATACATAAGAAGACATGCAGCCAAAGAGGAAATTAAAGAAAAAAGCCCGCCAAAATGAATCGCCTAGTCAACACACGCTAATGAGCCACCGCCAGAAGCTACATCGCTTTTCACTTAAGCTCTGATCGGCTCAGTTTCCCGCACTTTATACCTCATTCATTTTTGTCCACTGAGTGCGCTGTGTGCAGTTTCCATCTACGACTCATGACGAAGCAGACGACAGATCATGATATATATTTTTCGTCCTCTTTCCCTTTTTGGCGGGAAGACATAGCCTCGCTGGCGGGGAAAAAAAGCGCGCGAATTCTCAGAGAAACAACCGTCTGCATTTAGGCTCTGGGTTTTTTTTTTTTTTTTAGATTGATTAATGTCGTGTAAATCGTAGGTGTATACACTGAATAATTATCCTGCAATGGAGATGGGACAAACGAGATGGAGGGATGCCTTGCGACAGGGCTAGTTTCCATGGTGACCTCAACATTTCAATGAGTTCTTCTTCCTGTCTTTGACTGCCAATAGTGCAAAAAATGCAAACACAAATCGGTAAATTTGATTCATGTTTTCTTTATTAACATGGGCCAATTTTAAGGAGCTGTTAAGCACAAAAAATATTGCTTATATAGCACAAAATGTCTTGCTCAATAAAAAAAATTTCCATTCAAAATTCCATTTGATATTCGTGGTCAGCGAACAATATCCAAAGAACTACCACAAGTGATACACAATACATGGACATTTGGTTGTTAATCATGTTTATATTAAGACAGAAATGTCATGGTTAGCAATTTTGTGTGCGTAGCAGGGTCGTGATATTTGTCCCAAGAGCATAAAACATTTAAAGCTGCATACTGAACACAAAGAAACAACCAAAACTAAAGCAGGTACACAAAATGTTCCATTTTGAAAAGGAAAAAATATGTCAGAGAAAAAAAGATGAAATTTCCATCTTGACGTTGTGTCGTTTATGAATTTGTGGGTAACAAGGTTTCTCATGGGTACTTAAATATTAATCGTCTTAAGTCCTGCCTTCTTGAAGAATTTCCTGAAAATGAAATTTTATTGACCAGCTCCTCCTTAGAAAACAGATCGATTCTTTTTAATCTGAACTGTCCAGTCTTGAAGTGTGGTCAGCAACTGAAGTGGTGTCAATCATGTTACAAACTTGCACAGTGTTTGGTGTGTAAAATCTATCATATTTTTTTCCCGCGCGCAGGAAGTTGTAATAATTATGTCCGATGCAATACAATTGCTTGAAAATACACATTAATGGTAGTATCATACTTTGGTAGCATACTGAAACAGAAATCTCCACAGATTTACCCATAACTTACAGGGTATAAAGATGGTGATGGTAGAAACATACCGTTAATTTGTTCTGCCTGAGATGCTGTATTTATCCAGAAAAAAAAAAGATTAAAAAACAATGACCAAAACAATTTTGATCTTATAAAGATCCAAAATAACGGTGAAGAGATTTAATAAATACTGTGGCCGATTTTCACTGTTTTCTCAAAAGTGGGCACGGATGGGACCGTGAATTTCACAGATGACTGTTACTGTATCTTCCTTAACATGTTATGCACATGAATCTGCATTTCTTTGACAAAGACCAAAGTATAATAATTACCTTTAAGGGGAGATGGATGTTCTGCTCGATTCTAAACACAATACGGTTTTCGAGATATGTGCCTTCTAATTTTCTGACTTACTTATTCATATAAAATTCTTCAGCGATATTTGCTGGTTGAAACTGATTGTTCTAATTTGATTGGTCGATTTGCTGGCGCTGAACCGTCCAATCAGCTTCTGTTATTTTAACAGATACGAGTGTGGTCACGTCCAATATTTTGTGGGTTTGTTGTTGTTTTTTGTTTCCGTTTTTGCTGTGGCATTTTCTCTTCTTTTTTGTCTCTTTGGCCTTTTTGTGTTGACCCGACTGGCGATGCATAACTTTTCAAACATTTCTAGCAAAACCATCGTTGTAAACTGATGTAAAGTCAGTTTTCTCTTGGTTTGCAAAACGCATAGCTAGACAATGCACAGACTGTAAAGGTGCGATCAGCTTCGGGAGCATTTTGTGTGTGTGTGTTTATATTATGAACCATAATTGCATCGTTTAAACGCTGAATGATTTGCAATTAATGTAAACGGAGAGTATAGTTTGTACGCATGTCGTGTGTTTTTAATACCTTAACGGATAGTCTCCATGTTACCAGAAATGTTGACGAATATCATTAACCTGTTGTCTGACAAGAGAGGGCGCCCCTTCTCGGTAATCCATGCTATTTGGGGAAATGTTACATACAGAAATGTCATGTTCTGCACATTATCCTCTGAATACAAGTTTTCTGGACATTTATATTTCTTAAATAAGCCCCTTAAAGGGCACATTATGAATAAACTCTCCTCCATTTTCTGACTAAATAACATGATACTGTCTTGCCCGAACTGTGTCGCATAGATGGGTTAGCTAGATGAGAGCAATGTACTAAACTGAGAAACCTACTGAAAACTGAAAGAATTGAGTCCAAGAATGTTGGCGACGTTTCCAACATGGACAATTGGAACTACACCCCCATCTCAACTGGCCATCACTATACATGCCATATAAGTGAACATTTCACTTTTATTTATTCATGAACTGTCTAGGCCTACCTGAATAAGATTAGGCTTATCCAGCCCAGTGAGAATACATAGAAGTACTTATACGAATGAAGGACCAGATGAGAAAAAATATTCTCTGAATCCTTCTTCCAATGAGAAATCACAACACGCAGAATTACAAGTATCCTCTTCACATGGAGACGAGGGAGACAAACGCCGTGTCAACAAAAGGGGAGAGTCCGCCCCACTTTCCCCCCTATAGTATCCTCCAAGCGACAAGCCAAGTTGCTTGTTTTCGTGGAGTCGCCTCCCTGCCTCGACGGCGGGGACCGGGAGAGACTAGAGAGGGGGAGACGGGGGAAGGGAACCCACGGTACACCCCAGCGTCCAATCGCTTCGTCCGGCCGGTACATTGTGCCTGAGCTCCCCGGTGTTGTTTGAGCTCGGTCCACAGAGATTATTTTCTCTCCGCGTGTTTTTACAAGTTTTTTCTTCTTTTTTTCAATCTGGAAAAACCGGACCCATTCTCCAAACTTTGAAAAGTAAACTCGCTTGCATTCGGTCAACAGAGGGAGTTTCCAATTGCGAAGTCTACTTTTGATGTTATTCCTCCTACTTATGGCGTGTATCATGGCGGGAAAAATGGGGACATATTTCGTCTGCTCTTTTGTCTACGATTATACCCTTCTCTTTTACTCTGACGTGAATACAACCCCCGTCTGCAAATGTTGTTTTTTTTTCTTCTCGATGTCTCCATGCAAATAATGTTGCTGAGGTTTTTTTTTTTTATTAAAAACCACACAACGATTCAGGTAATGGAGATTCATCCCTTATAACTTAAAGCTATTTCACAGTGTACTAATATGGCTGGATAAACACTCATTACTGTGACTGCTAGTACCATTTGCAAAATGCATATACCACTTGTTATAAAAGAGACTATAGCACTGGAATTGTGGGTCCAGAAGACTTGAACGTAGACTTGTACTCTCTCAAAGTTCACCGTGATGCGAGACATGTTTCTGAAAATCTACTGAAAATCTGTGAGCCGCCAGGCCCCTCCCCAGCCACAAAAAAGAGTGACTATGCTCTGGTAATCTTATAACTGAAGTTCTGTACCTTTTAACTTTCCAGTGACACGAGACATGAAGCAGGAAAAGGCCAAGGGGCACTGGACTAAATTCTCTCCCGTCACAAAAAAAAAAATATTCCTGGGTCCCCCCGCCAAAAAAAAGACCCGTCGGAATCCGATAGTTGCCGGCTATGACCCGCTACGAATGCGGGACCACAGCGCGCATTGATCGGCCTAACGGCAAGGCCAGTAACACGGTGCCTCAACTGATGCTATATAGCTACCGCCCGATCTTTTTTTTTCTTCTGCTTCTCTCCCCGGTCTTGAAACCGTATACAACTAGGAAGACCACAAATCGGTCTATCCCCGCCGAGGAGTATTTCCCCCCCATCACCGTGAAAATGAAAATTGGTATCATTTGACGCCGCCAACTCGAGTAGTTCAGGGGGGATTAAATTAGATTTTTGGGAAGCAAAATCAATTGAAATTGTAATCGAGAAAACCCGAAATCCGGTGCTACCCCTCTCTCGCCCGGAGCGACTTGGCGAAAAGCCCTTTTTAATCGAAATCAAGACCGTCGGAGGCTTGGTCTCAAATGCCCTCTTGTTTTCTTTTTTTTCTCTCTCTCTCCCTCAGTCTTGCGTTCTTACAAACAAAGGCCGATGGTTCTCTGATACCACTTGCTAAACGGCACTTGTCCGCTTCCACAATTACCTGTAATCGCCGATGTAAAACATTTGATCGTCGAGCAAGATTTTTTTTTACCCAAGTTCGTTAATTGGGCTTTCCCTTTGAAAGTTTCTTTTATGAAATGAATTTGTATACTTTGTGGAGGTGGAAGAGACTAACTTCTCTATTCTTGATTTTAAAGAAATGAGTAAATATTATGAGAGATATGTTGGCCTATTATGATCCTTTGTACAATGGATGACCGACTCCTACTGGTTGGAGGGTTTCTCCTCCGGCTGGGTGTCGGAAGACCGTGAGGCTGGGTGGATGGGTTGCTGGCTGCCTTGTTGGTGTTCATGGTTTCTGGGTATTAAGTGATAGCTGGGTGACTAAATGGGTGGATGCATGGCTGGATGAGTGACTGGATTGCTGGGGTGATGTGTGGTTTGTTGGGTGCTGGGTAGCTGGGTGGCTGAATGGGTGGAAGCATGGTTTGGTGAGTGACTGGATGGATGGCTGGGTGGTGTGTGGTTCGTTGGGTGCTGAGTAGCTGGTATAGCTAGGTGACAGAATGGGTGGACGCATGGTTTGGTGAGTGACTGGATGTATGGCTGGGTGGTGTGTGGTTTGCTGGGTGCTGGTACCCGGGTGATTGAATGGGTGGATGCATGGTTTGGTGAGTGACTGGATGGATGGCTGGGTGGTATGTGGTTTGCTGGGTGCTGGTACCCGGGTGATTGAATGGGTGGATGCATGGTTTGGCGAGTGACTGGATGGATGGCTGGGTGGTGTGTGGTCTGCTGGGTGCTGAGTATCTGGTAGCGAGGTGACTGAATGGGTGGAATCATGGTTTGGTGAGTGACTGGATGGATGGCTGGGTGGTATGTGGTTTGCTGGGTGCTGGTACCCGGATGATTGAATGGGTGGATGCATGGTTTGGCGAGTGACTGGATGGATGGCTGGGTGGTGTGTGGTTCGTTGGGTGCTGGTACCTGGGTGATTGAATGGGTGGATGCATGGTTTGGTGAGTGACTGGATGGATGGCTGGGTGGTGTGTGGTTTGCTGGGTGCTGAGTATCTGGTAGCGAGGTGATTGAATGGATGGAAGCGTGGTTTGGTGAGTGACTGGATGGATGGCTGGGTGGTGTGTGGTTTGCTGGGTGCTGAGTATCTGGTAGCGAGGTGATTGAATGGATGGAAGCATGGTTTGGTGAGTGACTGGATGGATGGCTGGGTGGTGTGTGGTTTGCTGGGTGCTGAGTAGCTGGTAGCTAGGTGATTGAGTAGCTGGGTGACTGAATGGATGCATGGCTGGATGAGTGACTGGATGTCTGGGTGGTGTGTGGTTTGCTGGGTGCTGAGTAGCTAGGTGACTGAATGGGTGGATGCATGGTTTGGTGAGTGACTGGATGGATGGCTGGGTGGGATGTGGTTTGATGGGTGCTGAGTAGCTGGTAGCTAGGTGATTGAGTAGCTGGGTGACTGAATGGGTGGATGCATGTGTGGATGGTTTATTGGGTGACTGGATGGCTAGGTAGCTGGCGGTTAGCTTGCCGGTTCGCTCTATCATTGCTTATCAAATCTGGCGGGTGGTTGACTGGGTCGCTACGAGGGAGCTGTTTGGCCGAGTTTGCGACTTGGTGGCTGGCTGTTTGGATGGACGCCTATTAAGGCTACTCTTTAAATCTGATACTTGTTTATTTTGGGGGTGAAAATATCGCCTTGCCAAATAATAATCCGGGACAATGTTATAATAATTTAGGCATTTATATAGCATGCTTACACACAAGAGTGGTATCACAACACTTTACACTAAAAATTATCACTGGTCATCGGGCCCATTTTACATTCCTGAAACAATCTCAGCTCTCTGTGTAGTATATAGCCCGCAGCTGCCTGCAAAGGGCGCAGGGCTAATCAAGCATACAAAGCCACATCTACCGTGACAGGTACCCATTTACACCTGGGTGAAGAGGAGCAGTGTGACAAAGCGTCTTGCCCAGGGACGCAAGCACCACTAGCCCATGGCTGGATTCGAACCCACAATCTGTCAATTGGCCACAACGGTCTTGAGTACGACACGCAAGACCACTAGGCCACAGCACTCCACACGCTGTTCACGGTCTTTCAGAAAATAATGCTTCATGCTTAAGATAAAGAAACAAAGATCTTCCTATCTGTGTATGATGTTATGGCCTGTCTGCTTGTCTATTATTTACTTGGTTGTGTTTTCATCGCGACCTTTGTCTTGTAAGCTCAGCCGACTTCTACGACCCCCCCCCCTCTTCCTCCTCCTCACTTCTTCACGTCTATCGACCACGGAGGAAGGGCGAAAAGAATTGGACACCTCTGACTTCGTATACAGAAGCAAGGCTATTATATCATGAATATGCAGGACATCTCTTTAAGGATGAGCTGTCTAAAATTTCAAGACTCGCCGGTTGTATACCCTTTGCCTGCGATCCGTTCGCCCCCGTATACCGTCCGCCGCTCACGTGGCTAGGGTGTCCAATACCCCGGTGTAGGCCTGTACCGTACCCCTCTCCCTCCTCTCTTCCCCGTGTCGAACTCGGCGCCCCGGGTCGCTCAGCAAAAGGGGACCCGTGATTATGCATTAATCAACGGTATTACACCTTCCTCGATACGCTACCTGTTCCCTCAATCGACGGACGTCATTCTCCTCTACCCACACGGCTCCAACAGCCCCCAGAACCTCGGCGTGTCTTGCAGACATCTCCAGTCCGTCCGTGCACGGACCGCGGCTACGTCCGAACACTCTTTTGATAACCAATTTGAGCAGTTAATTGCCGAAATATTATGCTGTATTATTTCCAAACGGCACGCCAGAACTTGAGGCAACTTGGAGAAATGGGCTCACTCGGGTTTGAAGTACAGTGAGTGCGAATACAGAGACAAAATGCAACCACGACACCAAGCAGACTCGTAAATGGCATTTAACGATGGATCATCGCAAATCTGCGATTTGTCACAAAGTTGATAGTGGAAATAACAGAGACGGAATAATATCAATCATTAGCACATCATTTTACCAGAGGGCGCCAACAAGATAAAGAAAACAAAATGAGTATCAAAGTCAACTTTAATTCAATCTCATTCACTAAAGAAATTGCACGCAAATTTCGATATTTACCACATCATTATGGATAAAGATTTTTTTAACAGAATGTATAAAAAAGAATGAAAATAAATAATAATATCATCAAATAAACACAAGGGAAACTGACTGAATTCAAAGTCATTGAAAAGTGAACAAAGACAAATTGACGAGCGGGGATTCGAACGGGCGACCTCCTGAATACCGTACCACCTGTAGATGCCAACATGGACTAGCAGAGAGTCACAATGACCAACTAAGCTAAAACTGAACTAAAACTGAGCTGATTTAAAGAAAGAAAAATGATTGCACTTTAAATTTGAAGTACTCCAAGATTCTAACCCCCCCCCCCCCCCCCTGGTCTCCTCCACGTACACAAAAAAAAAATATGAAGAGATGTCATCTGACACCACAGCGAAATAATTGTGACTCTCTGCACGTCCCTGTAGGCATCTGGGTGGTACACACGAGTCTCTTTCCAAATCAAATTGTTTTTGCTGGGCCGGGATGATGATGATTTTTTTTCTTCTTCCTTCTTTTCTTCTACCGGCCGGTTGGATCCAGTGAGATACAGCAAAAGCAGTGTCTCCTGGCTCGTAGCGTGTCATTCTGGGTCAAGAATGTGAGCTCTTGAGCGGCTAATGCCCCAAATCGTCCCGGGCCAGCCCCACTCAAGCCTCTTACCAGCTTTTGTTCCTCCGCGCCCGGCCTCCCTCTCCCCTCTCCCCCTCTCACTCAGAAAACCTCCCCGTCGCTATCTCGTATTATAAAAGAAAGAAGGAAAAGGGAAAAACCTGCCTGCAACGCATGCAAGACTCCGTATAATACCCCTCGCTTTTTTCTGTCTTTCTCTCTCCTCCTCCTCCTTCTAACCGCCACAACAGCATCCTAGCATCTCCCCGAGGTTGCTCTTCAAGAACGACCCAGGAGGACCGGGCGCGGGGCAGAGTAAGGAGGCTCGCCACGGATCCGATTTCAACCGCCAATCCTTCCCCCAACATCCTCAGCCTTCCCTCTCTCCCCTACCATCGCCGGCTAGCTTTAGCTTCCCTTTCCCCCGGTCCCGTGTTTCCATTCAAGTCAGCGGTGGGAGAGAGAGAGTGAGAGAGAACCACTGGATGTAGACAGGGACTGTCACTTCAAGGGTGTGAGAGAAGCGGGAAAGCTTTCAAAAAAAGAAGGCCTGAGGCGACAACGGACGGGGAGGAGGCGGGCTCCGGTCCCCCCGAAAGAACTCTCAGCTCCTTCCCCCCTGAAAAGGAAGGAGCCGGTGTTCGGGACGGTCCTGGATTGACACACGCGGTTAGAAGCTACACTTCCATTGATGAATGCATGCAGGAAGAACTTGAGAATTGAAAAAAGAAATAAAGAAAAACAAATTTACTCAAAAGAGATTTTCCATACATCAGGCAAAATGTTTCGCACATAGAGGGCGCTACCTTAAAGTTAGATTCTGTACATCAGATGTCAGATGTCGATCAATATAACAGAAAATATCAATGTGCCAATTAACCAATTTGTCACGAGCGACAGGGCTCGGCCGACGCGTGGAGTCGACAGAGTGCATCCTGTGATGCCGATTCCTAGTACATAAAACCTAGGCTACATTTAAAAATGTCGACACCCTGACAACGATGAGATAAACAAATCTCTTCCGTCGGTCATCACTCATTTTCACATTGTCATTTTGCCGAACATCTTTTTCGAACAGAGGATTAAAGTATCTTCGACAGTCGAAACGAGATTTACGTGTGACAAGGATTAATGCATATTTCATGAAAAATGCCAATATGACCATGCTTTATACAATGGAATTAAGATTTTCTCCGATAAGATAGGGTAAAATCTCACCTCACATCTTCCCTAACCCCACCGGCATCCGCATCCCATCAGCACCCCTTCCCCATCCACACCCATCCACACCCATCCACACCCCATCCGCATCCCCTCCCCACCCCATCAAATCCATATTTCCCTTTCCTCAAAATGATACTATTGCAATGCACCAGCATAGAAGTCTAGATGTCTAACCAAGTTGTTGTTGTCGTTTATGTACTACCACTGGGGGCAGAAAAGACAAGAATTTAAGATGTTTCGACAAAACTGTCGACACTCTGAGTGCGGACCTACCACGTTTGTTAAAAAAAAACGAACTTAGAGGAATCTGTTACTCGTTGAATACCTAATGTCGACTGAAAACGAAACCAATCGAGGAGATGTTGAAGATAAAGTTGTAATTGCCAAGCAACCTTCAACGACGATCGACAAGGGAATGTCGACAGAAGATGCGAGCATCATGAACACCAACCTCTCTCAAAAATTGGGACATTATAAAGTTCTTAACCGATAAAATGGCTCTGAAGGAGCTCCGTACATCGTACGTTTTAGACTGCATGTCTTGCTTTTTCTTTTGTCATTATCAGTTTCTGAATCCTCGGGCACAATCTTACCATCCCCATCACCATCAACCGAGGCACTCGTGGCGGGAGTGTCTCACGCCAGAACCATCGCCGCTAACTGCCCTTAAACGAGCCTCTAATTGCTGGTTAATATCATATGTTTTCGGTGTCCCTCTTTACCATCACAATCCCATCCACGGTACCTTTTCAGATCTATCTCAGCGCACAGCCGAGTAAGTACCCAGTATTGTAGAACATGCAGGACTCGATAACGCTGCGTAACTCGAGATGCATTTTACGGTACCGTCTTTCCTGGTCCCCCACCCGGACCAGCTGTTCTCACAATAAAAATGCAACTAAAAACTCCTTTGCCTCTGAGCTATAACGGTCTTGTTTCTATAAAAAGGGATTTTGAAAAGTATACCCCGACACCAGTATATAATAATTATTCCCTTCTCCCATTTTTGTGTCGACCATCTTGCAAACTTAGATGATCTGGTAATCTTAATGACTTGTAGACAGCTTCTACCATTGTTGCTCGATAGTAACAGACTTGGACCATACGGCGCACAGAAGGACACATATTTAGTTTCTATCGTTGATACCCTTGAGCGAAATAAAGACTGTGGCAGCCAAGTAAATGCTATATTCGGCAGCATGCAGCGCGGTCCAGTCAAGGAGAAAATATTATGGAAAGTCGAATAATTCATGAAGTGGTTTTTTTTAATGCTGCTGACTGTAGCTGTACGGTATATGAAATAAATATCGATTCATAACCATCCGCACAACAGATGAGGCAAATTAATTCTGATGTGATACTGATTAACATTCGATCTCGCGTTGAATGTGAATGAATTCTACTTTTCGATCCTATTATTTCAAATTATGGTCGAGTTTAATGATGAGGAACCATGTATCAGTTCAGATTCTTTACCATTTGCTAAACCCATGGCAGTGAGTTTTGTCGGGTCCAATGAAATGAAATTAACTTAACTCGATTTTATTTGATGCAATATAAACCGACCTAACCCAGCCCATCCCAGCCAAGCCACCCAGCCCACCCCAGCTACACTCCAGCCCAGCCTACCAGCCCACCCCACCCTGCTCCTCACCAGCCTACCCCACCCCAGCCCATCCTCGACCAGCCTACCAGCCCACCGTGGGCCAGCTACACTCCAGCCCAGCCCAGCCCACCCTACTCCATCCCAGCCTACCCCACCCTACTCCATCCCAGCCTACCCCACTCCGGCACAACCAATATTGATTTTGAATCGAAGAAAATAATTCGTCACTCTGTAGTTGTAATTTTAACGGAGAACAAAGTGCAGTATGTAAGTGGTTTCATGGCTTCTGACTGCCAAACGAACAAAGATAATAGACATTGAAAACGGTGAACAAAAGAATTTGACTGGAGCGGGATTCGAACCAGCGACCTCCAGAATACCGTTCCGTCGCTCTTACCATGTATGAGCTACCCAGCCCTATGTTAGTAGTGTCGCTAATAGTCAATGATCTTTGTTCATTTGGCAGTTAAAAGCCGTGAAACCGTACCGCTACGAATTCCAGGGATCATCGATACGCCCAGCATTAGCAATAGTACTGTAACCTGAGAAACAGTACATGGGGGATCATCCTCAAAGAGGATGCAGCTTTTTAGTAAATACAATTATAATCATCAATTGACTATTAGGGACACCACCAACATAGGACTGGATACTGCTCAGATGGTATAAGGGCGCCTGTACGGTGTCCGAATCCCGCTCCAGTCAACTTTTCTTTGTTCACTTTTCAATGACTTAAAGGTAGTATCATACTTTGATATTAAGAGACCAAAACAGAAATGTTCACAGATTTACGTATAACTTACAGAGTATGCAGATGGTGCTGGTAGAAACATACCGTTACATTTTTTCCGCCTGAAGTGGTGTATTTATCCAGAAATGTGTAAAACAACGACCGAAAATCTTTTTGATCTTTTAAAAGATCAAAAATAAAAGAGAAAAGACTTAAGAAATACTGTGGCCGTTTTTCACTGTTTTCTCAGAAAGTGGGCACTGTATGGGACTGAAATTTTCACAGATGACTGTTACTGTATCTTCCTTGATATTTTTGCCCACGAATCTGTATTTCTTTGACAAAAAACAAAGTATGATATTATCCAGTCAGTTTCCCTTGAGTGCTTATTTGATTGTTAATTTCAAAGCAATAAAATAATACTGCTCGTTTGAAACTGTAATGGGGCTTCATTAATTGCACATGAACACCACACAAATCCTGCCCCAACTTGGTTGAATAGCATATCGGTGCTTGGCGAAGTTTCAACGGTTGCAACGTTCACTGAGGTTGAGCATGACTGATGTGTTCATCGCGCGCTCATCATAACAAGCTTGCGTTATGTCACACGTATACCACTGTGTGTGCCTTACGGATTGTTGACACTCGTTTCGGCCCGAGCCGGTTACCTTCTACAAACACGGACAAGGTGCTAGCACTAGAGAGAAAAAAAAGGAAAACGGTAAATCATAAATCCCATTTGAAGACAGAGGGATTATCTCCATGCCGTGAATCTCACCCCAACACTGAGCTTCAATCGTATCATTTCTATCCACTTAATGTATCACTCGCGGCAACAACCAACACGATAATCACACAACCTCAAGACGCCATAGCGTCAATTCAATTCAATCACCAAAATCCACAATTGTTTGCACCGCTCCTTAAGTGAGTAAAAACAAACAGGCAAACACGTCGCCAAACAAGAAAAATAAAACAGAGAGAAACCTCGAGTGAACCGCCTTGGGATTACATTTTGTAAAAAGCATTGGTTGGTTGTGCAAATTTAGATTGGGGTCTTTGTGTTGGCACTTTCACGGGGAGTAACTTTCGCTGCATGTTCGCCAACCGGCCCCCGTGAGCCGCCGGTCTTCAAAAGCCGTTTCTTCGGCAAAGGTGAGATGCGGTGACGGTGATTTTTTTTTGTGCTCGAACTTTCACTTCGAGTGGCTGTACCTTTCTTATTGTACATTGTTCTCCGTAACCATCTAAACAAGTGTACCGTCTGACCGAGATTAATGTCATTGAAAGGCGGTGAACAAAGAAACAATTGACTGGAGTGGGATTTGAACCTGCAACCCCCAAGAATGCCGTACAAGCACTGTACTAACTCAAGCCCTGTGTTGGTGGTGTCCTAAAATTGTCTTTGTGCGTTCTCCAAATGGGAATCAAATGAGTGGAAAGTCACTTCGTGTTTACTTTAATTTTGAAATAAACAGACAGAAAAGTTTCATACCAATTTCACGACCCTGCTTAGCACATACATTTACTAAACATGAATTTTCTGTCATAATAAAAACAGGATTAACAACCAAATTTCCACGTGTTGTGTATCACTTTGTTGTTCTTTGGCTGTTGTTCGCTGACCATGAATATCAAATGGGATTACCTTTTAATGATGGTTTGTTTTATCATGGAGCCTGGAGGAAGGTAATATATTTCATTCCTCCATGGTTTTATTGAGTATGACTTTTTGTGCTAAGCATTTTTTGTGTGCTTAACAGCTCCATGAAATTGGCCCCTGCTGGAATGATGCCCCCAGATAATTTTCCGTGGTTACAATATTTTGTGAATTTTTGTCAGGCTCAATTCATCATGACAGTCCATTGCTTTTTTTAAAGTAAATACGAAATCTTCTGGAATTAAATACAAATAATAAACTGCTGCAAACTGCTCATCAGCCAAAAATAAAACCTGAAATATAGGCCTATAGAATGCTTGAAGCTAGAAGGGCTGCCTTTCGATCCTAGCACTATCTTTATTGAAGGTTAATGACAAGCGAAAAAAAACATGGAATTCATTTGGAATTCAAACGGTAACAAAGTCAACTATTCTTATAAATAATTTTGGAATTACATTAATGCATTACATAATTATAGGCCTATTAATGGACCCAAAATACAGGCAAACGGCAGATATTAATTAATACTTTGGGGAAATTGTAAAATATTGTATCGTAATTAATGACGTTCCGTTCGTTTCGGCGTTACTATACTTCAAAAGGGGCTACACCAAGTATTTGAGTCAAGTTTTTGAAACAATTTTTCGGAAACCACATAATTTTGGCAATATCCTATTGGTGTCATTCATTTCATATTATCACCGCACAGAAGTACTGAGCAACAGTATGCATACAATGTTAGCCCATAGTAGACGGTAGCTGCAACTCCGCCCAATGTCCACGGTTGCTGCATGTCGTTGCGTTCAACAGACTCCGAGGTCTATAATTTATACCAGCGGGTTTATTGAGATAGGCCGGCCGTCAGCAGCTCCGAAGCCTCCGCGTTCCATCGTGGCCGGCCGGTAAACCCGCACCGGCCAACCGGTGCCCGGACAACCCGTTCCCTCGGCGAATCACCCCGGAAACCACGGCATGTCCACCCACCACAACTACTACCCCACACAGCCAACAAGTCAAACCTGCGAACCCTAAAATCTATTAATATTAATCAGGAGCTTATAGGGGAGCACTGTAATAAGATAACTTGTCATGTTTCAAAATCGATTTAAATTTGTAAATTTGTTGTTTTCATTTCGAGTATACAGTAAAGCGAAATGATTGACTGATAGGTGATAATAATACCCCGGTTATGATGGACACGTTTGATTGACAATTAAACAAAAAGACAGAAATGGACGATTGGAATCGGACCGGATGTAGCTTCAACCACCATATCATTGTGTGATCAGCTGTTTGCATTCACTCAGTCTACAGATTGACCGTAACCGCATCTACATGTATTTACATCCACACGCCGTGCAAAGGTCCATGGAGTTGTCATTATCAACACCCACTGTGTTTAACTGCGTTTTTCAATAAGCAATCAGTTCATGATTATCTCAATTTTATAGGTTTCGACTAAAACTTGAGTGATTCTAACCAAAACTTTACAATAAACAATAAAGGGATTTCCTTTATAAAATCGCACTAAAATCATTCAAGAGATTTCAATGCATGAAATGAAATTTCATGATAATTCGATACACATTACACTAGCCTAATGAATCAAACTCAGTAAAATGAATTTTAAGGACAGCTGTTTGATTTTACCTTAAAGGTAGTATCGTACTTTGGTTTTTATCAAAGAAATACAGATTCTTGGACAAAAATACCAAGACAGATACAGTTATAGTCATCTGTGAAAATACGTTGCCCGCTTTTTGAGAAAACAGTGAAAAACAGTCACAGTATTTCTTAAGTCTTTTCTCTTTTATTTTTGATCTTTTAAAAGATCAAAAAGATTTTCGGTCGTTGTTTTACTAATTTCTGGATAAATACACCAAATCCAGGCCGAAAATGTAACGGTATGTTTCTACCACCACCATCTTCATACCCTGTAAGTTATACGTAAATCTGTGAACATTTCTGTTTTGGTTGCTTACCAAAGTTTATGATACTATATCTTTAACATTCCTGTATCGAAACAAAATGTTTAGTTATGATTAGTGTTAGTTATTTAGAATAGCATTTGGCTCTGTATAACGGACAAAATAAGGACACCTTTGGATTAAAAACTTTCTGATATCTTTCGTTCATTACACAAAGATTTTGTTTAGTGGTCTCTATCTCAAAAATGAGCATTGGGATTGTAGTTTCAGTTGTGTTCACTCTAGTTGGATTTGTATAGTCTTACTTTAAGATTAAAGGTAATACCATACTTTGGTTTTTGTCAAAAAAATACAGATTCATGGGCAAAAATATCAAAGAAGATACAGTAACATACAGTCTGTGAAAATTTCAGTCCCATACGGTGGCCACTCTTTTTAGGAAACAGCCACGGCCACGGAATTTCTTAAGTCTTTTCTCTGCGAACCTAAAGAAGAGCATTTTTGATCGAGTGAGGGCGGTATTCATCGAAATCACAAAATTGTGCCTACCGGAAAGTTTCATAAAATAATTATTGGAGAATTAATTTTGCGTTTGACAGAATGCTGACATACGATTTATGTCAACAAATTGCTGCAAGGAATTAATATTTATCAAGATTTTGTTAGGCAGCTTTATATTTTGTTTTCTTGGGGGTTTTGTTTGTTCTGTTTTTAATGGCGAGCCCACTTTACATCCATAAGGCATGGAGTTATAACATTTTTAGGGCGACAATCTTTCAAGGTTTTCAGAGATGTCTTTAAGTCTCTATAAAGTGGAATTTTTATTTCTTTTTTATTTATAACATGGAATTAGATATATATCTTATTCGATTAAAAGATAAATATCGATCTCTTATTCGAATAAGAGAATTAAGTTTCTATACCAATTTTATTATCTCAAAGAGATCATAAAAAGTAATAGCCCGCCCTCTATAACAGAGCCGCAAATAAAAGGACGCCCTCTCTAGCCTCAGTAAGTACCATCATTATAGAATGGTCCCAGAGAAGGCATTAAAATGTGTACGTAAAACTGTATACGCGGCTAGGGCACCAGTCTTATTGCAACTCACGTTGAAAGTGCACCGGCGATCTTGTATGCAGTTTCTATTCGTTTTCCTTTTTTGAAGTGATGCAAAATTACTGAAACGGTGGTAAGGATATTCTATATGTGCCATACTGTGAATGTAACCTTTGCATGTGAGACATTTTTAAGCCATTAATTGTTATATTGCAGTAGGCTATTTAAAGTTGAAATATAGCAGACGACAAAATCAAAATAATGCTCTTTAACTAGGTACGTTACAATCCATGCACTGTGAGTAGGCCAGAAATGTCCACTGTGCTTGCGCGGGCTTGTAGCCCTACAGTACTGGGGGATTGCCCTACAAAATGTGGCATTTTGATTGGTTGCCGGGGGGTAATTTTTTCCTACATCATCGATATCGTGTAGTTGGAGACTCATTCTTAATTCCTTTGAAAAAAAAAAAATGGATCCGTAGCTCCTTGCGATCGTGCGATCAACTTGAATTATTGGGTCACATTCAACCCTCTCCTATTCATAGATCAAATGTTCATACCATTTTGAAAGGTATACAGTATGATACAGTGACATTTCAACTACCTTGTGGTGAAATTTGGGTGGAATCTGACGATCAGAAATGTGACTTTTTCGACCAGGAATGTCATGATGCTGTGCGTTGTTGTTGCATATTGGTGCCCCTGCCCATATTGAATTTATGTAATTAACCACTAGAATTATAATTTATCTGATTAATCTTGGATAATTAATATCAATTTAAATCATGTATTTGAACCAGAATACTTCAATCTAATGTTGGAAAAGATTTCATGCATTTATTTTAATCCCAAAGATATTTATGGACATAATTGTACAAAATTAGCCCTCCTCCAGTCCTCGATCACAACTTTTTTTTCAATGTAATGCAAAACCATAGGGACCAAATATGCAAATTTTGGATCATGAAAATGGCTGTAACTTCCTTCAAACTAATGGTATGGAAGTGAGTAAAGTATCAAATGAAAGGTATTCTCATGCTCTTTCAGATGATATACCTTGCAGGGCATATCTATGATATCTAAAAATTTTGTAACATCCCTACTTTAACTTGTCTTAAATTAAAGTTTAACTTTAGGCCTACTCAATTTGTTGGAATGGGAGACTTTGGGGAACCGGTCTTCAAGTCAACAGTGCACACGCACGCACAACAGCGCAGTCGCAAAACAACGCGCATGCAATTGTGAGCATGCGCGCGTTGTTTTGTGCTGCGCTGTTGTGTGCGTGGGCTGTTGTGTGCGTGGGCTGTTGACTTGAAGACCGGTTCTCCAAAGTCTCCCATTTTTTTGTGGACAAGTGGTTCCCAAAACTTTAATTTAGACAAGTGGTTTCTAAAGCTTTTAAAGTTAAAGGAAAGCGCACAATGCCCTGGAATGTGCTTACATAATTGTGCTTACACAAGGTGATGACTGATGTATTGCCGACCAACAGAAAAAATAAATATTTATTTCATTTTTTTCACTACAGTATTCAAGATGATGAGTCGGACGGTGAGCTGGCGATTTGCCAAATCTCAGTTGGCGGCAGCGTGCCAACTATGCGTTCCACAACAATGCGTTCGATGCCACAGCCATCAGCTGCTACTGACCCGACCTGAGTGGACTAATGCTGTCGCAAGCCTGCGCATCAGACAACCGATCCAAAAGCTATCAAGCGTTGTCCCCAAGCACCATGCCACGTCGAGGTTACTACTCCTAGGACCTCACAGTCGTGACATCATCAATGGCTCCTCAAGGACGTCAGTGTGTCTCCGCAGCGTGGATTTCTTAACAGTCCGCGGGTTCAAGACCTCCACCCCGCACCGTGCTATTCCACCACTGATTGTCTTGTTATTTGTGAAGCCCATAGCTAAGCTCACCGCTATTTTCAGCGGCCGGTAAGCCATCATGTAACCACTACTTAAATTCTATATTTGAAAAAATCTGAATTTTGCTGCCTGAAAACACACCCAGTATAACCCTGGGCCTTGTTTTGGCAGCCCAAACTGTAAACACATTTCTGTGTTGGTTATTTACGGAGTTCCACGAGTGTCATTCCACTTTATCCAGCTAACCACGTAATTTATCTTGCCAAGTCGACTTATTAAGCCCTAAAAGGCAACTTATTGAGATAATTTATCCGTGCAAGATGACTAAGTGAATACTTAGAAGTCCACATTTCCTGATAATTTCTTGCCAAGACGACTTACTGAAAGAAGGAAGTCAACTTTGTTTACCTTGTAAGGGCGACTTACTACAACTGAAGTTAATTATTAGGATGAGACGACTTTCAGATGCACGCCGTTGACTTGGCTGGATAAATTATCAGGATAAATCGACTTCTCGTTTTCGCTAAAACTAGTAAAGGTCATCTTGTTGAGATAATGATTGTGATAAGATGACTCCAAAAGTCGAATTGGCGAAACATATGATGACATGGGTTCCGGTTATCTGGATATAGGTGGAGTGGCACTCTTAGAGCTCCGTAGTTATTGGTTCAGCGTTTTGTTTTTATTCTGCTCTAATGATGTCAATGGTTCAACCGAACCAGAGCCAAATAAAGGAGCTGGTTTACAGTCGGTCATTGCTTGCTCAACTTGGCAGAAAGGTAAAGCAGACGTGCACTACCCACAGGTCCGACATTTTACAAAAGCATTTTGGAGCCCTCTCCCAACTATGGGGGTTTACGAAACAGATGCTCGGGCTCAAGCTTCGACTTCATTTTGTGAATCCATTAAAAAAAAAAAAACAGGTATAAATATAGAGGCTTTTGGCTGTGGTTCGGAAGTAGATTCCCTGGTTTGAAAAGGAAAACAGAGCTTCAGCTTCAATGAAAAACCACCACCTATATTTTCAGCATATGGATGACAGAGATCAAGTCGTAGCCTGAGTGAGCCTCCGTTTCTTAGCCCCCTATATTTCTGTTTTGCATTAAGGAAATGTGACGTCAGAAACACTTTCCTGGTCAAGTCTGCCCAAATAACACCCCAGTGTTTGGGGGGGAAAAGAAAAACATTACTCAATCTTCAATGGCCTTTTTCTATCACACACAGGGCTTTCAGGAATTGGTGGAAATCCCTCCCTCGTGACAAGCGTCACTATTTCTACCAGACACTCAGGGACAATAAGTACAAGATTCTAGGGACGATGCTTGCCATGACGGGTGTCGGAGGCATCTACTACTACAGCCATCTACAGAGGACACCCATCACTAACAGAAGGCGCTTCATAGCACTCACCGAGAGCCAGTTCCAAAAGGTCGCTGCCACTGAGTACGAGAAAGTGAGTCTGAAAAAATAAATCGGCAGGCCTTGCACCAACTTTGTTTCCTGGCTAGCCCACCGGACCAGCTTACTTCAGATTTTACTAGTCCATTTACATTTTTACTAGGCCGTACATTTGTTGATCCATACCTTAACAGGTAGGTTCTTATATATTTGTTACTAGCCCACCAGGCATCCAAGAAAATGAATCTAGCTAGCCCAGAGTGGTTTTTGCTAGACATTGTACCCCTGGCTCGTACTATTTCGAGACTTGAACGTTTAGAGCATAAAGTTCCTATCATTGATCGAGACTAAGGCTACATAATGGGTAGACCTGTATAGGAGCTGCGCTTTTTTAGGCAAATAGGTCAATGACCAAGGCAATCAAGGTAAATGACCAAGGGGCATCAAGAAAATGACCAGGGGTATTGAGGCAATGACCAGGGGCATCAAGGTAATGACCAGGGGCATCAAGATAATGACCAGGGACATCAAGGTAATGACCAGGGGTATCAAGGCAGTGACCAGGGGCATCAAGGTAATGACCAGGGGCATCAAGAAAATGACCAGGAGCATCAAGGCAATGACCAGGGGCCGATTTCACTATTAAACACTTTGCGATCCATTACTAAAGCCCAAATCCATCGCTAAAGGGAAAATTGCTACGCATAGTACATTGTAGCGATCGATTTTCCATTTAGCGATAGTTTTGGGCTTTAGTGATGATCGCAAAGCGTTAGTGAAATCGACCCCAGGGGCACCAAGGCAATGACCAGGGGTACCAAGGCAATGACCAGGGATACCAAGGCAATGACCGGGGTCATCAAGGCAATGACCAGAGGGCACCAATGCAATGACCAGGGGTACCAAGGCAATGACCAGATACACCAATGCAATGACCAAGGGCATCAAGGCAATTATGACCAGGGGCATCAAGGTAGTGACCAGGGGCATCGAGGCAATGACCAGGGGCACCAATGCAATGACCAGTGGCACCAATGCAATGACCAAGGGCACCAATGCAATGACCAAGGGCATCAAGGCAATTATGACCAGGGGCATAAAGGCAATGACCAGGGGCACCAAGGCAATGATCAGGGGCACCAAGCCAGTGGTGAACTACACTGCAAGTTAATGAGGCCTAGATAAATTGTACCAAAACAATTTCCTCTATTGCCTCAGGAAAATTTCAATTCAAAATCACAACATTACCAATTGTTTATTTATTTTGTTTGTGGGTTTTATGCAGATGAAAACGCTGCACGCCGATAAGTGTGTCCACAGTTCACATCCCCTCTACCTGACCATCGGCAAGATTGTGCTGAAGATCACCGAGGGCAACAGAGACGTCCCCCAGATCAGGGATCGAACCTGGACCATTCACATCATTGACAAGGACGTCAAGAACGCGTTCGTTCTGCCGGTCAGTAGTCAATGACAACTCAGTTATTTACGTTCACCCCGTTTTGTTTTGTTTTTCAATTAGATTGTTAGGCTTTCTTGGTATTTAAAGGAAATGTCATACATTGTTTTTTGTCAAAGAAATACAGATTCATGGGCAAAAGTATCAAGGAAGATACAGTAGCAGTCATCTGTGAAAATTTCAGTCCCATACAGTGCCCACTTTTTGAGAAAACAATGAAAAACGATCACAGTATTTCTTAAGTCTTTTCTCTTTTATTTTTAACAGTTTAATCTTTAAAGATCAAAAATAATTTTGGTCACTGGTTTAACTCTTTTTCTGGATAAATACAGCATTTCAGGCAGAAAAATTTTAATGGTAGGTTTCTACCAGCATCATCTTCATATCCTGAAAGTTATACGTAAATCTGTGAACATTTCTGTTTTGGTTTCTTACCAAAGTATGATAATTACCTTTAAGTTCATTATGTGGTGAGATAACTGCAATTAATAAATCATTGTTATTCATAAAGCACCTTAACAAAAACATCAAAGCACTGGACAAACTATTTAGACAAATAAAAAGACAAAGACAGGGGTTATGGGAACAAAAAGTCATTTCCTAAAAATAGTGGCAGAGGGAGAATTCCTGATGTTGATAGGGACAGAATTTCACAATTTGGTACCAGCTATAAAAAATCATCTATCTCCGAAAGATTTTGACCGAGAATAAACAGAAGAAGTTTATCATCAGAAGATCGGAGTCCCGATCTGCCAGGTTGATATGAAGTGAATATAACTGACTTAAAGTCAGGCAAGTAATAAGCACTTGTAGACCACGAGGTGACATTTGAAAGGCAGACGCTGTTTGATAGGTATTATTCAGTGAAGTTTAGAAATGAAAGGAAAGATTTCTCTTTTTAATGGTGATATTTCTTTCTGATTTTCGTGGCAGAATGGTGAGATCTTTGTCTTCTCCGGTATCCTGAAGGCAGTATCGAATGAGGAACAGCTAGGCACGGTCTTGGCTCATGAGATGGCGCACGTCGTGCTGAACCATGCGGTGAGCATAATTAGGACCTTTAAGACATGGAAGAATTACTGAGGTAAAGTTTGCGGTGGCACCATGTACTTGAATCTCTACTTTGAGTGGTTCTGAGAAGAACTAGTGGTGAACACTCGACGTTCCAAACAGTCTGCTCTGTTCTACAGTCACCCTCCTGAAGACAAACAGAGGAGGATTGTTTGAGTGTTCACCACTAGTTCTTCTCAGAACCACTCACTTATAGAGGAGGGTTATACATGGTGCAACCACAAACCTTACCTTATTTTAGGACCTACTCTGTATTCAGTAAGCGGAGCCTTGCAATTGGGCCCATATCATGATATGAGACATTCCTTCACCCGTAGACTCAGAAATTCATCAAAAGATGGGTTAGACTCCCTTACACTGATCCAGGAGGCCACGCCCCTTGACAAATTTTTGTTTTTTCCGTAAATGGTAAATGTCAGCTGGAAAAATGTATGTGATGTGATGAAAAAAGGCACCTCTCCTGAAATTGCTTAATAGGAGCTCTTCTTTTTTTCTTTTCTTTTTTTTTGCTCTTCTTGGGAAAACATTAAGATTAAGAAGAGCGGAGGAGAGTGATCGCTTCCGCTCTCCTTAAAAAAATGAAGTTCTGGGCTGCTTCTGGCTCTTGGGATGAAAACACCTGCGAGGTCTTTTACATCTTATCTTCTTCTCACCCTTTACTCTCCGGCTTCTTTGTGTGTGTCTTTATTTTATATGGGTGGCATGGGTGGCAAGTGCGTTAGGCACTCGCCTCTCACCAATGTGTCCCGGGTTCGAATCCGGCCTCTGTCATATGTGAGTAGAGTTGTGCGTTGGTTCTCTCCTATGCTACGAGGGTTTTTCTCCAGGTGATCCGGTTTTCCTCCCTCCACAAAAATCAAACACTTTCGATCTCAGGCTGTACTCCGTGATCATATATGGGTTGATGTGGCTTGCAGCCAAGGGCGCCCATGAAAGCCTGCTACTCAATTACGTTGAAGTCGCATCCTTCGCAATTCAGCACCCCAGCTGCCAGTAAGGATGATTAGTCTCCAAAATTATTATTATTATTATTATTATTATTATTTTCACAGGCAGAGCAGATTAGCTTCTTTGAGTTTGTAGACGTGCTTCTTATCGTGGTGCTGGCGGGCATCTGGGCGTTCTTACCCAGCGACGGTTTGGCTGTTGTGGCTACCTGGTTCAAAAGCAAAGTCGTACAGGTAAACGAGGGATTTTATTTAACCAGTCTAGGGTTTTTTGCTTTTAATACTTGCTGGATTGGCAAAAAAATGTTGTATTGGTTGCATGTTTCAGGCCTGCTTGGTTCGGACTGGCTTGGCTTGGCTGGGCTGGGGCTTAATGTGTTTTTTTTTTTCAGAATAGCTTGGCGAGGTTTATGTTAGACTTGTTGGATTCAGACAGGCTAGGTTCAGAGACTTACTTGACTTGATTTGGGCTAGGCTTCCTAGATTCAGACAGGCTATGTTCAAGACGGCTTGGTTCAGACTGGCTTGCCTTGGTTTGGGCTAGGCTTGCTAGATTCAGACAGGCTATATTCAAGATGGCTTGGTTCAGACTGGCTTGCCTTGGTTTGGGCTAGGCTTGCTAGATTCAGACAGGCTAGATTCAAAATGGCTTGGTTCAGACTGGCTTGCCTTGGTTTGGGCAACTTGCTAGTTTCAGACTGACTAGATTCAAGATGACTTGGTTCAGACTGGCTTGACTTGATTTGGGCTAGGCTTGCTAGATTCAGACAGGCTATATTCAAGATGGCTTGGTTCAGACTGGCTTGCCTTGGTTTGGGCTAGGCTTGCTAGATTCAGACAGGCTAGATTCAAGATGGCTTGGTTCAGACTGGCTTGGCTTGATTTGGGCTAGGCTTGCTAGATTCAGACAGGCTATGTTCAAGATGGCTTGTTTCAGACTGGCTTGCCTTGGTTTGGGCAACTTGCTAGTTTCAGACAGGCTATATTCAAGATGGCTTGGTTCAGACTGGCTTGCCTTGGTTTGGGCTAGGCTTGCTAGATTCAGACAGGCTATATTCAAGATGGCTTGGTTCAGACTGGCTTGCCTTGGTTTGGGCAACTTGCTAGTTTCAGACTGACTAGATTCAAGATGACTTGGTTCAGACTGGCTTGACTTGATTTGGGCTAGGCTTGCTAGATTCAGACAGGCTATATTCAAGATGGCTTGGTTCAGACTGGCTTGCCTTGGTTTGGGCAACTTGCTAGTTTCAGACAGGCTATATTCAAGATGGCTTGGTTCAGACTGGCTTGACTTGATTTGGGCTAGGCTTGCTAGATTCAGACAGGCAATATTCAAGATGGCTTGGTTAAGACTGGCTTGACTTGATTTGGGCTAGGCTTGATAGATTCAGACAGGCTATATTCAAGATGGCTTGGTTAAGACTGGCTTGGCTTGATTTGGGCAAAGCTTGCTAGATTCAGACAGGCAATATTCAAGATGGCTTGGTTAAGACTGGCTTGGCTTGATTTGGGCTAGGCTTGCTAGATTCAGACAGGCAATATTCAAGATGGCTTGGTTAAGACTGGCTTGGCTTGATTTGGGCAAAGCTTGCTAGATTCAGACAGGCAATATTCAAGATGGCTTGGTTCAGACTGGCTTAGCTTGATTTGGGCTAGGCTTGCTAGATTCAGACAGGCTATATTCAAGATGGCTTGGTTCAGACTGGCTTAGCTTGATTTGGGCTAGGCTTGCTAGATTCAGACAGGCTAGATTCAAGATGGCTTGGTTCAGACTTAACTGGCTTGGCTTGATTTGGGCTACTTGGGCTAATTTCTTTTTGTAAAACAGCACAAATCGTTGCGATTCACTTGATTCATTTCTCATGAACTTGTTGCAATTTTCAGCTGCTGCTGGAGATGCCGTACAGCCGGAGTCTAGAGGCTGAAGCAGATGAAGTCGGCTTGATCCTTGCTGCCAAGGTATGACATCATGGTTTCACAAAGCACAAACATCCTTCTTAACCCCTTCCCAACGGGATGCATCTATATAGCATTTAGCCTCATCGCATGAGAATATTCATGATCACTTTGTTATTTCCATTGAAATACATTCGGAATTGGAGTACTGTCTGGAACAAGAGGTTCAATGAATCTTTAAAAAAAAATTGGGATATTGTCCGGCGGAACTGCGTGTACTTGAAATAACCCGCAGTGAAAATTTGGACATCTGAGTCCAGAGAAAATTTGCGAAAACCTGACACGGTTTGTCTTATAAAACATAACGAAAACATTTGATCTTGACAAACATTTTTTAGGTGTTTGGTTTTATTCTTTCTTGATAAATATGCCATTTCAGGCAGAAATATTTTGATGGTATGTTTCTACCAGTACCATCTTCATACCCTGAAAGTTATACCTAAATCTGTGAACATTTCTGTTGGGTTACATTACCAATCCAGTATTGTACCTTTAATATAGTAGCTGCGCAAGAATTTCTATGATTGTCTGGTCCCATACTGCATCTTCACACGTTCTCGTTTCAGAGCTGTTTAGATGTGAGAGAGAGCAAGGCCTTCTGGGAGTCAATGGCCTTGCAGAGTACCGTCAGCGGAGAGGACTTGGACATTGAATGGCTGAGCACGCATCCTACCCACAAGAATCGGGCAGACACCCTGGGGGCTCTCATGCCGCAGGTAAGGTCCGGGTTTCTCCCCCGATCCCAACCCCACCCCTGAATGACCCTCTGGGTTGCTATATAAGGACAATATTGAATGAGTTCAAATAGCACACATGCAAAAAGTAAAATTGTTGGTGCAAACAATTAGTATTAACGGTATAATACATGATTGGTAAAGGTCACAGAACAGCACTCACACTTTGTCTAATCCAGCATTCACATGAAATAATAAACCTGTAAAATTGGAGCTCAATCGGACATCCAAGTCCCGAGAAAATAGAAAAAATCTAACTAAATTTTTCTTATAAAGCATAATAAGTATTTTCATTGATCTTGCCAAGATCAAAACTGCTTTTGGTGTTTGGTTTTACCCTTTCTGGATAAATACACCATTTCAGGCAGAAATATTTTTAATAATGGTATGTTTCTACCAGCACCATCTTCATACCCTGAAAGTTATACGTAAATCTGTAAACATTCTGTTTTGGTATGGTACCAATCTTGTTTAAACATATTAAAACAGACCTTTCATTTGTTGTATGATCTTTGAATAAACACAGGCCTTGGAGTTGAGGAAACTATGCAACTGCCCGGCTCTACCACCAGCCGATCCATCCCTGCTGGTCGAGAAACAACGGCAGATCCTCGCTGAGGAACAAGAGAGGAGGAAGACAGAACCTGTAGTCATGTCAGGGATTAGTATCACGTCCTGAGAGAGAGAGAGGACATGCTTGATGACGGAAAGGATTCTACCTTTCTTGGAGGGTATGTCCGGGAGTTTTTTTTCTAGGAATTTGGAAGTTGTCACAGATTTTAATACAGAGTGAGTCTAAAGGAACTTGACCTGAGGTTGATTTCATGGAGACCTACTATCGATAGTAACTTGAAGGTAGTATCATACTTTGGTTTTTGTCCAAGAAATACAGATTCATGGGCAATAATATCAAGGAAGATACAGTAAAAGTAATCTGTGAAAATTTCAGTCCCACACGGTGTCCACTTTTTGAGAAAACAGTGAAAAACGGCCACAATATTTCTTAAGTCTTTTCTCTTTTATTTTTGATCTTTAAAAAGATCAAAAAGATTTTCGGTCGTTGTTTTATTAATTTCTGGATAAAAACACCATTTCAGGCGGAAATATTTTAACGGTAGGTTTCTACCAGCATCATCTTCATACCCTGAAAGTTATATGTAAATCTGTGAACATTTCTGTTTTGGTCTCTTACCAAAGTATGATACAACCTTTAACCCATCGTAAGGGGGGTCAATCCTTGGCCAGTGCTTGGATCTAGACTTGTTCCTTGATCACAAGCACGAAAGGCATATTTTGAGGAATACTGTATGACCTTGCTTTCCGAAACGTTGTTGGCCTACTTGGGTTTGATAAGTCCCATTTCTGTTCACAAACGAACCTTATAGAGGTACCTGCCAAACCACTTCATACTGCTGTAGTGGTGTACCGGCAAACCCATTACTGTATTGCCTAAAGCACACAAAGCACTCCACGTTATTAAGAATGTGTAGAATGATAATAAGCCTTTTGCGAATTAAAATTGAACAACATCATTTGGTACACTGAACTCTTTCACTGTACGTAAACATCAAAACCTGAATTCTCCAGACTAAAGACACTGCTGCTATATGACATGATTCAGGGCAAGCTTTTGCTTTGTTAAGAATGGCACAGAGGAACCAGTCCATTCCAGAGATGGGTATCGCTATGTGCAATGAATTAATTATGAAAGAATAAATTATTCGTCGAGCTGATAGAATTATGCAAATTAGGCTAACCCTTCACTAACATGTATCGGGTGAGAATCAGCAGAATGGTTTCAAATTGACGTGCTAACCCCAGCTAGCTTGGCGGTCTAGTGGTATAACATCTGCACGAGTAGGCAGGAGGACACGGGTTGGAATCCTACCTGAGCCATCGCATGGTTTCTCATGTGCACTCAAACATTACATAGCAAACCAGCACTCATACACATTATCAGTGAAGGGCAAGCCTAGTTTAATTCCTTTCTTACATTTATAAGATAATAAAAATAATCTGGGACCAATTTCACAGAGCTGTTTAAACACCAAAATTTGCTTAAGCGCCAAAAAGCAGTATGCCAGCCAAAACTCCTTGTGAATGTTATGCACAGCAAATACTGACCGAATATAAGTCGAAAGCTGAACATTTGGTTGGTGATCATGTTTTATTAAGGGAGACTTTTCATGCTTAAGCAATTGTTGTGCTTAAGCAACTCTATGAAATTGGCCCCTGTATCCTCCATACACTTTCTTGTATTTTTAACATGTTGGTTTTTGATCTTGTGAGAAGGAATGTCTTCTTGAATCTTGTCCTAGAAGATTAGCTGCATATGAACTCAATACAGTATTTTGTATTTGCAATCATGTTGCGATGATAGACCTAATGCGCGACCAATGATTACATGCCGTCACATGACCTATAGAGGTTATTCATCGACGTCATAAAATCTTGTGATTGGCTGTCAAGCTTTTCTACATTGTCCATGGTTACCCGTAGGACACTGTACGTTGTGTGTGCACTGAAGTGTATTGTTTTGCGTTTGCAATGTGCTTGACGGCCATTGACGTCACGTGAATAACCTTTATAATGGGCAATATTTTCATCTCATTTTGTGCAGAACAGCAGTGACCATGGAGCAAAGAAGCAAAGAAGACTATTATAACGTTCACATTTTCCTTTGCATGTTTCCACTGCTGCTCTGTGCCAAATGAGATGTAAAAAATACCCACTGTAAGTAACGTGATGGCATGTAAATATTGGTCATGCAATCGCATCTATTGCCTCTACTTGTGTAATTATTGATCAGATCCATCATTCATTAAGATGTAATTATGATATTCTATATGATTTTGATGTGATTTTTATTTGTAAGATTAATTTCAGATTTTTATTCAAGATTTATAATAGTGCCAAGAAAAAGGAGGAATAAATTATATTTCTGAAAAGATTTTAATCTTCCCTTTCGATTCATTCTGGAATTTATTAGCTTATCTTTGAGAAATGCAGCTGACAGGGTCGACAGTGTGACCAGGGTAATGGCTGACGGGACCAACGCAATGACCAATGAGAACCAAGGCAAAGACCCAATGGTCAACGAGGCAATGACCAGGGGCACCAAGGCAATGACCAGGGGCACAAACGCAATGACCAGGGGCACCAAGGCAATGCTACAAATGAGGAGAACATTGATCAGGAATGCCCTAACGGTTGTCTACAAGTGAAAGGAACAACTTGCAAGCATAAAAACAGCAATATTGGTGCCTTAGAAGGCATTGGAATTTATTTCATGTCATTTCAAAAATAGGTGAAAATTGACAAAAATGGCAAGGGGTACGTACCCCTTTTCTCAATTTTCACCCATTTTTGACATGTCTTCAAATCAATTCCATTGCCTTCTGAGACCCTAATACTGCTGCATCTATGCTTGAAAGTTGTTCCTTTCACTTGTAGACATCTGTTAGGGCATTCGTGATCAATGGGAGAAAAAGTCAATTTCTGGCCAAAATTGACAAAAACGACAAGGGGTACGTACCCCTTGCAATTTTTGCCAATTTTCACCCATTTTTGACATGTCCTCAAGTCAATTCCAATGCCTTCTAAGACACCAATATTGCTGTATTTATGCTTGAAAGTTGTTCCTTTCACTTCTACACATCCGATAGGGCATTCGTGATCAATTAGAGAAAAAGGTAATTTTTGGCCAAAATTGACAAAAACGACAAGGGGTACCCCTTGCAAAATTTTTGTCATTTTTCACCCATTTTGGACATGTCCTCAAATCACTTCCAATGCCTTCTAAGACCCTAATATTGGCTGGTATTCATAAAAACGTAGCATATGCTTTTACTTCACTTTTCAAGTATTTAGCATGCACCATATTCATAAAAAGGGAAGGATTTGCAAATACTTTTAAGCATATGCTTCAGGTAAAAGTATCTCCTTCAAGACATCGAGCAAATACTAAAAGTAGAAGCATCTCCTTCTATACATATTCATAAAGAGTAGTATTAAGCATAAACTACAAGCGTATCCTTGGAAAATTCTAAGGTTGCTCCAGACCAGGCTTGAACGTCTTTGTGATTACTTGTGCTTGGCGTGGCTGGCTACATTGAACTTGTGGAAGGTGCAGGGAGGAAAACAAATGTTTATAATGTCAGGCAGTTGTATTGGCCATCGTACTGGCTAGCTACCCGTCACATCTTCGTCCGACATGCTGCCTGATGTTACCTCAGTGAGAAATGGTTCAAGTGGCGGATCTAGAGAGGGTTTTGCGGGGTGTAGCGCAGACCGATGTATTATTAGTAACTATCAGTATTATAAATGGAGACCGAAAATGAGCACCCTTAACAATTCTGGTCATTTTAAAACCATTTTCATACCTGCATGTGATTTGAATGTTTTCATGTTTTATGCCCTATAATTGGAGAAAAATCTCGAAAAAAAATATTCTGTTCTGTAAACGAAGAATTTGATGTACTCTAGCCATGACACGTCCCTTGATAAGTTTTTCAGATTGCGACTCAGTTTAGGACTTAATTTCATCAAAATTACACTTTTTGCTTTCCAACCCCCCTGCTTCTGAAGGCTAAATCTGCCCTAACTGTTCGGACTCATCTGTTCCCCCAGTATGGTAGTTCCCCCAATATGGTAGTACCCCCAGTATGGTAGTTCCCCCAGTATGGAGTAGTGCCCCCTAGTAGTTCCCCCAGTATGGAGTAGTGCCCCCTAGTAGTTCCCCCAGTATGGAGTAGTGCCCCCTAGTAGTTCCCCCAGTATGAAGTAGTGCCCCCGGTAGTTCCCCTAGTAGTTCCCCCAGTATGAAGTAGTGCCCCCGGTAGTTCCCCCGGTAGTTCCCCCAGTATGAAGTAGTGCCCCCGGTAGTTCCCCTAGTAGTTCCCCCAGTATGGAGTAGTGCCCCCCGGTAGTTCCCCCAGTAGTTCCCCCAGTAGTTCCCCCAGTATGGAGTAGTGCCCCTAGGTAGTTCCCCCAGTATGAAGTAGTGCCCCCCGGTAGTTCCCCTAGTAGTTCCCCCAGTATGGAGTAGTGCCCCCCGGTAGTTCCCCCAGTAGTTCCCCCAGTATGGAGTAGTGCCCCCAGGTAGTTCCCCCAGTATGAAGTAGTGCCCCCTAGAAGTTCTCTGGTAGTTCCCCCAGTATGGAGTAGTGCCCCCTAGTAGTTCCCCCAGTATGAAGTAGTACCCCCTAGTAGTTCCCCCGGTAGTTCCCCCAGTATTTAGTAGTGCCCCCTAGTAGTTCCCACAGTATGGAGTAGTGCCCCCTAGTAGTTCCCCCGGTAGTTCCCCCAGTGTGGAGTAGTGCCCCCTAGTAGTTCCCCCAGTATGAAGTAGTGCCCCCCAGTAGTTCCCCCGGTAGTTCCCCCAGTATGGAGTAGTGCCCCCTAGTAGTTCCCCCAGTATGAAGTAGTGCCCCCTAGTAGTTCCCCTGGTATGAAGTAGTGCCCCTAGTAGTTCCCCCGGTAGTTCCCCCAGTATGGAGTAGTGCCCCCAGTAGTTCCCCGGTAGTTCCCCGGTAGTTCCCCCAGTATGGAGTAGTGCCCCCTAGTAGTTCCCCCAGTATGAAGTAGTGCCCCCCAGTAGTTTCCCCGGTAGTTCCCCCAGTATGGAGTAGTGCCCCCCAGTAGTTCCCCCGGTAGTTCCCCCAGTATGGAGTAGTGCCCCCTAGTAGTTCCCCCAGTATGAAGTAGTGCCCCCAGTAGTTCCCCCGGTAGTTCCCCCAGTATGGAGTAGTGCCCCCTAGTAGTGCCCCCAGTATGAAGTAGTGCCCCCCCAGTAGTTCCCCCGGTAGTTCCCCCAGTATGAAGTAAGGCCCCCAGGTGGTTCCCCCAGTAGTTCCCCCAGTATTGAGTAGTGCCCCCTAGTAGTTCCCCCAGTAGAAGTAGTGCCCCCCGGTAGTTCCCCCAGTGTGGTAGTTCCCCCAGTATGGTAGTTCCCCCAGTATGGGAGTAGTTCCCCCAGTATGGAGTAGTTCCCCCAGTATGGAGTAGTACCCCCAGTATGTTTGTCATTGTAATATATATACATCAGTAAGGGCATTCATGTTCAATTAGAGAAAAAGTGAATTTTGGGCCCAAATTGACAAAAACGACAAGGGGTACCCCTTGCCATTTTGATCAATTTTCACCCATTTTGGACATGTCCTCAAATCAATTCCAATGCCTTCTAAGACCCTAATATTGTTGTATTTATGCTTGAAAGCTGTTCATGATCAATTAGAGAAAAAGTAAATTTCTGGCCAAAATTGACAAAAACGACAAGGGGTACCCCTTGCCATTTTGATCAATTTTCACCCATTTTGGACATGTCCTCAAATCAATTCCAATGCCTTCTAAGACCCTAATATTGTTGTATTTATGCTTGAAAGCTGTTCATGATCAATTAGAGAAAAAGTAAATTTCTGGCCAAAATTGACAAAAACGACAAGGGGTACCCCTTGCCATTTTGATCAATTTTCACCCATTTTTGAAAGGTCCTCAAATCAATTCCAATGCCTTCTAAGACCCTTATATTGCTGTTTCTATGCTTGAAAGTTGTTCCTTTCACTTGTAGACATCTGTTAGGGCATTCGTGATCAATTAGAGAAAAAGTCAATTTGGGGCCAAAATTGACAAAAACGACAAGGGGTACGTACCCCTTGCAATTTTTGTCAATTTTCGCCCATTTTTGACATGTCCTCAAATCAATTCCAATGCCTTCTAAGACCCTAATATTGCTGTATTTATGCTTGAAAGTTGTTCCTTTCACTTGTAGACATCCGATAAGGCATTCATTATCAATTAGAGAAAAAGTCAATTTTGGGCCAAAATGGACAAAAACGACAAGGGGTACCCCTTGCCATTTTTGTTGATTTTAACCATTTTTAAAGATGTCACGAAATCAATTCCATTGCCTTCTAAGACACTAATGTTGCTGTTTTTATGCTTGAAAGTTGTTCCTTTCACTTGTAGACATCTGTTACGGCATTCATGATCAATTAGAGAAAAAGTCAATTTCGGGCCAAAATGGACAAAAACGACAAGGGGTACCCCTTGCCATTTTTGTCAATTTTCACCCATTTTTGACATGTCCTCAAATCAATTCCAATGCCTTCTAAGACCCTAATATTGCTGTATTTATGCTTGAAAGTTGTTCCTTTCACTTGTAGACATCCGTTAGGGCATTCATTATCAATTAGAGAAAAAGTCAATTTCGGGCCAAAATGGACAAAAACGACAAGGGGTACGTACCCCTTGCCATTTTTGTTGATTTTAACCATTTTTAAAGATGTCACGAAATCAATTCCATTGCCTTCTAAGACACTAATGTTGCTGTTTTTATGCTTGAAAGTTGTTCCTTTCACTTGTAGACATGCGTTACGGCATTCATGATCAATTAGAGAAAAAGTCAATTTCGGGCCAAAATGGACAAAAACGACAAGGGGTACCCCTTGCCATTTTTGTCAATTTTCACCCATTTTTGACATGTCCTCAAATCAATTCCAGTGCCTTCTAAGACCCTTATATTGCTGTATTTATGCTTGAAAGTTGTTTGTGAGCAATTACAGAAAAAGTAATTTTTTGGGCCAAAATGGACAAAAACGACAAGGGGTACCCCTTGCAATTTTTGTCAATTTTCACCCATTTTTGACATGTGCTCAAATCAATTCCAATGCCTTCTAAGACCCTAATATTGCTGTATTTATGCTTGAAAGTTGTTCCTTTCACTTGTAGACATCCGTTAGGGCATTCATGATCAATTAGAGAAAAAGTCAATTTGGGGCCAAAATTGACAAAAACGACAAGGGGTACGTACCCCTTGCCATTTTGATCAATTTTCGCCCATTTTTGACATGTCCTCAAATCAATTCCAGTGCCTTCTAAGACACTAATATTGCTGTATTTATGCTTGAAAGTTGTTCCTTTCACTTCTAGACATCTGTTAGGGCATTCGTGATCAATAAAGGGAAAAAGTCAATTTCAGGCCAAAATTGACAAAAACTACAAGGGGTACCCCTTGCCATTTTGATCAATTTTCACCCATTTTGGACATGTCCTCAAATCAATTCCAATTCCTTCTAAGACACCAATATTGCTGTATTTATGCTTGAAAGTTTTTTGTGAGAAATTAGAGAAAAAGTCCATTTCTGGCCAAAATTGACAAAAACGACAAGGGGTACCCCTTGCCATTTTTGCCAATTTTCACCCATTTTAGACATGTCCTCAAATCAATTCCAATGCCTTCTAAGACACTGATGTTGCTGTTTTTCTGCTTGCAAGTTATTCCTTTCACTTGTAGGCATCTGATAGGGCATTCGTGATCAATTAGAGAAAAAAGTCAATTTCTGGACAAAATTAACAAAAACGACAAGGGGTACCCCTTGCCATTTTTGTTGATTTTAACCATTTATAAAGATGTCACAAAATCAATTCCATTGTCTATTAAGACACTAATGTTGCTGTTTTTATGCTTGCAAGTTGTTCCTTTAACTTGTAGGCATCTGATAGGGCATTCGTGATCAATTAGAGAACAAGTCAATTTGGGGTCAAAATTTACAAAAACTGCATTTTTTCACCCATTTTGGACATGTCCTCAAATCAATCCCAGTGGCTTCTAAGACATAAATATTGCTGTTTCACTTGTAGGCATCCGTTATCTTGATCAATGAAAGAAAAAGTTAATTTTTCAAAGTTTTACGTTTACATCAATAGACAAACATTCAATAAATACAACAATGTTCACACCAATGTTTGAAAAAAGATGACAAATTCTGCATTTAAATCTTCCATTCATTATTCTTGACATACACACAAGAGTGTAATTCCTATTTCAAAATGCTCACTAAAATTCTATTCATAAAAAATAACCAAAATCTGAAGAACATTAATAAAATAGTTCTACGTGTATTTTAGAAAGGTTTTCCACTTGAAAATGCAGCAGCTATTTACAAAAACAAAATTCAAATTCAAATTCAAATTAAAAAACATTATTTTGTGGTGGAATCTAATAAGCCTATAGAGGTTATTCACCGACGTCATAAAATCATGTGAAGCTTTTCTATGTTGTCCATGGTTACCTGTTGGACACTGTACGTTGTGTGTGCACTGAAGCATATTGTTTCGCGTGTGCAATCATTGTGCTTGACAGCCAATGATGTCACGTGAATAACCTCTATAGACGTTATCACTAATACAAAAAATACAACCAAGTCTACCTCCTAGACTCCTTTAAGCCTTTATCCTACAATATGACAGCCACTGACTGACTGCATTTGTCTCTACAGATTGCAACGTTATCCGCAGGCAAAGATTTAGTACAAAGTTTTTCCTAAGACCAAAATTCATTGACCTAAATACAGTCTGTCCGAGATATGACAATGACAGCGCCTGTTGCCAAATTAGAACAACACTACAACAAACACAGTGAAAATTCACAGCCTGTTATACAGTGTCCCCCCAAAAAACTGATACCCATTTTAAACAAGATATAAAAAGAAAATGTATGTTTTCAGGTATTCGATTTTTAGTCTGTTGCATTCGATATCTCCCAGACCATGTTCTGACGAAATTTCAACGCAATCCATTCAGGCATCACCAAGCAATTACTGATTGTCTGGAAAAGTCATTTTTCCTGCCATTACAATTGTGTGACAATGGTGGTCATCTTAACATTCTGAGTTGTGATCTGTAAATCTCCCCTCGACGTGGCCGCCTACACACAGATCACCACTAAGATGACCACAACTGTCACTCATTTGTAACGGTAGAAAAATTGACTTTTCAAGACAATCAGTAATTGCTCGGTGATGCATGAATGGATTCCATTGAAATTTGCTCAGAATTTACCCAGTCAGATAGTGAATGCAATAGACTAAAAATCAAATAGCTGAAAACATACAATTTCTTTTTATAATTTTTTGAAAATGGGTATACATGTACATCTTTTTTTTTGGGGGGGGAACACACTGTACAGAAATATCATTGTGGTTTTCCAATTTAAAAAACACTATTAAAAGCACTGAATTCCTTACAAAAACTATACACCTTAATATGATTTGTACAATTTTCCACATTGTTTTGTGGACTACACTATGATTTAAGAATTATTTTATCGTCTTGCAAAAATATCAGTGTTTCTCTCTGGGTTTTTTTTGTCAGACTGTTCCTTCAATGATAAAACTGGTTTCTAATGTTTAAAGGTATAATACATGATTGGTAAAGGTCACAGAACAGCACTCTCACTTTGTCTAATCCAGCATGTACAAAATAATAAACCTGTGAAAATTTGAGCTCAATCGAACATCTGAGTCACAAGAAAATAGCGAAAACCAAGATCAAAAATGTTTTTGGTGTTTGGTTTAACTCTTCTTGGATAAAAACACCATTTCAGGCTGAAATATTTTAACAGTATGTTTCTACCAGCACCATCTTCATACCCTGAAAGTTAAATGTCAATCTGTCAACATTTCTGTTTGGGTATAATGTTATCAATTCTACGTTCCAGATACATATTATGAAAGGGAGAGAAATGCTGATTAGGCCTGGACATTGAAATCCCCGGCCAGACACAGGCCTTCAGGCCTGGGGTCAACTGTTAAGCACAAAAATTTGCTAAGCATGACATTTCTGTCTTAATAAAAACAGGGTTATTTAACAACCAAATTTCCACGAGTTGTGTATCACTTGAGATTGTTTTTTGGCTGTTGCTCACTGACCATTAATATCCAATGGAATTTCCAATGGTGGTTTGTTTTATTGGGCGAGACATTTTTGTGCTAAGCAAATGTTTGTGCTTAACAGTTTTATGAAATTGGCTCCTGGAATCTTCCTCTTGTGAACTCTGAACTTCATTGCAATGGAGAGCCGCTTCAAAGCAGTAAAAGTTTGGCCTCTGGATATTGTGCATGACCAATGTGGCATCAATCTCCCAGTAGGAACAGTGCAAACTATGATGAAGGACACACTAGCAGGCCTGGAGCTTCAAGGTGATAGTTTAAGGCTATGGATTATAGAAGCCCAAGACCCCAGGCCTGGCCTCACAGGGCTGGAAATAAGGTTTGGTGAGGGCAAGGCCAATTTTCCAATGGAAGGGGCACTTCCATTGGAAAATCATTATGATTTTTGTCTATGGAAACATTTGAATGGGCACCAAGGCCAAGAACCAGGGCAACGAAGGCCATGGCCTCCATGGCCTCCGTTTATTTCCAGGCTTGGGTCTGGCTATTTTCGGTGCTGGGGGCCAACCAGTACAAATCTCTCTCCCTTTGAACTTATTTCAGCAATGCCTTAATGTAGAAAAAAAAAACGAAAATAAAAACGAACCAAGCACAGTCTGGTGAGTTGGTCATTTCCTCCGGTGTTTCCGGGTGTGCTGCAGACCACTGAAGCTCGGATGCAGCAGACGGATAGTCTCCGGGGGAATACTGGTCATCGGAACGGCCCGTTCGGACTCTCTCTGGACTTCGGCCTCGTTGACCCATGAATCAGGGATTCTGTGAGCGTAGGACAGAGTGGACACAACAGAAATTGAAAAAATAAAGTCTCGGCTCTGCGAAACTGAAAATCGGACCAAACCCAAATATTGACAGAGCACCTGACACATTTTACCCCAGAACAGAGCAGGGCCCAATTTCATGGAATCCGTTACCGTTAGTAAAAAAATTCTTATTTTAGCAGACTTTTGTTGGTTACTGTTAGCTTATTTCACGAGAGTTTTCTTTTTGTTAACGGTAAGCAAGGAATTTCTGCAGAATGCATATGACAGCGCGTTAGCAGAAAATTCTTCGCTAACCTAAAATCTTGCGCACAGATTCCATGAAATAGATTTCACGCAAAGCAGTGCCCATAAGCACAAAATAGGCCATAACGGATTCCATGAAATTGGGCCCTGGTAGGCATTTCTACATGAAGTTGCTCTAACTCTACCAAAGGGCCTTTACGGAACCAGACTTTTAGTTTGCTACTACAATTTGAGACTCCGAAATGAAACGAAGGAATTGGGCCACAATCATGACGAAGCCAAAGAAAGGCTCCAGCTTCCCATGGTTTCTCAAGCCGTTCATTTTATTTTGGACACAAAATGGCGGTTCAAACCAGAGAATGTATTTCTGAACCATAGCCAAAAGCCTCTATTTTGATACCCGTTATTTTAGAATGAATTCACAACATGAATGGTTCATAATCCAGCTCCCCTGTGGAGGCTGCTGTAATGTGCGGTAAACAGCTCTTGTCTAGTGTGGGAAAGTGCAGAGGGTAATAGGGTTAATATAAAAAAATATAAAAAATAATAAAGGGACAAACATTTTCATAAGGCCGCCCCTTTTTATAACTGTGATTCTCATTTCTTTTTCCCCTTGAGAGAGGGTCGGTCGGTCGGACAAAAAATAATAAAGTTTGGTGGAAAACAAAATCTGGCTGAATGCACAAAAACCTAAAGAAAATGATGAGAAATGTTCATTGTAGGCCTAGTCCTTGTAATCTCGTTTGAATATTCTTTTATTATTTCTGTGATAGAAAGTATAAAAATATAGGCCTATTGGCAAAATTTGTCTCCAGAAATTCTGGAAATTGTTTTTTTCCTTCAATTTGTATTATGTCAATCTGGACAGAGTCGGCGGAAAAAATGGGTTTTTTTTCGGTCGGAGCCCAAAATATGGGTCGGTCGGAAATGAGAATTACAGTAATAAAAAGGGACGCCCTAATGGGTTGGAAAGTGGTACTTACATATTCTCTGGAGTCCAATGTAGCAGAACCTTGACCTCATCATGCTGACCGACCCTCCTGCCAACCACCTAGAATCATATCATGAAACAAAAGCACCTCTTATCAAATTAAAGGTACTATCATACTTTGGTAGCATACCGAAATAGAAATGTTCCCAGATTTGCGTATAACTTTCGGGGTATAAAGATAATGATGGTAGAAACATACCTTTAAAGGTACAGAACAGGATTGGTAACATACTCAAACATAAATGTTCACAGATTTCTGTATAACTTTCATGATATGAAGATGGTACTGGTAGAAACATCCCGTTCAAATATTTCCGCCTGAAATTGTGTATTTATCCAGAAATAAGTCATTTGAACAAAGACCGAAAACAGTTTTAATCTCGAGGTAAGATCAAAATCCTTGTGTGCTTTACAAGAAAAATTTAGGTTTTTGCTAATTTCTCGTGACTCGAAAAGGCTTCCTTGATCAAACAGGATTGCCAACCAAATTTTCATGTGAAGTTTACTGCTTTTGACTTGTATTCGGCCAATGTTAGCTGAGCATAATATTCTCGAGGAGTTTTGGCTGGCATACTGATTTTATTTACCAAGGTTTTTGTTGCTTAAGCAAATTTTGGTGCTTTAGCAGCTCTTATGAAATTGTTCCCTGGTGAGTTAATGTTAAGGTTGCTTACCTTGCTGCGGAACAGTATATTCTTTCCGTTGCCAGCCGTGTCAATCTGTGTTGTAGTGTTCATGGCGACAAGCTGGTGATGGAGTCTATCCATGGTGCACGTGTCGAAAAAGTCGTCCGTCTTAGCTGAGGGTTTTGAATTTGGCAGGAAGGAAGATCGACACAGTGAGGGACGTTTATACTCACAGTCATGGATGGTGGTGAACCCCTGACTTGGGGACACTGTGGCTGAGGTCCAGATCCCACACGAGTCAATGTGAGGACTGGATAAGTGCAATATTTTCACTTATTTTCATTCACAAAGACATCTTACTGACGCGACGCCAAAACAACAATTCTGCTTTCAGAAATGAAACTTTCTAAAATAAGTTTCTTCAATACAAGTCTACATGAATTTCATCATAAATATCATCAAGGAATGCATGAGAATTTTTTTTTCTTTTCTATCATTTGTTTTTGTCATTTGGTTTCCCTTAATGGTACAATACAGGATTGGTAACATACCAAACAGAAATGTTCACATATTTACATATAATTATAAGGGTATGAAGATGATACATGTAGAAACATACCATTAAAATATTTCCGCCTGAAATGCTGTATCCATAAATTAGTAAAACAAAGAACGAAAACAGTTTTGATATCGGGGTATTAAAGATCAAAACCATTCTTTTTGTTCTATAAGAAAAATTGAATTGGGTTTTCGCTATTTTCTTGTGACTCAGAAGTCCAATTCAGCTCAAATGTTCACAGGTTTATTATTTCAAGTACATTGATCAGACAAAGTGTAAGTGCTATTCTGTGACCTTTACCAATCATGTATTATACCTTTAAGCAGATATTAGGAATGCTGTTGAAGCTTGACTTTGATTCCCGATTGTATCAAAACGAGGAGGAACTGACCTTGTGAGAACCTGCGCTTGAACTTGAGACGTTTCTTCTTCATGAGCCGGCCGGGGCTGTCCTCTTTGTTGCGGGGCGTCTTCTGTGCAGCCTGCTCGCTCAGGTGGGTCTGGACGTGACGTAGGAGCCCGCTCTCAGTCGGGAAACTCATGGAGCAGCCGGCCAGGATGCAGCGGAAGGGCTTGTCCCCGCAGTGTGGGAGTACGTGCTTGAAGAGCCAGGACCGGGAGCTAGACGGCGTGTTGAAACATTTGCAGCCATCCCACAGACACACATACTTCTTGACACCTTTATCAACCTATAAATGCAAGAAACCAACACAACAAAATAAAATCAGCGTGAGGTGCCGTGGCCTAGTGGCGTTTCGTACTCAAGATCATGTGGTCAATGTACGGAATGTGGGTTCGAATCCAGCCATGGGTTTTGGTGCTTGCATTCTTGGGAAAGACGCTTTGTCACATATTGCTTCTCTTCACCTAGGAGTAAATGGGTACCTGTGAGGGTAGAGATTGCTTTGTGCTTGATTAGCCTCTGTGTGCTATCCGGGGCTGTATACTCCCCAGGAAGTTGAGATGGTTTCAGGAAGGTAGGGGTAAGTTCATAATGGGGGTAGTCCCACTGACAAAAGTCCTCGTTGGGACACAATTTTTCATCACTTCGGGACTAACCCCAAATGGGGTTAGCCTTGAAAATTTGTGGGACTAACCCGACTACCATGCCCTGCGGGGGTTATTTTACGACTTGACACCACCTACTTTTATAATTTGGACACATCTGACCTAGCCCCGATCCACAGACACGGACAAGCCTGTGGGACATGTGGGAATACATGCAGTGTTAAGTGACCTGGACTGAAATACGCAATGCATTTTCAAATCTTCTAGCCCTGCTGTGGCCCCCAGTCCTGGAGTTACCAATATTATATGAACATTTTAAGGTGATTTTGGAGTTTGGTACCCGAACCCCGGCTGTGGGCATCAATTAATCGAAACCCAGTCCCGAAGCCAGCCCCTCATCTGAACATGCCCTGACTCTCTCCACACGAAAGCTGGTACCTGTTTCTGGGCATGCTCTATCCTGACGTGGTCGGCCAGATCCGCGCTGGTCTCCAGCTGAATGTTGCAAGATTCCCAGCGGCAGATGTAGCTGACGATCTTCTTCTGGGAAGTTGGGGTGGTGCAGCCCGATCCGCTAGGTTGGGTTGATGTCAGCGACGAATCGCTGCCACTGTTGCTGCGTGGCATGGTGCAGCAGTTACCAATAGCTACAATATTCAATGATAAAATGTGCAACGTACGGTTAAATGTATAATATATGATTGGTAAAGGTCACAGAACAGCACTCACACTTTGTCTGATCCAGCATGTACATGAAATGATAAACCTGTAAAAATTTCAGCTCAATCGGACATCTAACTCACAAGACAACAGTGAAAATCCGACTCAATTGTTCTTATAAAACATACGAATGGTTTAAATACCGTTTTGATCTTACCCCAAGATCAACATTTTTTCGCTCTTTGTTTGACTAATTTCTGTATAAAAATACAGCATTTCAGCCAGAAATATCTTAACAAGTTCAACGGTATGTCTCTACCAGCACCATCTTCATACCCTTAAATTTATAATACGAGATCCCTCATTGAGCTGGGATTGTAAAGTTTGGGACCCCCTGTTTTTATCAAGAGTAAAACCTCAGACAATGTTGTCTCGATGATGCTGGCCCTATTTTTAAAGAAAATACAGATCAATAAATGAGAGGAAAATGCGACTTTCTTATCCGACTTTCACACACTTGCACGCCAGAAAGACCGTGAATAGTTCTTAGCGCTTATATGTAGTAAAAAGTTTCCATTAGGGAGAGGATCCCGAACTTAATAACTATCACCATTGAGTGGAAGAGCATTGAGCCTTGACGGAAAAGTCAAATTCTACTTTTAAAAGTTTCAACTTCTAATAGTTAAATAGGTCTACAACAGATTTTCTTCTCTGCCTTGACTTTGCCTTTGCCTTTAGTGTCTGCATTTATCTCTATAGGGACGATACAACAAGTTGGATGTTAGACCCGTAAACAATCCTCCTCGCTACGTTCAGATCCTGGATCTGGGTAGTGTACATGTATTCTCTCGGTCGGACATCCTGACTTTTTTGGTCACTGAACAATGCTTGACAATGTGGCTGGAGTGAAAACAAGCCAGCGTAGCACAATGCACTGGAGTGTGCTTACATTGTACTCACACAATAAGTGACGTGTTGCCGACAGACAGAATAGCGATGTATCTGGGCCAATGTTGCTGTTTACGGGTCTAACTAAGATAGGTTGGACACCGTTTAACATGTTCAATAACCCAGTTAGACATACAAGTTAGAGGATCATTAATAAGGAGGGAATGAATTCCACTGATGGCCATCACTTGTGCACAAACCTATGGGTTTATTTTGATAAAAATGGCTACCGCTGCATTAGAAGTGTATAATTGCAGGTCAAAAAAAACTGAAAATCTCACTTTTTAGATAAGCTACAACAGTTTTCACTCCTGAGATTGAAGTTCATCATGACTTGCATCAGACAAATAAGTTAACTCTGAGGAAATAACCCTGTTTCCGTCATGGCCGTCAGTGGAATTCTTTCCATAACGAGTAATATCATGGAGGTAGGAAATGAGCCCTACCTCCATGGTAATATCATGGAGTTCCAGTCACTTGACGTCTTGAGTACAAGCAAGGAGTAACGTTAAACGAGTACGTACGAACGAGTGGGCCCTTCTTCATTGAACAACAATCAATGTCAACATGTTGAAAACCGTTTACCGTGTCGTGATAATACGAGGAGGATTGGCTACAATTATATGGAATTTACAACGAGTGTGACTACCACTCTTTATAATCCAGTGAACACCTATCAAAACGACCCACTTACCTCTTCTTGTTCACACTTTAATGTAATTCTACCACATTTTCCTCTTAATTTGTGTCCGTGACCGACCATGTACACCGCTTTGTTCGGGTTAGCTTGTAAGCTCATTGCACCAAACAGCCGTCGCGTATCCTAATGCGCTTTTAAAACACCGCCCTCTGTTGGTCGACAGATATTTTTCACAAAAAATGAGGGGTGGGACTTTTTTGTTGGTAAGAAGGCATTATTTTTAGTTGCCCACTTTTCGTAGAGATACACGTCATAACCTTGTCAGAAGATGTCTAAACAAAAGGTTTGGGGGAGGGGAGGGGACATAATCACATAATGAAATTGCATTATGGTACATTATGGAGGAGGGGGATACCAGAGTCGAAAAGTCGCATTTTAGAGAATAGTTATTTAGAAACGATAATTATTCAGAAATTCACTCCTTATGTATGGCGCATCTCTTCGCCTAGTTCTCGCATGACTCGCACACTAATTCTCTCTCACGCCTCACAAACTACCCACATTAAGATAATCAATGTATAGTAAGAACGAGAAGTGCAAACAAGTAACATTATTGTCATGGGTGTCGATCCCCGGAGGGGGGGGGGGGGGGGTGAGGGGTATATCCCCCCAATATTTGAGCTAGGTGGCCAGGGGAGGGGAATGGCGTGTATAATTCAAGTTTATTGTATAGAAATATTACATGATCCTTGTTGTTTTTTGTGTCTTCGCAGTGAACTACACAAATAATGTTTAATTCTTCTGAATATCGTTTTGAAATGCTCTAAAATGCGACTTTTTGCCTTTTTTTTATATAAAAAAAACGTCACTGGTTTGGGAGGGGGTATCCCACCTCCCACAGCCTCCACGGCTCGGTCGCTTCGCTCCCTTGCATAGGACACCAAATCACCAATCATCCCCCCCCCCCCGACCATGAAAAGAAATCGACACCAGTGATTATTGTCTTCGTACAATTCATCCAAACATGCTATTTTTTCATTATTTTGTAATATTTTGTCGGTATTAAATGACATTCAACCCCGAAATATTAGGGGGGGGGGGTGGTAATACCGGTACATGTACACGCCAGAGAAATTCACCACTCAAATTACTCCCAGATTCAACGATTGAAAATGACTTCACGTATTAATGTCTACATTTTTATTTACAAATTAAAAAGTGGTCCAATACTATATATACGCTTATTACATCATAAGATTATTTTTTTTTATTACATGTTTTCATTACAATGATCATACACCGTCTCACTTTAAAGGTAATATCATACTTTGGTTTTTGTCCAAGAAATACAGATTCGTGGGCAAAAATATTAAGGAAGCTACAATAACAGTCATTTATGAAAATTTCAGTCCCATACGGTGCCCACTTTTTGAGAAGACAGTGAAAAACGGCCACAGTAATGTATTTCTAAATTCTTTTCTCTTTTATTTTTGATCTTTAAAAGATCAAAAATAATTTTGGTCACTGGTTTTACTCTTTTCTGAATAAATACAGCATTTCAGGCAGAAAAATGTTAACGGTAAGTTTCTACCATCACCATCTTCATACCATGTAAGTAATAGGTAAATCTCTGAAGATTTCTGTTTTGCTATGCTACCAAAGTATGATACTACCTTTAATGCGAAGCCTTGTCTATACCTTGTTCGATACCAGATGACTGTTTGGTGTTTGTTTTAGCCATTAATTTCAAAGTTTGCAAACCCGATCGACATTAAATAGTTGTAGTTCCGCCAAAGTGTCTGGATAAGCCTTTATCGCTGTCTGACCTAAACGCTCTTCGAGATCAAAGCAAAGAAACCACTTTATGATTTTCGTTCAATTTTTGGCCCACTTTTTGACAACATTTTTGTCAGTTAGTCTTTAAATAACAACTAGGCAAATTCTTGTATCATACACATGTTATTTTACACACCTATAACTTTATTAATTAATGAGGTAAATGATGTCAAAGTATATAATAATAACGTATAATTTTTTCCATCATTATATTCCCATTTTCATTCTGCACTATGTACAAAGGAAACGAAAAAATATATTCATATATTTATTATAACTTATGTACACATGTATAATAATATTTAGAATTCTCAACGTCCGTGCCAATCCCGAAGTGGGTATGTCGAACAAAAAGTTTGTATTTTGCGGCTGGGCAACCGTTACTATTAATTAATATTATTATTAATTAATTAATTAATTAATTAATCAATTAATAATTGCTCGTGTACCAGGGCCCCTTTCCAAACCTCGGCTCCGGCTCAGGCTCCGGCTCCAGCTCCATTTCTTGACTCAATTTTAAAATAACGAGTATCAAAATAGAGACTTTGGCTGTGGTTCGGAAGTAGATTCTCTGGTTTGAAAGGGAAAACGGAGCTTCAGCTTCAATGAAAACCCACAACCTCTATTTTCAGCATATGGATGACGGAGCCGGAGCCGGAGCCGGAGCCGGAGCCGAGGTTTGGAAAAGGGCCCAGGTTCCATCAAATAATTATATAGAAAGACCCATCGTTTATACTGTACAATTCCTATTTCTGAACGGATATACCGAAAATACAAAGAAAAAAAAACTACAGATGATTTTTATACAATATCATATCTCAGCACAGCACAATAATACTATTTTCATGATCCTAATTTTGAGTATAACCTTCGAGAACGAGGTTAATGCTGTACGACACGGACACGCGAGCAACCTCGTTTCGATTAGGCCTACTGTCGATAAAAACTTTTACTTAAAACAAAAATGCGTTTTCCCCTGTGGGTTACAGTGTAAAGTGTACTTTGCAGTACTGTATCTTCGTATAAACTGTTGCAGAGACTCATTGCCAACAACAGACTCAATTAACTCGATTTCACTTGCACTAGTTTTGACTGGAGGGGACATGACCCAACGTCTGGTGCATTGTGCACCCGTGTGCCCCGATTTGAAATCTCGACTTTTTTTTAAAGCAGCATAATAATACTTCATAAAGTCTGTATAAGGTCGTTTCTCTTTGGCATGCACGAATTATTAAACATTGAGATAGCATGTGTAAGGTCGCGTGCAGCATTGTATAATGACAATGTTGTAAGACTATTGTGGTATGATACACAATAATTATAACATCTCTCTTTTTTCAGTTTATTATTTTTTCTCGTAAATACCGTGGTATACCAAATAATGATTATTCGAGCTTGTATATCACTGGTTATCCTAGATCGTATATGTTTTAAACCAGATGGTCGATTGGTTGCCATGGAAACTCACAAGAAGGATGGGATGGTATCCAAGGTGATCTGGTTACCATTGTCACCGTCATCACCCATGTCCATTAGGAGATTGTGTAGTACAGTGATGAGCGTGCGAAGGAGCTCGATACGGGAGCCGCCACCCATGTGCTGGATCGGGGCGTTGGACCAGCCGCTGTAACCCCTCGAGTTCCGGGCTTTCACCCGGAACTGGTACAGTCGATCCGGCTCCAGTCCTTGGATCGTGTAGGATGTCCGGGAACCGTTCACCTCGATGAAACTGCTGTGATTTTGAAAGAGAAGAAATAAAAAACGGACTTCTAAATATAATCATAAAATACTTTTCATAATGATCCTCGAGAAATGGCACATCAAGGCTAGCCTTTGAGAAAGATCCTGCTACATGATCGAAACATTGGTAAAGCTACAGACTGTTCATCATTTTGATTTGTCATGGAATAAAAAAAAAATGCTCATGCATATCATCAGAAACTGTAGAAAACAATGACAAACGCTCACGGCAGAGTTTTGATCTTACCCCGCGAGATTAAAACTGTTTTCGGTCTTTGATTTTATCATTTCTGGAATACAGCATTTCAGACGGAAATAGTTTGTTTCTACCAGCACCATCTTCATATCCTTAAAATTTTAAGTAAATATGTGAACATTTCTGCTTGGGTATGTTACCAATCCTGTATACTGTATCTTTTAGATAATGAAAACATACCTTGCAGCATCCCCTAACGCTCCTTTAGTCCACTCCACGTAGTAACTCTTGATGTAGCCGTTGGGTCTGACTGGTTGCTGCCAGGTGACAAGGGCTGTGGTTTCCGAGGTGTTTTGGACACGAACATGTTCCGGTGGGCCAGGCTCTGTTACATAACAAAAATTATAAAATCGGTGAACCATAAGTAACCTTGTCTTGTTGTGGCATCCTCAGAAACGTATACACTCTATTTAAGTATCAGTTTTCTTCTGAATAAGGAGGCATCTTCCGGTTCTTCTCCGAGAACAGCCAAACACAGTCAGATTTATCGCATGTATATGGTGCCACTGCAAACATTTTATTGTATCTTAACTTGTTTGTCCAACCAGATTGCTTCGCATGATCAGCTATCAATTTTGTTTTCAGACGAGGCAGATGACTCAGGCTGCATCAGTGAACCCAAGACCTCTGAACTACTGCCCAAGCGGTTCACGGTGTTTGAGCCCAATCAACAGCCGTGAGGTCGGGATCTAACTAAAATAATTACCCATCTACAATAAGGCCGTGTCCCAAATTTCTGTCTGCGACCGCAAATAACACACAAGTCTATGGAAACGGCTGCAGTCACTGGCTAGTGGCTGCCATAGGTGCGTGTGTATTATTGCGGCCGCAGATTTGGGACACGGCTATTGCTGTTCTTCATGCGATTTAAGTACATGCTTCCTACGACCAGAGTTCACCATTTTAAAATACAAACATAGAAATGCCTCACACACTTTTTTTAATAACCTTCGTAAAAGTACATTCCTCGAAGCAGGTGACTTACCCGATGTTTTGTCCGCCAAGAAATAGCTAGCGATAGGTCCGTTCCCGGCTGAGTTAAAGGCTGAAATATCTACGTAATATTCATTGAACTTGTCCAATTCTGAGTGAAAGAAAAATATCATAAAAACAATTAATTATAAACAGGGGTAATTCTCTTTTGTCCTTGCTGAAATAATGGTGCAAGGGAGCTTTGTGAGGGTGTGTGGTACACACAACTAATAGGCCTACTCACTCTCAATTAACACCATGGTTCCATTGGCGCCTAGTCTCCTCACAAGCTCTGAGGAGCCGTCTGCTAGGACCATCCTCAGCTCCACTTCGTAGCCCAGGATTCGTCCTCTTCTGTCGGCATGGTGAAGTTCCTGAGAGGGGGACAAGAGATCGATTAACGATAAAATTATCCACTGCTATAATTATAATTATTATTATTTATTTCTGGTAATAAAAACCAAGCATTCCTCAAAAGCGCCCTATAGGCACTGTAGCTCGAAAGCCTAATGAAACCTTTTTATGGAAAGATGATGAGAAGAAGATACAGTTTAAGAGGTGGAAGGAAAACCCCAGAGAAGAATTATTATGGGTTAAACGAACACCGCTATACCGAACTTTTGGCTATACAGAACCATCCTTGTTGAACATTGTTCACTATAACGAACGACCACTATAACGAACAATTTCTGTGCATCCCAGCGTGTTCGTTTAATGGTGTTGTGTATGCAGTACTTACATTCCAGTGAAGAAAGATATCTCTCTGATGAGCAGGGTCTACTGTGTTATCATACTCCTGTCCGTGAATATCCGTCACAGCTGCACTCGGTTCTGCATTAGAACGTGGAAGACAGACACAAACTATGATGTCAGTAAATCAGTATGTGGATTTGAGATTGTGATTTTTGGACTAAAGGTACAATACATGATTGGTAACCCATACCCAAACAGAAATGTTCACAGATTTACGTATAGATTTCAGGATGACGATGGTGCTGGCAGAAACATACCGGAACCTTTACAATATTTCCGCCTGAAATGGTGTATTTATCCAGAAATTAGTAAAACAAAGACTGAAAACAGGTTTGATCTCGGGGTAAGATCGAAGCCATTCTTTATGTTTTATAAGAAAAATTGAGTCGGATTTTTTGCTATTTTCTAGTGACTCAGATGTCCGATTGAGCTCAATTTTCAAATAAAAAGGTGTGTTATTTTATGTATATGTTGGATTAGACAAAGTGTGAGTACTGTTCTGTGACCTTTACCAATCATGTATTATACCTTTAAGACACATTTCCAATTCTGCAAGGTATTTGTTGCAAATTCGTAGAATTCAAGAGCAGTAACGGGAGTTTAACTTACCATGGAGTTCTTTTATAGCTCCATAAAATGTCATAGGCCTTTTTCCTAACAAGGATACGATCTTTTTTAAATCTCAAAATTATCCCGATGGATTGATATAAATAAAATGGACATCTTAGCTTACCAGCCTCAGCCGTGCGACCGGCTACGGGCTCGGTCCAATCACTCCATAGATCGTCCCGGCCAGCCACCAGCGTCCTGGTCGACACACGGACGTTGTACTTGGTATGCGCTAGCAGGTCGTCTACATTGTAGAGTCGCAGGTTAATGTAAGGTTCACCGTGGCTAACATCCGGGATCTGGAGGGGGAAACAAAATAAAAAACGGAAACATGGCTTGGTCATATTAAAGGGAAGCTGATGAGGAAGTCAATATTATTTAGACAAGGAAGTGTAAACTGCGGAAAGAGTGGACTAGAGAGGCATTCCCAGTTTTTTTTTCAAAGGTACAAAAACGAGGCACTTTGGACCAAATTGTGCGTTCAATGTGACTGATTCTAACAATAGAAAGGTTACGGATTATGTTAATTCAAATAAAAGAGCAGAAAAATTGTTTGTATTTTATTCCCTTTCGTTGTTGAAGGCTAAAACGGGAAAAGAATTGTGAAAAAAAATGGTTTGATTTTGTTTTGATTTGAGGAACTAATACAGCTACATTGTATATACCATGGAATGAAAACAAAGAGAAATTACAAAACAATGTTTGCGAGACCGATTTCAGTTCTTCACATAGCCTCCTTTCCGGGAAATGACCCTCTGAAAAATTCTTAAGAAAGGACTTCCCAGTTTACAACACAGGAACATTTCGTGATTTATATCAAAATTAGGACTTTTTATTAGGTCCCTTTAGTTCACTGATGATACCGAATCATTTCTCCCCACTTCTGAAAAAATAACCAAGTGGGCCTAGGCCTTAGTTGTAGGTGAAGCAAAATACGAACTAATGAATTAGAAAGTCAATACAAGTACTAAACTGCTTCAAACTGCTTATCAGCCACACACAAAATTACCAGAAATGTATAAAATGCATGTCTGGTAATATTAGGAGGGCCTGACGCGTTTGAGGGTTTGCAGGCAAACCCTCAAAAGAATATAATAGCTGAGAACATCGGTTTTAAACGTCCATAAAGAGGAACTTAAAGAAGCAGATATTCCCATTAATGTCACCCTATTATTTCCTGATCACATTCCCGGTGAAACTAACCATTCTCGTGACCACCTTCCCGCCGTGGGTGGTGACCTGCAGCCGGTACTCCAAGAAAGACGGAACGTAGGTCTCATCCCACTCGTCCGGGAGGCCCCACGTCACCCGCAGCCCTTCCGAGTTCACGGTCACGACTTTCACGTCCGTGGGCGCGTTGGGGATAGCTGTTGAGAAATGACAGGGAGAACCATGTAGGAGAAGGAAACATTTGAAAGTTTATGGAACATTCCTGATGTATGTATGACGCAAGAAAATTCTAAGGGAAAAAACGATCAGCTGTCTGTTTTTATTAAAGGGTTTGTGTGCAACATTGGTAAGAAACCAAAACAGAAATGTTCACAGATTTACGTATAACTTACAGGGTATAAAGATGGTGATGGTATAGAAACATACTGAGAAAAATTATCTCCCTGAAGTGCTGTATTTATCCCCCAAAAATAATGTAAAAACCCAATCTTGGCAAGATCAAAAATGAGACAGCTATTTCCACATAATTTGGCGTAACAATTGCAATGTATTTTTTGGTCGTTTTCTACTTTTTCCAGTGATCAACTGAACAGAAAATTGCATAGCTTTGTTTTCATTCCATGACAAATCAAATTATGAGTAGCCTGTAGCTGCTCTGTCACCTTTACCATAGTTGTACATGCCCTTTAAAAAAGCGACGTTGAATATCCACTTTTGGGGTCGAGAGGTTTACCCGCACTTTTTGTTAATTAAAAAGCAGCAATCAGTTTTCGTCTCAAGTCGCTGTCGTCGTCACTGTTTTGTCACTGTCGACAGCAGACACCGCCAACCAACGATTAGGCGTGACCGTTGTCGACAATCTCCACTCTTTAATTATGATCATCACTGCAACGGGTCGACAGTTGTCATTGTCATTTAGTAATGCAAGCATCGCTGTCACTGCCTCTATAGTCACCGTCACTGTCATTTGTGGCATTATTTCCTGCCCATGTCGACCGATGAGTCGTTATCGCGACTTAGTGCGACCGATGCCGTGACGCGTGACTGGAGAAAGTCGTCGCGTCGTGACTTTATAATGTCATCATGTCGACATCATACTGTCGACTAGTCGTCGTCGCCAGAGTGAGGGGAGTGTCCGGGCCAATACTCACTTGCAAGGCTGGGGTTGTAGTTGATCTCGGACCTGGCTGTACCGAGGGCGTTGACGGCAGAGACGCGAATGATCTGCTGGTATCCGTCGTTGTTGTGGCGGGACACGAAGCAGGTGTTGTCCCCTCGTGCTTCCATCTTAGGGCAGTCCTTCCATTCCCCGGACCCATACCTGTAAGAAGACAAGGAAGACGACATTGATAAGAAAACTTAACCCCAAAACGAAGAATTTGTGGATGTCATAATTAATATTTTGACCAAATTTATCTATTGCGGCAAGATTTCAACAATTTTCAACAAGGAAACTTTTGTTCTCTCTCTTAGTTTTAACAGTCCAGTGGTCGATTTCACCAAGCACTAAGATCAATCTGAAATCATGAACCAATCTTAATTGCTAAGCAATTGTGTGATGTCACATCAATGCAAATCACAATAGTGAAAAGTCATCTTAAGACTAATCTTAATGTTTAGTGAAATCCAGCCCTGGATTCGATTTCACGAAGCTTATGATCGATCGTAACTCCAGTTACGAAGGATAACCCATCGTATCCTTTGACTTCTATACGTGGGGCTGCAATGCATCATAAGTCCTACGATTGATCATGAGTAAGTTTAAGTTACGATGAGTTTGGTGAAATCGACACCTTGCAAAATGATGCCAAAAACAAACAGTGTCCGTCTTTAAGTTTCAAGTTCAAGTACGGTAAATATGCAACCTTCGCATACAATTCAGTGACAAGTATCCCCCCTGAATAAAAAAAAAACAAATCGATGTTCGATCTCATACAAGCTGACTCATCGTGCTCTGCCGAGCTTGACCTACATAGACGCATGGCCAAGGCTATAAATCCAGGGCCGCCTGGGGTATAAACAAATCAGCTTGCCCCGATAAACGCTTAATTTTCACCGCGTCATGGCTTGATTGTGAAGTCCCTGGTTGGTAAAAAAAAAAGACCGACAAGAAGACTAGGCAATCCAGGGTCGATTTTACGAAGCCTTACGATCGACCGTAACTCGAATTACGTAGGATGGTCCATCGTACCCTACATAGGGCTTCAGTGCATCTTAAGTCTGACGATCGACTGCAAGTTACGATAAGTTTGGTGAAATCGACCCCAGGGCGCTATAGTCAAAGACCAGGTACGCTCTTATTTTTATGACTGCTCAAGGCTTCGTTTGACGTCACGATTTAGAATTTAGCCGATATTTTGTGTAATATTTGAAGGTGGATCATCCAAACAAGACAAGTATCGACCAACGAACAGGGAAACGAAAACAAATTAATTAGCTGTAAAAACACCCGCTTGTGGAAATTCAAGAGAGGACCATTTTAAAGTGAATTTCAGGGAGTGGTTAAAAATTAAATTTCAACATAACATAAATGACCCATTTTAGGAGATTTTCCATAAGGCTGGTGTTTTCTTTCAAACCTCAGTTAAAATCAAATGAAAAACAAAATTCTCGAGTAAATAATACCTGTACATTTGTTCTGAAATAATGGGATTTTGGTGGTCACATTATTTGTCCGGACTTAGGTTTAGAGTAGGATGGGTTTCAGTCAGTGCCTAAATTCAAATGAGTGGTAAGTCGGCAAGTGGGAGAGTAGTCTGGTGCCCAACACTCCAGAGTTTTCCCCTGTGTATTCCACGGGTTGTGGATTGGATCACAGAGGTGGGGTATTGTTCTACCTGTGTCTCTGTGCAAGACACTTTGCATTAATCACCATGAAATATGAGGGTAGAGAGCTGGCAGCTGTGATCGAAATGTATAAACCTTTAATATGTACAGCATCTTGGATACTGAACTGTACAGGGTGGACCTACTGAGAGATGGCATGAGACCGTGTCTCAAATCTCTGGCTGCGGCTGCAATTTACACGCGCACCTATGGCAGCCACTAGCCAGTGACTGCAGCCGTTTCCATAGACTTGTGAATTATTTGCGGTCGCAGCCACAGATGTGGAACACTGTCTATGGGCATTTACAAAACGGAGGCTCGGGCTCCGTCTTGGGCTCCGGCTTCATTTCGTGAATCCATTCTGAAGTAACTGATATTAAAATAGAGGTTTTTAGCTGCGGGACTGAAGTAGATTCTCTGGTTTGAAAAGGAAAACAGAGCTTCGGCAGTTCAGCTTTTGTGAAAAACCACAACTATGCCAGAGCCGGAGCCTGAGCCTGAGCCTCCGTTTCGTAAACGTCATATGTATCAATAGACCAATGTGCAAGGGTAAAATCGAAATAAAGCGCAGCTTAGTACATGTATAATATTTGTTAATTATTTGTAAATTGTATACCTACCTCTGTCTGTAGCTGAACTTGAAGCTGGTCCGGAGGTTAGTCCTGGTGCCCTCGCTCCATTCACACCAGTAGTCCAGCATGTTCGCACAGTGGCAGCGCAGGCCGCTCGGTGGCGAAGGGGGTTCTGCGGAGAACCAGCGAAATAAAAGACACATAGTTACAGTACAACTGTCACAAAGCGTTTCTTTACTTCCAAAGCTAAGCAGGACCGAGGTGGAATTCGTCACGTCTTTCTCTGAGGTTGAATCACTCAAGCGTCCAGTAGGTTGTGATTAGTGCCACATGTCACACAGTTGGTAAAACTGGACAAGACACTGAAGCTTTTTTAAAGAAAGGGTATTATATTACTAAAGTTACACTCGTGATAGCTTTTGACTAGGCTTCGAGGCAGATACATGTACTCTCTTTTGAACAAGACAAAAAGAGTTACAGTACGGGCGATTCATAACAGTGCGCCACCCTGAGTTTGTAACGCGTTGGCCAATCACAACTTGCACGGAATAAATGTTGTCGACAAACTGCGCACGTGGATGCGCAGTTTGTCGACAAATTGGCCAACGCGTTGCAAACTCATGGTGGCGAACTATTATGAAACGCCAGTATTGCAACGACAAAGGTGGAACTTTTCGATCACGAGGCGACGAGGAAGCTGGAGTCTAAGCCGCGAAGCCAACATGGTGTCGACATCTCGAACTTCGACACGTCGACACCTGTCTTCCGCTCATCCTTTGAACAACAACCCTCCCCGGCCCTCCCTACCACCTACCTCCCACCCGTAGCATGGAGCCTTCGTACTGCCAGATTCGCCGGCCGTCACTCTCCAGGGCACAGTAGTACGCACCCGAGTCGGCAAACGTCACATTGTGAAGGCGCAACCTGGAGATGTTGTCCTCAACTTCATATCGTTCCCGAGGAATCATTTTACTGCAGAAAGTTTGAAAGGAACAAAAACACATCAAAACCTTCAGTTTTTCGTACGAAATTTCACAATTTTTCTAGGATGGCCAATCGGCATACAGCCGCACTGTGGTCTGCGTTCATTGGACCTTGTTTCATAACCGAGTTTCGTGATTTTGTATTGATAACAAATTGAACAGATTCTAAGAAGACTTTCAAATGATCAAGTTTACGAAATGAGGCTTGAGGCTAGGCTTGGGATTTATTTTGCCACCGCAATTTTGTGACTGTCCTAAAGGAAATGAAGGGTTTGAGATACATGGCGAAGACTTTCTTCGGCTTCGTCATGCGGCCCAACCCCTGCGTATCATTTTGTGGGTCCCATGTTGGGAGTAAAATAAGTCGCAAGTCAAGTTTGAAAACGAACAAACAAAGTTTGGTTCCGTGAAGTTTTTCATGAGGGTCTTTACGAAAGGCTTGAGGCTGGGCTTGGGATTTATTTTGCCCTCGTCACTTTGTGTCCTAAATGAAATGAAGGGCTTGAGATATACATATAGCGAAGCTTGAGCCTTTCTGCGGCTTCGTCATGCGGCCCAATCCCTTCATTTCTTTCTATGGCGGTCCCAAGCCTATCCTCAAGCCTGGTTTTGTTATTAAGGCCCTATGTTTAATTAAAGTTGGTCAGTACGTATTATGATCCAACGCTATCTTACTTGTAGGATTGGTAGTACCAGACGATATCAGCAGCGGTCTGTGTTGTAGCCGACGTGTTGAGCACGCAGCGGAATGTGACATTGGTTCCTGCCAGTGCAGTGGGGTCCAGGGGCTTTATCGAAGCTGTATAATGAGAATTATAAACATACATGCAGTCATGCACACAGTCTTGAACAGAAAGTACAAAGACAACTGAATCGAGAGGGATTGGAACCTGGGGCCGATTTCACTAACGCTTTGCGATCATCGTAAAGCCCAAATCCATCGCTAAACAGAAAATCTATCGCTACTGTGCGTAGCAATTTTCCGTTTAGCGATGAATTTGGGCTTTACGATGATCGCAAAGTGTTAGTGAAATCGGCCCCTGGGACCTTCAGAAAACCGTACAGGGACGGTGGCGGTCTCAGCTGTCTCCCAGTCTCAGCTGTCCCCTTGTGACCAAATATGACTTTTCAATATAATACGAGGCTGGTGCCTGTTATAATGAGGTAATGAGTCAAGTCACAAGTACAGTGTTTCACTGTGTGTATATCAGGAAATATCTAGCTTATTTAAAGGTAATATCATACTTTGGTAGCATATTAAAACAGAAATCTTCACAGATTTAACCTATAACTTACAGGGTATAAAGATGGTGATGGTAGAAACATACCATGATTTTTTGTGATCTATGTAGAAAGGAGTATACACATGCAACCAAAGACCAAAAACAGTTTTGATCTCGGTGTGAGATAAAAACGCCTGTGAATAAATACTGTGGGCGTTTTTCAACTATGTTCTCAAAACGTAGGCACCGTGTGGGATTAGAAGTTTCACATAATGACTGTTACTGTATCTTTCTTGATATTTTAGCCCATGGATCTGCATTTCTTGGACAAAAACCAAAGTATGAAGTGTGACCTTTAACCATAGGGGGGTGTTTGTTATCAAAACCCACACAATTATTATGCGGTTTTGTATCCACCCATGACATAATGCAAACTTACCTGGAATCGCGTCCGCACTGTTGATTCTGCACAGGAGAAGTACAAATACCACAACCTGTCCTATCGGCACTGAAGATACCAGAAACTCCATTTTGTTTTTGTTTCTCTCTTCAGGGATTAGGATTGAGTTGCATGCGACAAGGTCATTCACGAGGTAGATCTCTACACACGCTAGAATGGCTGAGAACTGAACCTGATTACAAGGAAATAAGGCCAAAAAAAATAATACATTTATTTTGTTACGGCTAATGACCCCATAGTTCTACAATGAATAGCATCATCCATGCGAAACAAAACTCAAAATTGGTTTTTGCGCGTCGGTATAGGCAGAACAATGTCATTTAATTTAGCAGTTTGTGGGAACATTGTAACGATATCTGCGTAACATCGGTGTATACAATAAAGTAATCAATTTTCTCTTTATATTGAGAACACCTTTGCGTTTTTCCTTTTCAGACAAGAACAAAAGCCTTCTCAGTGACTGAGCCTCATAAACTTAACTTTTTTTACTGTAGGATTTTCAAGGAAGATTTGAGGCTTTGCATGGTGACAATTAGTATGTGGATCGGTTTGCGGAAACACCATGTAAGAATTGTTCGTATACTTTCGCACTTCTATTTCGTTCGCACTTCTCGTATAAGGTCTCAACGTTTCGACTAGCCTGCTCTAGTCCTCATCGGGAATTTCAATGTTCGGTCTGGATTTCAGAACTACAGTGTAAGAACGGTGGTACAGATTTCTTTAGCAAAGTTTGGCAGCGTGAAAACTCGGGACTACTATATACCGAGTGCCTGCGGGGATATACCGCCCGGGGTCCTTCAAAGTTCACGGCAAAAAAATAAATAATTGTTTTCTGTGTCAAGTTCAAAAGGGTCCACATTGTAAAAACAAAATTTGCACACAAACAGAAATTAGGCCTATATACAACATTTCATGCGGCGAATAAAATCAACAATGGGTGAATTATTAGCGAACTTTGGAGAATCTGCGGCGAATTCTGTCAATATTTTGGAACAAACTGATCCACAAAATAGGAAGAGTACACAACATTGTCGTTGAAATTGATCAACATTTTGTCAAGATGTTGAATGTATGCACAATTCTATTACAGTATATGACTTGCGAAATCCGAGCAAATGTTAAGGATGTATACGCTATCATAAAATAGTTATAATTTATAATCTTGATGGTCCAATGCGTCAGAACGTAAATTAAACTATTGCATACATCTCTTCCACATCACTGATTAATTTTTACTAGCGTATTAAAGGTATAATACATGATTGGTAAAGGTCATAGCCGAACAGCACTCACACTTTGTCTGATCCAGCATGTACGTGAAATAATAAGCCTGTGAAAATTTGAGGTCAATTAGACATCTGAGTCACGAGTAAATTGAGAAAAACCGACATAAAAAGGATGGTTTTGATCTTACTCTGATATGAGATCAAAACTGTTTTCGGTCGTTGTTTTACCTATTTCTGGATAAATACACCATTTCAGGCGGAAATATTTTAACAGTATGTTTCTACCAGCACCATGTCCATACCCTGAAAGTTATACGTAAATCTGTGAACATTTCTGTTTGTGGATGTTACCAATCCTGTACTGTATCAATAAGCAAAGCAATTAAGGTTCAATGGGGCATTCACTCTGATGTGAATTATTCTCTAAGATGAGAGCCGGTTGCAAACAACCTGAAGGATGGATCCGTAGCCACCATGCAATCTTCACAATTTTCATGGCCAATACAAGTTCCCCTTCCCCTGACCATGCTTGCCTATTATATCTCTTTATGTGGCTTCCAGTTCCCAGCCTAATTGTAGGCTTTCCCTGGGTCACTCTGATGTTCAGATCCTCTCCTCCATTTACATGTATGTGCATCTTCACTTCTTGTTTAAGGAACAAATGACACTCAAAAGTTCAGTATCAAAAGCATTATTTAACAATCACTCTCTCCTGCTTATTAGAAAAAAAAGAATGGAACAAATTGATCATTCCTAAGAGGAGTTATGTCTATTTTAATGAAGATACTCATTTTGCACGCTGTCCATGTACGCATTTTAGCTGTGTACGTTTACTCTTTAACACCCTTTCAAATGTTAAGATTCGGTCAAGCATTAACATTCTATGGACAGCTTGAAAAATGAGTGTCTGTATTAAAATAGACATAACTCCTCTTCGGAATGATCAATTTGTTTCATTTTTTTTTATAATAAGCAGGAGAGAGGGCTTGTTAAATATAATGCTTTACAGAACTTGTGAGTGTATTTTGTTTGTTTAAAAAAACATGACAAATCCCGGTCAAGTTCTTTTTGACTCGCGCTGTATACAGAAACTCACCCAGGGTATATAAAACACGATCTCCTCACCACATTGAGTCAATAGCCCATGGCCTTGTTTTTCATGAAATGCATATTAAGCTTAGCCTTCGGACCTAATCCACTTATACAAGAAATGTTCCTTTGTGACGACGGATTAAAAGATATCACGGTTAATCCGCCCGTATCATCATACAGATAATCTCAGTTTGTTCTTCAAATTAATGCTATTATAGGCATGTACATATAAACCTTACATAACGACCTGCTTCTGTTGTAAGAAGAGAGACAGTGCGCAAGATTTTGGAGCAGATTTTGTTTGCTATGAGGGCACAACACAATGACTTTACACAAGCCAGGGGTGAGATTGCTCAATGATAAAAATGTCTGAAAACAGCTGACAGGGAGCATAAAAAGGCTGAAATCTGAAAATCTCCTATACTTTTATACACAGCCTGGGAGGAAAACAATCTGAAATCCAAAACAAAAAAGTCTGAAATCAGATTTTAATCTGAGAAATCTCATCCCTGACAAGCTATATACATCATACATGATGAAAACAAACAAACAATCTACAAGATAACCTTGATATGAATATTATCAGCCCCCTCCCCTCCCCTATACCGATAAGAACTGGGGTGAAAAGTTCAAAATTGAGAACCAACAATGGTGCGATCACGTTCAAACAAGCGCTCAGAACGCCATTTTTCTGATTCCGAACTCCTGAAGGATGCACCCAAGTAAATAAACTCAAAGAGAAAACAGTGATACATCGTTATACTTTAAAAATCATTTTAAAATACACAGAACTCTCACAGGTGTTCGTGGTGCACAGAAAAATGAAGATGAACATGTCACCTTTCATTTTCTTTCGTCATTTTATGGTGGGTTGATCATTATTTTTTGAGATAGGCCTATATACTAATTCTCAGCTGACCACCCCTAAAACAAGGTATGGATCACTCCAGTCAAAAGAAGCCATTTTAAAGAAAAACATCCCTCTGCAAAGTGGCTGAAATAGACCCACTTTCTCACCCAATTGCATCACAAATGGAAGCCCAGAGTCCAGGCAGGAGGTCCAGTGCCATATTTCTTCAATCCCTCAGTTTCATAGCTCTCAGATCTCTCTCATTTATAATATAAATATTGAGTGCTTAACTTTTATTAATGAGCTCGGCGAACGGATTTTGGGACTATTTAATACTTGGGTGCACCCCGAATCTGTGCCCCAACAACTCTGTCTCATCTCCCCACGGTATACGGACCGAGGAATCCACGGTACGGACCGAGGGGGCCACGGCATGGACAGCCTGGTGGGCGTACGGCCCGGAGGTGACTCCTGCATGGAGTCAACTTAGATCCAATCGAACGCCTTCAAGGCCCCCCTCCTACGCACGCTTCATAGACGAGGTTCCTAATCACCACAGGACGCTCGTTTCATCCTCGTGTCACAAACAAACCTTCAAAAGAGATTCTGTCAGTTTGTCTCACCCAATATCCCACTGGAATGTCCAACTTTTATAGATGGATTAAAGATAGAATGAAAACTGCCCAAATTTCCCAGAAAGCAACCGTGATCATGGGTCTCATTAATTTGTAGAACTTTTGTGGCGGAGGTGTGGCAAATCCACGGAAACGACCACTTAACATTCTATAGGGCGAGCCTTCAGAAATCATGCACAACAAGGTCACACGATTGATGTAGCAATCTGAATCTCGATAATACAACAGATATAACAGAGTAATAAAAACAATTGTAAGCGCACAATCGGGAAATATCTGGGACGGTAAAGAAACAATAATTATCCGATACGATATGCATGTTATCTAATTCAGACCAAAAGGTTGAAGCGAACCGCGAAGCAAAACCATAACAGGGGTTGGGCCTACACCCATCAACCGCTATAGATGCATGTGGGTGGAACCATGCATTGCAATGTCCCTATACCAGTACATTTTACCAGGTCGTGTGCTAAGTCTACGGGGGATCGTGAACATAATATCACAATATAGGCCTATTTGTTATACTCAACAAATATTGAGAAATCTTTCTCGACTCGGAAATGTTTTGTCAACAAATTCATCATAAAAACATCACAATTTTATACAGAACCACAAAAGAAACACAAACGATGGGTCCATTCAATTGATTGTCATGTTTTTGACATTTCTTTGCAGATGTTGTTGAAATTAATCAAAATTCATCAAATTTGGTACAAAGTTTCTGACTTGAGTGTTGCTCTTATTGTCATAACCAAAAGTAGTCACATGTCACGATTGTCACATCAGCACACCATTAAATGTACTATCGTACTTTGGTAGCATATACTGAAACAAATCTCCACAGATTTAACTTACAGGGTATAAATAATGATCGAAACATAGTTTAAGTTTTCTGCCTGAAATGCTGTATTTATCCAGAAAAAAAAGTATAAAACCAATGACCGAGAACAATTTTGACCTTCGGAAGATTAAACATTCTGTGAAAAGATTTTAAAATAATGTGGGTGTTTTTCACTGTTTTCTCCAAAAGTTGGCACCGTTTGGGACTGGAAATTTCACAGATGACTGTTACTGTATCTGTCTTGATATTTGTGCCCATGAATCGGCATTTCTTTGACCGAACCAAAGTATGAAATTACCTTGAAGTGCCTCAAATGATAACAAATAAAATTGACTCGTTTGCGTTTCTTTCGTGTATGATATCATGCAGGTATGAACAAACCCCTAATGATTCGAGGAATCATGAACCGCCAATTCGAACTTGTCATTGCCACTAAAATTAATGAAGCTTGAAAAGGTGGTATTTCTATAGGGCTCTTGGGAGTGTGGTTTTTCCCATAAAAAAGTGGTGTTATATTCCGCATATGGAATGCAATGCTCCCATAATGTGCAATGCACTATACAAGCTATGTGAGCTGCTAACAGTAACAATATGTCCATGCATTATGTGCTGATTTCAAGGCCAAACAATAATTATTTCACGGTAACAAAAGAAAGATCCCGCCTACTCCACGGTTCCTGCTGCGTTTATGTGTCTCCCTAAAATAGTTTAGGCAGCTATTCATGACTCGCGCTTTGAGATTCTACAGAACATTTATCATAAAGTGAAAACGAGGATGGGTATCGTACTTAGCGAGACATTCCCATAGGATCGTGCACCAAACGTTACAGAAACCAAATTACAGAACTTATATATTTCTGAACATCCTCCAAACCAATGAATTTGAAATTGACATATGTTCACATTGAGAGCATTCTATTCATCTATTAAAATGTGTATGATAAAAATATGTCTTTAAAGGACAGCTGATACCGTAAGGAGTCATCGAAACTGTCTCTTTAATTCACGATGTCACCCCAAAAATGTTTACTTTCAGATGCTAAGCTGACCCCCTATGCCCTATTTGTAGAATGATGTAAATGCACGATCTCGCTTCCAAAACCGTGGCATAATCTGTTATACATTCCATAGTTCACGAATGGTCTAACATACTGGACACTTGGAACAATCAACTCTCAATGAGTGACACATACCAATGTGTCTAATGAACTATTTTCCACCACCCACAAATTGATCTCCAAGACAGATGAAAATAAAATCTCAAAGCTCCCTGACCAAGAAAAATGCTCAAAACTGCGAAGTCCGCAGTAGGTGGCAAGAACACAATAAAGAGAAGGGTATGGGGAACAATTTGAGAGGTGTTCTGTGGTTTTCAGAACTACTGTGTGGTTTTCTTTCTTCTTAACCTGTTTATCTCCAACTCGTGGCGCCCCAGGGTGTGTGGGATTAGATCAATATGACCCCTCCTCCAATTTACCTGTGCCCTTTGTTTGTGCCGCTATTATGCCAACACCCCAGCAATCACGCCTTGTGTTTCTTCCTCTTCTTGTTCATGAGCTGAGTTGATAGACAGACGCCAACTGTCAATGGCCTGTCCATCAACTCAAATAGGACATGGAGCCCATCCAGACACATCCTCAATTAGAACTCATTAGTATAGTTTCAATCACGGAGGATCGGAAGGGATCCTTCCTTCCTCCACGTGTCAACGGAGAGGGGAAGACAGCACCCTAACTAAGTGTATACCGTTATGGGAGTCGGAAAGCTTATAAGCTTTCTATAGTCTCCCCTAGCTTGCTTGATGCACCCCGTTGTGGCCCCTACAGATCGGCCGTCGACGTTGGTGTCGATTCCGGGGGGTTGGAGGATGTATCCCCAAATATTTGAAGTGGAGGATGGCGTGTATTATCATCCCCCAAATATTTGGAGGTTAAATGTCATTTAATATCGACAAAATATAGTACCAACCTAATAATGAAAAAATAGCAATACATATATTGTTTTTAAATGCTCTAAAATGCAAGTTTTCAAATCTGTTTTGGATTTGTTAAGTCTGGTGCGGGAGGGAGTAGGCCTCCCCCTTCTCCCACTCTCCACCCCGCTATGTTCCCTCTCATAGGACACCAAATCACCAATCATCTCCCCTACCCAATCACGAAAAGGACACCGATGCCCGTCCGAACCGTCACGAACACCGCTGCTATGAAAATAATTGCATTCCGCATCCCCAAATAAAATAATAATCGTACAACTACAAACAGTAATGGCTTTTCTTCTTCGCACAATTCGACAAAGAGTCTGTGGAATGAGCAATTCCACAGTAACGTAAGTTACTAGTTAAGTGACATAATATTCCTTGGACAATCATACTTGAAATACTCCAATTTAACAATGTTGCCAAAAAAGAGGTAACTTACGTTACAAAAATGTCACAACCGTGGAAATGCCCATAATGATACGAAAAACATTTAAACACGTACCTGTATATCCCTGTAGAGCAGAATATTACGCAGTGCTATCCCAGGCGATGTAACGTCGATGATCCGATCCACAACTTATTTTGAATAGGGTTGAAGAATCTTGGCAGAAATATTTATAAGGAGAATTCGACCGTTGATTTCCAACAAAACCGCGCTTCCTGTTGACCACTTGCAGTGCTGAGTTACAGCACTGACGGCCGCTACGTGGTTGCAAGCCCCTTTTATTAAAAAATATTCGCCACACGCTGCATTGCATGTGTACAAAATTATCGTAGGTGATTACAGTGTATGTAGGCATGTGTAGTAGTATAGTGCGCACGTGTATATACACGCCAATCAAGTTCATTGGATAGTAAAAACACGGATGTGTTGGCGAGCTACCTATTGGATTACGAGTTTAGCCAAGCGCGACCCCCCCCCCCCCTATCCATTGAACGCTATGCCACGTGGTTTTGACAATACCATTATTTACACAATCATTATTACTTCGATTCATACTGTTTGCGTTGGCTAAATTGAGTGACTGTGATAACAAACAGAATGTTTCGCCTAAGCAGGATCTTTCGCAAACGAATATAGGCCTACGAATTTTACCAAGGGACTACATGTATAGATTTACCTGTAACTTTTTTTTAGATAGAGCTTGCTGGAATAGGAATGTCATGGTGACAATGTGAGACTGATATATTTTTGATCATTTTGTGGTTGATGAGTAGTTTGAACTTTGAAGAAGTTCATACTTTTATTCTAAGAAATAAAATTAGGGCAAGTCATTTATTTGTTTTCCAATGTATTCGACCATGATTGAAGTTTCGTCCTTTTTGAAGGTACTATCATACTTTGGTATCATACCGAAGCAAACATTTTCACAGATTTACCTATAACTTACAGGGTACATTGTATAAAGATGGTGATGGTAGAAACTTAAAATGTTAACGTTGTTCTGCCTGAAATTCTATATTTATCCAGAGAAGAGTAAAACCAATGACCATAAAAAATTAATTTTGATCTTTTAAAGATACCGTAGGCCCCCTAACGGTGAAAAGGTTGGGAAATACTGTGGGCGCACTGTTTTCTCAAAACATAGGCACCGTATGGAACTGAAAATTCACAGATGACTGTTACTATACATGTATCTTCCTTGATAGGCCTATTCCATGAAACTGCATTTTATTTTACAAAAAGGTATGATATTACCTTTAACTATTATCATAAAAAGACACAAAACGGTGCAGGATTTTTAACAGGTCAACAGTTGACAAAAACTGGTGCCGCCCAAATTTCACAATAGTTTGTAAAGTAATCATGTCATTGCACTGCCTACGCGGGTATCCGTGTGTATTATAATAAAACGCGTAAACTGAAAAAAAATATACAATGAACATTATTATTATTATTTGGAATATAACTCGATCATGGCAACCGATTCTCGTCATTACGTTTCCTTGTTCACCGTAGACAACAGACCTGCATTGTCACCACCAGGGACGACCGGCTGGTAGTGGTAGGCGTGACTGAATCGGATGTTTATGACGTCCAAAGAGATATCGATCTTTTATGTGCTAGAATCGTTGGCATACCTTCAATCGACGTCAAGAGGGGAAAGCCATCCCACGATTAAACTCCATGAATCCACTACCAGTGGGTGACTTTTGTACATGTACACTATACACTACAGTCTCTTGTCTGCCCAAAACCCTGTATCTTTTTTGGAAACCCTGCAGTGCCATCAATAAAAAGATACTAAGAATAATATCATCGTGGATAAAGGCCCTTTCTCATGCTTGAGAAATCTCTCATGCTTAAGAAATCTTACAAAAGTGTCATCGTGTGAAAGGACACCAATGGCTTGAGAGTGGTCGACGTCCCTGCATGGTGAATCCTTGAGAAATTTCTCAAGCATGAGAAAAACTCGTAAGCCTTGCGAGTTTTTCTCATGCTTGATAAAGTGTCATCGTGTGAAAGGACACCAATGGCTTGAGAGTGACCCTGGTGATTCCTTGAGAAAATTCCCAAGCATGAGAAAAACTCATCATGTGAAATTGTAGGCTTAAAGTTCGACGGCGTGTTTTCTTCATCCGTTCTTTTACAAAACACCTATTCAACAAGGTGTCAATCAATGGTCTTCACTTTACGAGGGGTATAGGCTCTTGCTCACAGTACAGGAGAGAAAGATGCATCAAGTTTACATATCAGCAAAACCGTCCAAAAAACTATTTTGGTCGTCGGCATTTTTCAAAAGCGCTCGACAAAGCCACGGTCTCAAATCGGAAAAAGAAAGAAAGAAGAAAAACCCACGCAAAACAAACAAAAAAACGTGCCCAGAGTAAATATTATACGATTTGAAGAAATCCAAATACTTTGCGTCGTGTGGGATTTCCAAGTAATCGGGATAATACAATATCTGCCTTCTTTTATCCCTCGACAGTCCTTAAGTTTAACCCTGATTAGAAGGTCATTTCCACACCTGTGACTATTGCCATTTACTCTTGGCCTCGGGTGGTGTTAGTAAACCCGGGGTTTCTTTCGAATCACATCCCTTTTTTGGAACTGAAACAAGTAGGCCTATTCCTAACTTTAAGCCAGTTGCGTATCTAGGGATAATGGCGCCCGGGGCAAGCGCTATAATTGCGCCCCTAATTCCATTAACTTCTGATGCCAATGACAAAAAATAATCAGACAATTTGGAATTGGAATCTTTCTTTGTTTTTTCATTGTATTAGCTTTCTAATAACTTCACTGACAGTAGGCCTATACAGGGTGTCCCTGAATAAACGCAACACTGTGTCGGGACCCATTATGTTAAAATTAAACTGTTCATCACTTCAAGATTCAGATATGTTATACATCCATGTCTTGGCTATCACCATGTAGAATTTGAGCAAAATTTGACTGAAGTTGAGTGAAAAAAAGTAAGACTGAATTACCCAACCTCAAAACCCAATTTTCATCTTTCTTTCAATACACATTATGTGTGCATTGACCACTTATTGTTGAATACTGCAAATTTGTTTTTAAAGAGTATACTCAGTTTCAATTGGTCATATTTTCGATGTTGTTTATATTCTACATGGTGATAGCCAAGACATGGTTGTATCACATATCTGAATCTTGAAGTGATAAACAGTTTAATTTTTACATATAAAAGGCATTGCATACGTTTGGTAATGACTCTGAAAATGTATGGCAATAAAAACTTACTTGGTGAGAAGTACAGCTGCTTTGGATAGTATAATGCATATTGAGAAACGTTCAATTCGAAGTACCGCGGTTATGGAAAAATATGTCACTTTTTATCTCTAAAAATTATGAATCTGAGAAGCGTTATGGCCGTAACGATTCTCAGCTATTGACTAACTGTTCTCTGGCGTGAAATAACCGCTCTAGTTTGTCGCCAAAATCTCACAAACGCTACCACCTTTTGAATTGAAACTTTTACAGGTTAGTTTTATGGTATGATTCAATTATATTGGTTTGAAACAAACAGTAGGCTCAAATTACCAAACGTATGCAATCCCTTTAATGGTTCCCAACACAGTGGTTTTTCTGGGACACCCTGTATAGTACAGATACATTCTTGCGTTTTGTCTATAAACTGCGGACATCACCTCACAATTTCCTAGAAAATTAGAACCAACATCGGGGTATAAGATTTCAAATCCAATCCTATTTCATGGGAAATAATGTGTGTAATATATGCCGTCCTAACTTCGAAAGCGCAGTTCAAGTCACCGCTGTTTTTAGTACTTTTTTGAAGGTGTGAAAAAAGGTACACCTGTAAACATAATAGCTATACCCACCCAAAGCAAGATTGTATAAGTGTTGCTCACACGTTATCTCTCAAAATATTTGCATTAATATAATTCATATCGCTATACAATATAGGCCAAGGACGAAGATGGGGGCATGGGAGAAAGCCACCCAGGTTAGGTGAGTGGTTGTAATACAAGCAACCTTATTGATATACGAGAATAAAAATAAAAAAACAATTGAGGTTCACAATGGAAACGTGCAAATAAAAAACCCTGGTTCTTCTCGGAATCGTCTTTATTCTCCAAAGAGTTGTCCGCAGCGGGACCCCCTCAGAGTGCTATTCACACGGAACACCGCGAACCGCACTACATCATAACGAGGGAAAAGGGTTCATCTTATAGATTGTACTTTTGAATGTAAAGTCGATTTGAAACACCTAAGTAATGGTTGATAGTTTTGTTTGTTCTGTCAGCGGGAAATTTGCAACCCCACCCCCAAAAAGGGTTGTTGTTTTATAGGCCTCTTGTCATAATCCTTTGTAATTAAGAATTATTTATATAGGTTTATACTATGGTTGTTCATCGTGTTGATGGTAAGAAATTACGGTGTTCGATGGCTCACGATGTTGGCTGAAAGGTAGCGTGTTTCTAGGGACGACGTTTCGGCTGTAGACTGTGCTGGGTCTGAAATGCTGCGTGTATTTATCCAGAAAAGAGTCAAACCAAACCAACACAAACTATTTTGATCTTTACAAGATCAAAAATCCTGTGAAAAGGTATATAATCAAAATACCGTAAACGTTTTCACTGTTTTCTCAAACAGTTGGCACCGTATGGGACTGGAAATTTCACAAATGACTGTTACTGTATCTTCCTTGATATTGTTGCACGTGAATCAGCATTTTTTTGACAAAAACCAAAGCATATGAAATTGCCTTTATAAGAGCACATTGCTCCTTTTTCTTGCCAGATTCTGGCCAATAAATTTGCAAACTGTTGGATTTCTTCCTCAGTGAAGGTGCGTGTAGGCCTATACACAGCACATATGTTTTACATTTTGATAAATCGTTTCAATGAGTGAATGAATGAAATGTAAAGGCAGGATGTAGGCCTACGTGACATAAAATCACTTTCACACGACAATGCGTCACTTTAGTCATCATCATGACTGTCGAATTTTCGATTATAGTATTGTATATTTTTTTCCCTTGCAAAATTCCGCTTAGGAAAATGAATGGGGGTGGGTGAGTGTGACAGTGTATTCTTTGAAGTATCGCACGGATATAGCTCAACGATCAATGACGTTATTGTGCTTTCAGAGTTCACAATTATTGATAAAGTTGATGCATTGCCGTTTTTCTGTTCCCTTTTTCGACATTCAGCATTTTCATTCACCTCGGGGTTGTATTCGTTATATTACTCATTTCTTTACTCTGAAAACTAGCTGCAGGTGAAAGTCGTTACGAGAATAGGCCTACATGTATCCCGTGTTAATTATGTGTGTACGGTTTTGGTATTGCAATGAATGCAGGGGAAAATCCAGGGGGGGCGGGGGCGCACGCCCCGCCCCTTTTTCTTCCAGCAAAAAAAAAAAAAAAAAATAGGAAAGCCATGAAAAAACAATGTATAGGGAGGGAGAAAGACTCAAAAAGAGAAGAACAAAAATTAGCTAGCTTTGATCGCCCCGAAATGCATCCGTCGCTATTGAATTAGTGCATTTCATTTCCACCCCCCCCCCTTGGAAAATCCTGGATCCGCTCCTAGCATGGCCATGCACAGTACATGTAGATTAATACATGTATAGGCCTATACTAGTACGGAGTCATATCCTTCATTTTACTATACGAGTATATAGATCTCAGTCCCACGCCTTTCACACCGTCCCTCAGATACCGAAATGTCAAAGACATCGCTGAAACGCTTGGCGCGGTTCACCAGACCTTCAGCTGTCAGTAATACCCTAGTACACATAGGCCTACATGGATATTTCACGACGATTTCCAACCCCAAATCGGACTCGATGTCCGTGGAGGTGACATGGAGGTCCCTCGTTATTTTGTCCCCATCCCTTCACGCGTCTGTGATCCCATAAGGACCTTCCCCCGAAAAGGAAGAGACTACTTTGCCGTAGTTCGCACCGCGAACAAGCAGAGCGTTCAAGTTCCCCGTTTTAAAGGTACTATCATACTTTGGTAGCATACCGGATTTACCTATAACATACAGGGTATAGAGATGATGATGGTAGAAACATACCGTTAAAAATTGTCTGTCCGTGAAGCTGTATTATCCAGAAAACAGCGAAACCAATGACCCAAAAAATTGATCTTGGAAGATCAAAAATAACGGTGAAAAGATTTAGAAATACCGTGGGCGATATGTCAAAAAGTGGGAATCGTGTGGGACTGGGAATTTCACAGATGACTGTTACTGTATCTTCCTTGATATTTTTTCCCATGAATCTGCACTTCTTTGACAAAAAACCAAAGTATGAAAATTAACCCGTTCGCCCGCGAACAATGAAGCGAAGCGTTCAAGTGCTTCTGTGAAAATGAGGTACGTGGCGTTTGAAAGTTCTTTTGTGGGTGTGATTGCCCGTGCGGTGAGCCAGATCCGTGTTCACATGCCAAACGTCAACATTTTTCACCCCTATCCGGAATAATTCTGTCGAATCACAAAAATATACTCTAAAGTCGTCATGGAAACTACCGCCAGTTTACAATCCAAAACACAAACACACACACATGGATACGACAAAAGCAGCCGACACGTGCAAAAAAACACTTTCTAATTGCAGCTTACCAGAGGCAATGTGATATTATGTGGGATTTATAGGTCATGTGAAAATAAAGGAAGTTCACGTTAACTTAGCAACATCATCCTATTTTTAGTATCACATTTATTTTTTCTGAGTCAGTTTTCTCAGAATGGAGTGACTATGTTGTTGCTCAAAGGCTTTAGATAAAGATCCTGCTAGGATAGGGTGACTTGGGATTTCTTTGTACACACTCGTCAAGTGTCCAAAATTAGGTCATGTTCCAAATCCTTGGCTACGGCTGCAAATTACACACGCACATATATATGGCAGCCACTAGCCAGTCACTGCAGCCGTTCCCATAGACTTGTGTGACACGGCCTAAATTTACTGGTAAACGGCTCAAGTAAAATCGCCATCCCAGAGCTAGTTTGTTGAGTACGGAGTGCTAAGCCAACGGGAGCATAGAGGCGGAGTTATGAGGGGAATAAGCCCCATCAAGTTGTTTTACAAATTACTTGTGAATTCTAAAACACAGGGCCCTGGGCCTATTTCACTAACGCTTTGCGATCATCGCAAAGCCCAAATCCATCGCTAAACGGAAAATTGCTACGCAAATTAGCGATCGATTTTCCATTTAGTGATGGATTTGGGCTTTACGATGATCGCAAAGCGTTAGTGAAATCGGCCCCTGGGGTCGATTTCACCAAACTCATCGTAATTCGTAACTCACTTACTATCAATCGTAGGACTTATGATGTATTGCATCTTTCATTGTAGAAGTCGGGGGGGGGGGGTGTTACGGTGGGTTATCTTTCGTATCTCAAGTTACGATCGATCGTAGGGCTTCGTGAAATCGACCCCAGGACTCATCGTTGCCTGGGGGGATCCTTGCGGTACCGACTACCCCAGGCAAACCCGGTCAGCATGCTACGGGACGGATTTGAGCTTGTCACGGCACACGGTCTGAGGAGCTAGCTCTGGATTATCAAAGCTATACCGATAACGATCGGTCCAGGCACGGGTAAAAGACGACCCCGTCATGCTGAAAACAACATCATCATACCGTCACCGATCGATTTCACACCGCATCGAACTCGACCATAGAGTAAAGAATCGGACCGATATATCGAGGTCCCCTCGATCAATTTGCTGAACTTAAAAAAAATATGCACCGTTCTGAAATGATAACAAGCAGGGAGAAAAAAATGACAGACATGAAAGCGCGATGTCCTCATTTTGCACGGAGAAACCTCCCTGTGTGTTGGGCACAGATCATAGGGTATATTGGGGCAGGGGCCGGGGACGGGGTACGGACGAACAGTACATTGACCTTGAGCCTGCCGACAAGTTCGGTAAGGAGTGACATCGATTCGATGAGGTTTAGAACTAGGGTCTACAAAAATGACAACTCTTTAGCACTGAATTCGGTGCTATAAAACAAACAAGGCAACAAATAACAATTAATTAATCAAATGGGTAATTAACAAAATACTAAATGTCTCATAAAATGCCATCACTCTCAGGTCGTGGAGACGATTATCGAGCAGTATCAGTATATGCATTCGGTATTACAGATAACCGATCACTTTCTAAAAATGGAACACAACAAAATCAAACATTTTATATGTGTTTCTGTTCAGAATGTTCCCAACGTATTCCCGTGCGACGGGTCAGAATCGCAATCGGACGTTTTGGTTTGAGGACGGTTAAATGTAAAGTCATACTTTGGTAGCACAACGATACAGAAGTCTTCAAAGATTTACCTACAACTTACAAAGTACATGTATAGGCCTATATATAAAGATGGTGTTGGTAAAAACATATACCGTTAAAATATTTCCGCTTGAAATGGTGTATTTATCCAGAAAGTAGTCAAGCAAAGACCGAAAAACAGTATTGATCTCGGGGTAAGATCAAAACCATTCTCTATGTTTTATAAGATAAATTGAGTCGGGTTTTCGCTATTTTTTCTCGTAACTCAGATGTCCGATTGAGCTCAAATTGACACACGTATATTTTTTCATGTACATGCTGGATTAGACAAAATGTGAGTGCTGTTCTGTAACCATTATCAAACATGTATTATACCTTTAAGACACATTTCAAATTCTGCAAGGTATTTGTTGCAAATTCGTAGAATTTGCTTCGTTTCGAAGAGTTCGCCCGAAGCCGACCCACTAAAACAGGGTGAGAATCAATTTCGTGAAACAAAGAAGGAGCCGCTCAAAGGAATTTACACGCTACTGTTTTATTGCACCTACTTACCCCTGAAGAATTCCAACAATTTGGGTTTTCGTTTTCTCAGAAACACGGACAGGTGGGTGGCAACGGTACGTGCACCGTCCACCAAAGGGGCCTACCGATCGAGGCTGATACGGGTCAAGACCTTCAGTCCGTGTCCGTGGGGTACGACCACGCCGAAATATTTATGCACCCATCAGTCCCACGAACAGCTCTTCGAAGAAAAGGCCCGCGGATAACATACATGAAGTAATTTGGGCCAAGTTGAAAGAGGAGTCTATAATTATACTGGCCCATTTATATACCAAGCTCAAGACTTTATGTGCATTGCGATCAAAATAGGCTTCGTGAAATGATGGAACCCGAGTGTCGATTTCACGAAGCTCTACGATCGATCGTAAGTCGAGTTAAGCATCGTATCGTATCATAGGGCTGCAGCAATGTATCATATACTACGATTGATAGAAGGCCTAAGCTACGATGGGTTTGGTGAAATCAGACTTCGGCATCCCTTTGGATCAATCTGTAATGTAAATAACCAAGAAACGGCCAGCACTTTCCCCAAAATAACATTCAACAACTAAAAGAAAAAAGACTCCCGAGTCTTCCTATTTTCATGGATGCGCTAAAAGGACATCGCCCGTTATGATTGCACGGCAAGCAGATATCGATCTGCGCACACATTTTGTGATTTGCAACGTCTCTCCTTAACCGTCATACAATGATGTCTTTGTCTCAGTTTCGTCCCATTACGTAAAATACGTAACATTAGTGAAATCTCTAAATCACTACATAAGACTATATATTTGATTGGTGAACTGGTTACGGGTCCAAACTATATAATAGGCCTTATTATTCATGGTGCATCCATCTTGTCACCTTCCTTGTATACCCTTCGGAAAAGATAACACCAATTCTCAAAAAAGAAAACGGGTACCAGACTATTTTGAATCCAAGCCTCGGTTTGATTGCACTGCTTCGAATGCAGGATGGATGAGCCGTGAATAAGGCCCATCATTGCTGCAGTCTTCAATACCTTAGCTTGGAAATCAGATGATGAAACTATTAAGACATCCATCACACATATAACCATTCCATTCATAAGTAAATATTATACTCTGTTCCGATAGACAATAAACGCAACGCCATTGACCTGCAAAGGGTAATGACCTTAATGTGCTATCGTACTTTGGTAGCATACTGAAACAGAAATCTTCACAGATGACCTATAATGTACAGGCCTGCAGGATTTAAAATGGTGATGGTAGAAACATACTGTTACAATGTTCCTGCCTGAAAATGTTGTATTTATCCAGAAAAGAGTAAAGCCAATTGACCACAAATAATTGTTATCCTCGGAAGATCAAAACTCCTCTGAAAAGATTTTAAAATACTGTGAGCGTTTTTTGCTGTTTTCTCAAAAGTGGCCACCGTATGGGACTGGGAATTTCAAAGATGACTATCAAGAAAGATAGAGTAGTATTAAATATACAGAAGGGGTAAAATACTGCTGTATCTTTCTTGATATTTTTGCTCATGAATCTGCATTTCTGTGAAAAAACCATGGTATGATATTGCATTTAAGACACATTTCGAAATTATGAAATTACCTTGAAGCTATAGATTTAGGCTTGTTCAACTGCCGCATCGCCGTCCAATTTATGTTGTTATCCCCTCCCCCTCCCCCTCTCCCCCTCTCTCTAGACGCAAGGGGTGCTCCCTCACCACCATGCTTTCTCGGAACCGATCTCTCTTTCTTCTTGGCCACCATCACCAAAATCAAAGCCGTCATTTGAACTTGAAACAAGATGTTTACTGCATCTATAGGCCTACCTGAAATATGTGCTGTGGTCTAGTGGTCTGGCGCGTTGTGGTCAATCTACAGATTGTTTTGGTTCCAGTCCAGCCGTGGGTTTAGTCAAGTGGTGCTTGCGTCCTTGGGCAAGACGCTTCGTCACATATTGCTCCTCTTCACCAAGGTGTAATTGGGTACCTGTATGTACGTGAGGGTATAGAGATGGATTTGTGTTTGATTAGCCATAGCCGGGATGTATACTCCCAGGGAGCTGAAATGGTTTCAGGAATGTAAATTACGTCCCGATAACAGAGATAATGATAAATTTGTAATGCACAGTATAGTATATAGCTGCGCAAAAAAAAATCATTATCATAAGTAATATCATTATTATTATTATTATAAGGAATTGAAAAAAATGACTCCTTGTATTCATGTATTATGTTTTCCCTTGGAAGGGGGCGGGGTTACGTACTTTATTATTTGAAGTCGAAACTTGGTTTCCTATACTTGCACAAAATAACAGTGCTTTCTTCGGAACAATGACCAAACGCCAACATCTTGATACATGCACCTGTTGCATGGTTTCAATTAGATTTACTTTAAAGGTAAGTACAGGATTGGTAACTGTTCACAGATTTACGTATCAGGGTATGAAGATGGTCCTGGTAGAAACATACCATTAAACCATTTCACTCTAGGCCATAGTGAAAAATCACTCAAAGCGATGCAAACCTAACTCTGAAAGAGTGGAAGACAACTCGATAAGGAGTTGTCCCTCGTGACTCTTCAAAGAGTGACGTTTCACTCTTTTGCATTGAGAGATAGGTGCTTGTGAGTGGCCGCAGTTGACAAGGCCTTCATTCTGCCGCCGGAAGTGTGAAGTAGACGAATGTGGGCCATGGAAAGTTGTGGGACTGTTTACCCCAAAATAAAAATAGCAGAAACTTCTATTATCATCAGACAATAGGCGTGACAACAACGTCTACGGGAGAGTATATAATAATAGAAGACCAAAACACCGATTCTACAAAACCTGTCCTCTCTGATGTTATAGTGTAGTAGCCTACTCCACAAACATCCTTAACTTGCCCCCAGTGCATCCAGACTTCACTCCTATAAAAACGGGAGCACGTTTCGTGACTAAATATAATTATACCTTATAATGATGGAAAGTAATGAACGAATCCGAGGTCGCCACATAATGCTTTATGACACCGTCAACATTCCTGGGGGACCGTAATTGGGCCTATAATGATAGGGGTGACAATGTTGGGTGTTTTTCGGGGACCCCAAGAGTGGTGTCTACGTCTATTTTGACACAACAACATTTCCCGGACGATGTGTAGGGGGTTTAGGCATTGGTATTATGGGTTTATACGCTACCGCTGGACGAAGCCTATATTACGGGTGAAATTTGTCGCATAAAATTAGTCAAATACATCGGAAAGTGTTGACCATAGCTGCCCGTACATTTATGATTTACAGGGAAAATCTATTTAGGTTACATAAATAGAGAAAACCTTAAAGCTATTATTTAAAATTATAAAGCAGATCAACTCGCCCACGATAGGACTAAGTGTTGCTCATTCCTAAAACATATCGTTTAAAAAACGTGGATATTTCAGTGAACTGCAACTCACCGACGTGTTTCTATCCTATACAAAAATGATGCCACATGTTCAAAGTCCATGGTTATCTCACATTGTGCGAGGCTTGCAAACATGAGTTAGTATAATGGTGACTATTTTCATAATGTGTCAATGAATCATCTTAAAAACGAACTACAACATTTTGGAGCAATAACATGGATTCCTCGAAATTGACGAAATTTGAACAAAGTTCGTTGGCATCAAGTGGGCGAGATGGAAGAACATTAAACCACTCAGACATAATGACACCCACTCCTTTATGTACGAAAGGTCCCAAAACTAATTCATGCTTCTTTTATAAAAGAAAAACACACAATTCCAATTGCCCACATAAAGATCCCCTGTGAACTAAATTTCCCATAATTATTACCATTAATAGGCTGACAGTATTCCGAAACCGAAAACCAAATTTTGCCAAAATATTGCTTCAGCTTTCCCCGAATTTTCTTTATCAAAACTCGTGACTGAGTTATTGTCAAATTATAACTATTATGATATTGTTGGGATACGTTTGATGATGAATGGTGTACCGCGCCCGTTGTGTAGCGGTTTTTTCGTTTGAATGAAACTTTGAGTTGGAATGATGCATTTGTTAGTAATTGTTTGTTTGTTCGTTTCAATTTTTTGTATTCACTATAGTGCTGTGATATTTCATTTATCGTGTTTTATGTGGAGACTTTCTCGGTTCACCTATAGCTATGCAGCTAATGACCTAACTTTCAAGAAGTGCAAGGACGTTATACGGCTTTCATGAAGTGAAGGCAAAACTTGTGATATACCGACATTGACATTAAAATCTCCGTAGAGATAGTTGTGTTTCCAATATAGATATTTGCACAGAGCGAGCGAAGGAATTACTGCGTGTATAGGTACACATTTCATACGCATGGTAGACGTATACCGTTAGTGGCAGGCTGTTTGCTCACGTTATAACTGCGGATACGGATTCCACGGACGGTACGGTGCAATACGCACTATAGGGGTTGTACGTGTGCGGAGACAGTGCGTATAGATGATGTACCGGAATCGTATAGGTGTGCTGTACCATGCGGATGGCTTCGAAGTTTCCAGCATCAACGTGCGTGAGGAGGTGATAGCCTTGATACAAGGACGCAAATAATCTATTCTCCTGAAATAGAACTAACACGATGAGTTATAAACAACATGCAGGGCAATTTGGCTCAGGGATTGACTATAGAATAGTGGTTCATTACACAACACGTACACGTAAATAGCATCATTGGCCAGCCAGTGGCAGTTTGTCGCATAACAATCTGTCTCCCCTACCCTCAGGGGGGGCTAGTTGGCTTGTCCGTGTATCTCTGACCTTTAAATGGCAAAATGAATTACACAACTCGCGTATTAATTGGCCTGAACAAAACAGAATTATATACACGCTCAGGCCTTCTATAGTTTTATATACGGGACTCCATCCCAAATCAAGGACGAGGAATAGAGGAGGCGGATTCCATGACATTTGCAGACGATTTGGCTCAGATCACGGCTGATTACAAGATGGTATCGCCATTTCTGGACCTTGACCATTTCAGTAAGACGTAGGCATCTATAACGGGCAATCTACGTGGTGCTCAGGAGGGCTTGTGTAATCCTTTAACTTGTGTTTTGTTATCGAATCAAGGCCTGCAGTTTTGTGGTTAAATAACAGACCAGTGGCGCACCCAGGGGGGGGGGGGGGCTCGGGGGGCTTGAGCCCCCCCCCCCCCCCCCGAGGGTCCCTGAAAAAAAAACGAAAAAAAAGGGGGAAAAAAGGAAAAAAAGGGGGGGGGGGAGGGAAAGGGAGAGGAGGAATGGGGGGGGGGAGTCACAAAATATTTTGTGGGAGACAATTTTTTTTGAGCCCCCCCCCCAAGACAAAATCCTGGGTGCGCCGGTGTAACAGACTCCTGAAGCCTATATAACAATTGTGCAGGATTCGAACCAGCGACCAGCGACCCTTTCCATCATACGAGTTATACCAACTGAAATGTCCGTATGTCAATATACGGGTTTACACTTGGAAAAGTGCGCACGCGTAGAAGTGCCTCGTTTTGAAGTTGCGATCAAAATCTAAGATGGCCGCCGAAGTGTAAACCCGTGTATTATGGCGTCTTAAAGCGTCAACTTTAATCGATGAACTGCATTATCGATTATCGAGTCGAATGTAAGTAATCGAATAGAATCTAGATAAGAAGGTGTTGTGTTAATTCTTGGTGCTAAAAAGTATCGAGCATTTCTTTTTCTTATTTACAGATAAAACAAAGTTGCAAAAGAGACTGGTATAAGAATCTGTTAAAGATTCTTACTCCATGGTGAGGATGTTCCTTTCTCACCCGTTGCTGGGGGTTTGGGGTCGTGGTGGGGTGGGGCCAGAAACACCTTCAGATGGGCACTTGCAAGTACGGTCTGCATAGTCGGAGATTGACATTGCCAGCTGGTGTATAAAGTGCAAGACAAAACGTTGGTCCGATATCCCAGTCTGTTTATTTATTATGTTGGACCTAATTCTGACCTGTATGGCATTCATTTTAGCATTTGAGAAAGTCCCTGGTGCTAGGATCGAAACGTCAGTCCCTCCTTTCCTAACTCTAAAGAATTTCAGATCATTAGTTCGGTTGATGAGCAGTTTGCAGCAGATTATTATACGAGTCTGGTATCAGATGGAGCTCACGGGGTGTAGATGCAATAAACATATCAGTATGATATTACTAAAAGCTAGGCAATTCTTTATTTGAGATGTCGAATGGATGGCTCCCTGGGGGAGGGGCGACAGATATCCAGTGGGGGAGGGGGGAAAGTGGGGGCACTGGCCAACCAGCCTTGCTCTTATGGCAGTCGATATACTGCTATTGTGTCTTTCCAATTATACCAAACAACAACAAGAATATTCAGTTTTCGTAACAATTACGAAATTGACATTTACTGAAGGGAAAAATTGACAGCGCGCGACTAATTGAATTAACAACGCCCACACCGTACCACATGGGAAAAGAACGAAAATCTGACCTCCATTTTGCTGTTGTTAAAAGTCATTGTCTTGATGCTCTATCGAAACCAGGGTCACTTATCGAAAGGTTAAATTGCCCTTGCCCTTGGGTAAAATGCGTGTTCATCAGCCTCGCATCGATAGCTTATAATTTCCCCGGGGCCTCTCTGTGTGTGATGGAGTGTGTGGGTGGGTGGATGGTGTGACGGAGGAGGAAGAGGCAGGGGGCGTGGCTCTAGTAAGGGAGGTAAGACTGATGTCAGCTCAGGCCTTCGAGCGCCTTCGACATTATAATGGGCGATATCACAATAGATAATTGTATTGATCGTTTCATTTCTTATAATTATTGTCGATCGGGTGAGTGGCGTAATTATTAAGCTCATGGAGCACGTACGGTGGCGTGATGATGTCATCGTGACGTCATTGGTGTCCTCTTTCGACGCAATTTATTACTACCAAATGGCACGAGTTAGATGCGCTTTGAAAAATAATAAATAGATAACTATTTGTAAGTAGGCCAATACAAGTCATAACTTACTGCAAACTGCTTAATCGGCCAACATAATGACCTAAAATATATCAAATGTTCGGAGTTAGGGGGATCTCGGACGCGTTTCGATCCTAGCAGGATCTTTCTTAAAGATAAGGAGCAGCTGTTGCGTCGGTTATGTGTAATTTCCCTACACATATGCCGCCCATTCAAACGAGCCCTAAATACTATCACAACACGGAATAATTTCGCCTATTTCTATATAGTCCCTTGCTCACTTCGTGGTAACGATAGGCCCAACAAGTCCATCCACTCATCACAGAAAAAAGACCATGCATAAGATGTGTCTACACTTTGCATTGGTCGTACCTTTGCGATATTGCATTTGTCACTTCTCTGGTATCTTACACTGTCGCCTGCATCATGACTTAGAAAATACTAAAATGGGGACGAAGAAGCTAAATAAAAACGATGGGGACGCTAAAAAAAAAAGGTCAGGAAATAGAGGAAAAGGGGGAAGGGGGGGGGGAGAAAGTGAAGCCTGAGAAAGGGGGAGGGACGATACCGACGTTTGCCCCCCCCCCCCCCCCCCCCCTCCCCCTCCACCGGACTAGTGACACTGCATGATAGCTTCGCGCCAGGCACGACCGACAGTTTAAACAACCAGTTTCCGAGAACAAGATCGGTAAACCTTTAAGTCCCAAACTTCCACGGTATCAGTGCATTACAGATAGCGCAAGGCCCAATGTGATGGCTCTGATTTTTTGGTATGTACACATTTCCAGGAAAAAAAACAAAAAGAAGAAAGAAATACATAAATAGAATAATGTATTATTCGGGGAATCGAACAATGAAAATCGATCCCAGATTTGTTATCGTCAATTGTTTTCTTTTTCTGAAGACAACGGAATTGGCTTTTGTTTTCGCATTTTCATTATGGGAGACTCTCCAATGGGGCGGTGTTAACCCATTTTTATCCTGGTTCTGTTTGTGTTTCAACCACCACATGTTTAAGGGATTATCCCCACCAAGGACCCAACTAGGATCATTTTTCTGTCACTTCCGGTCTTCAAAATCATGTTTCATCATTAATACACAGACAAACGGCAAAGTCACGGGAAGTTGAAACAGGGGTTTGAGGCGGTGGTGCGGTATGCACATTGTACAAGTCAGCAACTCTATGTCCGAACACTATACATTTTCAGAGGCGTATCTAGCCTGAGTGGGACCCAGTGGGATGCCGGGAGCAAAGGGGGCACGTGTCCCGGGGCGCGACATTTTTAGAGGGCGCAAAATAATGTGCAATGTGGTCGGGGTATACGATGCATATTACACTTCAGCAAGAACCACGATGGGGCTTGATTTCTCATGGTACACTAGCTCGAAAATCAATGCTTATCATATTTTGTGTACCCTCAAATGTTTTTCAAAATATGCAAATTGGGGGGGGGGGTCATGCAATTATTAATATATTGTGTAATAATTTATGACGGGTTAACAAAACCTGGGGGTTCAGTGCTTCAGCCTGTTGTGAAGACTTGAGACATTTTGGTTTAAAATCTGGCCCTATATATTGTTTTGAACGTGGAGGGTTGCTTCATGAAAACTGAAGTCGGTTACGGAAAAGGGAAATTTCGGGGTGTTTTGTTTTCTTGGGGCAATTAGCAAAGCATTTGATTGGCTACCAAAGCCAAAATTGAAAAGAATTGGGTAGATGAGGGTTCAAACTATACCATTTACAGTATTGCACCAAACTGAGAGACTCCTGGATGAGGTTTTTTTTTTACCGTGAAGTTGAGAGATTTTACACTTTGGGAGTTTATTTAGTGTGGTGCTAATTCCTCACCCGGTCCTCTCCGCGATTAAAGAGCTCCAACTGGCCGGAACGTGCGGTTAAAAACTTCCCTGCCACTCCCAGAAATTTCGGGCTATTATAGATTTGGTAAAAGTGGTAGGCCATTATAGGCATTATTCGTATACGGTCTACCGCAAACCTTGTAACACGGGCTTTCCTGTAACAACCGTACAAATTGACGATTCCCCGGGGGCCACCGGCGAAGCTGTAGGCCTATAACCTCGAAACAAAATTCTCTCAATTTGTGGGTTACCTCAATCTTCGGCATAATGCACACAACAAAGCTGTACAGTATTAATTGGCAGTGTTTCGTCGAAGCGAGGACAAGCACAGAACCAACTTTTGTGTAGCGGTTCATTGGAGTAGTTTTATTTTTATGAAGTGTGGTTTTCAAGGAAAGTGTTGGGGAGAGCTTATCGTAAGAGAGAGAGAAAAAGGGCACAGAATGGAAAGGTTTTTTTTGCCAAAAGCAAACAAACAAACGAAATATTGAATTTAAAAAATATTTTATGCATAGCGTGCTGGCCTCATCATTGTCATGAAAAGATTTCTCTCTACGTGAAACAGTAGCGGTGGGTGCAGCACTTTCAAAATTGAGGGCTTGGGGTAAGTTAACTCGGGGGGCAGGGAAGGGGTGATATCTGGGGGAGGGGTTAGCATGTGAGGGGGTGTCACTGAAGCCAGCGCAAGGACGGGAACCTGAGTCAGTCCACAATGTTCGAGCCATTTCTGTGCCAACCTCAAAAACACTGTGTGGACTTCAGAACAAAATAAAATGTCCACGGAGTGCACCGTGGACTTGTATGCGAGTCCACATAAGGAATGTTTAAGAGTTACTCCAAAAAAATAACAATATCTTCAATGGATACGGTAGAAAAATTCCAACACGAAAAATTACCTGCAATTCAAACTTGATTTTAAATTTTTTATTTTTCCCAACAGTGCACATGAAAGGAATGTCATCCATTGGTATATGTAAAATCGAACGAGGAAGGGGTGGGTGTGTAGACCATGGGTCGATTTCACGAAGCCCTACGATCGATCGTAACTCGAAGGATAATTCATGGTATGATACATAAGACTGCAATGAATCATAAGTCCTACGATTAGTTAGGATGAGTTCGGTGAAATCGACCCCTGTTATGTTCAGTTCTTTTCTTGCCCCGATCCATTGCGAATTTTCGAAGAAGAAGTGACGCCGGATCCCGAATTTGTCTCCCTCACCCCTGGCGGGACCACCCCCACCAGCCTCAAGACGCAAGCCATTCATACACCGGTCTCCACTTGGGTATGCCTACCGAGAAAGACACGCGTGTGGCCGGCCCCATCACCACTCCAACTCCCCCGGACAGATGGCACAGTTCGCGGTAAACGATAATTACACGCTATTGCAAACTGGTATGTCCCGCACACCTTTAACAGTACAAACACCTCTTATTTAAGACATTAAATGTCTTTTTTTTACCTGGAAAAGACTGCAACGTATTCTTGCATGTGTGGCAATAATGAATGACCAAATTGTTGATTAGCTTGTGTTTTTCTCTTGTGTAGTTCCCAGGCAATTTAGTTAATACTTCAACCTGTTAATTAGGACGGCAAACTACCTGACGTGACCCATATAGGGTGCATACGTTTAGCTAACACCGGTCAGCCCCTACTGGGAATGGTCGTGCTAACGGTGCTATACTGCACAAAACACTAGCGAGAGAATGGGGATGAAGTTGACTTGTGTTGACCCGGGGGAGCTAAACGAATGCACCCAATAATTATGAGGCACCTTGCTCCATGGTCTCACAAGAGGGCTTCATGTAAAATGCCCTTATAGTTTCCCCGGGAAATAAAGTTCATCGATACTAAAAGGTACTATCATACTTTGGTAGCATACCGAAACAGAAATCCTCATAGATTTATCTATAACTTACAAGGTATCAAGATAGTGATGGTAGAAACATACGGTTCAAGTTGTCCTGCCTTTTATCAAGCCAAAGGAGTAAAACCAATGACCAAAATGTTGATCTATATAAAAGATCAAAAAATAACAGTGAAACAATTTCTTTAACACACCGTGTGCGTTTTGCACTGTTTTCTCAAAACGTGGGCACCGTATGGGACTGGAACTTGCATAGATGACTGTTCCTTGATATTTTTGCCCATGAATCTGGATTTCTTTGACAAAAACAAAAGTATGATATGACATTGCCTTTAACTTGCATAAGCTCACTTAAAGGTCAGTTTATGAGTGGAAGACAAAGTACGCGCAAGAATCCGTCCCCGGCGGCCGTGACTGGCTCGGCGATGAGCGCCGGTCGGCTCAGGTCAAGTACGGTTACGCAGCTAGCTCCGATCCCCTGAACTTTATTATTGACGATGTACGGACCACAACAATCGATAATTTAATTACTGGAGACAATAATCACAATAATTGTTGTTTATACGAGGGGACGACTTGGGTCGTCGATTCCAGGCGGTTTGATGGCATCAAGGTTTCAAATTAAACTTTATCAGCATCACATATTGATTGGGTTTAGAAATTGTTGTTTTTCCGCCACTTATAACAGGCCTACTTGGTTCCGAGTCAGTGGTTGCAGTTTTGTCCGTCGGACGTGCGTCTGAAATAGCGCCCTCTTGCAATGTGGTGATTAATAAGATAAGAAATTGAGGTCTCGAACGCAGTATATAGTTCGTGAGCGTGATAGCCAAGACATTACAGTAAAGGGAGTTTTTATGGATGATGCAAAAAATTCACGGTGATCTCAGACACGAAATCAAGACTATCCCTAGACCCACCCAACTTGAGGCTAGACCATGAGAGATACATACTGATTGTATCTCTATGGGCTAGACTTGGAACTTCACTTTACCGCCATTTTGAAGCACACAAAACGAAATGAAGGGAGTGGGCCAAAGAAAGGTTATAGCTTCGCCATATGTCCCAAGCCCTTCATTTTATTTCTGACACGAAATGGCCGTAGCAATATAAATCCCTGGCCGAGCCCAAAGCCTCATTTCGTAAAGGCCCTTTATAATGTGGGTGGTTTGTACCGTGATCGGGAGAGGGCGTTTCCACATCAGGATATCGTCTTCTTTCAGTCTAGTCTAATAGACTACAGAAAATTCCAACCAGTCGCTTTGCATAAAATTACCTTCCCATGTGCCACGTGCTGTGAGCAACGCAAATGACTTAGGTCATACGGTTGTGCCGTTTCCGTACTCTGTGTGCGAGCAAAATAATCTGGACTTTTACGCTTAACATTTGGGGTAAGTTGGGTAAGCACAATCAAACAGGAACAAGTGTATCAAAAAGGTCTACTTACATGTAGTTTCAGTTGAGGGATGGCTGAAAATTCGGCGTGCATAGTATACCTATGTTCTTGTATAGTGACAGGTCCTTTATAGCCAGCACTCCGTGCATAGCGTCACCGGTAGTAGATTCAATGAAGCCCACGTACGAATCGAGAATTGAGAAACATGGCCGCTACCATTTAAGACTCACGTGTGATTACATAAGACGTAGCCATATCCTTCGCACACACAAACGGCTGCCTATTGACATGACACGGCAACGGCATGGCGGCGCTCTTCTGCGGATTGACAGGAAGTGTGTAACGAGGGAATAATGAGAAATGCATTTTGGGATAGCATGCAGAAGCCACTCTCCAGGCCGGGGCTAGGCTATGTGCGATGACTTCAAGTCAGCGAATCACGTGGTATGGGCAACAGCTGCACGCCAGCCTGGGAAATTCAAATCATTGAACGTGCACGCGCAATGAAATGGCATCAGTCAGGTTAAATGTAGCCTACAGTACAGGATTGATGATAACATACCCAAACAGAAAACTTCACAGATTTACGTATAATTTTAAGGATATGAAGATGGTGCTGTTATAAACATACCATTAAAATATTTCCACTTGAAATGCTGTATTTAAAAAAAAAAAAAGAAGAAGAAGAGTAAAACCAATGACCAAAAACAAATTCTTTTAAAGATCAAAAATAACGGTGAAAATATTTATTATTCCACTATTATACTATCTATCCAGAAATTTGTAAAACAACGACCGAACTTGCAGTTTTGATCTCGGGGCAAGATCAAAACAATTCTTTATGTTTTATAAAAGAACAATTGAGTCGGATTTTTGCTGTTTCTCGTGACTCAGATGTCCGATTGAGCTTCATAGGTACGGTGTGTAATTTCATGTACATGTCATCAGCCTCATCAGGCAATGAGTGCTATTCTGTGACCTTTACCAATCATGTATTATACCTTTAAGGCATATGCAAAACACATGGTTACATGGTTATGTACAATATATCTTAACACTCTCAGTAAGAAACAAATTTAAATCAAAACCTAAGTTGCAAAAATCTAACGTATTGCATATCCTTTAATACTGCATAGTCCGCCAATGTTACAATCACACCCAGCTATCTACATTGCTATTTGTCAAGTAACATGATTCTCTGGTAACAATTTTGGTCTTTCATTACGCTCATCGTTGATACTTGGTATCTCGAGGTTAGCTTAAAAACATCTGGTTCTTCTGGAAATAAATGTTTAATACAATGTGTTCTCAAAAGGCATTCATCAACCTCACAATAAACTGTTAAGATTAGAGTTCAATGATGTTGTACGGCGACACACCACGCGTTCGGGCGGCAATATGGCGTCGATCCAAGCATGATGTATAGGAATACATGTTCAAAATCACTTTCCTCATTTTCATTATGAATTATCAACATTATTTCTTTATTTGGAGAGGGGGTCGCGAATACTTTGATTTGGTTTGGTTTCAGGTTACGTTGGGATGGTTTTGTTTTATTCCGTGTTATCTGAAACCTCTCTTATAATGTTTGCACGAACTGGACAATTTCGGAATATGGGACGGAAAAAGACAGGTAGGCCTATTCTCTGTAGGCCTGTATACTGGTCAGGTTTTGTGCATGTGTTTATGGGAGCTTCGTTCTATTACACGGTGTGTCATTTTCGCTTGTGTTTGTATCTAGTTCATGGTGGTCACTGCGGTTTTCTATAGGAAGAACCGCACAAGGAAACATGATAATGTACACAAAAACTTGTGGTCTCTCTTTCATAGAGCCTTGGCAAAATGCCCCATAATAATCTAGCACGGAAAACTGACCGTGGACTTTCCCAATCTCCCAAATATTTTCATTTTATCATCTACGGAGTGCAAACAAAAGCACTTTGCTCTCCCAAATGGCCACAGGTATTGTAGGCGCTACTGTCTTCTTTGTGCGAACTTTCCAGGAAATTTCATTTTTTGCAATGATGTATGAAACCAATAATTATTTACAACCTTTTTTTATTGCAACCGTGCAACAAAGCTATTTACAATTCGCACGGTTTATCTTCAAAATCAATGCTATTATATGCTTTAAAGGCTACGGTATAGGCAAGTTATAGGTTACTGAGCATGATTAAACTGAATGCAGCACAAATTGAAAATAATATGTGAGAAAACCGTCTCAGCTCACGCGAAGTATTGTGTTCAAAAAAAGACGGAGAATAATAAAACATGTCAGTCTATACCGCCTTATAGAACATGGCATTTTGCAAAGGTTTCTCGAAAACAAAACCCACTTGGGAATCACATAGATCTGATAAATAAGTAAACAAGATAAGTAAACAGGTAAACACAAATCTGATAAATAAGTAAACAAGATTGTCAACTATAGAATTTGCACACATCAAAACGCACTAAAAACCGGTTGTTTCTTACATTACTTTAAACATAGCACATTATAAGTTTGCAATGGTTTAAAGGTTGTATCATACTTTGGTTTTTGTCAAAGAAATACAGATTCATGGGCACACTCAAGGAAGATACAGTAAAAGTAATCTGTGAACATTTCAGGCCATACAGTGCCAACTTTTTTAGAAAATCGTGAAAAACGGTCACAGTATTTCTTAAGTCTTTTCTCTTTTATTTTTGATCTTTTAAAAGATCAAAAATATTTTCGGTCGTTGCTTTATCAATTTCTGGATAAATACACCATTTCAGGCGGAAATATTTTAACCGTAGGTTTCTACCAGCATCATCTTCATACCCTGAAAGTTATATGTAAATCTGTGAACATTTCTGTTTTGGTCTCTTACCAAAGTATGATACAACCTTAAAGTGAAATTGATTACAGGGTATTTTAAAATGATAACAACAAAGAAAGGGTTCTAAATCGAATAGCGAACTACGCCCGCTGTAAAACGAAAAAAGGGTGCCGTAAAGACGGTTCGGTGCAATTTTACAAATAATACCCAATAAATAAATAAGTAAATAGATAAACGGAATGAATGTCAGTTTTGCAGATAAAGATTGGTCAAGAATTATTCAATTCAATATAAAAGCACACCTTCAAAATTTTAATCCTACTGGCACTATAGGGGCATGTGTGTTTATGACGAATCCTGCGGATCCGGATCCGGATCCCATTTTAGCGTACCCTGCATAGGAGGTGGATCCCAAAATATCGGATCATGTGCGTTAAACAAACAGGCCCTAGGTAACATCACAAACCAAAAGTGTAAGGCATATTACATTGTACGTGCTCGGAACTTGCCCGGCCCTCTTTGGCTTATTAAAGCATTTCACGCTTGCATCCTATAACTTCGCGTATAACCCGGGGTCTTATTCCTGACTCTTAGTAGATGGCGACTGCCGGGAATTCTGCAGGAAACCAGGCTGTTTAACAGTTTGACTCCTACGGTACTTCGAATGCACCAACTCGCTAAGGACAGTTGATCATAACACATTTGACACCATCATTTTCATACGAAATTTACGTGGGCCCAATCCACACAACCTCTTTTTTTTTAATTTCAACACGGGTGAGTCATGGCATACGTTCACACTACTCAACACAAAATGATTGATTTAAAACAACCACTCTCTAGAAACGTCGAAATTGTCAACACGGGTCAACGGTTACCCCTCCCAACTCAACTCCCGAGGAGGGTTGGTTTAAACACGGGTCCCTTTATATGGGTCCACAGCACGTTGAAATAGTGCAGTGTGAACAGGTCAGTTACTTTGACAAGGGTCGAACCCATGTACAAACCTGATATTTTGGCGGTGTGAAAAGGTCTTTGGTTTTCAGACCATCTTACTTGGCCCCGGACGTGATTTAACGGGGTGTTAAACCTAACCCTGTCCGCCGGTTTCAGGACATTACAGACCGTGGATGTCTAAACGAGTGTTTAAACATTGGACGGGGCCAGGATTATCAGACGATTGAGAGAGATTGGCCTACGAGTGTGTATGATCCAACATCGAGAGTTGAGGATGAGGAGGAGGAAGCGGTGGACGGAGAATCATCAGGGTGATGATGATCGTGAATGACCGCTGCTTCCTCCACGTCCGTCAGGTCAATCTGGATCGACAGCTTCCCTTGCTGGCTCACACGACCTCCTCCACAGCCAGGCGATGGTGGGGGGAGCCCCTCGGCGGCCTCTTCCTCCAAGAAGACATCGTCCTCCTCAGTGAAGCCCGGCATCTCCCGGCATCTGAAATCCGGGCTGCCGACCCCCGTGCCTGGGGAGGACGGCATGCCGCTGTCTCCACTCGAGGAGCAGTGACTGAACTTGACGGTTTTGGACTGAGGGTCTGAGGCCGGGGACGCCGGTGGCCAGACCTCCTTACCTACCTCGACGTGGCCGATCCTGATGTCCAGTCCCTCGATCACGGCGTGTGATGATGGAAGGCTATTCCCACCTAGTTCTTCTTGGCCAGTTTTCCCAGCCTGCTGTGGGTGGTTACCAGAAACAGAACATAGGTCTAAACACAATGGGACTGATTTCACGAAAGACTAAAATTAATCTTAACTTTTAATTGAACTGGATTATGAAATTGCTCTTTGCTTAGCAATTAAGATTGATTCGCGATTTAAGATTGATCTTAGAACTTCGTGAAATCAACCGCAGGTCCCCGATCGAGAAGACCATACCTGGAAGCCATCACGTGACATGCATTTGGCTACCCACGCCAATGGCCCCCGTCAATGGCTGCCCCCACTAAAACCCCTACCGATTTCATAAAGCATGTACTATACAGTGTATATAAAAAAGAAAATTGCTTAACACAGTCAAGTATTCAGATGAATCAAATCGTACCAACAGGCCTAATGATAATAATTACTCAATTCATTATTCCAACATCAGAAATAATTCCTCTGGACTTAAAAAAAAATGTGCAACCACATATTTTGAATACTCATTGCCTTTATATTTTTGTTTTTACAATATTAGTTTTATTTCTAGTTTTCATATTATACAAATTGAAAATTTTTTGTAACAACATGCTAAACTCACCACGGGGCTTGGAGTGTCTTTGTCCTTGGTGTCCGCGGTGTCCTCGCTGGCCTTGGAGCGATGCAGGTGTCGAAACACCAAGGCGCAAGTGCCCAGTATCCCCCATAAGACGAACAAGGGGATAACGAGAAACTCCATGCGCATTCCCCCCGCTGAAAAACAAAAAATAAAACAGGAGTGATGAAACAAAAACGGGCGCCTCCAAGAGTTTGCAACGCGTTGGCCAATCACAATGCACGGAATTTGTCGACCCAATGAACGTCTGAAAAAGGGCCCAACGACTTACATTTGTCGGCTGTTTTGGCGTGCACAGGATCGGAATCAGGCCCGGTGCCCTCTGACGTTCGAGCAGCCATCCAGACAGAGTACATGGTCGATGGCTTCAGGTCAGTCAATGTGGCAGACACCGCATCAGGACTGGTCACATTCAGCTGGTGTTGTTCCCCTTCTGTGAAATAAGATTGTAACCAAATCAGAAAGAGCTATATCATCCCCAACTTAAAACGACAAGATTATCTTTAAAAGGTTATTTCGCTTATGAGCGATTGGGGTATAAACGAGTCTTGTTTTTGTCTTGCTTGCTAATTTGACCGAGTCTTAGCTCGCTGTTACTCAAACTGAGTATTTACTTGGAGCTTAACTGGACGTCCAGTCCACTAATACTCAAATTGACTCACGTTCAGCCAAAACTAAGTTGAGCCATCTGCTTGCAGCAACTTGGGTCAAGCAATCACGGTATCATTTTAAACTAAAGAGTGTAAGGGCGTTTACGAAACGGAGGCTCTGGGAGTCTGGCTCCGTCTCAGGCTCCATTTCGTTTAATAATCCATTTTGAAATAACGGGTATCAAAAAAGAGGCTTTTGGCTGCGGTTCTGAAGTAGATTCTCTGTTTTGAAAAGGAAAACAGAGGGTCAGCTTTAATGAAAAATCACAACCTATATTTTCAGCACATGGATGTCAGAGCTGGAGCCTGAGCATAAGCCTCCGTTTCGTAAACGCCCTAATAGTTTACGTTTTGCCTGAAATGTTTGCCCACCCTCAACGGCAACAAACTTTCTGGGGGAATGGCACGGTGTCCCGTGTGAGCAGACTTTGAACGTTTTGTACGTCGTCTTACAACATTCATAAAAATTTCATCCCCGCACAGAAAGTACCAAATGTCCCACCTGAACGTTTCTTGCCGGTGCTCTCGTCAAAATAGGGGTAGCTTTCACAAAATGAGATCCGATAGCCGGTCAATTTGCCGTTGATATGTTGGACCGGGAGCCGTGTCCATGACAGGGTCAGACTATCGGGACGGTCTGCCACGGCTCTGACATCCAGGTCGGCTGGGGCGGCATCGGGCACTGCTCAAACAGAGAGAAAAGGGGTGTGGGTAGAAGCTAAGAAGGACTGTCTTCTGTGCTTACTACAAGCTTGGAGTATAACGTTTTTGTGGAACCATACTTTGTGGAACCAAGGTTCTATTGTTCAGATTTTGTTGGGTTCTCTAAAGAACTGGGTGAACTATGCATTCATATCAACCTAAGCACCAACCAGGCAGCCTTGTTTAGAAAACACAAACTCCCTCAGATAAAAACAAATCTTCCCCAAGTCACCGACACTGTACTTCTATTAAACAGCTACTATGGTTCGAATCCCGCTCGAGTCAATTTTTCTTTGTTCACCTGTCTACTATAATGGATTTATAGATTTATAGTTACCTCCTTCCAAGGTTCGAACCCCTCCTTGTACGGACCTGAGTCCGCTATCCCCGCGGGAGTTGGTGGTTCTTACACCCACCTCGTATAGGACAAATGGTTGTAGACCCTCCAGTGTGTAGGACAACTGGCTGGCATTTGTGGTGATGTACGTCTGCCTGCAGCGTTATTAAAATAGAAATAGAGGCGTTTGGCTGCGGTTCAGAAGTAGATTCTCCGGTTTGATAAGGAAAACAGAGCTTCAGCTTCAATGAAATGCCACAACCTATATTTTCAGCATATGGATGACAGAGCTGTAGCCTGAGCCTGAGCCTGAGCCTCCGTTTCGTAAACGCCCATAGTATAGAACCAAACCACAGAGCACAGACAGGCCAAGTGTGGTTTTAAGTATAGCAGCGTACTGCAGGCAGGGAACCATCGGGTGTCTACATTGTCAGTTTGAACAAACGCTCCCACAATTGTAAACTGAAGGACCCATTACTGATGGTTCCTCCCTTATCTTAAAGTCTGTAAAAACAAAGTCTTGGAAGTTTGACATGTCAGGGGGTAAGAGCCTTTGACTGTGAACATACTTGCGTCCGCTGACTTTCCTCCATTCCACCGTGTAGTGAAGGATAATGCCATTGAGTAAGCTTGGCTCCTCCCACTCCACCAGGATGGATGTTGTCGTCATGGCAACGGCTCTGACCTCCTCGGGAGGATTTGGAGCTGAAAATCAAATAAAAAACAAAACAAAACCAGAAACCTGCATGAATTAAAGCTACAGAATTTGAAGAGGTATACATTTTAAAGGACTCTGATCGTCACAAAAAATGACGCACTGGCCTCGAACGGCCAGGGACCAATTTCATAGAACTGCTTTAGCGCCAACATTTGCTTAAGCACCAAAAACCTGGGTAAATAAAATCAGTATGCCAGCCAAAACTCCATGTGTTATGCTCAGCCAACAATGGCCGAATACAAGTCAAAAGCAGTAAACACCACATGAAGATTTGGTTGGTAATCCTATTTGATGAAGAAAGAGCTAGACTTTCCATACTTTCCAAATTTTGTGCTTATGCAGCTCTATAAAATTGGCCCTAGGCTTGAATGAACAACTGCACGCGGTCAAGAAAACGCAGGTTCCTTACCTGCCGTTTCGTCGGGAACATGCAATACCGACCAGGGGCCCTCGCCGGCGGCGTTGTAGGCAGCGACCTTGATGGTGTAGGCGGAGAACTTCTTAATACCTTCGGGAGCAGATAATACAAACCATGTTATTCATTCCAAAAACTTTAAGTAATATCTCCGACATTTTTGCTTTACATCCAAAAACTAAAATTTGTCAAACAAATTTTCCTTTTTCAGGTGCAGATTGATGTTACGGATTAAGCCAAGTTGATTTTTCGCAACACAAAAGTCTGAAGCATCAAACTCTAGGTCCAGGGCTCGATTTCACGAAGCCCTGCGATCGATCGTAACTCTATACGAAGGATAACCCATCGTATCCTATATAGGGCTGTAATGCATAATAAGTCCTACGATTGATAGTAAGTTACAATGAGTTTGGTGAAATTGACCCCAGGATTCAAGAAGAAATGCGATCGATTGTAACTATAGATACGAAGGATAATCCATCGTATCCTACCTATAGGGCTGCGATGAGTTATATTATTAGTCCTGCGATTGATAGTGAGTTACGATGAGTTTGGATGAAATCGACCCCTGGTGGCATGTTCCGATGATTGTGATTTTGACCCTCGCCACCAGGTCGAGAAGGATGTGTCCCTGAGCCAGACACTTTGCCCTTATAGCTTGTCCCTTTATGAGTACAAGTGGCCCCCTATGAGCGCATAGTGTTGCATGGTTGCAGTATTTGAATGAATCTCGACCTTTGTACATCACTACAGGTTTTTGAGGGGTTGTAAATACTTCCCAGGGAGCTGAGATGGTCCAGGGAAATGCTCAAAAAGCGGAGGTAACGGGGCGCCGAGCAATAGGCCTTATTCACGGCGCATCCATTTTGCCACCTTCCTTGTATACTCTTCGGAAAAGATGGGCATACCAGTGATGAATTTCCCTCTGGTTCGATATGATAATTTGTATTGGCTTGTTTTTATTTAAAGATAATATCATACTTTGGTTTTTGTCAAAGAATTACTGATTCATGAGCATAAATATCAAGGAATGTGTGAAAATTTCAGCCACATACGGCGCCCACTTTTTGAGAAAACAGTGAAAAACGGCCAAAGTCTTTTCTCTTTTATTTTTGATCTTTAAAAGATCAACAATGATTTTGGTCATTGGTTTTACTCTTTTTTGGATAAATACAGCATTTCAGGCAGAACAATTTTAACGGTATATATTACTACCATCACACTGTTAACAAAAACAGAAGATTTTACAGAGAAAAAATTACAGAGTCTTTCTGTAAATTGTTGTAACAGAGAATTTTCTGCAAGTTAACAGAACAGATTTCCAAAAAGAAAGAGAATTTGTTTTTTTACAGGAACTTTTTATGCTTTCAGACCGCATATACCGATTTTCTGTAATTTCACAGAGTACTTTGTGAATATAAAGTTATCCCAATTTTCAATGAAAGATCTGTTTTCTTACAAATTGTTTTGTGAAACATTGTAGCCGCAGACCATCTGTAATTTTATAGAAAAAATCCCAAAAGAAACGAAATAAGTGTTTAACAACAGAATTTTCCATTAATTTTACTTGAAATGTCGCATTTACTGTAATTTAAGAGAACATTTTGTTTCTTTCAGACAGTTCTTTCTTTTTCATGAATGGCTCTTTAAACGGTCATTGATTTTTCTTTTGCAATTTAACAGAACAGATTCCCAAAGAAATAATGAAAAATGTATTTTCACAGGAAATGTTAATGCTTTTAGACCACATTTACCGATTTTCTGTAATTTCACAGAGTACTATGTGAATATAAAGTAATCCTCATTTCCGATGAAAGATCTGTTTTCTTACAAATTGTTTTGTGAAACATTGTAGCCTCAGACCATCTGTAATTTGACAGAAATATTCCTAAAAGAAACGAAATAGTGTTTTTTCAACATAAGTTTTCACTTATTTTACTTGAAATGCCGCATATTCTGTTATTTAACAGAAAATTGTGTGGACTCTTGCAATTTAGCCGAAATCGTACGGACGCGTATGATTTGCAAATTTTCTATTAAACAATGAATATTCAATAGGCCTATGTAGGCCTACGCTACACATGCTACATCGTGCAGCGCAGCACAGCTGCACATGTACTACTTCACGTTGAATAGACAACCACAGGCATCGCACGTCTAGCTAGCCATGATATGACCTTGACAGTGATACTTTTATATCTAGTGCGTTGTGAATTTATGTGCATGTTTCTTTTTATCTTCTTCGTGCATAAATAAAGGAATAAGTTATAAGTCCATCTTACTAACTGTAGTTATAGTGTATACCTACATGTACCACTTAGAGAAATCATTTACATGCATTTGCCATGGGCATTATTCATTTTTATGAGGTAATGCACACATGATAGATTTTACTTTTGTTCCAGTTTACTACAAAATAATATTTATTAAATCATTCTGTTTTTTTTTTAAGAAGATTATTTATTTATCACACACAGATTGTCTGTTAAAAACAGATAAACTGTTAATTGTGTTAAGAATTGTGCAGTAAAATTACAGTTCTTCTCGAGACTCTGCTGCAGGCACTTTTCTGGGTTTTTTTCAAGAGAAATTTCAATTGTCACTAACAGGAAAGTCGGCTATAAAACAGATGCACTGTAAATTGTGATAAGAATTATGCAGTGAAATTACAGGAGTTCTTGAGACTTCTGCAAGCACATTTCTGTTTTTTGTAAGAAGATTATTTATTTATCACACACAGATTGTCTGTTAAAAACAGATAAACTGTTAATTGTGTTAAGAATTGTGCAGTAAAATTACAGTTCTTCTCGAGACTCTGCTGCAGGCACTTTTCTGGGTTTTTTTTTCAAGAGAAATTTCAATTGTCACTAACAGAAAAGTCGGCTATAAAACAGATGCACTGTAAATTGTGATAAGAATTATGCAGTGAAATTACAGGAGTTCTTGAGACTTCTGCAAGCACATTTCTTTTTTTTTTTTAAGAAGATTATTTATTTATCACACACAGATTGTCTGTTAAAAACAGATAAACTGTTAATTGTGTTAAGAATTGTGCAGTTAAATTACAGTTGTTCTCGAGACTCTGCTGCAGGCACTTTTCTGTTTTTTTAAGGAGAAAATTTCTAACAGTGCACCATCTTTATATCCTGTACGTTATAAGTAAATCTGTGAAGAGTTCTGTTTTGGTTTCTTACCAAAGTATGATACTACCTTTAAAGACTGACCTCTGATAATATGCCAAGAGATGTCAGATAGATTCTCTCGTCGAGATTCCCTGGGATCCATCGGTTCCAGGATGATCCAGTAGCCTGTAACGGGTCCGTCTAGATTCTCCTCCAGAGAAATCTTAGAGGTAGAATAGAAACAGCGTGGTCAAAGGCTATAGGATTTGAGGGTTTCCACGGAGATTGTTACACAGTAGTTTACCTGTGGGGTAGGGGAGGGGTATGGAGAGGGGGGGGGGGGGTCCCATGCATATGATATCTTGATTGTTCAAAGAATATCGCCTTACAAAATAATGTTCATAGCATTGGATGGGGGTTGAGTTGGGGCGTTAGCGCCCTCTTTAAAAATTGGTGAATCCCATTTGCCCCCTTCTCAGAATTTTGACCTTAGTTACTCTCAGTTTGTTTCTGGCATAATTTTTGTAATCAGATTGGACCAGAAATAAATATTAGACTGTGACTATGGCTATGGAAGTGGCTTTGTCAGTGTCTCTGCCTGCGAGCAAAAGTATTATGTAGGTTTACAGGTCGAGCATGTAGCAAGACGCAGCCATAGTCGACGCGCTCATTTGCTGTCGCAGCCATAGCTCAATGAGAAAATAATTACGGCTGCGTGCAGATAGACATACGGCCTTTACGAAACCTCGGCTTGGGCTCCGGCTTTGGCTCCATTGATTACATCCATTTTAAAGTAACAGTTATCAAAATAAAGGTTTTGGGTAAATACAACGTGTATTTTCAGCTTCATGACGGAGCCTAAGCCCAAGCCAAAGCCCAACTCCGTCGTTTCGTAAAGGGCCATATAGGGTCCATGGGCTGATGTGAAAGACATATTCAACTTAAGGCTGACTCGATGGGCAATTACGAAACGGAGGCTCAGGCTCCGTCTCAGGCTCCCGGGCTCCATTTCGTGAATCCATTCTAAAATAACTGGTATCAAAATAGAGGCTTTTGGCTGCGGTTCTGAAGTAGATTCTCTGTTTGGGAAATGAAAACAGAGCTCCAGCTTCAATGAAAAACCACAACCTATATTTTCAGCATAATGGATGTCAGAGCTAGAGCCAGAGCCCGAGCTTAAGCCTCCGTTTCGTAAACGCCCTATGTTTGTGGCTTTTAATACTTACCGTCCATTGGATGTGGACGTCTCTCCTATACAAAGGATCGAGCTGGCTATCGGTGTACCTGGATACCAGACCTTGCACAGCCTCAGAAGGAGCTACACGTGGGTATAATTAATTAATTATTGTCCAGATCATACGTGGTTAGTTTCTATGTACTGTGTGAGTTGGAAACAGTAGTGGTCAATACACACCAACCTATTACCACTAACCTGTTAGCATTTTGGTTTTTTTTGTGAGGAGAGGAAGGTCTGTTGATGAGGTTGCCTTGGTGATCTTCAGGTTTAATAACCCTTGCCACAGGGCAGCTCTCATCATATTTCAAGAGGACACTCTTGGGTATATAGCTCATTGCTTACCTGCCTGGCGAGTACGGGCGGTCACCTCCTCTGACCACTCGCTCCAGTTCTCTTCTCTGGCCGCCTGGTACCTCGCAGCCAGCTGCAAACTGTAGACAGCATATGCGTCCAGCTCCCTTAAGGTGAAGGTCCTAGGGCGTCTGCTTGCAACGACCTGTTTGTGAGGAACTTCATGGTCAGGCATGTTTGAAGAAGAATTTAGCAGGGATGGATAACAAAAATCCAGCACCTGAAGACATCACAACGCACCTATAATTTGCCTCTCTTTCTCAAACTCTGACAAAAATTTGTTTACCTCATCTTCAGTCCAGCAGCTGCAGTTGGGGTTGGTCACGACGCAGTCTTCTCTCATGATCCTCAGCTTGTAGTCGAGGGGACGAGTGCCCCAAAATGCGTCCCATCTCTCGGGGACATCCCAGGTGATCTTCAGGCCGTCCTCCACCGCCTGAAGTTCTACATTCGTTGGCGGATTCACAACGACTAGTTACCAGAAGAAGCAAACAGGCGTCAGGAATCATACAGATTAATAAATAATATGGCACTTGATGAACATGACTGCGTAGGGGACAGATCCGGCATCATTTGCACAGTCCAAACTCCTCTTAAAGACCGCTCCTCTCGTTAAAGGTACTATCATTCTTTGGTAGCATACGGAAACACATATTTACCTAACTTACAGGGTATAAAGATGGTGTTGGTAGAAACATATCGTTAAATGAAATGCTGTATTTATTCAGAAAAGAGTAAAACCAATGACCAACAGTTTATATCTTCGGAAGATCAAAAATCCTGTGTATAACAAGATTGTTAAAATACCGTGTGTGTAATTAACGAACGAATTAATGAATTTTATATATTGCTAGACTAAGTAAAGTAATTTTCTAGAGAGTTAATTAACATCAGACTTTATGAAATCAATGGATTCGGTTCTATACCATCGGTTTCACGATTGAAGGTCCTCTCAACATAAACTTCCCCGAGAGCGTTCCGAGTGGTGACCCTGACCCGCTGCATGATATCGATGTTAAACTCTAGCGGGATCAGGCATCGGTTCCTGTCTTCCCTAGATGACGAGGCCGTCGGGCAGTCCGTCCAGCGACCATCGAACCTGAAAACCCAAACAGTCTCCAGGACATTATTAAGGTCTAGATTTGGCCATGACCGTGGGGAAAAGACGTCAGTTGTACCGTTCTTTTCGTGAACAGTTTACCTCGGAAATGCGTTCATCATCGAGAAACATGCATCTGAATAGACCTATACCTCGGATTTACCTCCATAAAACAAATCATTTGATTTATACTGCAACAGTTACATTCACTTCGAAACAGAGTTGCTGACTCGAGTCGTGTGACTTGGACTCGAGTCAGACTCGAGATACCACCTTCGACTACACTTGGACTTGCAAAGAATGACTTGCTGCCACATCTGCTTCGAAAGCAGAAACTGCTACTCATTGATTTTTCTCGAAAATGGCAACACTGACCGTGATACAGATTTCCATCGCGTTCGTATAACGATATGCATTCTGAAAACAACGTTTAATTGATGGAAAGATCATTCTCTTTGGGGAAAAATGGTCGATGATGGCGCTTCATCTACAAGGATTATATACCTTGAATGCAGCATTGGTGCGAATTCACAGAAAAATGTGCAAAATAATGCTTGCAATCATAGATCCATAATGATCCTCTTTCGTTTGGACTTAACTTTTTGCCAGCAGCTTCATTGGTTTTCTACACGCTTTCAAATCGTTGATCTGTTTTTATCATGGACCTTACTGCCCCTTTCGATGTTAGTCAACAGTTTGAATGCCAAACTCACCAGAACGTGAATCTGTGCTCATTGTTGATGTCCGTACGCTCACCAGAATCATCCCACTGACACCAGTATTCATCGGGAGACGGCACGAAGCAGTCAAGGGTTGCTGGCTCGGGTTTGCCTGAGTAAAACGAGGAAGGAAGTTTTAGGTGCGAGCTGCGGTGTGAGTAGAGGCCTTTACAATGAAGCCAGAGTTGAGGGTATATAGGCTGTCGCCATCACAAAATGAAATGAAGGGATTGGGCCACTGACGAAGCCGAAGGACATCTCATACATCTCAAGTCCTTCATTAGGACTGCACGAAATGGCGATAGTCAAATAAATCATAAGCATAATATGCTAATAATATGCATAATATACATAATATAATAAACTAAAAATGTTTAGAGTATAATAAACGTATAGGTCGCTAACGTGGTTTGGACAATGTGCAACGCATGGGCAATGAGAGAATACTGCTGTACCTATATGGAAACCAACTCATGGGAAGCGCAGACTTGGTCGGCCTAAAACTACATGGAGAGATGTCATTCAGAGAGATCTCTCACTCCTAGACACTGGGTGGTCAGTTGAAGATGCAGAAGTGGCAGCTCAAGACCGGTCCATTTGGAATTTTTTTTTTCTCAGGGGGGCAGCAAGTGCAGATAGTGGCTTTCCAGTTTTAGTTATATAGTTAGAGTTTAATTAAAGGCACGGGCATATAATATAGTATTCTTTATCTGTAGACACGAGTACACTAAAATTATAATTAGGCCTATTATAAGAAAAAATTGTGTCACCAAATAGCTAGATAGCAGTTATAGGCCTTTCTTTTGCAACGTCACAACGCGAGTTTTTGCCAACCAAGATGGCGGAAACTATGGAGAGCCATCAAAGCCTTGCATAAAAAGTAAACACAATTTGAACACAACTTGTACACAACGTTTCATAAACATTAAAATATATTACTGAATGTAATGGAAACAACACAAGCAATGATGGTATGTATTTTGTACAGCTATGGAAAGTTTGAAACAATGTTGAATTTGGTCACGCCATCTCTGGAGAATAATGATCATGGCCGCCCATGGCAAGTATTGCCAACCAGCATGTCAATATGTTTACAATTAACAAAAGAAAGGTCTTTAGTGACCGCGTCTCTAATCTAACTATGACCGGTGAAATTTCGACCATGTCACCGCGGACAGACTTACTAGCGACAGTCACCGTCGAATGCAGACTCTGCCACGTCCGCTCATCGGGAAAGGCACAGACGTAGTCGTCCGTGTCCTGGAACGTGACATTGGTCAGCGACAGCTGCGACATGGCCTCGTTGACCACGGTGGCCCAAGGGTCAAGCGATGACCGGGAGGGGTACTTGTACCAGATGATGTCATGGGCCGTGCGTCCCCTGTTGGACGTGGAGGCGGTGTCTATGGTGCAGTTCATGATGAGGTCCGTGCCGTGTTCCACCACCACGTCCATTGGCTCTAACCAACCTGCATCCAGAACACAAGGCTTCATTGTTTGACTTTGTGCTCCTATTAAGTCAATGATTATCATACCGTACGTTTTGTCCCATTCTGTGCATTTGCCGAAATGTTCAATCTTCAGAGTCCCCGTGCGCCGAGGATTTGGTCATATTCTTAAAGATTATCATACTTTGGTAGCATACCGAAACAGAAATCTTCACAGATTTATACCTATAACTTACAGGGAATAAAGATGGTGCTGGTATAGAAACATACCGTTAACATTTTTTCTAAAGCTTTCTAAAATGCTGTACTTGTCCAGAAAAGAGTAAAACTAGTGACCGAGATTATTTTGGATCTTCAACAATAAAAGAGAAAAGACTTAAGAAATATTGTGGCCGTTTTTCACAGTTTTCTCAAAAAGTTAACAACGTATGGGACTGAGATTTTTACAGATGACTGTTACTGTATCTGTCTTGATATTTGTGCCCATGAATCTGTATTTCTTTGACAAAAACCAAAGTATGATATTACCTTTAAAGGTACTAGACCTATACTGTCGTACTTTGGTAGCATACGGAAACAGAAATCTTCCCAGATGTACCTAGAACTTAATAGGTATAAAGATGGTGAGGGTAGAAACCTATCATTCAAGTTTTCTGCCTGAAATGCTTAATTTATCCAGAAAAGAGTAAAACCAATGACCGAAACCAATTTTGATCTTTTAGCTCGTTCATTCAAATGCGTTTAGGGCCTATATTTCATGTTCTGTCGCTACACAATTAATAAGTTACATTTCATATTATTCTTCGTTACACAAACATGATGACCTTTTCTTGAAAATTTTACTCGTGAGTTTGTTCAGTTCTTTTCCCAAAACTCGTGCAAAACATCATTCGGAAATGGCGCAGTGTTTTGAAAAATTGTGCACAAAACGTAACTTGGGAAAGCCTAAAAGGGCAACCCTCCATGGAAACCCACAAACCCACAAAGTAGCGACCGCATTGGGTCTGGTCGAGTGGTTGTAACACTTACCATCTATAGCAGATACAGTGGTTGTGCAAAGGATGACAGCAAGTAACAGACTGATACCAGCACCGGCCATGTTCACCGATTCGGGCCAACTATCAACTTTATAGCAATCAATGGCAAGCAATCGTGGAAATTAATCCACATGAATTTCCTAAATGAGACAAACGTAAAAGAAAACACAGAAATGTTGAGTATTTTGCATGACAGAAGGACATAGTATACACTTTTCTTTCCACAGCACATGATTTTAAACTATTAATGATCTTCCCGGCTACATCCATCACTTGTGGTGTTATAAATAGAATCCAGGCCGTGTTTTCCATTCGAAAAAAATAAAACACTTCCACGTTGGCTGTGTTTCAAGCAAAACAATCACGATTAGATTCAGCCATTGTTATGATAAGCATTATTAAAGGGCAGAAACTCTTTCTCTTGACTTTCGTTCCTATAGTTGACCGACAGTATACTGGCATTTCTTTGACACCACATTGGGTGTTATTGTTTTGGTTTTTCAGGCGGCCCTTGGTCTTCAAAACTGGCCGGAGTTCATGAACCGTAGGAAATAATCTACTGGTGCATATCAGCTATGGCCTACCCACTTACTGACCAACCAGGCTTGTCTGAAGTGAAGGCACCGTAATCGACCTGCTTTTTCTCGGGCCTGGGAAATCCCATCTCTCGTGACTTCTTTCCAAGAAAACGTTATAACAATCTATATGAATATACCTATAGGCCTATAGTTGAAAATTCGACAAGAACGCCCTTCAGATACTTACCAGCTGATGCTTCAACCTGAACCAAACCACCCGAAGTAGACGTATACTATACAAGACGCCTTTGTTTGGTCTACTGACTGCAAGTATAACTCTGTCAAACGAACCAACTCGGAAGTCCTCGGCAAACTGAATATCACACGATGCACATACTTCCTCATAATATTTTCATTTTGGCTGCATATACTCATATACTTCACTTCCGGTGATATGTTTTTGTAACATGCGCATTTTTATCTTGCAACCTTATAAATTTGAGTTTCACTTTTGCTTATGAAATAAGACAGAAACGGAAATGAACACCGAGGAGGGTATAACATTATATAGGCTGCATTCACGGCGTGGGTTGGTGCAAAGATGCCACCTTTCACTATGCCCCGCCCACAAAAGACCGCGCCCTATTTTGGTTTGTTCTCTTTTGTTTGTTTGTCTGTTTGTGTTCGTATGGTTCTTTGTTTTCATATCTGAGTAAAACAATTAAAACTTTCGTTTTATTGATTTTCTCCTTCTTTTATGCTTAACTGTAAAATGTAGGCCTAATCATCCGATAATTAACTATTTGTGACACCGCCAACAGCTGGGTAATTCAGTTGGTATGCACCGGTAGGCCTAATCGGTATTCCGGAGGTCGCAGGTTCGAATCCCGATGCAGTCAATTTTTCTTGATTCACTTTCCAAAGTTACCAATGCGATATGTTGAGGTATATAATGTTGGCATGTCTATCATCTTTCTCCAAGTTAAGAATAAATAAATCAATGAATTTAAAACAAATTTGGAGTTCGGAGGGCCTGACGTTTCGCTCTTAACAGAATCTTTCTCAAAGGCTATAGGTCCTGAATGACAAGAGGACAAAAACATGCAAGTATGCACATAAATGGATGAGAGGATCAGAACAAAGCGGAAACAGAGTGATCAGGGAAATAGGAAAAGCTTGTAATAAGGCTGGGAAACCACAAAGAGAGGATATAGAGGTGGGCAAGAGTGTGGTCAGAAGATGGGGAAATTTCAATAAAATACTACTTTGACAAAGATCTTATTCTTAATGCGGTCGAAATATCAGGCTCTCGTTACATTATACCAGATCAAAATTCTACAATATTTCGTGAACTATTATTTGAAGCACATAATTTCTTGCATTAAGTTTGTATAGACCAGAGACTATCAAAATTGTCAACAATTCCCATAATGTAATATAAAATTAATAATCTTTTAATGGGTAAAAGTAAAAACAAAATCCGCCATAAAAGAAAAAGTTGCAAAATAGATTTTGCTGGAGTGCAGCTGCACACATATCATATTTCCAGACTAGACCATCAGTCCCATTCTATTTCAAGTCAAATTCACATTAACTTTGTGCAATACTGACAAGGTGCACTACCCAAAACCAGCGTGTCGCCCATGAACCAAGTCAAACCCCCTGACAGTTACCCTTTCCTATTGTATACCGACTGATAAAGTGGAAATGACAAGAAAACACGAGTGTAAACGTTTATGAGTGAAATTTGACCTTGTCAAACAATATTTTTACCTCCCGTGTGCCACAATTACTTTAAACCTGGTTTCCCCGAAACCAAATGGCGTCGGTAGGAAAAATAATCACGATAAGGGAAACCGTTTCCGGTCTTCCTTTGTGGAATGATTTCCCTCTTATTCATTTACCCTGGGGATTTAAAGACAAATCAGAAGTGTGTGGATGGAAATTTGCTACTTAAAGGTACTGTATTATCATACTATGGTTTTTGTCAAAGAAATGCAGATTCATGGGCAAATAATATATCAAAAAAGATACTGTGAAATTTTCAGTCCCATACTTTTTGAGAAAACAGTGAAAAACGGCCACAGTATTTCTTAAGTCTTTTCTCTTTTATTTTTGATCTTTAAAAGACCAACAAATTTAAAGGTATGTTTCCACCAGAATCACCTTTACCCTGTAAGTTATAGGTAAATCTGTGGAGATTTCTGTTTCGGTATATGCTGCCAAAGTGTGATATTACCATTAAATGCATCTCATTTTGTGTGAGTATGGATCCTTTTGGTTGAAAATACAACTATTGTACATAAGGGTGATGAGTAAACAAGAAGTTGACCGGGTTTTCAAAAGAAACAAATGGCACTCAAAAGTTCAGTAAAACTATATAACAAAAACTCTCTCCTGCTAACTAGAAACAAAATTCAACAAATTGATAATTTCTAAGATAAGTTATGTCTATTTTAATGAAGTTGCTAATTTTGCAAGCTGTCCATGGAATACTTGCATATGAGAAAACCAATGAAATTCACATTTTAGCTGTGTACGGAGCTAAAATTACTCTTTAATACACTTTCAGATGTTTAGATTCAGTCAAGCATTCATATTCATGGACATCTTGCAAAATGATTATATCGTTATTAAAATAGACATAAATCCAGCCCTCTAATAAATGATGTTTCATTCTTTTTTTGAATAAGCAGGGTAGAATGCGGTTAAATATAATAATGTTTCACCGAACTTTTGAGTGTCATCTTTTTATTTTGAAACCCACCAATCCCGGTCAAGTTCTTTTTGACGTGTAGTGATTTGAGGTGCACTGTAGCCTTTGTGTAATAATTGCACCAAAACATGTATGAAATAAAGAACAACATGGCTATATAGGAAAATGAAACTCTTAAGAAAATGAAAGTTGAATCTGCACACTACAAAAAATGCTATCTTTTCTAAACTATAAATGGTTATAAAATCTGCAGGTTTGAAATTTCACTTTCGCTAACAACAATGGGGAAAGGGTGGTGCCTTGTATATATACATTAAGTCTATTGTGAGTGACGCTTTTTATTGTGAGTGATTTCTCAAGTACACTGCCTAATACTATAACCTTAAATTGGAGTCGGCACTTACAGTTTCTGCTCACAGTATCAAAAATGAAAACCGATAAACAAAGGGTCTCTTTGTTTCGAAACAAAAAACAGACAATACAAGAAAAAAAATGACAAGCCTTAATTGATGAAACAAAAAGTCAGAAAAACACTAAACATGCCTAATTAGGTCCTAATTTGGACCTAATTACAATATGAAGGGGAAAGAATTGTGTGTACACGACATTATCATACATGTATAATGCGAGGCAACAAAAAGTTTATGCCTAGATTTTATCACTGACTAAATAAGTTACTTAGGCCTATACTATAACAAAACCAAAATGCTTGGAGTTAGAATGGCCCGACGTTTCGATCAAAAGCCCTTGAGAAAGGTCATGTCAAGATCGAAACGTCAGGCTTTCCTAACCCCAAGCAGTTTATATTTTTCATGTCAATATTTTAGTTGATGAGCAGTTTACAAGATGAAAATACTTGTATTGAAAACTTAACGAACTTAAACATCCTATATTTTGTTGTAAGCTTCACTTACACAGTGCATTTTATGGATTAATCTAAATACATTCGTTTAAAGGGATGGTACAGAACTGGTTTTTGAGACAAAACCGTTGCTGACAGTGAAAGCACATTATGTAATCTTTCATATACCTTAACTGACAAACCTGTAGAAGTTTGAAGTCAATCAGCCATCTGGGTCACGAGAAAATAGTGAAAACCCGTTTACACATTTCAACGATATTATGCGTTAATAATAAAAACGCTTCGAAGCGATTTATTCCAATCGGAAAATAGTTTCATTTATTTCTCAACGAATATGGCATTTAAGACAAAAACATTTCATGGGATGTTTTCTCCTATCATCACCATTATACTGTGTAAGTTTTATGTGAATATGTGATCTTGAAGTGTATTTTGTCTTACCAATTTTGTACCATCCCTTTAACCATTTTCCAGCCCAACATTATGGTTTTGAACAAAGTTTGAAATACACATGCAAAGATTCAAGTGCGCTTACAAAAGTGTGGAAAGCTTCCAATGCATACGAACCAGGCTCCTTCTCCAAGCGTTCAGTGCCCCCACGTCCCATCTCAGTACCAAGCTTCTCTCAACATTGGTTTAAACCTCAATATGGCAAGGCCATCAAACTAATAAACACACTTTCATAACATCACATAAAACATCACATAAATTCCATCTAATTTATTTATCAAATCAAATCAATTCGCCCCATAGGCTTGCCCAGACTTTCTTATCTCCCCCTAGCAGGCGTCACAAACCGCATCCCTCCTGCAAAGTTTCACAGGAGTGTGGCTTTGTTTATACAATCGGTAAGAAGTGTGCAGAGTTCATTCCGCGCACGCCTAGCCTGTGCCAAACCTACGGTGTTTTTTTTGGTGCCTTATACCTCCAACCATGGAGTTAGGAAGTGCTCAACCCGAACAAGGAGTCAGTGACACTCACAGTTAGTGCTAGCACTGTCCCAATGGGGCTCACATATGGCATGTGTTTTTGTTTATTTTTTGGCAAGGGGGTAGGCCTATAACTTGTATATTTGGCACGCGCCCCGCACGCAGTCATGGATTGGTTTGGTTCAAGCTGCCGATCCGACAGCAAGACTCCATGACCATAAGGGGAAATCTTCAAAATTTCGAAAAGGAAGACGAAGAAAAAGAAGAAGATGATGAACAGTTTCACATTCACTTTCTTCAGTCAACGCCTACATCATTGAATAAATCATCCTTTGGGTTACGGACCATTAATATCCAGGGACCCGGACTTCGAAACATCTTCTGACACTTTTGGTTATCCCGATTAAATTCGGGAATATAAAAAAAGAAAAATAATAACATTATAGTACCAATGGAATTGAAACTGAAACTAAATTAGTATTGAGGGCGCTATTTCCCTCTACTGTAGGCTGAAGAAGTTGAGTTGACTACTTACCGGTAATTAAAGGTAATATCATACTTTGGTTTTTATCAAAGAAATACAGATTCATGGGCAAAATATCAAGGAAGATACAGTTACAGTCATCTCTGAAAATTTCAATCCCATATACGGTGCACAATTTTTTGAGAAAACAGTGAAAAACCGCCACATTATTTCTTAAGTCTTTTCTCTGTTATTTTTGATCTTTTGAAAGATCAAAAAGATTTTCGGTCGTAATTGTTTTACTAATTTCTGAATACTACCTTTAAGCCTTCATGCCCTAATTTAATTACACGTGCCAGGACAACAGCAAAGGAACAACAGTGAACGAAAAAAAGAAAGAGAACTTTAAAGACAAACAAAACGAAACTAACATGATAATTAAACAATCAAAGTTGACGCACTGAGGCATAAAAATGACAAATATAAACGAATTGGCCAACTAAATTGACTGAAAGGAACATTAGTCAGCTAGCAAAACAGTTTATTCTAAATTGCATGTCAGATGAATTTATCACCTTTTTTCGTGAAGTGATTTTTCGTGAAGACCCCGCCGTTACTTGTACTTTTGCAGTTCATTGTTTTTAATGTATTAACATTATTATTACAAGTAATACACTTTTTGTTGTTGTCCACCTTTGATCTTGCCTACCGTAGATCCACCTTTGACCAACATACCACACTTTCCTATCCTCACGTACCTCCCTAAGGTCCCCCTTTTGTTCTGATCCCCTCATCCATTATTTATGTGTGTCTTAATTTGCATGTTCTCGTTCTCTTGTCATTAAGCCTTCGATAAAGATCCTGCTAGGATCAAAAGCATAGTAATATATTTTTTTTGGGTGGGGGGGATATAAGGTCATGGAGGAACTATGGTATATAGGCCACATTGTAATTGAAGTACCATGACTGCCCGAAGACCAAAATGTTTGAAAAGCTGATCGCTGGTAATCGGGGATTCCCCTTATTTATCCCTCTTAAAAACCCCGCCCCCTCCCCCACCACCACCACCGAAGCCCACGTGGCCTGGTCAAACTTGTCGCCAATGCAAACAATACCCACAATCAATAGGAACCTGTTATCAACAGCTAGGCCGTTGCTGTGGCTATTTATAGCGCACAGGAAATCCCCACCAAAGTTTTGGGTTTATAGTGACGCTATGATCATGCTTGCATGCAGCACCCCTACCGGCACAAAGATTCACGATATTTAGTCCTTTTTGCGACGCTGTTAGGCACTGACTGCCGATCAAGGACTGCAGAACCGTCTGATCAGTTTCAAGGAACCGTGCACGATTCTCTACGTAAAACAAAACTGTAAGTATGTCAGCTAATGAATTAAAATCGAATGTTTTTATAATCAGTATTGATGTTTTTGTGCACACTTTGTATTTGAAATGAAATTGATTGTAACTCAAACTGTCGAACCAGCATTGAAGTGTTGTGTAATATTATTATGAAATGCATGATTGTCGATCTAGTATAGGACTGGCAATTTGGGAAGCAGGTTGATGATATGAGTGATGTGGGCCTCGCCTGTACGTGGCCCCCTGGCTGGGTGGTGAACATTGCAGGGTTTAGTGGTGTGGTGTGAATGGTGGTGAAGTGAGCGTGGTGGGTGTGGGTGTAATTAATGGTGGTGAACAGGTGTACAGGTGTAGGGGTACGATTGGGTGGGAGTGGCGTGGGGTATGAATGATTGGGGGGGGGGGTGTATTTGTTCCTGGATGAAATCAGCCTAACTGGACTAAAGTCATGATCAGTATTCTATCTGCATATAACTAATTGCTAACTTAAGACAAATGAGAGTGTCTTCCACACAATGTCAAATTTTATCACCAAAAGAACAGAAATCTAGGCCTGTATTTATTATACGAAAAAATATTGTCGCACAAGTGATTCATAAACAAGTCCAATGAAAATAGTGATGCAATCTTCTGATGTATTTATTTTTTTATTATAATGTTATTGTTGAGCCATGTGTGAACCAAAAACCCTATAATTTGGGCCACAAGAGGGTAGATTATTCTGTTCAGCTAAGCCTACAAAAATAACATTGGTTAGGCCTGGTATTTAACTTTTTTGAAGGGGGTGGGGGTTTGTTGCCTTACTGTTTCAAAAACTAAGTTTGTTGGTTTGGGGATTGGGCTGTTCTCAGCCACATCCCACAATCTCCACATTGGCCACGCCCCTCCACCTCACCATTAGCCATGCCCACTGTCTCCTCTCTACAAATTGAATACAAGTTATAGCAAAGGCTTTTTAATTATCAGATTTGTAATTATCAGGAATATCATTAAATGCATAATTTGGACAAATTAAATCAGCTTGTCATGGCAATATTGATATTGTGTAGTGAAGTCTAGGCCTATTTTGAATGAGCATTAAAAAATATACTCTCCTATTTGATTTCATAGTAATAAATATTGCCAGTATAACAAAATAGAACACACTAAAAATGAATTCAACTCTCTCTCCTGAAAACCCCCAAATCACAACTCGTTATTAACTGCACTAAAAGCACTGACACACTCCAAAATCTACTTTTTATAAAACTTTGACAGTAACTTTGTATTTTAATGCTTATTTTATGGAGAATAACTGTTTCCAATCTTGGTGTTTATCAGCCTGAATGTCTATAGTCAAAACTTTTAGCTCATTTTATTTCCTCCTTTTATAATAAAAAAGATAAGAAATGTCACACATTGACATACACACATATATCGCCTCATATCTATAAAACAGTATTTAGCTGCCATTCACAACATGCTATGAAAGTATATAATGTAGTTGTATTATTAAAAGGTTGCTATATGGACAGTGTTAGCCAAAGGGGTGAAAGGGTATCTTTTTGTTGCTGTTTTGTGCGGCCTGTTTCGTTTTCTGTTCGTGCGAAGCAAACATTATAAACTTAGGGTAGCCTGTTTGTCACAATGGAGTTCACATTTGGAGTGTAGTTTCCAAAGCCTTGCTGTGAAATTTTGATCTTCACTTTCTCAGTAGGTTTGTTTGAACCTATCCAGGAAACCATAGCATCCATTACACTGACTGTAATATACTTCAGTTTGGTTTTTGTAAAAGAAATTCAGATTCATTCTTTTTGAGAAAACAGTGAAAAACAGCCACAGTATTTCTGAACTCTTTTCTCTTTTATTTTTGATCTTTTAAAAGATCAAAAAGATTTTGGTCGTTGTTTTACTCATTTCTGGATAAATACACCATTTCAGGCGGAAACATTTTAATGGTATGTTTTTACCACCTCATACCCTGTAAGTTAAACGTAACTCTTTGAACATTTCTGTTTTGGTTTCTTACCAAAGAAACTTTAAACTGCATATGATGTAAGCAATAAGAATGAGCATTGCAGCTAGTGGTATCATCGTTGTAGATAAAAGTTACTGTGAGCCACAGTTCTGACTACTGATTTCTGACTGTACACAGAAAAAAATCACTCAAAGATTATGAAATGTGCTCCAAATGTTGTTTGGTCGAGCAAGAGAACAAAGGTCTATCCTCCGTGCTGGTTTCAGTCTGTGCAACTTATAAGCTGTTTGCACATGAACAGAAAAACATGCAAAGACAAATAGTGGAATAATTGTTCACTTTGACGAGTCCAAGGTCAAAGTTCATGAAAGGTGCGTTACATCAATGCACTTGAATGGTGTTGTGCAAATAGTGAATAGGGCCTATTATTATATGTCAACTTGCAAAGAACCCACAGGGCGTTGGGTGATATAGAACTTTGTAGTAATAATATCCTACTTGTTCAAGTATACACTCTCCAATGACTCTGCAAGTCCCAAATAGCATTACTTTCAATCGCTCATATAGGTCCCAGCCAACACAAGGAAGCAGTTTACCTCACAAAGCACTAGTTATTTGAACCCAAAATCACAGTGTAGGGTGAAAACTGCTCCACCAAAAGGGTATACGTAATTTGCATTCTGCAGACTTTTCAGGTTAAAAACCTTGTCCTATTCTGCTGCAGATCGAGATTCAACACCATTTCCTGAATGGTTGTCAAGACGCGAGGGACTGGTGGTAGTCATATGCAAGTTGTCCAGTAACCGCATTGGTAAGTACTAGCCTTTGATATTTGTTACTTGTTAGTCTATTTCATTAATAACTTAAATTTTCTTTACCAGCGCAAGGTAAAAAGGAACAAAATTGCCCAAGGTGGGTAAAAGATGATGGTAGAGAATAAGGCTGGTTTACTATGGAGGTAGAAATTCTATATACCTCCATGGTTTCACAAATGTATTTGTGTAGCCCGGCCCAGAGCAGCATGCCTTGCACAATACGTTCATAATACTGTACACTCCAAAGAGAATGTAGGTTCTATGACATTGCCAATTGTTGGTTGCAAAGATATGTCAATTGAACAGTTTGGTCATTCTTTGGGGTTTTCCCCCTAGGCTTTGTGGCTGCACCAGCCCAAAACTTCCGGTACATTTGGGCACAGTATACACAAATTAAACCAACCCACAATCTATTTATTGAATGCAATAATATCACTGCATTACACCATCACTGCCCTCACAGCATGGAGCTTGGCTACCAGTTTGAAAATGTCACATTGATTCCTAATTGATTGTTTGATATTACTTCAGTAATGCTACTGCTTAGAGTGGACAGTGAACAGACAGTTTGGCAGGACAGCCATCTCCTCCCCACCCCATACACCTCTTGAACTTTCAGTGGGAGAGGGTAACTTGAGTCAGGTCTGGTCCCTTGAGATAAGAGATCCTGGTGACATCTGATGTAATTACTCTTGATGTTCCTGTGATTAAAGTTGTTCAGATTGTGAAAGGTACTGACCAAGGGGAAATATAAATACAACAGATCTGGGGCCAATTTCATAGAGCTGCTTTCAGTCGCGGTTCTAGAGTCACAATTTTTTGGGGGCTAGAAGAGCCATTATTTTTTGGGGGGGCTAGAAGACCCAATATTTTGGGTTCTTCTAACACTCGCTTCTGCTATGTCTTATTAGGGGTCGAAAAACATGCACATTATAGCCCACACAACGCGTTTTTTATGTAATTGGCGCTTAATAACTGAAAAAATCCAGTATTTTCAAGAATTTTTTTTTTTCACTTGCATTTTTTTGGGGGGCTAGACAAAATTTCCCCCCCCCCCGTAGAACCGCGCCTGGCTGCTTTAAAGCACAAGATTTGCTTCAGCATGTAAAGTCTTCCTTGATCAAATAGGAGAACCAACCAAATTTTCATGTGATGTTTACTGCTTCTAACTTTTTTTCGGCAATTGTTTGCTGAGCATAACATTCACAAGGAGTTTCGACTGGCATCCTGATTTTATTTACCAAGGTTTATGGTGCTTAAGCAAATTTTGGTGCTTAAGCAAATGTTGGTGCTTAAGTAGCTCTATGGGGTGGGGTGATCCTCTAGGTGGGTTGACATTTCATATATATGTATGTATGTACAAATATATGTACACATAATTATGTCAGTATACAAAATGAAATTCTGGAGGAGGGGGGTGTGTCCCCCTCCTCCCCGCTATCCACGCCCCTGCATGTATGTGTTTCCGCAGTTCCACTAGTTCCTCTCAATTCGTGCTCATATGTGGAATGTTAATCAAAGTTTCCTGGTCAATTCGTATAATTTGATTAATTAATTATTCATTTGGTGGAGTGGAAGTCCCATCTTGGTTGAGATTCTCTTTAAAATCTCTGACCGCAGATTTTATGTTAATTTTCAACAACCTGGAAAAAACTGTGTACATCAGATAGCAAAAGTGTATAGAGGTGTTTCGTGAATTTTGTGATGCTCATCCTTGTACGCACCAGAGCCACCCAACTTCTCCGCTTTCGAAAGTATTTTGTTTCCAGTGTAAGATGGAAACGTCACTTTCACATTTCATTTCAATAATTGGATTGAAACTGAAAATAGTTGAAATGTCACGCAACAGACTTTACTTTTCGTGGCTTCCTATATTGTGCATTTTCAAATCAAAAAGATAATGTGCATTTATAAAGCTCAAAGTGAAAAAAACAAAACAAATTTAAACCATTTTAAGAGAAAGGGCAATCTTGACTCACAAATATGGTTTGGCCAAAAGGAAATGCTGAACTAGTGGACAGAAAAGAACTTTTCAAAGAAAAAAAGTTGGGTTTGGGAAAGGTCTCTAAAAAAAATCCATAAAAGTAGCTCAACTTTTTGTGCACAAAATAACCTGGCCAACTGACAACTGCTTATATTATACTTTGATGACATTAAAGTTGTGCTCATGAATATGAAATTTCTAATTTGCATACCAACCCCAAACCAGTATTGAAGTAGCATGATATCTGTGATGTTTAATAGAAACATTTTTGTTTTTGCAATCTTTTAAGAAGTTATTTTTAATATAAACAGAGTTTTGCCAGGATTTTCCAACAAATGGATATGAACAGTATTGAATACCAAAAGCAAACGACTAATAATTTGCATCATAAACACGTTGTGTGGGAGGGAGTTTGTGGGTTAAAGTTTGGGGGTTCATGGCTAGGAAAAAATGTATTTTTTAGCTGGCCTATATACTGTGTTTGTAACATTCTTTGATATATTGCTGTTCATTATTGATTGAGGGTCAAAAGCATGTTCATTACCCACCCTGGAAAGTCCACTCACACTTTTTGGTGAGCCTAACTTGATTTTCTGAATCAAAAACCAGCCGGTGACAATTGAATTAAGAAAGTGTTCAATTGTCAGTATATATATGATGAGTTGCAGTTTTGTTCTGTGTGATATTTCTGGTCCAAAACCTCACACATTTGAAACTTCCTGCAAATTTTCAACAAATTCAACAACTGACTGTACCCTGAATTTGGCTGTGAGTGAATTTACCATGAAACCAAAATACAACATTATATACATGTATATATAGCTTCCTTCTTCCTCAAATTTTCACCGAGACCAGCCTGGGTAAGGGCTAGCTGCAACACACTTTCTCAAGGTCATTATTCCACCCATAAAGTGTATAATTTAATGACAGCGTGGCCAAGCAACGCTTTGGTGGATGTCATTGTTTTTAGTACGATTTAAAAGCACTTTCTGATATCTAAATTGTGTCTAGGGCACATGACAATGTGAGGATTTGGAACAAAGGATTTAGGACAAACAGTTAGTACATTATGCTTGGCAAATTGGAAACCTTAGGAACAAAACAAGGTCCTAGACAGCTTGTTAAAGAATGGAATAGACTTGCATGAATGTGTGGAGATGGAAAAAAATGACAATGGTTGAAGCTTTGTGGCCAGAACAAAAAATGGCAATTTCTAGAAAACCTTGCTCGCAGAAAATGAATATGGGACCAAAAAGGCCTGTACATATAATGCTTAAATAACTCATGAGTTTTTCTCATGCTTGAGAAATTTCTCAAGGATTCACCAGGGATGTTGGTCACTCTCCTGCAAGCCATTGGTGTCCTTTCACAAGATGACACTTTCTTAAGATTTCTCAAACATGAGAAAAACTCAAAGAAGTACTAGAAGAATGATTTTTCACTAATTTCTTTGGACTCATATATTTTTGTTTTCTGAGCTCATTCCTTCACAGAGCTGTGTTATTTCATGTTTATATGTATGTAATAATTAAAGGGCTGTGACTGCACTTAATTGCATAAAAATCCTGAAAACATAACCAAAAATGTTGAAAATCACACGTTTCCTATACTTCTGTATAGGGGCAAAGTGAGGACAAAATACTGAAATCAGGATTTATCCTGAAAAATCACAACCCTTAACAGATCTTGTTTAAAAACAAATTAGTAGTGCGTGCACTGTCAAGTTCTGTGACCAATCATTTCAAAATACTAAAAGTAATTAAATGACCATGTAGTTGTTGACATTACAGATCGAGTGCTAGCTGTTTTGGGCAACTGCACAAATTTTGTCAGTCATAAAAACTGACTACCATATGCGATTGTATAAATGATATCGGTCTTGGTGTATTGGGTACAGCTGGCAGCATTCGTAGAATAGGAGACTCAATCATAGCGTGGCCTTTTGTTTTATTTTGGTGTGGTAATTCTAACTGTTCAGGTTATCTTCTTTTATTGCTTTGAAATACTTCCACCATCTACTTCCGTATTCTGGGATTTAGGGGAAATGGCCGGTTATTGTTTCCATGATATCACTCTGAGGCGTGGGTATTCCCAGCTAGACGCGTGGGGGGGGGGGGGGGGGAGGGCAGTTGTGTATGCTTTGTGTATGGCATACTGTACATCCCATTTTTTGGTGGACAGGCAACAGACAACTCTTTATTATTATATGAATAAATTACTACGGAAAATAGAGAACTTGATCTCAAATACTGGGGCCAATTTCATAGAGCTGCTTAAGTATCAAAATTTGCTTTTAAAGCAGTAAAAACCTTGGTAAATAAAATCAGTATGCCAGCCAAAACTCCAAGTGCATTTTATGCTCTGCAAACAATGGCCGAATACAAGTCAAAAACAGAAAACATCACTTGTTTGATCAAGGAAGACTTGGGGAAGATGATATGAAGGTAAGGATGAAGACAAGGACAATAGCGCTGCGCACTTGTGCTAATAATAGCACCGAACCTCAGACAAACATTGCAACGTGGCCATGCAAACGTGTGGTGGTGAGTGGAAGTAAGTGTGCGCGTCGCGCGTGGTGTGACGTCATTAGTGCGGAACGCTATTGACATTTCAAGCCGGCCAGGGTTGGCAAAAGTGTACTCAAACATTGTGGCCCAAAAGCCTGCCTACCCAAGCTTGAAATGTTGATAAACACATCTGATAAAATTTGATAAGAATATAAATAAAAAATAATGGATTGAATTGAAATGATAAAAATAATGAATCACTTGGGATGGTGGGGCTTAATCTTAGTTACAGCTGTAAGGAACAATGCAGTTAATTCAGTTAGACTGATAAGAGATGATTCAGACAGTACTGAGAATGCACCCGGACAAGCCGAAGCCTGTGTCTGATTTCACATGCGCATCAATGGCTAAGGCTGCAGCCACTTTCCATAGTTCCTTTTAATTTGAATTTGTTACATATACAACACAATTTTTTGTTTCATAAACATGTAGGCCTATTCGCCACTCAAAATCTCGCTTAGGAAGATGATGTAATATTCAAGTAATCAAATAACCACAATGGAAACTGACTGAATTTTATGTCATTGGAATATATGCTGAATTTATCCAGAAAAAGGGGAGTTTGTTCTTTAATTTCTTCAGAAATTCATCCTTGTTGTAATTAACCTTTGGTATTACTATTTGCTAATTAAACCGTTCGTAGAAATTATGTGGCGCTGGTCCTTCCCTAAAAATCTGATTTCACTGAATTTTGTAGTCTGACCCATTAGAAATTAGTGCAAATGAAAGAAATAATTTCACAACTCATTGCGGATGAAACCACTGAGTGAAACTCTTCTGCACAAGTTTCAGGGACAAGGCTAATAAAAGTTTTGTTCCATATCATGATTTCCATTGACGGAAGTCAAAATATAGAGAGTCATACTTTGTTGTGAACCATGACCACACTAGTTCACCTCTATCCTCTCTTTGTGGCTTCCCAGCCTTGTTGGATGCTTTCCCTGTTTCCCTGGTCACTCTGTCCCCCTTTATTCTGATCTTCTCATTCATTTATTATGTCTTTACTTGCATGTTCTCTTGTCATTTAAGCCTTTGATAAAGATCCTGCTAGGATTGGAACATCAGGGGTCGATTTCACTAACGCTTTGCGATCATCGTAAAGCCCAAATCCATCGCTAAACAGAAAATCGATCGCTACATTGCATAGCAATTTTCCGTTTAGCGATGGATTTGGGCTTTACGATGATCGCAAAGCGTTAGTGAAATCGACCCCAGGTCCTCCGAACTCCATGTATTTGATATATCGTCAGGTCAAGATTTAGGTTGATGAGAATGTTTGCAGCAGTTTATTACTTGTAGAAATTGGACTTGTTTGCAAAAAGCACCAAAAAAAAGAACGCGCACCAATGGCCCTGACATCCCTAAACAAAAGTTTTGAAATGGTAAAAACCAGAGCATTTTCAAAGCACAAAAACCTGTTCTCACTTAAATTACATTATGTCTCAATGTATCTACAATTTGGTTGAAAATTTGACTATTCCCTAAGTGTGCCAATGTGTCTTAACCCCAGAATTGTGAACACAGAATGCAACAAAGCCAAAATAATATCTGGCAAAACGAAAACCTCAAGAAATCATTCTGAAAGTACCACGGGAGCGTTTTTTTTTGTTTAGAATCTATAGAAGCTGTCCGATTCTTTGCATACATTATGCTGTATTTCCTGCTTTGTGCGTGTGGAGAGCAAAAGTGAAAGCTTGTCTCGCTAATTGTTGCCAGTATGAGCATTATCTGGAAATCTGATCCAATTCCACAAAAGAAAAAATTATAACTTGTCAGCGTTAATAAAAAAGGAAGCTAAAGTTTCTATAATGACAATTTTTGTTATTATAACACTGTGTGCAAGTACTGTAGTTAGCATTGGGGGTTGGTGCCCATCCTTCAATATTTGAAAGAAAAGAACTGATCATGTTGGATCTTCACGATTTTGTTTTGCCTAATGCCGGCCAATATGTGAACCTAATTGCCTTGCTGTTTAATTATTGGTAAGTTTTAGCATTCACGTTTCAGAGTGTTATATAGTATGCTATAGACCTTTCTTTTGCAACATTACAGCCCAAGTTTTTGCCAACCAACTTAGATGGCGGAAACTTTGTCGAGTCACATAAGCCGAGTACATGTATAAAATAATTTTATTCTCTGTTTTACTTTTCATAACCAGATTTTGTTTATAACAACCGTAACTACCAAAATGAGAATGGGAAAATGTTATTCTGCAATGCACTGTGTATTTCAATAGGGAGGTCGCCATGTTTTTGAACTTTCGTTTCACTGTTGCTGCCGCGGCGCCGCCCACCACAGCCATTTTGTTGTGAATAACTTTCATGTAGACTATAATGTTTATCAACATTGTACTTCAGCGCCCTATGGCAAGTTCTTTACTAGTGGCAGCAACTTTGCTGGAGCTTATAATTCGTGCCCATTGAAACCCATACAAAAGCGTGGGAATATATTGGCTTTTAACAGTACCTTCGGAAAATAAGCCGTGACGCACAAACCATGCCCCCCCCTGCAGTATCTGCGATCAGTCAGGCTTGTCTGGTATTTAAAAGTAAAATCACATGAGTTGGGCACTCTTTTGAAATGCTGCAGCATAGTGGAAATTCCCAGCCTTATTCAGCACTACTGGGCCGTGACAGATTATAAGAGTATTTTGATTTCAATTTCATAAGAGCTGCTTAAAAAAAGCACCATAATTTGCTTAAAGGAAGCATAGCACCAAAATTTGCTTAAAGGTAGTATCATACTTTGATTTTTGTTAAAGAAATACAGATTCATGGGCAAAAATATCAAGTAAGATACAGAAAAAAAGTAATCTGTGAAATTTTCAGTCACATACGGTGCCAACTTTTTAAGAAAACAGTGAAAAATTGCCACAGTATTTCTTAAGTCTTTTCTCTTTTATTTTTGATCTTTTAAAAGATCAACAAGATTTTTGGTCGTTGTTTTATTAATTTCTGGATAAATACACCATTTCAGGTGGAAATATTTTAACGCTAGGTTTCTACCAGCATCATCTTCATACCCTGAAAGTTATATGTAAATCTGTGAACATTTCTGTTTTGGTCTCTTACCAAAGTATGATACTACCTTTAAGCAGCAAAAACCTTGGTAAAAGAAATTAATAGTATGCCAGGCAAAATGCCTTGTGAATGTTATGCTCAGCAAACAATGGTAGGGTACAAGTCAAAAACAGTATTACATCACATGAACATTTGGTTGGTACATATGTAATCCTATTTGGATCGCTTGCCTGAAACAAACAGGCCCTAAGAAACTGAGAAAAACAAAACAGGAGAAAATTGAAGTTTGATCCCAAAACTGCCCAAATAAGAGCCCTTTTTTTCCAAACACGGATGTGTTTTCCGTCAATAACAAAAGACATTCAAGTGTGTATTTTCTTTCAAAGCCACTGTGTGTTGTGCTCATTGTGCTACAGTTATCATGCATATAGGGCCTAGACTCTGGACCGAAACTAATAACAGCTATTGATGTTTCTTTTAACAAGAGAGCAGGGTCAAAGTGTATTAAATGCATGGGTCGTTCATGCGATTATCATTCCATTGTGACTTTCAGTATGACTGGAAATCTTATCTCACATTATACATGTTATAGTGCATAGACCTATAGTAAGCCATTATTTGATTTCACTGCATACTTTTGGATGTTCAGTTGTAATGTATGTGTTTCACTGTCAGTGAACTTGGACTGGGGTGGAATGATTTCACAAAGCCCTATAACACTGAAATCGCAACTTGAGATACGAAGGATAACCCATCTTATCCTTGGACTTCTATACGTGGGGATGCAATGTATCATAAGTCTTACGATTGATAGTAATTGTTAGGATGAGTTTGGTGAAATCCACCCCTGGATGCTTAAGCTTTAATTACTGAGTTGAACTTATTGAGCATCAGTTCATGATTCTGGTGGGACAGAAGGCCAGTGGTATGGGTTTTTTTGTGCCGGAAACTTTCATTGTTCTTAATGAGGCAGGACAATTAAATATTTGTTAAGGGTGTAAGATCAAGTCAAAGTTCTTTGAGAAACTGATATATGCCTAAACATCACTGACAGATTACTGCATGGAACCTTTCTGCCCAAAACTGTTTGGTTTCATAATGTGTCACAATGTCATGTTGGTATTTGATAACAGAATTGCCCTCTTTATTCCTTCTTCTTCATTTTTTCTTGTCCTTTGCAGAATTTTTTGATATGCAAGTCATCAGGTGACAACCCTATACAGCCTATTTCACCATAACCTGGCTGAGTGTTCTTGAAATCCAGACTACAAGCTGCTCCGAGTCTCAATGAGATGCAAGATGGACTGCACCGGCCATACTAGCATTCTTGTCCTTCTAGTCTCCTCCGCAGTCACCGTATCGGCATTAGAAGGTAAAGAATCACTTTGTTATAAATTGAAGTTGATTTCAAAATCCATTGATTTTAAGTTTTTTTCCAGTTTGGTAAGAATGTTATGCAAATTAGGCTTGCCCTTCACTGACGTATATCAGCACTGTATGCTCAGTGCTTTTTTGAGTGCACATAAAAAAACGGTGTAGGATTCGAACCCATGACCCACTAGTGCAGATGTCATAACAGTATACAACCTAGCTAGCTGGGATCAGCTGGGTAAGTCGAATCCAATATCGCAGCGGGTACCACAACAGGGCTCCGCGCTTGTGACGTCACATTCAGATGTTCGGACAAACAAGTTGCACAATGACCAATTAACTTACACGTAAATGTTGTGAAATTTGTTCGAACATCCGGGTAACTATAGCTGTCGATGTAAAGGGCGTATTCTGAGGGAATGACTATCTGAGGGAATGACTCTGTCCTTGTGTGATGGTGTCAGTGATAAAGATGCCCTTCGTAGTAACCGGCTTTAGGGATGTATTGTTATTTGACTCTAAAAGTTTGAAGGGAGAGGGGAATTGAGAGGGGAGGGTTCGAGAGTTTGGGAGTTTTATTCTGTGATACCATTCTCCTTATACAGGTTTAATTGAGCCACAAGATCCTATCGTCCCAGTGGGCTCCGACCTCACCCTGATCTGCAGCTTGACTCCGGCTGCCACCAACAGCAATCGCACGGCCAACGACATCATCTGGGGACTCAACTCGGGTGAGCTGCCCCACGACAGCTACGCCGTCCTCAACAACACGGTGTCGACGCTGTCACTGACCAACGTCACATTTGGGGACACGGGAAACTACCACTGTTCTTTCACTGGGGATGGGTTTTTCGAGAAAAAGAGAACTTTCGTCCAAGTCGGAGGTGAGTAAACTTCCTCTGACAGCCCACATCTTCAGGGATGCATGACTTTCTCTTCACCTATCAAGTCTGCTGCTTGCCTCAATTTATACCCATATCCTCCCAAAATCCCTTCCATGTCTACATGCTCACAAACATTCGTCTTCCACCACAATCCTATAGCCACAGAAGCAGATGAAATATGTGCTAACGAGATCCTATTTCATGGATTAGCAAGAATTTTCAGTTGTGCATGTGAGTAGTTCACATAACAAGGATTTCTCGCTTACTCATGGCTACAAATTCAACACTAACCTTGTAAGCAAGGAATGAGGATCGTAAGCACCGAATTCTGTGGTAAGCAGATGGCCATGAAATTTGGTCCAGCTTTGCTCAGTTAATCATTTAGGACAGGAGTTGATGACCTTTTTCTTTGTTTTTTTCCCCGTCGGTCAGTTAAACCGGAGCCGGCCCTGTTGCAGTGCTTCGTCCGTTGTCCCGAGGAGTACTGGTGTGAATGGTCAGAAGGCTCTCCTACCAACCTTCGCACCAAGCATGTCTTCACATTCTTGTAAGTCCAGGTTTTTATCATGAATAATTTGGACCGTATTCCATCAAATTAATTAACCCTGATGTGAACGTCAAGTAGAATGCAAATAACAGAATGAACACTGGAAACTAGCCTGCTCATCGACCAACATATTGACCTGAAATTTACATAATGCGGCTGAGAGTCAGGATCGAGGGCCTGATGTTTGGATCCTAGCAGGATCCTTCTCTTGAGTTTCTGAGTTAGAAGCCAAGAGAAAAGCTGTTACAGAATACAGATGAGTAGGAATTTCTTGGTGCATTATCTTTAAGAAATGCCATTAGAGTGTCCATCAATAGACCTGATTGATATTATAGAGCTAACAATTTAACATATTCATTCAATAGCATATAATTGACTATTAGGCATGTTAGGGACACCGCCAACATAGGGCTGGATATAGCTTAATTAGGCCTAGGTTATACGCCGTGCTACTGCCGTGCCAAACTCAAATAATTTTACATTTTCAAGTTTGGCACGGCAGTAGCACAGCGTTTAGCAGGAATTAGGCTCAGCAAATAGCACTGCGTACTTGCGCTAAAAATAGCATCGAACCTCAGACAAACATTGCAACGGGCCATACAAACGTGTGGAGAGCTGAGCTGTAAGTGTGCACGTGCATGCATGGTGTGACGTCATTAGTGCAGAACGGTATTGAGTTCGGCACAGCAAGCTCTTTGGCTTGACAGGGTCTGCCGCGCTATTGGTATTCGGAATGGCATTGGTACGACGATGCTTATAATTAAGCCTCGGCGTTTAGCGCAACTACCACGGGATTGCCGTGCTATTGCTGCCCTCATTTGATTCAAGTTCAGCAAGGCAGTAGGAGGACGATGTATAGTCTTGGCCTCAGTTGGTAGAGTACTGGTGTGGTTTTTCGAAGGTCGCTGGTTCAAATCCCACTCCTGTCAACTTTTCGTTGTTCACTTTGCAATGGCTTGAAATTTAGAAAAAAAGTAAAAATTAGGTTGGCCATTCACATCGTTTTGTAGGGTCCAGTCACAAACTTTAAAAATAATCTTTGTTATTGGCTTTTTGTGTTTTGGTGATATTTTTTTCTTTAGTTTCCAAGGTACCTGGATGAGCTGCCCGGATTCTCTGACAAAGGGACAAAACACCTGCTTCATTGACATCAATCACAATACAGCCACCACGCAGTCCGTCCGAGTCAACTCCACCAATGCTCTCGGGGGGGCCCTGGCTGTGACCAGCTTTAGCCCTTACAACGATGGTAAACCAATCTAGCTCTGCTTTATATTCTACAGCTTTAATTATTGATATTGTATCTTCACTTGCATGTTATAGTCTTCTTGTCATTTAGCCTTCAATAAAAATCCTGCTAGGATCGAAACGCATCAGGCCCTCCTAACTCCAAGCATTTCAAACAATAGCTAAAAAACAAGTCAGATAAGAATAGTAAATTAGAAGTGGCTATACTAAGAGGTACTGCTAGGTATGAGTAAGAATTGTTTCTCCTATCTGTCATATGAACCTTTTCCAGTTGTCGTGAATCCACCTCGAAATGTGAGACTGGCACCCCAAGCACATGAAACCAGTCTCAGCGTCACCTGGATCCTTCCTGACGAGTGGTACCGCAACGACCCGGCCTCCCTGGACTACAGGCTGCGATACAAGAGACAGGACTGCGTACAGACTAACCTCACCTGTTGCTGCTGGATGCAGGTAACCCTGGCAACAGTAACCTAGCAACCTATAGGGTAACCACAGAAGTCATTGGTCGATTCATGCATGGAAACCATTTGCAAGGATATCTTGTAAATGTCATGGAAATTCACCTGCTAACTCGTATCAGGATGATTGAATTTATAAACCAGGTAGCCATGGCAACAGTAACTTAGCAACCTTAAAGGGTAAACATAAACTTCATGGCCAATTTATGCATGGAAACCATTTGCAAGGATATCTTGTAAATCTCATGGAAACTCACATGATAACTCGTATCCAGATGATTTAATTATAAATCAGGGATAAAGGCTTATGACATTTTGGCGCGTACGTCCCATGTCGTCCATGAAACTCCTATAAGAGGTTTTTAAGTTTAAAAGATTAAATAGCACATAATGTCATGCATGTATGATAAACTGTTCAATGTACAAAATGTAACTGTTCCTCAGGTTTAGCAGCACGCTTATGGTGTGTGAATCTTAAATAAGCCTTAGGATACAGCAGTATGTGAGTCGATCGTTTCATGGCTTCTGACTGCCAAACGAACAAAGATAATTGACTATTAGGGACACCACCAACATAGGGCTGGATAGCTCAGTTGGTAGAGCAACCGGAAGGATATTCCGGGGTCTCAAGTCAAGTAAATCTTTCTCTGTTCACCTTTCAGTAACAACAACAAAATTCTTGCAAATATTTCAGATTAGAAATATCATCTGAAAAAGAAAACATGAAAAGCGTTACACGCCTCAAACTAATGACATTGTTTCCTTTTGCCTTTGTTATGGAAAGATCGACCTTCTGACCCTGATGAACAGTCTGAGCTACACTCTGAGGGATCTAGACCCCTACACTATCTATGTTGTCCAGCTAGCTGCAAGGTATGGCATGCAGGAAAAGAACTGGAGTGTGTGGTCGCCAGAGAAAACGGCAATCACCAGGGAAATTGGTGAGTATTATCTAGGGCTGGGTCAGAAGGGTCGGAATGCCGAATTCCGACCAATGCGATCGGATTCCGTTTTACGATTTTTTGTTCTGGTGTTCCGATGAAACAATAAAACATATGAGAAATACTTTTTCTAAGTTTCTTCTGTTAAAATCTTTATAAAAATCACATATCATTTATTCAATCTTCAATTCAAAATGCCGTGCGTTTCTACTTAGCCAATAGGACAAAATGAATGATTGAATTTCAAGTAAGATATAGCTGATCAGGAAAATGCGATTTCTGGTATTTCGGAAGGAAACATTTTACAGGGATTTCGCACGTAAATTACAATGCATACATTGGTGTAACACGGTACTCCAGCCGAATCAATAAGCAAGACTTTCAGTTATCGAAAAATATCTAGGCTAACCGTGATAATTTTCTGCTAACAGGCTGTCATATTATGCATTCTGCAGAAAGTCCTCGCTTAGCCTAGCAAGAAAGAAAACTCTCTTATGAAAAACGCTAACCGTTAGCAAAAAATTAAGTCTGCTATCGTAAGCGGAGAATATTTGCTTACGGTTGGGACTCAGGTGGCATATGAGTGCTCTTGCACTGTACTACATGTAAATACATCAGCTATTTCATAGGGCATGTATAACCAACAAACATTTCTTTTTTTGGGACATCTTTCAGCTCCAACATCCAGGGTTCAAGAACTGTCATATTTGGAGACAGACGATCTGATTGATCCTGTTTACAAGAGGAACGTAAACATCAGATGGGAGGTAACTAAGGCCGTCTTCCACATCTCTGGCTGCGGCTGCAAATTACACATGCTCCTATGGCAGCCACTAGCCAGTGACTGCAGCCGTTTCCATAGACTTGTGTGTTATTACCAGCCATAGATTTGGGACACTGCCATATATTGCACTCAATTCGCAAGCAGGCATACCCGATTAGGACCTGACTGCTCCATTGCATTGCATGATTATCTATGCTTGTTTTCACGGGTGTCAGGAAACCAGACCCGATTATTCAATTATTTTGTGCAGTACTATCCGGTTGTCATGGGGCCAATGTCATGGAGCTGCTAAGCACAAAAAATTGCTTAGCACAAAAATGTCTTTCCCAATAAATAAAAAAAAACATCAAAGATTCTATTTGATATTCATGATCAGCGAACAACAGCCAAAGAACAATCACAAGTTGTTACAGTTGTTAATAATGTTCTTATTAAGACATATATTTCATGGTTAGCAAATATTTGTGCTAAGCAGGGTTGTTAAATTGGCCCCAGGTGACGATAGTGCAGTATGCTCACAGACACGGTTGACGGTTGTTGTAGTGCTCATGACACTTTCCCTCTCAAAAAGTCAATGATTTCCTCAAAGAATTACGAATTACGACTTGCAGGTATAGTCGTCATCTTATCGTGTCCACACACATCAGATGTTGTGTTTCAGCCAAAGTTGGACACAGCTCCTAGCAACATCATTGTACTCTGCAAGGTCCTCGGCTTTGCATTTGTGCTCCAATAGAGGACACTTCAAGAGGTGCTCCATAGTTTGTGGCTCAGTGCCACATATACAGCTCACATCATCAGTGTCTTGGAAGCCCCACTTCTTGAGAGACACCCTGCATCGGCCAGTTCCAGTTCTCAGTCTGTTGAGGCATTTCCACTCAGACCAGGTTGAGTCAGCACCAGGGGGAGCTCTTCTGATGAGCCGGCCCAAGTAGTAATTATAATTGATAAAGATCTTGTAATCATCCTTAATTTGCAGAACTTGCCACCCAATACAATTAACGGAGAGCTCCGTGGGTACAATATTATCGTGGAAGAAGACGGACAAGGGAACGACGTGAGACATTTGGAAAACAGTCACCAGGACAACTGGCGCGACATTCAAGGTCTGTATTACCTTCGGTTCCAACAAATTCATGATTGTCTTCATATCCTGCCTCTCATACCTGTACACAGCCATTCATCCTGAAAGCTTGATTCCCAAAATTGTTAAATTGTTAAAAACCGAGAAGCTCAACAAGACCATGGCCAGTATGAAACTTAATAAGGTAGGTGTGGTTCTGAGAAGAACTATTAGTAAATAATAACACTCAACGTTCCCAACAGTGTGCTCTGTTCATCTTCAGGAGGGTGACTGAAGATGAACACAGCACACTGTTCACTGCTTGGAACGTCAAGTGTTTAAACCATCGGTTCTTCTCAGAACCACACACTCTCACAGAAGAGATTACATGGTGTCACTGCAAACCTACCTTATTTAGTACTTCCACCATGCATAGCATTAAGCCTTATTGAGTATGAAACTTGATTGACTATTACCTGAAATTGATTTTATCAACAGATCTGAAGAAATTTACCGGCTACCAAATCAAAGTGGCAGCCATTAACGGTGCTGGTACCGGACCGTGGGCCTCTGTGCATATAGATGATCTTACAAAGGGTAAGGCTTTCAACTTCACGGTCACTAATGTTAAAGGAAACTCACAATGTTTAGGATTATGAATATTAAATGATTTTGGTCGGGAAATAGATTATATGCAAATTAGGCTTGCTCTCACAAGCACTGAGTATACAGTGCTCATCCACGTCGGTGAAGGGCAAGTCTAATTTGCATATTATCTATTTCCCGACCAAAATCATTTAATATTCATGATTTACTGCAGTACCCGCCGCGATATTGGATTCGATTCACCCTGCAGACCCCAGCTAGCTCGGTGGCCTAGCAGGTAAGGCATCTGCACTAGTAAGCAGGAGGTCGTGGGTTCGAATCCCACCTGAGCAAGCATGTGATTTTTTTCTCACGTGCTCTCACAAGCACTGAGTATACAGTGCTCATCCACCTCGGTGAAGGGCAAGCCTAATTTGCATAATGTTTAGGATTGATAAATAAAGTTAACCGAGGATGGGACCTTAGGGAGACTTTCCCACAGAGTCGTGCACAAACTTTACTTACCTATTTCTAAACATCCTCCAAACCAATGAACTTGAAATTGACATAATTATGTTCAGAATTGAGAGCATTCTCTGTCTTCTATAATTAAAATATGGACAGTAAAAATGTGTCTTTAAATTATTAGGTAGCTGGTACCTCAGGGAGACATCAAAAAGTCTCCCTAAGTCCCGATGTCTCCCTAATGTCCACTTTTAGACGCTAACGTGTCTCCCTAATATCTCATGTGCAATTATATAGGGGCAATATGTATACAAATAGTTTGTACATAACGTGTTATTTGTGTCGTGTCTTGTACTCAGCGCCAAATGCTCCTGATGAGGTCAGAGCTGTTGCCTTGACAACGACCTCCATCCAGGTGGAGTGGGATGAGCCAAGCCAACCCAACGGGTACACCCAACACTACAAAGTACAATGGAGGAGGGCCAACAAAGATACGTGCGTATAGCAAGACAAAACAAATAAGCATGACAAGTTTAAAAACACTATTATTGAAAAAGGACCATTTACGATGATGATTGGCAATAGGGCTCCGCGCTCGAGCTATTTATAGAATACGCCCTTTATATCGACAGCTATAGTTACCCGGATGTTTGGACAAACTTCACAATGTTAACGTGTAAGTTAATTGGGCAACGTTCGACTTGTTTGTCCGAACATCTGAATGTGACGTCACAAGCACGGACCCCTATTATAACTGAAGATTTGTATGCTGTAATGATATGACCAGGTAATTATGTGAATATGGTGGACACACCTACGATAACAGGTTAATACTGTAAAGATGATGTGATCTGTTTATTAACGCTACAGGCAGAATTACACAACCCCAGATGCCAGGCAATTGTCGTACACGCTAGAGGGTCTAGAACCCTTTGTCCTGTACGAGGTGGGCGTAACAACCATCAACTCCCGCGGGGATAGCGGACTCAGGTCCGTACAAGGAGGGGTTCGAACCTTGGAAGGAGGTAACTATAAATCTCAAAATAAATAAATCCACCATTATAGTAGACATACACGATGTGATGCTGACATGCACCATTTCAAAATGTAGCCAATCATCAAATAACCACAAGAGAAACTGACTGGATTCATTTCAAGTCATTGAAAGGTGAAGGAAAAAAGAATTGACTGGAGCGGGATTCAAACCAATGTAGCTATTTAATATGAAGTACAGCGTTGAGAGTGATTTGTGAGGGAGTTTGTGTTTTCTGAACACGGCTATAGCTGCCTGGTTGGTGCTTAGGTTGATATGAATGCACAGTTCACCCAGTTCTTTTGAGAACCCAACAAAATCTGAACAAGAGAACATTGGTTTCACAAAGTATGATTCCACAAAAACTTTATACTCCAAGCTTGTAGTAAGCACAGAAGACAGTCCTTCTTAGCTTCTAACCACACCCCTTTTCTCTCTGTCTGAGCAGTGCCCGACGCCGCCCCAACCGACCTGGATGTTAGAGCCGTAGCGGACCGTTCTGACAGTCTGACCCTGTCATGGACACGGCCTTCGGTCCAAAATATCAACGGCAAATTGACCGGCTATCGGATCTCATTCTGCGAAAGCAGCCCGGACTCTGACTACGAGACTACTGGTACCCTGTGCTCAGGTAGGATATCTTCTTCTTCTTTTTAAATTGTAGTGGGAATGTTAGAGGAAGGACAGGTGAACAAAAGGAAAATTGACAGGAGTGGGAATGCGGGATTCGAACCTGTGACCTCCAAAATATCAAACCGGTGCTTTACCAACTGAGCTTTTCAGCCCTATTTGCTGACAGTTTCCCAAATTGTCAATTATCTTTGTTCCTTTGCCAAGAAAACCATCCAAAGTAACAATTGTTTTTTTGTTTTTTTAAATTGTATCTTGCAGAAAATGTACATAACGTGACTGTACCAGACTCAGTCATGTACACCCTGACTGGCTTGGAAACATCGACAGACTATTCGGTGTGGATAGCAGCTTCCACTACAGTAGGCAGGGGACCAGACTCGGAGCCTGTGCATCAACGCACAGCCGATGCACGTGAGTCTTCAACTTCTTATTCCCCCACCCCACGATCTCCCCTTGCCATTTCAGCTGACGTTTTAGAATAGTGTCGAGACAAAGAGCCCAGAGAAGTTGATGACCTTTAATAAAGAAAAAGAAGCAAAAATTCATTGATATAAAAGTTTCCAGATTAAAAAAAATCAAAACTGCTTCATGTTTCTCAATGTGTCCTTCTTTCTTTGTTTTTGGGGTTGGCGGGTTTCTCTGGATTTTTTTTTCTCTGGGTGTAGCTCAAGGGATCATCTTGAAAGCTGTTGTTCTGCCCATTGCTGTGTTGACGGTTATAATCCTAGTCTTGGTGGGTATTTGGCTGAGGTATCCCACGATACTGCAGCCATTTCCCGGACCCAAGTTCATTGAAGAGGATTTCTTGAAAAAAGGGGTAAGTATCCTGCAGTTTTTATTCCTCTATTTTCTTTTAAAACTTTTTATAAAAAAAACAAACTTACGTATTTCGAAAAATATGAATTTTTGTAAATCATGGTCAAATGCAATATTTTATTAAGGTAATTTTTTTGTATATTGGTACAATTTTGGTTTTATTTAATGAAATGAAGGCCATTTCAAGAGCTTGAAAATGACGACCCAATAAAGTGTTACTAATGGATGATTTGTTTCCGTTATATTGAATATTTTTGCAGTGCCACGCCATCTCCATCTCCAGAAGCAGCAGCAGAATTGAGCAGGAGCAGTTTGACGAGATTCAGTCGACTCCGAACGATGCCCTCATCGAGCTGATGGGCGAGAAGTGTGAGATGGCCAACGAAGCCTTCCAGACCTCCCAGAGCCTGGAGTTCAGGTCCGAGTCTGTGGATCTGGAACCCAAGTCCTTGACGGTTCGGTTCATCTCCTCCGACAGCCGAGACAGTGGAGTGCCTCCGTCTCCGGGGAGTGACATCCCGGATTTCAGCGTGCTGGGCGACAAGCTGAGCTTCACGGAGGATGGCGATGACAGCGTCTTCCTGGAGGATGACGGTGGTGGGTCTACCCCTGGCAGGTCAGAGAAGCTGACTGTCCGGATTGATTCCAACAAGAAAGGTGGGTCATTGCCAGAAGGTAATGTCTCTCCAACTTCTCCGGCTGATGCCGTCGGTCCTTACACACTAGTTGGCCAGCTGCCATCCTCTAACAAATGCCCCAAGCCTGCTTCACATTTTAGTCCTGTGAGGTCCCCAAAGAAGGTTTCATTTGGTCCACCGTCTGCCTATCAGGATGTACCCATGTGTTCACCCACTAGCAAGCAGCCCGGGGCCCGGGTTGTCGACGGTCATCATCAGCAGAGGCCGTCCTGCAGTGCCAAGAAAACCTCGTCCAGTTCCCCGGTTGATGTGTCACCTTACACCCAGATGTCAGACTTGGAATCCCGTCAGCAGCAGCAGCAGAAACAACAAACCAGTCATCTTCCATCCTCAACTCCTGCAGCCACCAGAGCCCCTCACCAATGTAGCTCACCTCCTATTGTCTCTCCATACACCCAAGTGTCAGAGCTGGCAACGATGCAACACAAGCCACCCCGGGAGGCCTGCCAAATGGGGAATCAACTGACTCCGGATAACAGACACTTGGGCCAAGGCAACCAGTCTATTCAAGCAGTCTCACCATACACCCAGGCATCATCAGAGTCTTTCACGCCCCGGCTGCGAGCAGCCCCGCATCCAAGACAAGAGCCACCTGTTGGAGCTTCCAGATCCCACAATCAGACAAATGCCTCCCCACCTTGCTCCAAATCTATGCCTTCTTCATCGTACACCCAATTGTCAGAGATGGCTGCCATGCAACCGAGGCTTCAGGGGAGTACTAATCAATCAACAGAGGTGCCTCCGATAGGTGCTACCTCCCGTGTCCAGGCCAGCCCAAGACCGGTTGTTTCCCCTTACACTGATGCATCTGAAATGGAGGCCATACGACCAAAACATCCCACGTCAGCCAGTGTAGCCCAGAGCACCACTTCCCTTCCTAAGCTCAACCCTCAAACATCTGTATCACCCTACACCCACATGTCGGAAATGCAAGCCATGCAGTCGGAGAAGCTCACACCAGACAGCATGGCACAGGAGACAGCAATCCCCTCTTCCAAGACCATTCCACCACCTGCTGTATCTCCATACATCCAGATGTCTGGTGTAGAGGCTATGCAACCGAGACAAAGTATGACTGATCAATCAGTCAGCTCTTCTGCGAGTGACGTCCCGCGTCTCCAGACCACACAGCTGGTAGCAGAATCATCTTCCATCCAGACCCCGGCATTGCCAGCAAATCAGGACAGGCATCAGCTTCCTCCCGTCAGCCATGTTGAAGCTCCTAGAAATTCTCCGCAGCCTGTCCCTGCATCACCCGTGGCACCCTACACCCAGATGTCGGAAATGGCAGCCCTCGAACCCAGACAACACAGAAATCAACAGGCTGAGGTTTCTTCTGCTGGCATCAACAGGAATCCAGGTCTTACTCCTCCACCGGCTGCTTCACCCTACATCCAGATGCCAAGCTCCAATAAACCTACTCCATACCTGGAAGCATCCGATTTCACCCAAATGTCTGTTGGTAGAAGTGCAGACAGAGAACCACAGCAAAGACAGCCTGACGACCAAGGCGGTCCCACGAACCTCATCGCCACTCCTGTAGACGAAACCCTGCAGGCAGCAGTGAGGTCCTCATCTAGCAGTCCAGTCAGTGGACTTGGAGACTCTCTGTCTAACGAGCAGATGAGCCACTCTGAGACAAGTTCCATTGATGACGGCTTCTGCAACGAAAGTGATGAAGACGACTCGATGTCTGAGGCTTTGGCTGACTACGTCCAGGCAGGCTTTGGTGTTTTTAGCCCAAGGGACACTGCACCCGATTCCCATCATCTTGGAGCAGATACAACAGGCGGCAGCTACGGATCTTCCCAGCAGCCAATGTCAGACTACATCCAAGTTGATGCTCTCAGGCCAGGCAGTACTGATCTGTATCCTCAAGACCAGAAAGCATCTCCTGGCCTCAACCACCAGATGTCAGACTCCCCTCGACTGTTATCCGACTATGTTCAGACAGGTGCCACCATAAACATCCATCAGGAAGCCAGACCGTCATCCAGGAAGAACCGTTGCATATCTCAACAACATTCACCAGATTACGTTCTGGCTAATGCTGATGGGGCTTCAACCAGACAAGATACGCTACCCCAACCTCAAGCACGACCAGCGGCTTCTCTGAATAACACCCAGGCACTGTCCTCCCTGCAACCTGTGTCTGACTACGTGCAGGCCGGTGGAGGTTCTACTGGCCAAGAGGTTGACTCTCGCCAGGTCCCACGAGCAAATTCCAGCCACGGACAACGTCAGGCACCACCATCCCAGCAGCTTGTGTCAGACTATGTTCAGACTGGTATGGATACTTCCAGCCAACGCAGTCCTGCATCCTCACAACAGGCCTTGAGATCAGATCACAGAGGTGACCATCACCCTGCCTCTGCATCTGCCTCCCGGCAGCCGGAGTCTGGCTATGTCCAGGCTGGTTTCCCACACCAAGAGCATTCTGTGCGGCCTTCCAATCCTAGACAAGCCTCCAGGCTCCCTTCTCCTGTCCAGGCACGTGCTGCCGGCTCTCAAGCCCAACAGGATACCCCAACCTCTCACCAGGTCCAGGGATCGGATCTCTACAGATCTGATCGCCGGGAGCCGGCCATCCACCAACCTATATCTGGCTATGTTCAGACTGGTTCACTGTGCTGAAAGAGGACTCATATTCATTGGCCCTGTCTCACCCCTTCTTGAGATACAGTGTAATTCCTTGCAACACTCATTCACTGAATCCGTGCTCCCAAATAAAACCACCCTTAAAAATTACAACTCACTCCACTTACATGTATAACTTCATGATGTGCAAATTATATAAATATAATGTTCTTCAAGTCAACCTTACTCTACGTTTTTCATGAAGTATAAATTTGTCAAGTTTTTTTTTTATCTAATAACTCAAAAGAGAGCTATGCTGTCTTTAAAGGTACAGTACTATCTTCTTTGGTAGCATACCAAAACTGACATCTTCACAAATGTTACCTATAACTAAAACAGGGTATGAAGATGTTGATGGTAGAAACATACTGTTAATAATTTTCTACCTGATATATTTATTCAGAAAAGAGTACAAACAGAGACCAACAAAAAACAGTTTTTTGATCTCAGGAGAATCAAAACTCATTTTTTGCTGTTTTCTTAAAAAGTGGGCACAAAATAGGACTGGAAATTTCACAGAATACTGTTACTGTATCATGCCCATGAATCTGTATTTCTTTGAAAAAAAAGTATGAAATTATATTTAACCAAAATTTCAGATTGACCATTCATATCATGCATGATAGGGTGTAAATATAATGGATAGTACATTATTATTTGAAGCATGTATTTAACCATCTAGTTTGTATGGTACTGAGTTTACTATGTATAATATACTATTTGATATGTTTGATGCATCCAACAGAACTATTGAGTGTTTAATAGGGCAATCAAGGGTAGGTTAAGGATTGTACAACAGGGAGATAGGTACAACATACTCTGTTTGATATTATTTTATACCCACCCCGCCACGACCTGTCCACATTGCAGGCCCGTTGCACTTGTACGTACACGTATGTTTGTACACGCAGTCCCCTGTGTAGTGTATGTAGTGCGCGTCGCGAAACCGCAACCGTTCAAAAATACATGCAATTGTGCACATCATATGGTAGCGGCGTATACGTGTATGAGCTGCATGTAGAGGGCGCGCGTCGTAAAACGAAAACAGTCCAGGAAGTGGACTAGGTGATAGGCCAATGGGTTATAAAATAAGATGCAATTCACAAATAGCATTCCGCACTAATGACGTCACACCATGCATGCACGTGCACACATACAGCTCAGCTCACCACACGTTTGCATGGCCGGTTGCAATGTTTGTCTGAGGTTCGGTGCTATTTTTAGCGCAAGTGCGCAGTGCTATTGCTTTTAGCCTTCCCTTCAAGTTTTGTAATTGTCATCGATATGCACCATAATTCCTATCCTTTCTGAATTTTGCTGTTATAATATGTGTTATATTTTAATATTGAAACAAGCTGGAATTGTTTGAAATAAGAATATCTTTTTATGAAATCTCTATTTGTGTAACCAAAAATGAAATCTTAGAATGTATATGGTAAATGGAATGTACATTTTCATGTAGTAAGCAATGGTTGTATATTTTGTTTGATTTACACTATAATATGCAGGTTTGTGAAAATCGCTTTTCATAAAAAAAGATTAAAAAACCAAAAAACTTGGAGTAAGGAGGGCCTGACGGTTTGATCCTAGCAGGATTTTTCTCAATGGCTTTAAGTCCAACTCCAAGCATTTGATATATTTCAGGTCATTATTTTGGTTGATGACCAGTTTGTAGCAGTTTATTACTTGTATTATAAAAAACCTCACAAATATTAGCGAGGTAGAAGTTTTTAAAAAGAAATTTAGTTTTAAATGCTTTATTTGTAACAGTCTTGAAGATAACATTGAGTGAGCGATACGCATGGTATGTACATGTAACAATGGTACAATGGCAATGACATTGTATCATTGAGCAATGGGTCATCTCACCAATTTGGGACATGATTGTTAATAGAGAGCATGCACGTGACGTCACTTGACAGCTTATCGGCCATTTTGGATGGCACGCATACGCACGCACGTCGCGTATGCGCGCACGCGTATGTACCAGACAGCATCATTATATGCATGCACTTCTGCGTCTGCGTACGCGTCCGGTTGATTTGCAAGCTACGCGAACACATGTGGGTTACATACACTGTACGTACGTGCATAGCGTTGCCGTCCAAAATGGCGTCCTGATCACGTGACTGCACACCCTCTATACTGTGTTCATTTCACATCAGCAGACTGGTTGCAAGTCTATTTGACTTCAGCATGCTTGGTACATTGTTGTACTTTCCCATTGAACAGTGTACACGATTGATTGCAAGCAAATTTGAAGAACAATGCTCAATTTCATGACTATGCTTGATGCAGGATTCGGCGCTTACAATCCTCATTTTTCGCTTTAAAGGGTTAGCGCCGATTTTCTATACTAGCTGAGTAAAATGAGAAATTTTTTATAGGGCCTTTACGAAATGAGACTTGAGGCTAGTCTTGTGATTTATTTTGCTAGTGCCATTTTGTGTCCGTACGGTAATGAAATGAAGGGCTTGAGATACATGGCGAATCTGGAGCCTTTCTTCGGCTTTGTCATGTGGCCAGGGGTTGATTTCACTAACGTTTTGCGATCATCCTTTAAGCCCAAATCCATCGCTAAACGGAAAATCGATCGTTACTTTGCATATCAATTTTCCGTTTAGCAACGGATTTGGGCTTTAGTGATGATCGCAAAGCGTTAGTGAAATCGGCCCCGATCCCTTCATTTCGTTTTGTGGGTAGCGAAATAAGTCCCAAGCCTAGTCTCAACCCTGGTTTTGTTAAGACCAATAGTTATGCGAGCTACATGTATGCACTTGCATACAATTGAGAATTCCTTGCTAAGCCATGAAATAGGAACTTGTATTTAAGCACAGAATTTTTTATTAAAAAATTAAAAATTTAAAAAAATGTTCACGATATTAAGCAGAGCCATGTCATACACACATTAAAAGTATTGAGATATTTCAGGTTTGCTAATGTGACATGTATACCATCACGCTATCTGGCCCAAACTTGGTGGAATTACCCACATACCTATGCATATCGTTCACTCAATGCTTCTTTTCCGAACTGTTACAAACACGGCTCACTCAATTTTTAACCAAATCGCAGGTTGGCAAGACTTTTAGCAATAGTTGGTTAATCTTAGTCATTATACTCAGATGTGTGAGGCAGAATAAATTTGATTCCTTAGATTACGTTCACATCTATACATCAGGAATGCGCTGACGTGCTTTTATCGAGAAATAAAACTTTCAAGCTGGGAGTATTTTGAGTGCTTTGAGTCAACACAAATTACATGTACTCATACCGAGACAAACAGTCGTTGTTCTATTTCATGTTTTTATTCTATATAAAGTCCTGTCTTTTTAAAATGGGGGTGATTGTTGATCTTAATCAAAATGGAGAGAGTGATAGGCCTAACACTGGCCGGAACGTTGAGACTACTTTTCACCGGTTCTTTTCAGAACCACACTTCTAGTAAAGAGTTTATACATGGTGTCTCCGTAAACCCCCTTTTCTTATATTACTTTTAACATGCAAAGCTTCAAATTCTATGAATTTGAGAATTTCAGTTTGCCATGCCAAATAAACGGAAATATTAAAGATTTGTTTCAAGTTTACTTGCAGGAAGTGGACTGTGATTTATTTACAAATATACGTCAGGGAAAAGTGAAGTGTTATCTTTTAAGTTCACCCCAAAGATTATATTAAATACTTGTGATGGTTAAACCATCATAGGGTCAAGTTGCATCCTTAAAACTCCCCCCTCACGCCCACCTTGTCAAAAAACTACATATTAAAAAAAAAAAAATTCTAAACGAAATATGACAAGATTTTTAACATAAAAACTACCCCTCCCCAAATTGTTTTAAATAAAAACAAATTTCAGTGGTATTATACTCTACAGCAGAGCAGTAGATAACACAATATAAAATAAATACATGTTTACATAAATACAAAAAAAATGCTATTTAATTACAAAGCTTGCTAGACATGATCCTTTTTTTAAAAATGGTTGGCGAGAACAGACAATTTGTTTCATATTACAAATTCCAAAATATTGTGTATGATGAGTGTGAAACGTGAGCCACAATCACTTTTAAAGTCGGGACAAAAGTGGGAAAAAATAAATGTTGTGTGCGTCACCTAGAGAGGGCGCTGTTTATGGTTCATGATTGCTTTAATATGCTAATTCTTGTGATGACATTAGTTTTAGCGGGCAGAAGCCCCATGCTTACTGCAAAATAACAATGATGCATGCATACAATCCTCCAAATCATGTGACAAAATTTCTGCCGCAATTTACTGGTCCAAAATCAATCGCTACTTTGCATAGCAATTTTCCGTTTTGGGATTGAATTGGGCTTTAGCGATGATCACAAAGCATTAGAGAAATTGGCCCCTCACACAAAAATCGCACAAAATGGTGGTGCCATCGCTGAAATGAACCGACGCAAGAAACGTAAACGGTATTATCGTACTTGGAATGACGTCTTGTACTCTCTCTTTGAAAGTGACTTTGATACCGCCCGGTTTTAAACGCTCCTTTTTGAAAAGCTCCACTAGTTATAATGACAATGACAAGCTGCACAACTTCAAACAAATTAAATTACATTTAGGCCTACGTTGTATAATTATCATGTGTCTCGGTAATATTTACAAAGCATGCATTTGGTGGAAATAACCGTATGGAATAAACAAAACTCATGGCATCAAAAAGGAAAATGAAAGCTTCATTTTCAAGTCACGTTAGACCTTCACGACCGGTCAAGTTTCAATCTATGTCATGGAGCAGTGTATGAAAATTGTTGTCCTTTTGTTTTGGAGAGGACGGGTGATGGTACAATTGTATCGGTTTCAACTCGTGATATGACTGACACAGCAACTGTGAGCCTGAACTTTCTGAAGGTGAACGAAAAGCCTAGATCATCTTTCACATGTTGTAGTGACGGCACGGTTGTGTTGATACTTCAAAAACAGCAAAATACCGATCTATTCCAGAATGCCTACCAAGAGCCAGCATAGGTCATTGGGTGAAATTCAAATCTGAATATAATACATATTCTTTATCAGTATACATTTTCTCCTAACAGATGGTACGACTGAGTTAGTATAAAATTATAAACATAAAGGTGCACAATGCTAGGCCTGCTTAACAAGTGCTAATTCTTTGGTTTTTAGAGTGCCTGTGAGGAACAAAAATACAAACAAAATAAAAAAACCCAAAGTGACAGGTGCCTTAGATGTGATTTGCTGCTGTCTACGCGGCTGAATTGGACCAAATATGGCTGCCCAATGCCGGCACTGCTAATATTTGGACCATTGTCGGCAGTGCTGATATTTGAACCAAACATGGCTGCCCATTGTCGGCAGTGCTGATTATTTGGACCAAATATGGCTGCCCAATGTCGGCACTGCTCATTTTTGGACCAAACATGGATGTCCATTGTCGGCAGTGCTGATATTTGAACCAAACATGGCTGCCCATTGTCGGCAGTGCTGATTATTTGGACCAAATATGGCTGCCCAATGTCGGCACTGCTCATTTTTGGACCAAACATGGATGTCCATTGTCGGCAGTGCTGATATTTGGACCAAACATGGATGCCCAATATCGGTTCTACTGATTTTTGGACCAAACATGGCTGCCCATTGTCGAAACTGCTAATTATTAAACAAAACATAGTTGCCCGAATTTGGCAAGTTGTTTTTTTTTTTTCACAGTGTCTCACTTGTTTTGATGATCTTGGTGATAGAGCCTTTACTTCGTCTGTCCTTGCGGCCGCTCTTACGGAGTGTCCCTCCACCCACCCTGCCCGGGTTGGTGATGAGTGGCATGAGTCGGTCCGTGAAGCGATGGTAGTTGCGCTCCAACTCCTTCTGGTACTCACGCTGGTCGTGGCAGATCAGGTTCTTGTTCTTGCGCAGGGCATCCCCGCATCTGGAAAGGGGAGAGAAACAAACAAACATTGCTTGGGTCTGCTTTCCGTCTGAATTCTTCAATTACAGGGCTAGCGTCACATTTGTACATGAGCCAGGTAAGCCCAAAATCTTTAATCGCGCAAACTATACAAACAATTACAAAATTCCTTTGCTGAACCATGAAAAGTTATTTCGTATAAAGCACAGAATGTTCTGCTTCCATAAATGTGTCAATAGTATGCTTACGATAAAAGAACACATCCACGAAATAGGGCCCAGGTTGCAGGGTAGTTTGAGCACACATTATTACTTTTTTTTCCAAAACTTATCTTCAAAAGGGGGGACAAGAAATTGAAGCTCACTTTTTAGAGAATTCCTTGAAGCACAGCCTGAGCTTGTTGGTGTGCTTATCCAGCTGGTGATGTCCGTCGTCGCTGTCACCTAGAAATGCCAAGGCTACTTCCATCGGACCCTGGATACAAAACAAAACACAAGAAAACCAAAAATAAAACCCCCAAAACAGCTTATTATGAATTCCGCAGGCCAGGGGCCAATTTCATAGAGCTGCTAATAAAGCACAAAATTTGCTTAGGCAGTGTTTAAGCAGCTCTATGAAATTGGCCCCAGGTGAAGGCCTCCTGAGCCATTTAGCCTCCTCATAGAACATGGGACCTCTCTCTTTATCCAAAATGCTCACCATATGGATGCGCTTGACTGACATGAGCTGAAGTGACTAAAAGAGCACCGATTTATAAGGCAACACCTCTTTGCTTGTGGAAAATATTTAAAAATTGACCATCTACTGTGCCAAGATTCTAGAGAAGGTTACGAAGCACTGATGTTCTACTTGCCTGGTTGACAGTAGTCCCGATGCATCCTTGCAGCACCATCTGCAGCATCTTGGCATCAGGCGGCTCCTGGTGAGTAGCAACGGTAAGCTCCTTGGTCTTCTTCTGGAGATCCTCGATGCCCACCTCAACGGGAGACAGGACAATCTATGACAACAAAGAAAGAAAGAAAGACGCATCCTCTTTGAGTGATCCCCCATGTGCTGTTTCTCAGGTTGCAGCATTGCTAATGCCGTGTCTAACGAGAGGTTTACTCAGGGAGAGCCAGATGAGACCTATTACCTGCATGATACGAGAGCGCCAGATGGGACTATACAATTAAGTGGCTAGATTACCTACGAGTGATCCTGCCAGGCGGATTCTCTCTTTGAGAGAACCTACTGGTAGGACTCGCCCGGTAGGGCTTTCGCATGACACGTGGTTGCATCAGATGGATCGTTATTTTGCCAAGATGGGGATGGGCTGTGTGGCTGCCTGGGGAATGGCCATCAGAAGACCGAAGGAGTACCGCTCGAAGGTAGATGCGGCAATGCCCTCTCACGGCGCATGCTCCCACTGATTGATTGATTAATGCCTTGAAGTTTTGAAACATTCCCCTGAGACTGTAAACTCACCTCCTGCCTGTGGACAACGGACACCCGAGTCTTGATGTAAGGGAAGGCCTTGGTCGTGGACAGGATGGTCTTGCGTTTGTACTGCTCCTTCAGGTCCCCGTGAGCTTTGCCCGCCTGGGTGAAGGGCGTTGCAAACATGAACCTCCCTGTCAGAGCAAGAGAAGGCAGGTGGGGGGAAATAAAACATGGTTAAAGAATACTGAAGAGTTTTCAAACAAAAATCTTCTTCTTCTTCTCCTTAACGCCAGGTTTCATGCTTAGCAGGGTTGGCCGGTTTTTGTCTTCCCTTTCCAGAGCTGCCCATCTAGTGAGTCATCTGGGTACGATTTCACAAAGCCCTACGATGGATCGTAACAACGAAGGATAACCCATCGTATCCTACATAGGGCTGCAATGCATCATAAGTCCTACAATTGACAGTAAGTTACAATGAGTTTGGTGAAGTTGACCCCAGGTTTCACATGGAAGTGTTCTAGATCTTGTTTGACATTGTAATTCCAAATGTAATATTCTACAGGGAGGTTGTTTTTGGGGGGAGGAAGGGGAAGTTAAGGTAAATAAAAAACCTACGGATGTTGTAGTTCCTGTCGAAGAACGTTGGACGTTGCAGAGTCTCGTAGAAGTCAAAGTAAGGCTCTACGTAGGTGACCTGGATGTAAGCCTTCTCAGGGTCCTGCTTCGTCTGGTCCACTCGGTTGGAATCCTTGATCACCTCCACATTCTCTGGACCAAACCGATCGCCATAGAAACTCTAGACAAATAAAAAAATTTAAAAAAAAATGAAGGAAAATTTAATATAATAATCTGAACAAAAATGATACCAATATTCTGCAGAAAAATGAAAAAGGAAGTCAAACCAAACTGCAGTTTAAATATTGCAAAAACCCGATCAGACAAGAAACAAGATATAGAAATTGTAGCAGACAAACTAGAGGAAAACAATTAATTCAGTGAGTTTCCCTGACCAAGGCCAAATTTCATAACTCTGCTTACCGCATGATTCTGTGCTTACCATCCTCATTCTCTGCTTAAAGTAAGAAATCATCAGCTAAGCAAACTACACATGTGTAAAACAGAGCATTCCTCACTGATCCATGAAATAGGATCTCATAAGCACATAATTTCCTGCTTACGTATAAAGTGCCAATTCTAAGCACTCAGTAAGTACAGCCATGCCGAAATTGGCCCCTAGAAAGGACTCTAGTCCAGGGTTCTAGCCAGACCAATTTTAGTGGTGGGCTCTAGAAATGAAGTTGAGCCCTAGTTCACTACATGTACAGATATACGGTAGGCCTACGCTAAAAATTGGAAATTATATCGTCTTGTAAACATTGAGAATCAGTGCTTCACATTTCAAAACACAGAAAAGAGTGAACTTTTATTCTGGAATGTGATCAAAATTCATGATATTGGCAATACTTTTATTCATTCTGCGGAAATTTGTGCTGGGCGGCAGAGTTTATTTCAGACCTACATTCCGGGCGCAAATTTCCAGTGCCGGGCAATTTCCACCGTGGCTAGAACCCTGCTCTAGTCATCAACCAATCTCAGAAAATTTTGAGGCAAGTTTTTGCAGCAATTTACCTCCAGTCTGTGGGCAATCTCGGGCAGTTTGGTGATGGCCGGCTCCTTGTAGATAAACTCCTCTCCGTCCATGTCACCAAACTTGGAGCCGTAGAAACCCACGCGGAAGAAGGTTCCCCACAAGCGCTTGCCGCCCTTGGAAAAAAAAGGATGCATTTGGGAAAATCAGAAAAAAATGCCTCGTTTCAGCAGGTCGACTGCAAGGTTTGCACCTCTCCCAAACCCTTGAAGCAACAGGACTGAGTCCTCAAGAAATGCACCCTAACTGTATCCATCAAGGCCAAACTATTGTACATGTACCATCCATCAAAGACATCATCGGACACAAGAACGTCAGGGATCAATTTCACAAAGCCCTACGATCAATCGTAACTCGAGTTACGAAGGATAACCCATCGTATCCTGCGACTTATTTGTGGGGCTGCAATGCATTATTAATCCAACGATTGATAGTAAGTTACGATGAGCTTGGTGAAATCGACCCCTGGACATGATAGAAGTGCCATCATTAGTTTGTGGGAAGATCTTCAAGCAAACTCACCAGATGGACGATTCTGTTGAAGGCTTCTTGAAGCTTGCCGTGGATGATGGCTAGCTTCTTGTAGTCTCGATTGGCCTCATGGATCGGCACAAGTATCTTGTAGACCTCATTCACTGCCTCGTACATACCAGCCTACCCCAAAACAAACAAACAAACAAACAAACAAACAAACAAAAATAAAACAAATCCAAGCCATCAAATTACTGAAATTAAGAAGATCATTCAAATCAGTCTCATTTATACTGAAATTTATCAAATCATTCAATTTGATCGTCAAATTAATCAAATCTTTCAAATTTATCAAATAAATCAAATTGATCTACCATACAAAATCACTCAAATCATTCCAATCAATCAGTTATTTCAAACTTACAGGTTGGCTGTTTCAAGAGCCCTTTGTAGAATTTACAGAAAACAATTGATTGGAAACAAAGAATCCCAAATCAGTTAAATCAAAGGATCTAACAAATCAGAAGGATCACCCAATCACATTAATGAATCGATCAACCAAACAAAATTAGGTCACAGTTCATCCCTTTCCTCCCTTTCTTTTACCAAACAATTAATCAATCAAAACAAGAATCTTTACTAAACCAGACTTAAAGGTAGTATCATACTTTGGTTTTTGTCAAACTAGTACAGATTCATGGGCAAAAATATCAAGGAAGATACAGTAAAAGTAATCTGTGAAAATTTCAGTCCCATACGTTGCCCACTTTTTGAGAAAACAGCGAAAAACGGCCACAGTATTTCTTAAGTGTTTTCTCTTTTATTTTTGATCTTTTAAAAGATCAACAAGATTTTCGGTCGTTGTTTTACTAATTTCTGGATAAATACACCATTTCAGCCGGAAATATTTTAACAGCATGTTTCTACCAGCACCATCTTCATACCCCGTAAGTTATACGTAAATCTGTGAACATTTCTGTTTTGGTCTCTTACCAAAGTATGATACAACCTTTAAGGCTAGGCTTGGGACTTTAAGTTTGCTACCGCCACTTGAGGACCCAAAACGAAATGTAGGTATTGGGCTACATGATCATGATGAAGCCAAAGAAAGGCTCCAGCTTCGCTAATGTAGATCTCAAGCCCTTCAATTCATTTCGGACACAAAATACCGGACACAAAATAAATCCCAAGCCTAGCTTCAAGCCTAATTTCGTAAAGGTCTCTAGAAGTTAACAGTCTATCCCTTCCCAACCTCTCTCTCTTTAATACGAACCAATCAATCTTGAAATCAAAACAAGAAGCTCCATCCCCTACCCCTATCATCCTTACCAGATTGAAGGAGGCAGCAGCATGTTCCAGGAGGCCTACCAGACCACTCTCAGTGAAGTACTTGCCAGTACAGATGCCTTCCTCATCAGGTGACACCACATCATCTGAGACGGCACTCTCCTCCAGCACATTGCAGGAGATTCTCTGCCGGTAGAAAAAAATGCACAAAAGAATTGACAGTGGAACGTTTCTGTAACAAGCACCGTTAGATTGAACACAACTACAACAAACATTTGGCTATACCAAACAGTTTTCTACATTTGTTTACCAAACATCATCCTTGACTCCAAATGTGTCTGTACAAAACATACCAAACTTTTTTGTTTGAAATATAAAAAAAATTGTAAAAACTTGTTAAAAATTAAAGAATTGTTTTCTCTTTATATCTTATTATTCAAGTACTAACAATAAAATACAAGTATAAGCTAAAGTCGGGTACTGAAATCTGTAAAGAAGATTGAATAGATAAATTTTACGGTTAGCAAGAGAGACTTGGGGCCTTTTTCAAAGCTCGCCTCCGGCTCAGGCTCCATTTCGTGAATCCATTTTAAAATATCAACGGGTATCAAAATAGAGACTTTTGGCTGCGGTTTGGAAGTAAATTCTCTGGTTTCAAAAAGAAAACAGAGCTTCAGCTTCAATGAAAAACCACAACCTATATTTTTAGCATATGGATTACAGAGACAAAGCCGGAGCCTGAGCCGAGCTTTGAGAAAGGCCCTCGCTATGCTTGATGAGGTCTAGTACCCTACCTCGAATGTGACACAGCCAATGGGAAGGTGTGGTCTATCCTCCAGCATATGTAGGTACTCAGCGACCAGCGCAGCCGAGTGCACCAGGCAGTGGGCAGCCTCTGTGTGGTTCTTGTGCTCTGTGTGCTTGCCGGCCATGTTCTGCAGCCAGGTCAGCCGGAGGTCCGGAGAGGTCTGGTACCTGGAAGACATTATAAGTCAGTTTTTTAAATACAAACAGCAACAGTCTGAAATGACTGTGGCTTTAAACTGCATGTTTGCATATGGGCAGCAGCCGTAGCCCAGAGAGGTCTGGTACCTGGAAGAAACTTACATGTCAGTTTATTATAAATGCAAAAGGCCCGGTCTGAACTGGCTACGGCTTGGAACTGCATGTTGGCCTATGGGAAGCAGCCATAGCCCGGACAGGTCTGGTACCTGGAAGACATTTACATGTCAGATTAGTAATACAAAAGGCACCAGTCTGAACTGGCTATGGCTTGGATCTACATGTTGGCCTATGGGAAGCAGCCATAGCCCATAGAGATCTGGTACCTTGAAGACATTTACATGTCAGATTAGTAATACAAAAGGCACCAGTCTGAACTGGCTATGGCTTGGAACTGTATGTTAGCCTTTGGGAAGCAGCCATAGCCCATAGAGGTCTGGTACCTGGAAGACATTTACATGTCAGATTAGTAATATAAAAGCACTAGTCTGAACTGGCTATGGCTTGGAACTGTATGTTAGCCTTTGGGAAGCAGCCATAGCCCATAGAGGTCTGGTACCTGGAAGACATTTACATGTCAGATTAGTAATATAAGAGCACCAGTCTGAACTGGCTATGGCATGGAACTGTATGTTAGCCTTTGGGAAGCAGCCATAGCCCATAGAGGTCTGGTACCTGGAAGACATTTACATGTCAGATTAGTAATATAAGAGCACCAGTCTGAACTGGCTATGGCATGGAACTGTATGTTAGCCTATGGGAAGCAGCCATAGCCTATTTTCAGTGATTTCCATACTCACCCCTTAGCAATCCGATACATGAGGTCGATCAGCATCTCAGGATCTTCACTAAACTCCTTCATCTTGACGGTATCAGACAGGATCATATGAAGGTTGAACACCAGATCTCTGACCTGAGGGTCACATGAAAAAACAAAAATAAAAATATAATCCAATCAATCCAGAAATTATAGTCAATTAATAAATACAATTAGTCAATAAAACAAAAATAAATCTGACTCAAGATATCAAAATAAATATATCAACTCAAATCTAAAATCAATCAATCTTAATCTAAAAAAAAACTCACTATTCTAAACCAATCAAAGAATGAATCCTTAATCGTTCAACAACTAAACAATTTGAAAAAAGATGTTAGGCTTTGCGTGGCGACAACTGATGTGTGGATCAGTTTCAGGAAACACCAAGCAAGAACCGTTCGGACTTTCAAACTTCTTAATTTGTTCCCACAATTTGGTTGCATCATTGCTAATGCTGCGCGTATCTTAAGTGATCCTTGGGATATGGCAGTACATGAGTGGTTTCATGGCGTCTGACTGCCAAGCGAACAAAGATAAATTACTACTGCTATTAGAGTGCCTGTACGGTATTCCGGAGGTCACTGGTTCGAATCCCGCTCCCTTTTTCTTTATTCACTTTTCAATGACTTAAAATTCAGTCAGTTTCCCTTGTGGTTATTTGATGATTAAAACAATGTTTAATCGGTTAAAAGAAAACAATGATTACAATTATTTTTATAAAAGCATAGGGACTGGGAGTGTACATCTCTAAATTTCAGAAGTGAAATTAACGCCCCGAATTCATATCTCATTAGTCACAAAGAAAGTGACAATGAAAGAAGTAGCTTCAAAACTTATAAACTGAAAGTCTTGGCTATGAAAATTGAAACCCGACAATTGGCCTGCTTTTCACAAAGTACTAAGATTATTAAATCTTAAGATGAATTGTGAGGATCACCATGACCTGCACTGTGACATCATACACACAGTGGAATGCCGCTGTAATGAACAATCTTATACCAAACATTTGGCTATACCGAACATCATCCTTGGCTCTCAATATTTGTATACAATTTATAGGCCTGCTGAACATTGTTCAATATAAAAAACTATAATCAAAGATGCCACCAGAATTTCATGACAAAACCTGAAACACCTTTACCTGGTCCAGAAAACCCTGAAACTACCCTTACCCCCTTTAAAAAAAATGTGTTTTGTGGAAGTTTTCAGTCGAAATCAAGTACTACATATTTGTCAAACTTCTGAGAAGAAACTGAATTCAGGTTAAAACTTGAAAGTGGCATCTCTTTATTTGGACAAATTTTGTGAATCCCGACGTGTTTGTTATTGTGGCATTCCACTGTGTTACGATTGATTTTAATACATTTAAGATCAGTCTTAGTGCTTTGTGAAATCAACTGCTGGACTTTGCAGATTTTTACACTGATATACACGACCAAAATAAATTGCAACAGAACAAAACTTCTGATGTGACCCACTAAAAGACTAGTTCATCTACACACAGTGAAACCGAAGCAGTTCTAAGTCGAACTTGATACTGGCATGAACACAACAATGTGCAACAAAACAAAACACCAAACTTCTGAAGTGACCTCCAGCCTTGCCTTATTTCCTTGTTTTGAGTATTGTTGTGATTCACAATGACGATCAGATATCATTGTTTTGAAATGGTATCCATGCCAGCGATTGTTCTCCAATTCCGCTATTTTGGTTTCAATCAGTAGTGAAAAAAATAAAGGTTAACCTAGAAATCCTTCGCTAACTGATTAGGTGCTGAAAGTCTTGCTTAATAGATTTCACGTGTAGCAGTCACAGTGCCCATAAGCCCAAAAACAGGCTGCAACGGATTCCATGAAATTGGGCCTTGCTCATACAGTCCAACACATCTTATATTAGATTTGAATCAATGCTGTTTGCACTACAACCCAAAGCATGAACAAGGGTCAATGTTGCCGCAACAAGAAACAAAACCAAATGTGGTAAAAGTCCTGCACCACAATGACTCAATTCAGCACCAAACACCTTCGTGGAATCATACACAAATCGGGACGAACATTCACTAAAATTCCCTGCTGAATGGTTGTTCCATATAAAATCAACTCACATCACTCATTTCACTTTTGGAAAAGCAGGGAAATCAGTACCAAAAAACAAAAAAAAAAAAAAAACAAATAATTCCGTGAAGTTTAAACCGTAAAACCACCGTTGAAAGAACAAAAACAGAACTGATAGTTTTGTAACACAGACTTATTTATGTAGGGGATTTCCATGCATTAAAGGTAGTATCATACTTTGGTTTTTGTCAAAGAAATACAGATACATGGGCAAAAATATCAAGGACGATACAGTAATAGTCATCTGTGAAAATTTCAGTCCCATACGGTGCCCACTCTTTTCTCTTTTATTTTTGATCTTATAAAAAATCAAAAAGATTTTCGATCGTTGTTCTACAAATTTCTTGATAAATACACCATTTCAGGCGAACAAATTTTAACGGTATGCTTCTACCACCACCATCTTCCTATCCTGAAAGTTATACGTAAATCTGTGAACATTTCTGTTTTGGTGTCTTACCAAAGTATGATACTACCTTTAAACAGTGTTTCAACAATTAATATATTCGTGAAATAACCACAAGGGAAACTGACTGAGTTTTTAAGTGTTTCAACAAGTTAGACTTCAATTATTTATAGAAGACAACATGAAAAAAAAAATAATAAAAAAATAATAAAAAATAAATAAAAAATAAATAAAATATATACTCTGTTGCTATATCACATGATGCAGTGCAAGCTATGTATTGCATAGCGATACCCATCTCTGGAATGGACTGGTTCCTTTGTGCCATTCAATATCCATTACGAACAGTGCATTGGTGCAAGACGTCTGTTATTTATTACCATTAGCAAAAGCTTGCCCCAAAATCATGTGATAACCCAGTACACTGTAGCTACAGAGTTTAGTCCGGGAAATTCAAATTGGGGAGTTACTATTCAGATTTAATTCGCAAATGGTTTTATATTCCAATGACTTCCCCACAGCTACTTTCCGTGCCTTTAGTTTTGGGGGTCATTTTATTCCTCTCTTTAGGCATGACTGTGCACAACTCACAAGGACTTTTCGTGACTCCCTCCCTAGAAATTTTTCTCAAACCCGACTGACCTGCTTAGGGAAGTCCGTCTCCTGAAGCTCAATGTCCTCTTCGCCGTAGATGAGGATAGTCTTGAGGGAACGGCGCAGGTAGTCCTCGTTGAAGTTGGTCTGAGTCCCCACCAGACTGGACAGGGACATGGTCACCTGCATCTTGACCCTTGCAAAGTTCTGACCGAGAAAAGGAGAAGCAATCACATTAGACTGGAAGTAGGATTTTGAAATTTTGCATGGAGGAGACCCTCTGTCTCCTGAGGACAGCCAGAGCACAATGGCCAAAGCGTTGAGATATTCTCAGGACCACACACCTTCCAAAATTAGACTGTAGCTTCCAGATTCAGTGGAGCGATTCAGCCTTCAACCAATGCCCTTGAAGAAACCTGATGTCAAATCCATCTACCCATCTCCAACCCCCATACCCCCCCAAAACCCTTCATGAACCACAGAATGAACCACAGCCAAACAGATTCAGGACTGGACATGGCCCTTGCTTGGCCAGCCTTCATCAAAGGGCCAGTAGCTCTGTAGCCCACTGTGTGCTTATGGAGAGGAGCAGGCAATGGAGCACATCATAGAAGCCCGCCCTCACTCTCCAAAGACTGGAAGGAGGATTAGATGCCCTCCATGCAGCAATAGATTAAGGACTGGACATGGCCTGTGCTTGGCCAGCCTTCATCAAAGGGCCAGTAGCCCTGTAGCCCACTGTGTGCTTGTGGAGAGGGGTAGATGATGGAGCATATCATAGAAGCCCGCCCTCACTCTCCAAAGCCTAGAAGGAGGATGAGATGCCCTCCATGCAGCAAACCAGGAGAAGTTCACTAAAAGTCTGAGAAGCATACGCGCACGTATGGAGCAAACCACGGGAACGTGCAGTATAACATTGGAGAGGAACAAGTGTTCATTGCCCACGTGTGCAGTGGGAGGGTCATACTAGACTTGTACCAAGTCGGGTTTCGTATCAGCACTACAGTACTACAGACAACAGAGGGCGCACTTGTGCAAGCAACTCACCAGCGCGCAGTACTGTACAGTAGCGCTGATACGAAACCCGACTTGGTACAAGTCTAGAGTCATAATGGTTCAGTCTATAGACCAATCTGACATACCATCCGAAAGGGGGTAGGGGACGTACACCAGTAAAGAGTTACATGCAGTAAAGAGTGCGGTGGAGTGTACATTCTTTTGTTGCCACGCAAAAGGTGGACAGGGACACCGCAGTAATGACAGATGGTATGTCACGCCGTCGGTTCGGTCTAGAGATCAACAAATTACTTCATAGCTCAAGAGAGATAGAGACTGACACAATTCTACACTGAATACTCACATTGCCAATCTCGAATACTACACAATACTACACTGAATACTCACATTGCCAATATCGAATACTACACAATACTACACTGAATACTCACATTGCCAATCTCGAATACTACACAATACTACACTGAATACTCACATTGCCAATATCGAATACTACACAATACTACACTGAATACTCACATTGCCAATATCGAATACTACACAATACTACACTGAATACTCACATTGCCAATCTCGAATACTACACAATACTACACTGAATACTCACATTGCCAATATCGAATACTACACAATACTACACTGAATACTCACATTGCCAATCTCGAATACTACACAGTACTACACTGAATACTCACATTGCCAATCTCAAAGTTCTGTCTCATGAGTAGGTACAGAGAGGCGCTGGCGTGGGATCTGACGGTGCTGATGCAGGAACTGCAGTGACTGAGCAATCGAAGACATAGATCAGCACACTGCTCTGTCTCCTCCTCAAACAGTAGCTCAGGGTACTGTGGGGATTATAAAAAGGGGAGAAGATTAGAGGATAAGATTGGATTAGATTGGATTAGACGAGACAGCTGCACAGGATTAGATTTGATTTGATTTGACTGATATAGGCTGGATTTGATTTGATCAGATTTGTTCAAGTAATAAACAAGTAATAAACTGCTGCAAACTGCTCAGCAATCAAAACAATGACCTGAAAAATATCAAATGCTTGGAGTCAGGAGGGCCTGACGTTTCGATCCTAGCAGGATCTTTATCAAAGGCTAAATTACCAAAGGACAAGAGCATACAAGTAAAGATACGCGTAAATGGATGAGAGGATCAGGACAAAAGGGGGACAGAGTGACCAGGGAAACAGGGAAAGCATGTAATAAGGCTGGGAAACCACAAGGAGAGGATAGAGGTGGGCAAGTGTGGTCAGGGGAAGGGGACAATGTGTGTGTGGGGGAGGCAAGATCAAAGAAGGATTAGATTTGATTTGATTTGAATTGGACTTAGGATTATCTTTTTACCTTGAACACCAAAGAACGCTGAGTAGCTAGAATGTTCTGCAGTACCACAACGCTCTGGTTACAGGCTAGAGAATGAAGCAGTACTTCCATGACCCCAGTCAGGCAGCCTTGCAGGTGATCTGTGTTCTGTATCGTCTGCAATGGAAAAGATGACAGATTAATGCAAATTCTCCTAAACCAATGCTGTTCCTAAATCAATGGAAAAGATGACGGATTAATGCAAATTCTCCTAGACCAGCGCTGTTCTTAAATCAATGGAAAAGACGACAGACGAATGCAAATTCTCCCAGACCAGTGCTGCTCCTCAATCAGTGGAAAAAACTATAGACGAATGCAAATTCTCTTCCTAGGACCAACGTATTCCTAAATTTTTGATGCAGCATAAAAGTGAAGATCGGTGTCTAGGGTCGTTTATGAAACGGAGACTCAGGCTCAGGCTTCAGCTCTGACATCCATGTGCTGAAAATATAGGTTGTGGTTTTACACTGAAGCTGAAACTCTGTTTTCCTTTCCAAAACCAGAGAATCTACTTCAGAACTGCAGCCAAAAGTGTTACCCGTTATTTCAGAATGGATTCATAAAATGAAGCCGGAGCCTGAGATGGAGCCTGAGCCTCCGTTTCATAAACGCCCTATATTTCAGCTGGATGTGTGCACATTTATGTTCTAAACTTGCTCTGTTTGATGCTGAACACTCAGCCACATAGCAAACACTTAAACAATTGCCGGCGTGAAATTAACTGAAGTCTTAAGGGATGATTCGGGGGGAGACCACATCGTGTATGACCTTGGTAGGTGGCAGAAGGTTCAATGCCAAGTTGGCTGGGGTGTTGGGGCTATACATCATCCACTTCCCCCAAATTAATTTTTTGCAGGGGTGGGAGAGGAGAGAAAAGGAAAGGGGCTGAAGATTACCAAACAAGGTATTTTCCCAGACTCACCTGCACCAGCAGCTCGATGGTGTCCAGAACCGTCAGGGATACCTCAGTGGAGAGGTGGCCCTCCAGGTTAGCGTCGCACTCCAGCTCTGACCTGGGCCTGAGGATGAGGAGACACAAGGAACGTCAAAGTAAAAATAAGTCAACAGAAGAAGAGAAACAAAAACAGAACAGAGAATTTATCCACAGTTATCAACCTTTTAAAAACAAAACCCAAGAAAACTTGGAATCTTTAATCATTGTCGCTCTTGAAAAATTTGAGGCTTTGCATGGTGACAATTGGTATGTGGATTGGTTTGCGTAAACATTATGTATGAATCGTTTGTTCTTTTCCACTTCTTATTCTCGTAAGGTCTCAACGTTTTGACTAGCCTGCTCTAGTCATCATCAGTCATCATCATGCCATTCTTTTCCCTCTGAAACAGGAAATTCATCAGGTCCCCTGGAGATTTTTTTTGTTATACCTTTCCTGCTGAGTCTCGACAGCCTGCTTCCAGTGGGTCTTGTCCTTACGCCATCTCAGCTTCTCCGACTGTCCGAGGGCCGGGGTTGAGTGTCTATCTGCAGAGGGGAAGGATGGATGAAAAGAAAGGAAATGAATCAGCATTAATGTAGTACTATGACGACCTCCTAACGATGACCTCCACTGTGTTTAGACCGCCTGGAATTCTGTCTTTTATGCGGCCCTATTCAATCAGTGCGTGTCTGCATTGTTTATACTGAGTTCCTTGTACACAAAGCCAGGCCAGATGACATCTACTTGACCGGTGGCTGATAATGAGGTCGTAACAAGCAGAGTAAAAATCCTGAGCTGAAGGGGTTAAAAGCTTATGCGAACCCCCACATCATCTAGTGGGAGGGCACAGCAAGGATATTACAACTACAGACCTATTGCTCTTTAAGAGTTTTACCTAGTGAGCCGGATCCCTGCCTGCTGTGTCTCTGCATCATCTCACTGCGGGCGTTGGAGGTCCCCAGGATGGCATCCTCCAGGCGCTGCTTAACGTCCTGTTTCTTCAGCGACAGACGGGACTGGCGTCTGTATATCATCGTCCGACCCTTAAACCAGAAGAAGCATCACAAACATTACCATTACTGCAAGTCACAATGAACCACAAGGGAAACTGAGTAGATCCATGTCAACATTTGTTGAGATGGACAGGGTTTGCAAACGATCACGCCCTGCACGTACCATGGAGTCGTGTTGAGGACATCACAAAGCATGGCTTTGTCTCCAGAATCTCTCCCATATGCATAGTCATAGGGCGTTTATGAAAGAGAGGATCAGGCCCAGGGCTCTGTCATCCATATGATGAAAATATAGGTTGTGGTTTTTCATTGAAGCTGAAGCTCTGTTTTCCTTTTCAAACCAGAGAATTTACTTCCTGAACCGCAGCCAAAAGCCTCTATTTCGATACCCGTTATTTTAGAACGGATACATGAAATGGAGCAAGAGCCGGAGCCGGATCAGGAACAGGAGCCGGAGCAGGAGCCAAAGCCAAAGCCAAAGCCGAAGCCGAAGCCGAAGCTGAAGCCGAAGCTCGAGCCTGAGCCTCAATTTCATAAACCCTTGTAGTATTTGGATCAGTCTAATCCTACCTTATACTCAAAGCAGCAGATGCAATAATACAGCACGTCAAGAAGCTGGTTGATGCGACTGACTGACAGGGCCACCCAGGACTCCTGCAGAGTGGCCGGATCCAGGTTCTTCAGGATCCACAGAAAGCAGAGCAGGAGGTCCTTAGTGGACTCCTCCGATAGTCGGGTGTGGCTAGGAGGTCGCTGTAATGGAAACCGAACCGAGGATGAGGAAACCAAAACAAGACGATTTAATACATATGACAAACAATAAATTCTTTTGAGAGAATGCGAGACTTTCAATTTCAAGCTCTGCATGGTGGGAGAAACATAAGAAAGGAAGGTTTGCAAGGACACCGTGTATACTCTCTCCTGAGGACAGCCAGAGTACACTGGATGGAAACTACTTCTCACCCGTTCTTTTCAGAACCACACTTCTAGTAAAGAATTTATACACGGTGTCTCTGCAAACCTTCCGTTCTTACTTTTTATTTCATCAAATAACCACACAGGAAACTGGAGAATGGAGTAATTGATAATAATAATAATAATAATATAGACATTTATAATGCGCAATATATCCACCCAGAGGGTGCTCAAGGCGCTTTCCATTCATAATTCTAAGTCATTGAAAAGTGAACAATAGACAAATTCCTCATAATTCTAAGTCATTGAAAAGTGAACAATAGACAAATTACTCTAATTGCCTTCATTGTTAATCTCAGTTCTCCCATCAGCCCCTTTCTTCCCCACGCCTTTGTTGGTGTCCACCTCTGAACTTACCCTCTTAAGGCACTCTTAACTCCAAGCATTGGATATTAAAAAAGTGAAATTAGCATTCCACAATGAAAAGATGGTGAATGTTAAGCATTTGTGGAACTTGTATTAATTTTCCTGATCCGATACCAGTACAGATACTGTACTCTGACTGGCCTTTGGGCTGGCCAATTTTTGAAACTCACCTGCAGGGGTGTGGATTCCACCTTTGCATCGGAGCGAGCGTAGACGCTGGTACCTGCGATGGCCATGGCTACGGTCTGATTGACAGGGTTGCTGTCCAGATCGGCATCGTCATAGCCCATGGCGGCCGAGGGTCGGTTGAAGGAACTGGCGCTGTGGCAGTTGAGCTGGGGGATGGCATCCATGACGATGCCCAGGAGGGGTAGGTACAGGGCAGCCACCCTCATGCGGCAGTCCGGGTCCTTGAAGCGAGTGTCTGCATCGTGGGAGTTGAGGAGGTTGGAGACGGTGTCGATAGCCTGGCGGTGGAGGCTGCTGTTCCTGTAAGGGGGAGAGTAAAGATTAACCAAGTTTCTTCAGAGAACTTCATACCGCTAGGCCGCGGCACCCCAACCATTTTAATCCTTCCTTCTCAAACTATAAAACAATCAGCTTACAGGGTTTGCAGTACGCAAGCCAGATCTGACAGCAGCAGGCCGGTCAGGAAGTGCTGCTGACGGAACTCTGGAGTCAGCTGCATCATCTTGGCCTTGTTGACGGTAGATGGCAAGGTGGAGGCCAGCGACATCATAGAGGACATGCTGCTGATGGACGGAGTCGGGGACGGGGGCCGGGACGTCACATCGGCATGCAGGAAGGGTAGATTCAGGGTCACATAGTGCTCATGGCTGACAATGATCCGCAGGAAGTCCAGCTTGAGCTGGGCCAGGCTTGTCGGGTCCGTCATGACGGTGATCTTTCCTGCAACCTACGAACACACAACTCAAAATATTATCTCTGGCCATCCTGGAAATATCCTTGTTAGAACATTTCATGGAGGTTCAAAGCCCAAAGAAATTACTGATTATCACGATAAATCTTTCTTCCAAAAAAAATTGCCGGTAAAATCCTAATTGGTGTGATAATAAATATAAACTTGTATTAAAATGTTTTTGCTACACAATAAAAACGGTGGAAGCAAATCTGATGATTGGAGGATTTCTGTGCTCAAAGGATTGGCCCACAGTCAAATTTCTAATGCACATTTACCTTATTAAAAATATATTGGTGGTCCCAAACGTGGGGTGATAAAAAAAACCTACAAACAACGAAACAAACAAAAATGACAACAAAAAACTCAAACATTCATTCTCATTGAGAACAATCTGTAATTGTGAGCAAAATCATCATCTCCTGATGATGACTAGAGCAGGATGGTTGAAACGTTGAGACCTAACCAGAAGTGCATCGAAATAAGAATTTCGAAAGTACGAACGATTCTTACATGGTGTTTCCTCAAACTGATCCACATACCAATTGTCACCATGCAAAGCTTCAAAGCTTTCTCAAAAGCAGAATTCATCAACACAGATAAAAAAATTGACAAAATGCAACTCAGAATAAAACCAAAACCCGGGTCAACGTTCAGGGGGGAAGTCTGATTCTAAAACTCCCCAGGGGAATGTGGCTCACCTGTCGGCAGTAGTTCCTGATCAGGGCAAAGACGTAGCCTCGGTCCATCAGGGACAGGAGATCCTGCAGGAAGAATGCTAGGCTGGCATTTAGCAGCTGCATGGCACGTACGTCCTAGTGAGGTTTGAAAAACAGGTATCGATTCCAGGTCATTCTATGTCAAGGCTATTAACGTTCAAGAGGTATAGACAATGCTTACCTATTAAGATTGATTAGCATTTTAAAATAAATCCTTATAGGCTGTGTCCCAATGGGAGACTTTTGAGACGTTGGCGGCAGCAGACTAAAGTCTCATTTTTGCTAGCTCTGAGCATGCACACGTAATTGGGAGCATGCGTGCATTGTTGTAACTTGCACTATCAAGTAGAAGACCCAGCTCCAAAGTCTCCCATTGACTGGTTGGGGCAGCGGCCACAGCAATTGGCAGCGCGACCATTTTATTGCCGCGTCCCAATTGTCTAGCTTCGACCAAGGCTGTGGTCGTGACGTCACAAATATCAAGCCACAAAGGAAGGTGACCTTGTTGTGGTTAGGCCGACCTCAGCATTCGTATGCTTGTAAACATGGCTTCAAATCGTTTATTGAGGGCATGCCTACTCGACCAAAAGGCGCGTTCCAATTCAACTGGGTGAATCCAGTTCGAAGATGCAGTTGTAGCCACGGTAGCCACAGCCAGAAAATTTGACACAGCCTTAGTGTTTTGTGAAATCAGCCTCTGAAATTCGATGAAAGAAACAAGATCTGAGCAAAAGCTTCTCACCTTGTTGTATCTGGCCACGATGTCAGTAGTGACGATTCCCACAATGTTGCTGATGTCTTGGCAGTAGGCTTCGGGGAACAGACCCTTGCGGGGGGTGTCAAGGCGGTCATTCTCAGCCAGCAGCTGGGCCATACTCTTCACCTGGGATGAATATAAAAGGACAAGGCAATCCGTAGCAAAGGGTCAGCAAAGCGTTAGTGAAATCAGCCCCTGATAGCAGTCCTTGGAATGTACGTACCATGAGTTCAAAGAAGAACCAAGCGTGATGGAGAACCTTCTCTTTGGCTGAACCATTGGAGACTACGAGCAGCAAGGCAATCTCCTCATGCACCAACTGGAACCAGAGTAAAGAGAGAAATTCATAATGTCCATGTAAAGCTTTGCTTTGTGTGAAAGCTAAAACTGACATAAAAACTGGATATCTGCAACAAATGTTTGCAAGAACTTGAGCACATTTATTTTTCGACTTGTGCGTTTTATGACATCAAATTTGCTTCGTATCACAATTCATGTTAAGTATGAACTGGGGCCAATTTCAAAGAGCTGCTTAGTGCTTAAGCACAAAAAAATAGCATGAAAAGTCTTCCTTGAGCAAACAAATTACCAACCAAATTTTCATGTGATTTTTATTCATGAATATTATATTTTTATTGCTTTTGACTTATATTTAGCCATTGTTTGCTGAGCATAACATTTACAAGGAGTTTTGGCTGGCATACTGATTTTATTGACCAAGATTTTTGGTGCTTAAGCAAATGTTGGTGCTTAAGCAGCTCTATGAAATTGGCTCCAGGCAGGTTCATTCAATACTTAACAATAGCAAAGCCATTGATGCCCAGAACACAAAACTGTATAAATTCTCAACAAAAAAGGAAAATACCAACAGTCAGCGTTTGTTTTTTTGGGGGAGTAGCTTTTACAATAAATTTCTGTCTATGGGTGTTTACGAAACGGCGGATTAAGCTCAGGCTCAGGATCCAAATCTTTCATCCATATGCTGAAAATATAGGTTGTGGATTTTCATTGAAGCTGAAGATTTGTTTTCTTTTTCAAAAGAGGGATTCTACTTCTGAACCACAGCCAAAAGCTTCTATTTTGATACCCGCTATTTTAGAATGGGTTGATGAAAATGGAGCTGGAGCCTGAGACGGAGCCTGAGCCTCCGTTTTATAAACGCCCTTTACCTTCTTAGGAGGGACGCGGCCACCCAGCCCCATGACCGGCACGTTACCCATCCCCGTATTGCCCAGCAGGCTGGACCGACTGAAGGAGTGTGCGTTGTAGCGCTCGCTGCCAAACCTGCCGTGGATCATACCCTCCATGTCGTCATCCGGCGATCCCGGTCCCGACAGGCTGGTGCTGCTGGTGCTGGAGAACAGGGATGAACGCTGGTTGACGGTGAAGCTGTTGGACCGGGCCACCGTGCCGTAGTTGCCTATGTGTAGGTGCCGGAATTTGTACGGCGAGGAGCGAGGGGAGTACGCTGTGGGGTTGTGGATACAAGCAAAGTTGATTTTGAGTTAAAAACATTCAAACATTCTTACACTTTCCCAACAACAACAACAACAACAACAACCAAAATAATAAATAACCCAAATATGATTAAAATACTTGTTTCCAAGTGCAGATGTTTCACCAGCTGAGTGGTTGTGTGTATGATGCTCGGGTGTGCAAGCACTGCACGTACACTGTGAGGACTTCTTGACCAAAGATGTCCTCACACTACCTGTGCATGTGTGTGTGATAATCCATACACATGAGCTGTGGGGACAGTACTGGCGTGTCATATATACACCTTCATGAGAGTTTATTCGACCCTTTACACTTGTGTGCCAACCTTTTACGCTATGGGGACTTCCCAACAACTAATGTCCTCATAATGCACCTCCTTGCAACAATATGACCTTACGCAAGTGTGCCAACCTCACATAGCTATTCATAGACTATGGGCACCTCAGAACATCAACGCTATTGACCTTCATAAGACACTATGAGGACTTCACATAAGTCATGCACAGGTAGTGTGAGGACATCTTTGGTCAAGAAGTCCTCACATAGTGTCTCATGAAGGTCTAGCATAGCACTTCACTTAAGTCCTCACAGTTTCTCGCACAAAAAAAGAGAAAAAAGTTTTCTCCAAGAACAAGAATTTGGGGGAATAAGGGATAATCCATCAACAAAGTAATGATAACAGGACAACCCGAACAATTTAGGAATGTCCACACAGGGGTTTCAGAATGAAAACTTTTGTGGGTGTAGGGTGGTAGGAGGGATGGTAGGTGGTTGGGTGGTGCATGGGCCATGGGAGCAGGTGGGCGGGTGTGTTGATGGATTGGAAGCGGGCGTGGTGGCATCAGAGGGAATGAATGAATCAACAAAGAATTGATGAGATTTTTAGACCACCACCTATGATAGAGGGCCTGTTTGTTTCGCCGCGGATCTTGATCGCCATATTTGATCTTGAAGAAAGATTTGAGGCTTTGCATGGTCCCAATTGGTATGTGGATCGGTTTGCGGAAAAACCATGTAGTATTCGTTTGTCCTTTTGCACTTATTATTTCGTCGTACTTCTCATTAGCTCTCAACGTTTCGACGAGCCTGCCCTAGTCATTATCATCCAAAGACCCCACATCCCTCATTTCAATTGTCTCCTGATGATGAGTAGAGCAGGCTCGTCGAAACGTTGAGACATAACCACAAGTGCAAAAGTACGAACGTACATTTGATTTTACAAATCCACGTCCCAGGCAGGATATGCGATCCAGAGTAGCTTTTTCACGCCAGATCACTTGATCTCGTTCCTGAAATTTGCGAAACAAACAGGCCCCAAGAGCATGAAGTCCATCTGTACCACTGACGTGGTCTGTGTGACGCTTACAACAATAACTCAATCTTACATCACACAAAACACCATGAAAAAAAGAAAAAGAACTTTTGAGAGATAATGAGTGTAGGAAAATGAAAAGTGAACAAAAATGTTCCCGGTGGAATGACCCATGATAGAATGGTACTGATGCTACATGGACACCGGACAAATCCTGCTCCAACCTGGTGGAATGACCCATGATAGAATAGTACAAGTTTGCTGAATGCTACATATGGACAACACACAGATCACACCCCAACTCTACAGGTAAAATGACCCATATAATACTATTAAACACACACAAATTGAAAAATATGACAAAAGAAAATGACAGTGTCGGAAAAACTTGCCTACGATGTGGAAAAAAAACCCATCCATACGTAATATGCATGTCATGCCAGTGAAAAATTCTCATAGGAGAGCTATGCGGAAAGACTGCTTTGTAGAACATACAATGTACACGCTGAGCAATATCAACGAAGTACCAGCCAATGCAGCAATGCACAGTGTTACCGGTTGGTTGGTAATCTATCCATTTGTCTTTTGTTATCGTAATGCTGAGAAAATGAGACATTTGCGAGTTAAATATGAATAGTATCTGGTACACAGACTTCTTTCATTGCATATAAACACCCAAATTTGAATTTCCCAGACTAAAGACTCTGTTGCTATATCACATGATTCGTATGCAATGAAAGAAGCTTATGCACCAGACACTAATTCAGATTTAACTCGCAAATGGCTTATTACCGTGAGGCATGAGATGATGGCGACACAGGACATGAATCATGACGTTACAAATGGTTGTTCAAGGTACAGTACAGGATTGGTATTTGATAACGTACCCAAACAGAAAATGTGTACAGATTTGAGTCAGGTTTTCACTGTTCTCGTGACTCAGATCTATGTCCGATTGAGCTCAAATTTTTACAGGACAGTTTTCATGCACATATTGGATCAGACAAAGTGTATGAGTGCTGTTCTATGGCCTTTACCAATCATGTATTGTACCTTTAAATACAAACAAGCCCAACCCAATGAAGAAAACCAATTGAACATCAATATTAGTGAAATTACATTTACCCCACAGCACAACACAACGTGATTATTCACACAGATTGGTACTCACCACAATTTAGAAGGACAGTGACGTTTATACAGTGAGCAGGAACAAAACAAAAAATCCACGTCAACAATTCGGATCATTTTCAAATTGAGAAACACAAGCATAATTATTCTTCATATTCTGTACGTGTTAAGTGCAAACAGAACCATAGAAAACATCTACTTTTGCACTGCATAATGGCCGTTATTCTGCAATCAAACAATGCACTTTCAATGACATCATGTATATGTTAATCAGCCCACGAAATGACAATGAACGTCTGAATGTACAAATACAAATTCTTTTTTTACAAACTGGCCAATAAAAAAGTAAGCAACAAAAACGAGCAATAATTCAACTGACTGGGGAGCTAGCCGTGCCAACCTGACAACCAACTGCCATGCAAACAGCCAGTCAATCAGCCAATCCACTCACCCTCCCACCCATCTTACCCAACAATCCCACCTGCCCACAATTCTATCCTACCAGTCTGCCCAAAGCCACTACAGCGAAAGGCATCTAGGCAGAAGCCAGCAATTCAAATGGCCATAAAACTTTGTAGTCAGACAGCCAGAATTTTCTCAAAGCAAAAAAGGGAACACACAATCTATCAGCTTTGCGGCACTAAGAAAAACAAACTCATCCCCAAAACCCAATGCCTATCTTCTGCGAAAAACTACCCAGCAAGCATAAAGGGACAGCTGACCAACTAACCTTGAATGATTGTTTCATCATCTGTGTCAGGCGGCCTGAAGTAATACTGGATGTAGGACCTCAGCAGCGAGTTCCGGCCGTGGCTATCTTGACCCTTGTCCAGTAGAATGTGGATGCGGTCAACTATTTCAGCCACGGTGTCAAAGCAAAGCTGCCCAACTTGGTCAACTGAGTGGGAAAAAACAATGCAGGGCATTATGTCATCTAACAAGAAGAGAATACTGGTGAAACTACATTATTTATGTGAGTACTAGTTACAGAATGTAGGATAAGGAGGCCACCTGTGTGTAGAGTATACCGGTACATGTACGGCACTGAAAGGGGCTATGTGGATGTGTACTTAAAAACCTAGTAAAACCGAAAATGAAAACAGATGAAAAAATTCTGGATGGTTTGATCCCGAATTCCTGAATACATTCTAGAATTACGGGTATCAAAATAGAGGCTTTTGGTAAAGGTTCGGAAGTAGATTATCTGGTTTGAAAAAGAAAACAGAACTTCAGCTTCAATGAAAAATCACAACATATATTTCAGTATATGGATGACAGAGATGAAGCCTGAGCCGGAGCCTGAGCCGGAGCCGTAGCCGGAGCCTGAGCCTGAGCCTGAGCCTGAGCCTGAGCCTGAGCCTGAGCCTGAGCCTGAGCCTGAGCCGGAGCCGGAGCTTTGAGAAAGGCCCCAAGCTTACTCACCAATCTGCCCTCCGATGATCGGCGGTCGTACGATCATCAAGATGAGCTTGTCCAGGATGATAGGTAGGAACTTGACCAGGGGTTCGGCCACGGCGTTGTTCAGCTCCATGATGCTCTTAACCAGCTTAGCCTTCATGTCTTGTTCCCCGATGCTGCGTGGGATCTTGCCCTCTTCCACGTTGTGACATCGGCTCAAGAACTTGTCCACGTATTCGTCCTGTACACCAAAACAGAGTCAACTGTGTCAACTGTTTTATCAAAATGGCCACAGCCCAAATTTTCCGCCCAATTGTACAATGGACCATTCCGGCCTGTCAATCAAATTGCGGGCATTGACCAATTGGAGTCGGTGTCTTCCATTACCTGGGTCAAACTCGGTCACACACGTTATGTAAAAAACGCGGTGGTGCTAAGGTGGGCGGGGCTTTTAGAGCAAAACCAGAACAGTCCATATGCTCACACCGGAGCCATTTTGTCCCCCAATGATTCAATCAGATCCAAAATTGGACCCTAGGTGGTGGCGTGCTCTTAGATGTGTTGTTGCAGCGACCAGCATGGTATGAGGGACCTTAGAGTGGAATGACGGATGATGATCAAGTACAGGAGTCAATTTCACCAAAGAAGGACATGTAGGAAGATGTTTTTATATTACCTGTGCATGGATTGAGGAAACTGCTTTGACGGCAACGTTAAACAGAGGCTTGTGTGCATCCACCCATCGCATGGTAGGCAACTGGACCTGTTAACAAAAACAAACATCAGCAATGCTGTTAAGTAAACCACCATTCCAACTTCCTGCTACTTCCATCAGGAAAATCTGTGTCCATTTCAGACTCAAACAAAAATTTCATTTTCTCAAATTCTGCAGTCATCTTTTTTTTCGGGTTCCCGGTGGTTTTTGCATTATTTCATTCAGTATTATTATATGAAAAAAGGTTTGTACTTATTAGTAATGGCGATGATTCTGCTTTCCTTCATTAAAATGATGATTTTATAGAATTAGGCGATCATCATGACACCACAATGAGTTCATAGCCAGAACCAAGGTTTCAGACTGCAAAATAAGTTCTTTGAAAATAGGTGAACACATTACAGCTAGATTTTAAAGTCACATCTTAAACTTAAACCACAGCGACAATACCCTATTGTTATCGCAACAATACCATATTGTCATCAACACTTACAAACCAAACATGCTTTTCAATTCTGAATTTTCTGGGAAAATAAAAATACGGGTGCTGTATGCGAAACCACAGCCTCTTATGTAAGTAATATTTGCTTCCGGGTTTGAGCACACTGGACTCGATAGGCAGTGTGGGTTGCAATGCACACCAACACCTCATACACTTGCACTGTGCTTCCGGGACCAACAGACTTCACACTTACAGAAGGTAGGCAGTTACACACTTCACTGAGGAGTCATTCACACACAAAGTGCCACAGAAACTTATGCATTTCTTTTTGTGTTTTTTTCTGGGTTTAAGGTAATATCATACTTTGGTTTTTATCAAAGAAATACAGATTCGTGGGCAAAATTATCAAGGAAGACGCATTAAAAGTAATCTGTGAAAATTTCAGTCCCATACAGTGCCCACTTTTTGAGAAAACAGTGAAAAACGGCCACAGTATTTCTCAAGTCTTTTACTTTTAATCTTTTTAAAGATTCAAAAGATTTTTGGTCGTTGTTAAACTAATTTCTAGATAAATACACCGTTTCAGGTTAAAACATTTTAACAGGGCTACAATCACCATCTTCATACCCTGTAAGTTATACGTAAATCTGTGAACATTTCTGTTTTGGTTTCTTACCAAAGTATGCTACTACCTTTAAGAAAAACATTTTTTTAGGTTTGGGATACACATTAAGAAACCCCTCTCCCACAAAAATACCCAAAAATGTTTGTGCCTATATGGTAAATACACTCACACAGTGATCTCAAACTGCACTTCAAACTAGGGAATTAAAACAATGGTCCTCAATGAAATAAAACAGCCAACTTTTTTTTCACCACCCCCCTTAAAATAACGATAGAATACTATAGGAAATACAGAATTATCTGAATAAATATGCTAAAATATACAAAAATGTCAAAAAGTAAATTTACAATAAAAAAAAATATATAAAGAAATTAAAAATTGATTTAAAAAACAATGAAAAACGAAATTTTAAGCACTGCATAAGCAATCCAAAAGTTAATCAACATAGTTTGCGTTTGTTGAATTTGGTTGATATGAAACATCCACACATTATCGTGCATGGTTAATCTCCACTTGTGTGAACTGCAATCAGATCAACACATTTACATTTACACATGGTACTTTTCGTGCATAAAAAAAATAGTTAACAAGTTGATATATACATAATAAGTTGATGTATCTTTTATGAAACACATAATCTCTGTCCGTTTTCCTTCTACAGCAAACCAAAGATTTTCCGTTTGAATTAGACAATTTATGTTTATTTAATCTATGCAATCTGGATGCAACGATGGATATGTGGTGTTTATTTGATACTTTTACATATTGGAATCCACTGGAACAAAGTTGTTTTTTATCAATCATGATGCATTGCAGGCCTATGGAGGATACAATGGCTTATCCTTTGTAACTCAAGTTACGATCGATTGTAGGGCTTCGTGAAATCGACCCCAGGAAGATTGAATAAAATTTACATGATCTTACTTTGACTGCGTTATCATGATGGAACAAATGTGTCAAATAATCAAGATATGAATGGGAATAGAGAAAATGGAAATATAAACATCGGCAGATAAAAAAAGAAAAAGAAAAGAAGTAGCCTTGAAAGTCAGCTTTTGTGAGTAGCATGATCGAGTAGTTCCCCTTGTCAGTTTGAGTGTGCCTTTGTCTAAACCACCTATTGGATCATTGGAGGCAATAATGCTCAGCATCTTAGTATTCATGGGTCAGTTTGTGAAAGGAGAATGACAAGCTTAAGATTGAAACCAGCAATTAGCATGGCATGATGAGATATAGCTGTGATGGATCATACTAAAAGATTTGAAGGGGTATGGTTGGTAATATATCGCAATAACATGAAGGTGACAGAAAATGTCAATTGATGCTATGAAAGGCCGAAAGGGCTGAAAGGGGAGTCAGGTTGGCGTAGCGGTTCTTTCCTCGCCTTTAACCTCTGCGGACCGGGTTCAAGTCCTGCTCGGTTCACAAGTGGATTGGGTTTTCAGTCCCTACCTGATTCGGTGTATTTTTACCCAGAATATTACTCTGGGGTTTTCCTCCCACCTCTAAAACTGTATCTTCTTCTCATCATCTTTCCATAACAGGTTTCATCAGGCTTGCGAGCTACAGTGCCTTGGTCACTTTTGAGGAATCCTTGGTGTCATTACCAGAAATAAATAATACGGTAATGATACCAGGGATGTGATGAGTGGCCACAAAACAAAATAATATGAAAATACCAAGAAAAAAATTTAAAAGTTCCCATACTTTTGTACAGAGCAGGTGTACAAATAAGCTGAAATTCTGAGTTAAAATCTAAAATCTGAATATCACATCCCTGTGATATACTGATAATGGAGTGTTGGCAGAACTTGGCGTATCCAGGAGGGGTGGGGGCAAGGGGGGCACGTGCCTTCAATTTCAAATTGTCGGATTATTTTTTTTTATTGCCAACATTAACCAAGCTATGGCCTGAAATTCAATATTAGAAATTCAACATTAAAAATTCAACATTAGAAGTCAAAAAGATCAATATTAAAGAGGATGTTCAACACTCAACAAACCTCGCATTGTTTGTTAGAACTACATGTATAATAATTGGCTTTTCCGCATAGTTGCGGAAAAGTCTTTATTTTTGTTAAGATTTTTTTTTTTCTTCTTCTTCTTCTTTTTTTTCCCACGGCCCATAGACTTTCCACACGTTTCGTTCTACGGGCCACTTTTGCCGTTTAACTTTATTGTACTTGGTTCAAAGTTTGTACAGGCATAGTCCATACCGCATAGATGTATGGGAACGAAATACGTCATGATGACGTCATCAGGTATCATGTGACAAGCGATTTGAATTTAATAATTAAAATCTTTAAAAATCAACAATAAATCAACCGTTTGAGATATTAAGTTGATTCTTTCGTCAAATGTAAATGTTAGGTAAGGTCTTTCTTTGTGACACATTGCTTGACCTCTGTGACCTCTACTTCCGGTCAAACAGGAAGTAGCTCCTCATTTAAAAGTGGTAAGAGCTAGGATCATGATTTTTTCACCAAAAGTGATTGTTAGGGAAGGTCGTTCTTTGTGACACATAGCTTGACCTTTGTGACCTCTACTTCCGGTCAAACAGGAAGTAGCTCCTCATTTAAAAGTGGTAAGAGCTAGGATCATGATTCTTTTACCAAATATCAATGTTAGGGAAGGTCTTTCTTTGTGACACATTGCTTGACCTCTGTGACCTCTACTTCCGGTCAAACAGGAAGTAGATCCTCATTTAAAAGTGTTAAGAGCTAGGAACATGATTCTTTCACCAAATATCAATGTTAGGCAAGGTCTTTCCTTGTGACACATACATTTTTAGATCTAATGTTGCAAGGATTCATAAATTAATTTAAAAAACATGGAGCGGAAAAGCCCTATGCTCTGTTGCAGACAGACATAGAATCTCTAGTTAAATTACTTGACATGAGAAAAAAATATTTATCTCACACTGAACACAGAAAGAGAGTCTTTTTGATGATTTTCCTCTCAAACATGCTCAACCCGCAAACTGTCTGAATTTCGTCAATGGGGGCAGCAGACAAATCTGTGTGATTTCGTGACGTCACATTACGGAGCCTTTTCATTAAATGTCTGCTGCCCCCATTGATGAAATTCAGACAGTTTCAATTTTGGGGTAGCTTGCGGGTTGAGCATGTTGAGAGAAAAATCATCAAAAAGACTCTCTTTCTGTGTTCAATGTGAGATAAATATTTTGTTTCTCATGTCAAGTAATTTAATGATTATAGTTCTAACAAATAAAGCGAGGTTTGTTGAGTGTGGAACATCCTCTTTAACCAAAACAAAATATGCATCCCCAGTCTTCTTCATATTTTGATAGTCCACTGAATGTTCAAATATTACTACCATTTTGTCAAAAAGAAAAAAAAATACCATGAATACAAGAATTAAAATGGAATTTATTTATGAACATGGGCGTGTACTGTAAATGTTTAGCAGTCATGCTTTGTTGATATTTTCATCATGCTCTTTTGATTTTAACACAACGTGCCGGTTTTCATATTTTTGTAACAATTGCAATTTATGTATCATACTCTGTTAACCTGCAAAATTAATACGTGAAATTCAAAATGCTCTTGCTGCCAACCACCCAGCGGTTTGAGGGTTAAGAGCCTGCAATGCATCACCAATATGGGATAAGGGGTGGAGGTACGGGATGAGGGTGTGGGTAAAGGAGGGGGGGGGGGAGATAGACTTTGGGAGTCATGGCAACCAGTCATGGCAACCAGACATATTAGGGTAAGGATCTTCAAGGGTCTGGTTGCAAAGAATCACACCACTGGAAAATCAGGTCGAAGGTTAGATGCAAAATTTAATGCAGACTTTAGTATGAAAACAACAATCCACCCCAAGCAGTATTTTGGCAAATCAAAATACGCCAGCTTAAGTACATGTACACTTACTACAGACTCCCTTTATATACTTGTATGTGCAAATTCTAGCCTGACAATATGGTTGCGCATTCCTCAACTACTACAATGTATACAGTCTATGGCCTTAAAGAAACCTGGCCTGAGGCTAGGCTTGGTACTTATTTCACTACCGCCATTTGAGTCCCACAAAATGAAATGAAGGGATTGGGCCACATGACGAAGCCGAAGAAAGGCTCCAGCTTCGCCATGTATCACAAGCCCTTCATTTAATTTATTACACAAAATTACGGTAGCAAAATAAATCCCAAGCCTAGCCTGAAGCCTTATTTCGTTAAAGCCCTATGTGCCTCACTACCTAAAAAAGGTTTCTCAACTATTAAAATGCATCAGCTAAATGTATAAAAATCTATAAACTACATGTAGGAACTAACTCAGCGCATTAAGGTAACAGCATCTACATTCCGTGATAAACTGATTTAATAGGAAAATTATGCAAGATGTTTTCAATCTAAATTGCCTGTTGGAGAATCAAAGAGAATGTTCAGAATTGTGATGCATTCTACTGATGTGAAAAAAGCCAATGCTACCTCTAAAAAAACTAATGACCTTTTCTGTGTACATTCAATGGAAAAAAAAAATCACTACCCTCCTCCCCCCTCCTAAAAGTATAATTTTATCAATTACGTGGGAAAATATTCTTTTTTTTTAGTACTGATGTTAGTGACGGGGTTAATGAGGCTGGTAATGTGACAGCAAATAGTGGAGTGAAGTATACCTGTGGCGACCGTGCCGTGTCAGACTTGGACAGCGTACGCGACTTGAGCGACTAGAAAACAAAAATCATGGCTCCCTGAGTAATAATGAACGTTGAATGAAACAACGGTGGTGGGGACAAAAATCTCCGGAAAACCTCGAGACAGATTTATACGTCATCGTCATGACAAGGACATTTTACAAACGTGTCACTTATTTGCAGGTAAGAGTGACTGGAAGAGAAAGACTTGAGAAGGACAAATTTGACTTCTCCGAAAAATACCAAAAACAGTTTGAAATGAGTTCCCTGGCTGAAAGTGACCGAGAACTGAAATAAAATGAGGTTTTTGGAACTCGTAACATCAGGACAATTTATGAATAAACAACATTTCGTGCTGAACAAGGGCAAGGGGTGTTTAAGAGGGCTACCAGCCAAAGGGGCGTATGGGCGTCTCTTAGAAAGCCTGTTTGAAGTTTAGGACAACCTCTGCAGGGAACTTATGAAAGCCACTGCAGTAGGACACCCATTATGCCATGGGCAAGCCAATTTTGGACACTTATCAATCACTGTTATTTAATATTTAAGATTTTTTTGTCGGGCTGATGGAATATTCCGAATGAGGACACTGTTATTAACAACGATGTAGCATGGTCAACATCACTTCATGTGCCTGAACTTGGTGAAATGTGAAAATAAAAACTATATGGAATGTGACATTGGCACATGACTTACCTCGGGACTCAGCATGGAGTAGCCCATGGGAGGTGAGTCCATGGACACGGGTAGGCCAAAGTCCCCTACTTGCAGCCGTCCATCACGCATCATCGGTAGCCACTGACAAACAAACAAATAAATAAACAATCACAACAACATAAAGACTCTCATGTAGGGATATGTAATAAGAGCTTATTTGATTATTAGAATTGAGACATAAAAGATTGTGCAACTTGTCCAACTGTATGCATGATCACACTGGCATGATTGATCACACTGGCATTTTCTCGTGACTCAGATGTCCGACTGAGCTCAAATTTTCACAGGTGTATCATTTCATGTACATGCTGGATCAGACAAAGTGTGAGTGCTGTTCTGTGACCTTTACCAATCATGTATTATACCTTTAAGTATAATATCTATTAACAGAGATGAAACTCAAAATTTCCCAAATATCCGGAAATCCTAAAAAAAAAACAATGCAAGCGCAACTACGGCCTGGCTGGCCGCAAAAATGGCTGGAATGGTAGTTTTCTGGTTTTTCTGTTTTATTTTCCAGTTGGTTTATTTCGGTCTGCATTTTATGAAAAAATTTCTCTAACATATTTCATATGCTAAAAATTGTAGAACTACTGCAAAAAGCACCCAGAAATATGCAGATAAAAGCAAAAGAAAAGGCCACCTTTTCGGTCGTAAAGCGCCGAAACACCGTCCTACTGTAGCATTTATCTTACACAGCGCATACGGGCAACAGAGCTCACTCAACGGCACACACATCTCGACCGCACAGTGACTACACAGCGACCACGCGGTGTATGTGCCGTGCACGATGCATGGTTTGTTTGTTATGGTCAGAATAATTAGACTTGTCTCGGTCCTTGCAATAATTTAGAAATTGTTTTTACGTACGCTGAGCGGGTTGTGATGGTCTGAATCAGTCGTGTGAGGGCGCACTACGAACAGCAATTAAACGTCTTGGATCAAGACTATGTACAAAATGGCAGACCATGCAGTATGGTGAACTCGTCGAAACGATGGCGAATACGTACGTCTAATGTGGCAGGCGTTTTCACTGAATTATACCGGTAATTAAGGTTAACATTATGATAATTATTGAGTGTATTAATTATTTTGTTTATCCGTCTTGTAATTTCACTATTTCACCAGGCCAGGACGGAAAATCAATGAAAATCCTGAAAATGCGGGAAATACTTTTTTTCTGCCACGCTGATATCCGGAATTCCGGATAAATCCGGGAAAGTTTCATCTCTGTATTAATGACACCACTAAATATCTCAAATTCTGGCTCAAATGTTTACCGTGTATCCAATGGGGGTCTCCACCGCTGCGACATCTTGCTGCTTGCGTTGGCAGCTGATGTGGTAGAAGGTGAACAGCAGATGGTGATAGTCCGCCAGGTCAGCTGGCAACTGGATCTTGATCTCCTCGTAGAAGTCCGGCGACTTGTTGTGATAGGTGACGGCCGAGTAGGCGTGGTCCGAAAACTCGGGACAGCTGGATTTGCCCATGATGCACTGGGGGAGGGTCAGGGTCAGGAGGAGGGGGAAGGGGGAGGGGTAAAGGAAAGCGGGACAACAATTGAAAGAGGAATCTTATTATTCAGTCACAATACAAGGGGAGATTTAACCAAACTCATCGTAACTTACTATCAATCATAGGACTAATCATGCATTGCAGACATATAGGATAGGCCCCTACGATCGGTTCCCCTCCGTAACTCGAGTTACAATTGATCACAGGGCTTCGTGAAAATCGACCCACGGACTGCTAGTCTCTTCTCAGTACAATTTGGTCAAATTTTGTGAAGAATCCACTTTATTTCTCAAAACAATTTGTAATGATTGATCCATCTGGCCCAATCTTTAGTATCAATTTTTTTTGGTATCGATTTTTTCGGGTTTCGATTTTTTCGGTATCGATTTTTTTTCAGTATTGATTTTTTTCGGTATCGATTTTTTTTCGGTATCGATTTTTCGGGTTTCGATTTTTTTTGGTATCGATTTTTTCGGTATCGATTTTTTGGTATCGATTTTCTGGGTTTCGATTTTTTGGGTATCAATTTTTTTCGGTATCGATTTTTTGAGTTTCGATTTTTTCGGTATCGATTTGTTTCGGTATCGATTTTTTTTCGGTATCGATTTTTCTGGTTTCGATTTTTTCGGTATCGATTTTTTTCGGTATCGATTTTTTTCGAGTATCGATTTTTTCGGTATCGATATTTTTTCGGTATCGATTTTTCGGGTTTCGATTTTTTCGGTATCGATTTTTTTCGGTATCGATTTTTTGGGTATCGATTTTTTCGGTATCGATTTTTTGGGTTTCGATTTTTTCGGTATCGATTTTTTTCGGTATCGATATTTTCGGCATCGATTTTTTTCGGTATCGATTTTTTCGGTATCGATTTTTTCGGTATCGATTTTTTCGGTATCGATTTTTTTTAGATATCGATTTTTCGGGTTTCGATTTTTTCGGTATCGGTCTTTTTCGGTATCGATTTTTTCGAGTATCGATTTTTTCGGTATCGATTTTTTTCGGAATCGATGTTTTCGGTATCGATTTTTTTTCGGTATCGATTTTTTTTCGGTATCGATTTTTCGGGTTTCGATTTTTTTCGGTATCGATTTTTTTTTTTTTTTGATACCGAAAAAAATGATACCCAAAAAAATCGATACCCAAAAAAAACCCCCAGAAAATCGAAACCCAAAAAATCGATACCGAAAAAATCAATATCGAAAAGTTCGATACAGCAAAGTGCCTCCCATTGAACCAAAGGTCTCACCCCCGCATAAGCCTGGGGCCTGTTTGCTTCAAGCAAACGATGAGTGATCCTGCTGCTCCGGATCCCATTTTAGCGTATCCTGCATAGGACGTGGATCTGCAAGATCACTGATCGCATGCCTGAAACAATCAGGCCACCAAGACTGAAAGAGGTACCGAGTCAAGCTTCAACAAGACAGGGAAGACTACTGCACATAATACAAGCCCCCAGCAAAATGTAGGAGACAATATTTAAGACTTTCCCGGAACCCCTTACCTGGAGTGCAGTGGACGGGTCCTCGCCGGCCATGAACTGGACCTTGACGGCAATGTTTCTGGCCGAGCCTGACCGATTGGAGTAGTTGAGATTGGCCGGGTAGACATAGAGAAGATTGCTGGTGAGGAATTAAGAATGGCAAAGAGTTGATCCACAATCATTACGAAATTGCTGTTCAAATTCTGCCTTAAATTTTAGACTCTTTCATGGCTGGAAAGTCTTAGTAGGAGTAAGTGTTTTGTTTTAATATGGTTTTTTAATCTTTCTTTCTTATTTACTTATCAATTCAGGGGTGAATTTCACCAAACTATCAATCATAGGACTTTTGATACATTGCAGCCCTACGTGGAATACCATGAGTTATATCTTCGTAACTCGAGTTACGATCGATCCTAACTCGATTTACTATGAGTTATCATTCGTAGCTCGAGTTACAATCGATTGTAGGGATTCATGAAATTGACCCCCCTTCTTTGCTGAGGGCATTTTAATGTTTTATATTGATTAAGCTTTATGAAATTTGGTTAAGTTAATTGAATTTGTTTCAGATCTGGTATTAAAAAGTACTTTGACTGTGGTATAGGTGCCTATTGCACTACTGGATGAGTGCCAACAGTGTGATAGGCACCTATCAACATCACAATACAAAACAAACAGTCAAGTTCCGGCCTCTGCTTCACATTATTCAAATACTGATTTCAAATGATACTGATCGGCGGAAGCCAGTCTCACCGGTAGATGCTATGGGGATGATAGACGTCCCTTGACGGGAACTCTTGGATCTCACGGGTGGGCCTGGTCCGCATGTCCGGGAAGGGCTTGACCTGTTGGAGGTCGGGGGTTAGACAGTAGGGCGGGTTGTCCGGCGTTGGTGAGATATCCAGCTTCAGAGAACCTAGGTTAAAGGTGTAATACATGATAGGTAAAGGTCTCAGAGCAACATGAAATAATAAACCTGTGTAAATTTGAGCTTGTCAATCAAACGAGCTAGCACTTCCTGTCAACCCTTTGGGAATAGGTCAGGGATCCACCCACCTGGAATACACTTCAGCCTCCTCAAGACGGAAGTCGGTCGCTTCAGATCAGCCAGGAACTTGTAGAGATCATCGTCTGACAACTTGTCACCTTCCTGATTACGGAGAGAATTTGATAGGAAATCGGGTCACTTGGGTCAGCGATTAGGTTGTCAATGCAATGTTAGGTTGTCCTAGACAATGCAAGTAATCAACTGCTGCAAACTGCTCACTATAAACCAAAATAATGACCTGAAATATGAAATGCTTAGTTTGGAGGCTCTGGCGTTTCGATCCTAGCAGGATCATTTTGTAGCCTTTGAGAAATATCTTGCCAGGATCGAAATATCAGGGCCCCCTCTAAGCAATTTTCCTAGAGTAGTTATGATGTGAGTCAAGTGATTAGCCCAAAGGGGATTCAAATGAATGATGGAACAGATGGAGAGGCAGTGGGTATAATGTTCCTCTTACAGAAGTGCTCTTCAATATAAGAGCATATATATAAGGTATGGCTGCCCATTGCACTGTTGGATGAGCGCCAACGGTGCAATAGGCACCTATCAACATCACAGTGCAGAAACAACAGTCAAATGTTCCAGTGGGCATTAACATATATTTGTCTCAAAGAAGTGCCCTTCAATATAAGAGAATATATAAGGTATAGGTGCCTATTGCATGGTTGGAGGAGCGTCAAAGGTGTGGTAGGCACCTATCAACATCACAATGCAGAAACAACAGTCAAATGTTCCACTGGGTATCACTGTTTGTCTCATAGAAGAAGTACCCTTCAATATAAGAACGGTGCCCAGGTCTTGTTTCAAACCAAGTCTGAGAGCTGGATGCGGTAAGTGGAGATCAGATTGCTGACTCACCTGTTTGAAGAAGCTGGATACTGTTATGGTCACTGGATGGAAGCAGTCAAGGTTTCCAATGTCGTCCTCCACTTTGTAGAAGCTGCGCCTCTCCGAGCCGTTCCTCTTGATGGGACCCCCTGCCCCTCCGCCGGCCGACGACCCTCCGGCCACCGCGGCCCCAGCCTCGCCCCCTTTCCGCGGGAGCGAGGAGAAGTTCTGCTCAGTAATAGTGCTCCTCTTGCGGCTAAACTCCAGGCTGTTGGACTTAACCTTGTCCACGTCGGTGCCGTCTGGGTTTGGATCGATGTTGTTGGCGCCGTTGATAATGTTCAACAGGTGGACGGCTGTCCAGGCAAAGGGCATCCTGTAGGCACCCAGTCTCTCGCAGTAATACCGGGCGTTCACTTTGGCCTTCTCGACGTGCTGCCAACCGGGAAGAAATCCAATTTAGCAATCAAGCCATGCAGTGATATTCCTTCTAAAAATCAACGTCTACATCAACATCTACCAAAACTTGACAGCCTCATGGTCACGGCATGCCAATTTACGTCTCCCTTAGCATAACAGATTTCTCAGCAAGAATTTCAAGCAAGTTTGGTGCTAAATTTACAAAACACTTCTAAGTACTAGTCAATATATAAGGTGGCTTTGCGGTGACACCATGTAATATCCAACATGTACCACTGGGGCCTCAACAACCCACCCACCCTCCAGCAGCATGTCCTGTGTGGCACTCTTGAGGCGACGGCGGACCACATGCCTGGACCACCTTTGGGCTCTCTTGGCCCACTGACCACATCCAATGGTGGGATCCACAGATATTGTCCGTTATAGTGGTCGTTCGTTATTATTGATTTAAAGGTAGTACCATACTTTGGTAAGAGACCAAAACAGAGATGTTCACAGATTCACCTATAACTTTCAGGGTACGAAGATGAATTTTTCCGCCTGAAATGGTGTATTTATCCAGAAATTAGTAAAACAACGACTGAAAATCTTTTAAAAGATAAAAAATAAAAGAGAAAAGACTTAAGAAATACTGCGGCTGTTTTTCACTGTTTTCCCAAAAATTGGGCACCGTATGGGACCGTGACATTTTTACAGATGACGGTTACTGTATCTGTCTTGATATTTTTGCCCATGAATCTGTATTTCTTTGATAAAAACCAAAGTATGATACTACCTTTAAAAAACCATAATGTAAAGAACCAAGGATGATGTTTTGTATAGCCAAATGTTTGGTATAGCGGTGTTTGTTATATTGGCGTTCTACTTATTACATACGTAAGAAAAAGAAATCTTAAGACCAAAAACATGTCTCCCGTCGACATTTTATACCTTGGGATTGTCCAGCTCCTTCATATAAGGCTCTGCACTCTCTGAGATGTCACCCTGTTGAAGCACCTTCTCCAGCTTAATGACGATGTAGACATCGTTGGTCGGGTAGGTAATGGAGAAGATGGCATTCCGTGCCAAGGTGGAAGGGTCCGGGATGCCCAGGTGATTCTTGATCATGACCTTCAGCGGCTCCGTGTTCAGGTCAAAGTAGAAATTCTCTGAAATCTGTGGGATTTTTTTAACATGTTTTTTTTAAAAGGTACAATCATACTTTGCTAGCCATACCAAAACAGAAATGTTCACAGATTTACCTATAACTTACAGGGTATAAAGATGGTGATGGTAGAAATATATCATTAAACATGTTCTGCCTGAAATGGTGTACTTATAAATCCAGAAAAGAGTAAAATTCAAAGACCAAAAAATAGCTTTGACATCAAAAAGTCATTGACAAGCAAGCCACATTTCAAATAATTTCATCAACCTAAAGAAAAAAAAAAAAAGAAAAGCAAATCAGGCAAGTATATATTACCTTTTTCTTTTCCCTGATGTCATAAAGTGCCATTGAAGCAAATATGGGCTCCACTTCCAAATCCAGTCTGGATTAAATAAAAACAAGAAACACATATTATAGATAAGAAGAAGGATGTGATTCAATCAAGACAAAATAGTCACCAATAGGCCAATATATTAACCCAATGATCTGGGCCCAATTTCATGGAATCCATTACGGCCTATTATTGTGCTTACAGCCATTGCTACGGGTGAAATCTATTTCATGGAATCCGTAAACAAGACTTTTGGCACTTAATGGGTTAGCGAAGAATTTCTAGGCTAACCTTGATTTTGTTCTGCTAAGACTATGCCGTGTGCACCCTGCAAAAAGACCTTGCTTAGTGTAGCGAGAAAGACAACTTTCCTGTTGAAGATGCTTACCCTAAGCAAAGAATTTTTGCTTACGGAGTCCATGAAATTGGGCCCGGCTCCACACTCATAAACATGTGTCCAAAAGTTTAAGCCATCTTTATATGTGGACCAATAAATTCAGATCTCAATTGCAAAAACAGAAAATCCCCAAAACAAATTTTTTGCCCTTGCAGGTTAATCAGATGTTGGCATTAAAGGGAGGGTGGTTGCAGGTGTTTAAACCAAGCCAACCCAGCGTCAGTCATGCTGCATAGCATTTCGAGAAAACAAAACCTTACAATGAAATTTGCCATGTAGGATTTGCCAACAGAAATAGAGAATCCAAATACTGTATTAATGAATACATAAATGCTGGTAACAACTTGTGCGAATGTTTTGTTCTCTCTTTCTCTAGTGTGAAAATCTCTACCCTCAAAGTTGATTTTGATAAGTTTTATTGGCAAGTGACCGACCCTACATATATTAAACTGGCAAAAGAGGAGACTAATGAAAAATACCTGAGAGTAAGACACTTGACCGAGATGCGATAGCCGAAATGCTCCCTTGGAAAGTCCGCCGACATCCGTCTCTCAATAGCATCTGACTGAGGGGAGAAGAAAAACACAAACATGACAAACAAACAAATATTTCACACAAACGCCCCTGGTATTGGTCTGGTTGGTTGCCCAACCAGACCTCAATGAGGGGGGGCTGGCCTTGGGCATGTTGGGCCTTTCTCATAGCTCAGCTCAGGCTCAATGTCTGTCATCCATATGCTGAAAATATAGGTTGTGGTTTTTCAAAGAAGTTGAAGATCTGTTTTTTTTTTCAAACCAGAGAATCCACTTCCGAATTGCAGCCCAAAGCCCCTATTTTGATACCCTTTAGAATGGATTAACTAAATGTTAATTTACCGGAGCCAGAGCTGGATCTGGAGCCGGAGCTCCAGAATTTGAGAATTTCAGAGAATCTGATATGTCAAAGGAGTCCAGGTTATCAGGGGATTTCAAAATGAAGATCCAGAAAGACAAGGCGTTTCATCCATTTGATAAACCCATGTAATCTTTTCTCTTCCATGCCCGGGGCATGAGTCTGGTACCCTATGTCCTAGACACCAGCAACTACTCACATCAACCACGGTCGGGTACAGGCAGAAGAGGTCCGGCTGGCGATTGTGCGACCGCACATCATTGTTGACACTGTCCTGCCGCTCAATGGGCGTGTGCTCCAGGAGGCGGGGCAGACGGGCGTCGCCCTCGCTGTTCTTGAGGTCGAAGATGCTGGAGGCCCAGCTTCCCCTCGGGGTGCTGTCCAGATGGATGGAGGAACGCTTCCCCGGCTGTTAAAGATAAACAATTTCCAATCAATTTCAGTAAGTCATAAACAATTCCTGAATGGCAGCAATATAGACCGATCCTTTAGGCCGCACCCCATTTGCTTAAATGACAAATCACAGGGCTCTGTGGTTCATTATGTCCGACACGCATTCACTAAAGTCTGACAAGTGTATGGGCGCGTATGGAGCGTACGAACTGGAAAATGACATTGAAGAGGACCACATGTTCGTTGCCAACTGGATCGGCATATTATGCCAAATTCTGTAACTTAAAAAAGTACCCCAAAAATCACATCAATGAAATAATCTGATTCACTTAAAAGAAAAAAAAAAAAGAAATCCTGCTCGTTGAAATGTTTTCACCAAATCAAAAATTTTGTTAATGTATTTGTTTCTTTTATTTTGTTCACCTTTTCTACGAGCAGGATTTTTTGTTTACTTTTAACCTGATACTTTACCAGCAGTAAATATCAAGGATAATGACTGAAAATAAAAATTGATTAAAAATTGTTAAAATTATCATTACGAAAATTTGGTATTAAAAAAAAAACATATTAACAGTCTCATGCAATTAAAAACTTAATTTTATTACTTAATATTACAATTATAAATAAAACATGAAAGAGATTACTCTTGTATTTGGTCCACCACTGGAAAGAAAACTGAGTAAAATCAGGATGATCAAAATCAGGATGATGAAATTCAGGAAAAATGTCAGGAAAAAGTACAAGTCTGAAGCCAAATCTGCAGATAAAGAGTTTGCTATTCAGTTAATAATAAGCTGTACTGTATCTATGTAGATTCGGTATCCACAAGCCATGTCAACACCTTACCTACGGACATGCCGCTCTCTTAGGGCGCCCCTTTTTAATTCTATGGTTCTCATTTCTGACCGACTCATATTTTGGGCTCCGACCGAAGAAAAAAAAAACTTTCTTTTTTGCCGCCGACCCTGTCAGAATGGCATAATATAACAAAAAAAAGAAAAAAAAAAAAGAATTCACAGAATTTCTGGAGATAAAATTTGTCTCCAAAAATTCTGGGAATTCTTTTTTTTTTTTTGCCAATAGACCTCAAATTTTTATACTTTTTATCACTGAAATAATACAAAATATTCAAATGCGATTACAGTGAATACAATGAACATCATTTTCTTTAGGTTTTTCTGTATTCAGCCAGATTTTCTTTTCACCAAACTTTTCTTTTTTTTCGACCGACCGACCCTCCCTCAAGGTGAACAAGAAATGAGAACCAAAGTTATAAAAAGGGGCGCCCTTATGAGAGGTCTGTGCTGTCATCACGTGATTGGTCTTGTCTATTTTTAAGAGTGTGGTTCTGAAATGAACGTGAAGGTGATACTTGATGTACCAGCCCAATATACTGTGGGTGCCTTCAAGAGAATGCTGTTAACTTTCTATTACATCAGTGTACATAGAGTGGTTGTACTTATCAGCTGGAGTGGTTCAGTATTGTGGCATATGGGTAGGGCAGAAAGCACTCACACCACTCTGAGGTGGGCCAATTGAGAGATCACCCAGGATGATCACGTTGTGGGGCCAATTTCATCATGTTCATACATGTAGAGCTGCTTATTAAGCACCAAAATGTGCTTTAAAGCATAAGAAGTCTTCCTTGATCATGTTGATCAAACAGAATCACAAACATAATTTTCATGTGACGTTTTCTGCTTTTGTCTTGCATTCGGACATTGTTTGCTGAGCATAACATTCACAGCGAGTTTTGGCTGGCATCATGATTTTATTAAGGTTAACAGTTTAAGGTTTAAGGTTTGTGCTTAAGCAAAATTGGCCCCTGGTCACGACAAGGTCATACCTCAGGATCTTTCCTTTTTGGGGAACCACGCTCCTGAAAAAAGAGCTTATAAATTCACATGGTGATACTGCAAACTGCAAAACCTCTTATAATCTTCACTTAAAACATGCAAGCCCAAGACGTGTAGTAAGGAGATCAACCCTAACCCACCTCCATACCACAGTTTACCACACATGACTTGTGGTAAGTGTAGCATCCTGAATACCACAATACACCACAGTGTGGTTTGTGTGGTAATCATGGTTTATGATCCAGTCCCCCTGTGGAGACTGTGGTAGTAAGCTCTTGTCTAGTGTGGTAGGGGCAGAGGGTTAGGGTCAAATCAAGTCAAGGGAGCTTCCTTAATACTTTCCAGAGAATTACTGAACCAGATAATTGTCTAAATCAAGCAAGTGAACCAAAACCAAAACAAAACAAGGAAATTAAACAATGGTTCCCGAGCCGACCTTTATATAGACGCACTGAATCCAGTTAAAAGGGTTTGCACCTCATATTAAGAACAAAATAGTGAAGCCAAATAAATTGATCAAGAGTAGCATGCTGATGGAAGTAAGGTTGTACTTGAGTGGGGTACTTTGTTGGGGTCCTACTACAGCAGAACACCATCATAATGAACATCAGGGGGCCCGTGGGATAAAACCAGGCATGACTTTCATGACAGTCAATGCCTTGGTGTCCCTGGTAATTGCCTTGGTGCCCCTGGTCATTTGCATTGGTGCCCCTGGTCATTCCCTAAGTGTCACCTTTGTCATTTGCTTGGTGCCACAGGTCATTGCCTTGATGCCTCTATTCCTTGCCTTGGTCCCCAGGTCATTGCCTTGGTGCCCTTGGGCAATCAACCACTGCATGGTACCATGGCGCGTTCTTTGATCCCAACTCAAGTTGTGACATCTATCCCAGTAAATATGATAAAATGCCTAGGCGCTAGAATCCTGTGTCCCTCAAGGTCAAACAACATCAGACAACATTTGGCAGATTTGAAGGAGTGAAAGCAAATGAAATGGGCACCAAAGGCAAGGTTCAGGAACTTGAACAATGTGATGGCAGTGTTCATTATAGTGGAGTCCTGCAGTAGCCCTCCCGTCGTTTTCAAGTGATTTAACTCCTTCAGCCCAGGATTAATTTTTTTTTCTTTTTACCAGCCTCATTATCAGTCAATGGTCAAATAGAGGTCATCTGGTTGGGCTATACATGCAGGGAAGCTCTGCGTAAATAATGTGGTTGAATATGGTTGAATACCACCGGACAATATCCCAAATTTCAGGCTGACATCACAGATAAGTGTCTGCTAAAAAATGCCGATCTCTTCAAATGCAAATCAAGGGGGTAGATGTACCACAATTGGCAATTTGTTTTGAACAATCATGGTTCGTTGACCCTATTGTTCCAAACAGTACCCCATAAAATGAATATTCTTGACACCATGAAACAAACTGCTATACAGACGCTTCCCAGGCGGAAGGGGTTAATTATAGAGAGGGATGATTTTAGTTGATCGCGTTGGCAGCACGCAGCCTCTCACCCTTTGTTGAGCTCCCAGCAGCTTCATTGGTAAAAGGTCCTTCCAGATGTCTGGATGCATGATCTCAAAGCCCATGTCCTCCTCAATGCACGATTGCTAATTGCAACATCAGGCATGGTCAAAACTAGCAGACTACCATTAATCTCCAAAACTAGTGAACCTACCATAATCTTTAATCTCACAGGAAGGCAACCCATCTCCTAGACTTTGTGGACTGTGATCAGTCTTAAAAGTTAGTGGACTATGATCCACCTTCAAAGCTAATCAACAAAATTACCGGAATGCATTCCATTTCCTAGACTTAGTGGATTGTGATCAGTCTTAAAAACTGATGAACTACAATCAATTTTCAAAATCTAGTGGACTGCGATCATCCTCTTAAACTGGCAGTCCACAAAACATCTTCTAAACTCGTGGACCAGGATCAATCGCCCGAATAAAATGAGTTTATGTACCGAAAACAGTTATGATCTCAGAGATCAAGCTTCACAATTACAATTACCTCAACATTTTGAGTAATAATTGCAGTGGTATTGCTATTTTCTACTGTTTCCAATGATTAATTGGGCTGAGAGTTTCACAGGTTTGTTTTTATTCCTTTATAAATCAAATTATGAACAGACAGCAGCTGTTCTGTCACCTTTACCAAAGTATGATATTACCTTTACGTCATCCGCTGTATAAACAGGGATGCCCGGCGCCCTGATGGGGGCCATCAGTGCTTAACACCACCCTGGCTTACCTGGGGTATGTCCTCTTCCAGCTCTTGTTCATCCACCTCGAACATCTGCTGCCGGGAGGCCAGCACGGCCTGCTGCTCGTCCAGCTTCTTGCCCGGGTCCAGCTTGACGCAGTCCTGGTACTTGCGCTGAACCACCGCCCAGTCGCACGTGTACGCCTGCAGGCAGTCTCGGACCTGTATATTGCTGTCCGAACTGAGGATGCGGATGAAGTTTGGAGGGGAGAGGAATAGAAAAAGAGAAGAAGAAAGAATTAGCATGGTATATCAATCAGTGGGAGCATGCACCGCGACAGCTTGTTGCCGCATCAACCTTCGAGCGGTACTCCTTCGGTCTTCTGATGGCCACCACCATGCTAGGCAGCCAAGCCACCCATCCCCATCTCAGCAAAATAACGACCTACTTGATTGACACAACCACATGTCATATGGACGCCCTACTGGGCCCTACATAGGTCCTCTCAGAGAGAATCTGACTGGCAGTATCACTCGAAGGGAATCTAGCCACATGACCAAACAGTCGCATCTGGCGCACAAGTACCATGCAGGTAATGGGTCTCAATTGACTCTCCCGAAGTAACCTCTCGTTAGACACATGGTCTGACCAGCAGTACCAAAGGATCCTCCCTAGTCCCTAGAGACCAAGTACTGAAAACATTGAGTTGCCTCCCAAGACCCCTCAGTCATGCCCTACCCCCATCCCTTCTAATCTTACTCTGGTTCTGGCAGAGGTGGCTTGACAGTGCGGCATTCTTTGGGAATGGACGTGATGACCAGGTCATCGCAAGGGAACTCTAGCAGGTGACGTAAGGGGTCCCTGTTGTAGTGGGTCCGGTTGGCCTCCAAGAACTCCTCAAAATCCAAGGGGTCAATAACTTCAGACAGAGGTACCTTGAATTGATTAAAAAAAAAAAAAACACAACCCTATAATGCATAGCTAACAAACAATTTGTAGATAATTGACTATTAGGGACACCACCAACATAGGGCTGGGTAACTAAGTTGGTAAGAGCGCTGGTACGTTATTCCGGAGGTCAATGGTTCGAATCCCTCTCAGGAATTCAGATTCTATATTCCTGATGGGTCGGTGGTCTGGCATTTAATATAACTTGTGATGTCTTGATTCCAACAGCACTCCGCACTAATGACGTCACACGAGTGATTTGGCCAGCACGCGGATGTCAGACAAACTTCTCATGCATGCGCACAAGCACACTCACCGCACGTTTGCCGTGGTTGCAATGTTTGTCTGAGATCTGGTGTGCTATTTTTAGCGCAAGTGCGGAGTGCTATTCCGTTTAACTATGAGGTTATATAATTAAGCCTACCGCGCCTGTAGCTGCTCCTCCTATTCCCAGCCGTGCCAAGTCCCGCCCAGAATAGTGGGAGGAAACCTGACGACGAATGTCTGCTGCTGGCTGATTTCTATTGGAATATAAAGAAAGAAAGAAAAAAAAGTGGTGACAGCGTAGTAAGTACTGGTATTAGTTCATTCCTTGCATGGTATACATGCAACAGAGTGTAGTCTCATGAAGCTTGTGCACGAACCGAGATTTATTTACCGGTACTTAATACAAAAGTACAATTAGTACGCCTAGAAGAAAGTACAATTTATGCTGTACAAATATAGGGGCCTACATACATGTGTACACCTGCCACCTGTAGGTTATTTTTACTTTTTAGAATTAAAGGTTGAGTACAGGATTGGTAACATACCCAAACAGAAATGTTCACAGATTTGTGTATAACTTTTAGGGTATGACGATGGTGCTGGTAGAAAAATACCGTTAAAATATTTCCACCTGAAATGCTGTAGGCCTAGGCCTATTTATCCTTACTGATTAAAACAACAACCGAAAATAGTTCCTCGGGGTAAGATCAAAACCATTCATTTTTTTAAAAGAAAAATTGAGTCGGGTTTTCAACTTATCACTATTTTCTGAACTGAAAGTTTCACAGATTTGTTTTTATTCAATGACAAATCAAACTATGTCACCTTAAATTTATGCTATCTGGAAGCCATGTACAAATCACTGCTCAATAGCATTGCCATTGCTAGAAGTAACGTTAGTGATTGCTAAAAAGCCTAAAGTGAGTAACGTTAGGCCTGGTCTGGAGTACTGGGGCCGATTTCACTAACGCTTTGCGATCATCGTAAATCCTAAATTTATTGACCTAAATTCATCGCTAAATGGAAAATTGCTACGCAAAGTAGCGATCGATTTTCTGTTTAGCGATGTATTTGGGCTTTACAATGATCGCAAACCGGCCCCTGGAGTAGTTAGCACTACTAGGGCCTACTAAGTAGGCCTACTACAAAGTAGGCTACTAGTGATTTGTACATGACTTCCGGGGTCACTCGCTTCTCATCACTGCAGCTGCAGACTGTCAATTTTCATTCAATCACTTGAATCACGAGTGACAAGAACAGTCGTCGAGTAAGCTATTAATAATACATTGACTGCAAAACATAGCCTGCTATGTAAGCTTAGATACTAGGGGTATCACATATGAAACAAAATGATCAATGCCTGAACTCTTACTTGTTTAATTTTTGGGCAAATGCCCGCTGTCCTCTTCCACCGGAGGCCGCCATTTTACCACTGACGATTACTAGAAATTCTTCAAAATAAAAATAGAGGGCGTCCTCAGCCCCAGCAGCCATAGCCGCAGATAAGGTATTTCTCAGACTGGGATTTCCCCTATTACGTGTTGTGAAAGATAGCCCTAGCCGTGCACTGGGGCTAGGCAAGTCAGTCAATGATGTTGTTGTTGACGTATGATGCACGCACGATATACAGCTGACGGCAGAGGTAGTTTTGTAATCGCGGCAAACGGTATCGAAGCGAAAAACGTCGGATCATTGGAAGTAAACTTGAAACCGAGTAGGCCTAGATCTAGAACTTAAGTATCGGATCGCTCCACGACTGATCATGACTTGAAAGTCCGGAACATAGACGTGGACCTACCGCAGTACCGCCAGGAATTAAACGATTATTTGGACAAGAAATGGAAGACTAAAACTACAGTAAAGCGTAGCTTCAAAACTGCATTGTAATAACGTAACGTTAGGGCAGTGTAACTAAACAGTGTGTGTGTGTAGCACGATGGTGTCCGCTGTGAACTTCTTCACGCAGTTGCATCTGTTGTGTTGGAAAAATCTGACATTACGTCGGAGACAGAAGGTAAGATCTTGATCGTGTTTTGCTTAGATAATAACTGATAACAGAGATAGCTTAGCTGTAAGATCTGAGATTGAGAAGAGAATAAATACGGGGTTAGTGTCTTTTACGCCACCCATATTATTTTCAGTATTTATTTAGTTTCTTCTGTTCCAAAATAAGATTTGTTACTTGAAAAAGCAAATTTATTCATGGGTCCTGTAAACCCTAAAATGAACATATTTCGGCAATATTTCAGTGAAAAAAAAAACAGTTTCTTACCCAAATAAATACTGAAAATAATGTGGGTGGCGTAAAAGACACTAATGCCATAAATACCATGCAACTGCGTTGATAAAGATTTAAGTGCATGCTGTGTATTTATTGTGTTTTTTTCCTCCATGGTAAGTAAATTCATTGTTCTCTCTTTTTGAGGGAGAGAGCTCAGCAGCAGGCAATCGACACCTGACCAGTATTTTAAAATTATTCCAATTTTACCCTTCGATAAAGATCCTGCCAGGGTTGAAACGATCAGTCCCTCCTGCCAAGCATTTTATGAATTTCAGGTCATTATTTTGCTGATGAGCAGTTTGCAGTGCAAGTGAATGTACGGTGGTAGAAGTGTAAATCAGGTTCTCTCCACCCCCTCCGATCGGGTATACCCTCCCTTACCATGCTTACCCTATTTATTGTATAATTGGTACATTGTAATTGTGGACAGTTTCCCAAAACTATAATTTATAAAGGAAAGGACAAGTGGTTTCTGAAATTATCAAGTTATACTAGGAAAGTTCTGCTTTCCAGGTGACGATATTTTTGACTTTCAAGTTTTAGCAAATGTTCCAGAGTTCTTAAAACCCTAGATTAAAAAAAAATCTACAATATTTCTGTGAAAAAGTACAATTTTCTTACATGCTTGTTGTTATAGTTTTAGGAACCAATGCCCACAATTACCGTATAATTAACTGGTTAATAAAAAATAATAAACACAATTTGCTTTTCATCCATAAACAAACTTTTTGAATTTTGTTAGGAAGCACACAATTACACGTTTGACTCCCTAGTAATGGAAGAACTATTTAAGTAGAATTTCTATTCGTTTTTGTATGACATGGCTGGATGCAATTAGCATTTATAATAGAGGTTACATAATCTCGCCCTCTTTATAAGAGACCCGTTCGCCCTGCTCAACAGGTTGACTACCGACCTGACCACCAGTTCACAGTCACACGTTTTCACTGTCCTTTGACATTCTTTCTCCAAGTATAAATATTTTTTGAGACCCTGAGGTATAATTGGAATAGAATAAGGTTCCCATTATATTATTATCCCACATGTTGTCAGGCCTTGATTTTTAAGGAGAGTGAGAGTGATCACTCTCCTCCGCTCTCCTTAAAATGTTTTCCAAGGAGAGGGAAAAAAGAGCTCCCTAACAATTTAAGGAGAGCTGCCTTTTTTCAAAATATCACATACATTTTTCCAGCTGACATTTACCCTTTATGGAAAATCTTTTTATAATTTTTTGTCAACAGGACTTGTAAGCAATTTTTTCTCTATTTCTGACACTGGACACATGCGGCTACTTGGTTTACATACTGTGTAGCAAGAGCAAACTGCTCTCTTTATTCACTATGAGTAGGCCCTATGTGTTGATTTAAGCAGTTGGATTTGCAGCTCAAACTTGATTTGTGTTAGTGCGAGCAAATCACTCTCTTAAATTCTCTATGTTGATTTAAAGGTTGTATCATACTTTGGTAAGAGACCAAAACAGAAATATTCACAGATTTACATATTATAACTTTCAGGGTATGAAGATAATGTTGGTAGAAACCTACCGTTAAAATATTTCCGCCTGAAATGGTGTATTTATCCAGAAATTAATCAAACAACAACCAAAAAATCTTTTTGATCTTTTAAAAGATCAAAAATAAAAGAGAAAAGACTTAAGAAATACTGTGGTCGTTTTTCATGATTTTCTCAAAAAGGTGGCACCGTGTGGGACTGAAATTTTCACAGATTACTTTTACTGTATCTTCCTTGATATTTTTGCCCATGAATCTGTATTTCTTTGACAAAAACCAAAGTATGATACTACCTTTAAGGAGAGCGATTTGAAGCTCTCCTCATTTAAAATTATTAAAATGAAGGCCTGTTAGTCAGTTTGTAATTTGCATATTTTGCCAGCTACATGTACTACAAAATGTGGTAGTAGGCAGTTGGTCACTTAAGCTTCACTTTAACTTGTTTAATTGATTGCCTGCATTATGTACTGTGCCAATGCAGGTGCGTCTGCTTGTGGAGTTGATATGGCCAGTCTTGATGTTTATGATCATCGCATTGGTCCGGAGAGGAGAACTACCAGTTCCAAAAGATGAATGTGAGTTTCATCTTTTGTTTCGATGACAACTATAACTAAACCGTAATTTTCTTATAAATTTATGTAACCAACCAGTGAATGAATAATCTTGTTCGTATTTAATTTTTAATTAAGTTTATACGACACAACTTACACAAGAGACGTGAGAGAGAAGTGTTGCTTATTGCAGAAAACCACAGTCAGGGGAACTGGATTCACAAACCAATGTTGTATAATTACCACAGCTACAGTATACAGTATGGTTGAATTGGGAATTTTACATTTGCCACAGGGAAAAACTTTGGTTAAGGTTGTAGTCTAAGGTGACCATATTTTGTTGAGATGATCCGGGGACAGTGATCCTGGGGGAGGGGTATAATTTGAAAATATTTTGAATCCAGATGGTGCCTATAAGGGCAAGCGCTAAACTTGCGCCCCAATATTCCAACTTCTGATGCAACAAACAATCAGGCAATTTGAAATCGGAATCTGCAAAATGGTGGCATCTATGGACATCTTGTCCAGTTGACATGTTTGGGTTACATACTTACATGTCTTAGGTGGTTGTCTAATTCGCATAGTTCTCTGAAGAATGGATCTTCTTCAGCACAGCATTTATTGTGTTCTTCAGCTTTTTTATTTAGGACAATTAGAATTTTCGGGGGCATTTCATCGAATCGGGGACATATTCGGGACAATTTTTCATCAGGGACAGCACTATCAAATCGGGGACATCTGGTCACCTTATTGTAGTCTAGATTACAGGATTGGCAACTTTACAGTAGATCAGCAACAACAACAACAAACTTGCAAGGTCAAACTTGGAGATATGTATTTCTGTGTATTTATGTATTTCCCTCTGGAAATATTTTTATAAAAATAAGTTATTATGATTGCTACATTTGTAGGCCCCTATTTGATGATTGATTTGTGTCAAAATTTAGCACAATATGAATGTGTGCAAAGTCGTGTATTGTACAATGATATAAATTGTTGTTTTCTGAAAATTGTGCCAGTCATGAATCAGTTTTTGATAAAGTGGCGGGTCACTTAGTGGTAACCTTCTTAAAGTAAACTTACTTAGTCAGTTTTACTCAGTTTCAATTTTTTTTTTTTGCATTGAAATACAGAAAAATCACTAATTTGTTAAATTTAGTTTAAATTTGAAATTTAGCAAAAATTAGGTCTACTACTGGCTAGTACATGATGTACATGTATGTATGCACTATACAAATTTACTGAACTTCAGCAGAGCTTTTTCTTTTGTAAGCAGTGAGTGAATTTCCATAATATTAAAGAGAAATCATTTATTCTATGTACAGTACATACATACATCACCAATTACTGTTGCACAGGTAGGCCTACAACATCCTGAAAACCTAAATTCTAATAAATTGAGTGGACTGAAAATCATACACATGTAGAGCAAACATCCTAATACATGTACAGTAGATGATATGGGTGGTACATGTACACCAACACTGTATATTGCAAAACTACAGTAAGTACTGTGTACTTTTGTTCATATCCTGTTCCACACCACAGATGCCCATTTGTCACAATGTACATGTACACCCATACACAAATACTACACAGTTGAATCTAAACAGGATTTCAAGGTACAACACTGTACCTGGCACCGATTCCAGTAACTTGTTCAATGGCAGCTCTCCGTTGACACATGACCTTGGATTTTGTTTGGCTGAGATTCACTCATGCAAACATGTACAATTGAAATGTGTATTGTAAGATTTTTACTGTACAGTAAATCCACTCAGTGTTATACACTGATGACTGTACATTATTACTCGAGTCTTTACCAAAATCATTCTAATTCGTTTGTACTTTCCCCAAATCAGTTTTTGAGGTTATTGCACACCGCACAGGTGGATGCCCTCTGGCATTGCACACAATGGTAGAGAGTTGGGTAATTTTTGCTCATCAAGAGCAACATTTTAGATGAAATTTTGAGATACATTCTGCAAATAGTGCTGCGCACTTACACTAAAAATAGCACCGAACCTCAGACAAACATTGCAACGTGGCCATGCAAACGTGTGGTGAGTGGAAGTATGTGTGCGCGTCGCGCGTGGTGTGACGTCATTAGTGCGGAACGCTATTTGGCTTGTCTAATTCCGCATGCAAATATTGTACATTGAACATTGTTGAAAGTTCTGCACATGATGAACCCTTCAAATCAGCGATATTCTTTTTAATAGAAAAGTACATGCTCATGCTGTACAACTATGTTCAGTACAGCAGTGCCATATCAAGGACATGTTGGACTAATAAATGGGAGACTTTGAAGATATTGGCAGCAGCAGACGCAATTGTGATTATGTACGCGTTGTTGTGCGTGTTGTTGTGCGCGTGCACTATCGAGTTGAAGACCCAGCTCCAAAGTCTCCCATTAGTCCAACATGTCCAAGTAGAATATTTGATTGTATGTGTACATTGTGTTCAGGGTTCTAGCCACGGTGGGCGGCGCTGGGCGGGCCAGCCTGGCACTCGAAATTTGTCTCGGAACGTACACCTGTAGGTCTGAAATAAACTCTGCCACCCAGCACAAATTTCCGCAGAGTGAATAAAAAGTATTGCCAATATCATGAATTTTGAATCACATTCCTGAATAAAAGTTCACTCTTTTCTGTGTTTTGAAATGTGAAGCACTGATTCTCAATGTTTACAAGACGATGTAATTTCCAATTTTTAGCGTAGGCCTACCGTAACTGTCAACTTCATTTCTAGAGCCCGCCACTAAAATTGGTCTGGCTAGAACCCTGATTGTGTTAAACTTGGATGTTGTCCAAATCAAACACCAGCCAGGGATCAATTTCATGGAAATTTCGGAAATGGTTTTTCTCACAGCAGGGTACAGACCATGCAGACCATAATTTATTCAGTCTCTGGAGTACACACAAAATTGATTTATAATTTTGTTCTAGATGTGAACGCAGCAGGGTACAGACCAATCATGCATCTGGACCATTATTCCGTCTCTGGAGATTATTTACAAAAAAAAATGATTAATAATTATGTTGTAGATGTGACCAAGGCCTCTTTTTCAAGGCTAATTTGAATACTAATTTGGAATCCGTGAATAGACACAGACAACTTTGTGCTTTTAATGTTAAAGGTACAGGTATTACACTTCATATTTTAGTTTTTGTCAAAGTCAGGTGTGGATACATGTAAATAAATAAATATAAATATATACATGTATCAAGAAAATTACAGTAACAGTCAGATGTGAAAGTTCCAGTCCCAAACGGTTACATGTACCTATGGTGCCCAAGTTTTGAGAAAAAAAGTGAAAATACTCAAGTGGTATTTTCAAATTTATTCACAGTGAGTTTTGGTCTTTGGACTTTGGTTTAATTCTCTTAAAAAAAACAAACATTTTTAATACCCTGTAAGTTACATGTCTCGAGGCAAATCTGTGAAGATTACTGTTTTGGTATGCTACCCAAGTTATGATGTTAAATTTAAGTGTTAGGGGACTACTAATTAAAGAATATTTCTTGGATAAACTAGTGAGGATTTTGGCTGATTTTCCTGTGTACAGTGTACACATACCTTTATACACTTACAGTGTATTTAACTATGTAAGGTTTACTATCAATAATACTCAGCTCACTAAGACATGAAAGAAATTTAGTGCTAATCCTGTAAAGAAAGAATGCTAATCACAACAACAGAAGTTTGTGGTTAGCAGAGACATGATGAAACTGGACCAAAACTTTGTGAAAAAACAACAACCCTATACCACCCCCCCCCCCCTAAAAAACAAAACACAATAGGCTCTGGCATGACTAGAAAAGCAACCAATAAACTGACCATTTCATCTGACAATAGGCTTTTTCACACTATCCAAAATCTCGGGGTTGGAACCGGATCGAACCCCGAGATTTTTCAACCCTTTTCACACTTGAACATTTTCAACCCCGAGCCAACCCGGGTAGGGCGGCCTAGCCCGATCGAAATCAACCCCCATCTCAACCCGGTTCCAAACTGCATTTTGCGCTGTGTGACGCGTGATCTGTGCACGTTGTATGAACCGGTTCACCATAAACGTACAGTGTGAATGTTGCGTCTCTTCGATCCGGATCAAAAACTTGCCGGGCTGAACCGGGGTGGATCCGGGTTGTTTTCAACACGGATCGAAAAGGAGATAGACAATAGTGTGAAAAGGCCTAATAAGTTTGATGATTTCCCTGTACATGATCTTTCTCTGGACAGGTCATTTTGTCAGCAAGGCTCTACCATCAGGGGGCCTGCTTCCCTTCTTCCAGTCCTTCCTCTGTGACTCTACCAGCGGGTGTCGGCAGTACGAGACCTACGGCGAGGCAGCCGGGCGTGTCAACAACTACAGAGATGCTGGGTATGTAAAATCAAAAAGTCGCCCAACTATATACCCAAGGTTCAAGTCGGAAGTGTGTACAGTTACCGGGCAGAAGTTGGCCGGTAAAAGTAACCACTGGACTAGGCCTTGAATTTGGTTGGAAAAGGGCAAGGCCACTTTTCCAATGCAAGGGGCACTTCCATTGGAAAATCATAATATCTATGGAAACATTTGAAGGGGGCACGAAGGCCAAGAACAAGGGCAACGAAGGCCATGGCCTCCGTGGCCTCCGTTTAATTCACGCCTTGCTGGACTCGGTTAAAGTAACTGAGAGGAAAGTTTTCTCGCTGTTCTGACTGGACTTAAAATGGGTAAAGTAACCATTGTCTCGGTGAGTTTGACCAAAAAAAGCCCTGTCCGAACGAGCTATAGTATTAAAAAAAGCCCATACGCTGTATTGTTCCCCATCTTTTATACCTAGACTTAGCAAGCTGGTGGAAGACATAGAGAAGGTCCTGACTAACAAGACGACCATGGAGTCCCTCAAGAAACTCTTGGTCAAAGTGAGCGAGCTGAATGAACTTCTTCCATACAGACAGGCCGTCGGAAACCTCACCGATACAGTACAAGGTAGGGTAGGCACCTATACTTTTGTTCCCTTTTGGGGTAAAAAACATGTCAAACGTATATTGAAATGGAGGAACAATTCCAGGAAAAAACATCGTCTGGATGATGTGATGATGTGATGATGTGATGATGTGATGATGTGAGTAGTTAAAGAGGTAGCTTCATACACGTCATACTTTGGTTTTTGTCAACAGAAAATGCAGATTCATGAGCAAAATATATAAAGAAATATACAGTAGCAGTCATCTGTGAAATTTCCAGTCCTACAGTATACAGTGCCCACTTTATGAGAAAACAGTGAAAAATGCCTGCGGTAATATTTTCAAATCTGTTGACAGGAGTTTTCATCTTACTCCGAGATCAAAACTGTTTCGGGTCTTTGGTCAAGTACTCTTTTCTAGACAGCATTTCAAATAAAAACATTCCTGTACAGTTTCTACATACCATCACCATCTACCCTTAAAGTTATAGGTGGTAAATCTGTGAAGATTTATGTTTTGGTATGCTACCAAAGTATGACAGTATCTTCAATAAAAGCAGCTCTAGCCACATTGAAAATAGTATAATGTGCATGTACTCGAAGGAGACCACCAGTCTTGTTTTTTAGTTAGGGGCTGATATTTGGTGAGCTGCTGTGAAGCAGTGCGAGTCTGTTATACCGATTTCCGTCCGTTTGCCCGTCTGTCCGGCTGTCTGCATTAGAGATTTTAAAAACAACTTTTATTTGGATGAAAAGTTGAAGTTTTTCAGTGCTTCATATTTTTGGGAATGTAATAAAAACCTGAAATTAGAGTTTATACTCTTAAAAATGAATATTTTAATCGGGAAAGACATTAGAAAAATGTGACAGTTTTTTATTTTTTTTATTTTAATTTGCTATCATGTTTGTAAGGCTGCAGCGAGCCATGACAGCTTCGCTGTTCTAGTTTACACAGTTGCTGGATCAATCCCTTTGGCTGTGGACAAAGGGGGGACCTACTGTGTCGCTCAATCTTTTATTGTACCTTCGACCATTCGTCTCGTAGTGAACAATTATAACGAACTATTTTTGGTGATTTCTCATCTCTGTTGATTTTCCCGATACACTGTACAAACAAATGGATATTACAAGCTGCAATGAAATCATTATAACAAAAGCTGATGAGATCATTGTCAGCCACTCATGTATTTTCAACTTTGGAGCTGCATGAGTCAAGCGTTCACGTGCTGACGTCAAAAAGCAGGATGTGCTTGAAAATGAAAGAATCAAATTTCAAATTGATAACTTACAGTATATATGGATATAAATATGACAAACTATATTTGTCGGTTGTTCTGTTGCCCAACGCCTAAAAGAATAGGCCCACAGGTTTCAAATGTCAGAATATTTGAACAATTCAATGATTCAGAATTTAAAATGTTTCACATTGTCCTTGAACATGTTGAATGACCAAAGTTTATTTATACAAGTTACAAATTCACCCAAACTTTTTCTTTTTTATTCTGTTAAGGCTGCAGTTTGTATCCGGTTAACCGGTTAACCGACCGTTCAAAAGGGTACAATGGAAAATTGTCCCAGTTAGGTTAATCAAAAAGTATCTTTTTTAATGGCCTCTTCTTTTTGAAACAAAGACACTTCTAGAGTTCACAAAGAAAAAATTTCAATGATCTTTTGAAAATTGGACCAGCAGGCTTATGCAAAACACTAGGCCAGACATTTTGCTATGTATACCACTGCCAAATGTTGTGACAAAAGAATATTGTCAACCAAGTTCCTAAAAGACCCAAACTTACTATTTCTTTGTTTTTCTTTGTTTTCTTTGTTATATGGGTAATCGTAACCATAACCGAAAAAACAGACGGGTAACCGGTCACAAAATTATTCGTAAACTTACAGCCCTAGTGTCTGTAAACATGGAAAAACTTTAAATGCAATTGTATCGCGATGCAAAAATCAAATTCCTTCACTCCTAACTCACCTTGGAGTTAATACAACTGCACATAATTATTATGCTGGTATCTGCGTATTTATAGCATGTCATCTCCATACAATTTAGTTTATCTTCGAGGACCAATTTCATGGCTCTTCATTCTGCAGAATTTTGTACTATTCTGTGCCGAGTATAAAGCGAGAAATCATCAAATTACCACAAAGGTCACTTTATGTACTTTTCACCAGTTTGCAGGATGTACTACATGTTACATGTGAATAATGACCAATGGAAGTTGATTCTTGCTTGTTGAAGGAAGTTTTTTTTTAAACTTCTGCTAATTTTGAACAAAATATCTCATACATTCAATATTCATGTACAAATGTGGTTTATAAAACAATGGTTTCATTTTTGCCATTCTTGTCCAAAGACCCCCCCCCCCTTCCTCACCCCTCCCTAAAAAAACCACATCATGAACGATGATTAAAAATTGCCACCAAACGAGAACCACTCAGTACCAGGCTGCCTGTAGAACAAAGTACAAACTGAAGTGATTTCATTGGGTCCAAAGTGTGGCGTGTCCCTTTTGAAACCAAACCTACGTAGTCATAAGGAATCTTATCGAATGATGCACTATTGAGATAACATTATACAGTTATATCAAGTTCCCGTTATAAATAGGTTGTTTGTTCAATCTGTCTGTTAACAGTCTGTACGCTGCTTTTTTTGTCCGAACCTTACAATAAATTCAGTTGAGTTTCCTGGAAGATCCGATTTCTATAATCACTGTCATGATTAAATTCTCCTTTTATTTCAGGAGGGCCTGACGCGTTTCGATCCTAGCAGGATCTTTCTCAAAGGCTGAAGAGAAAGATCCTGCTAGGATCGAAATGCGTCAGGCCCTCCTAACTTTAAGCATTTGATATATTTCAGGTCAGGCCTTGCGCTAACTTTTTTTCCTGGCTAGCCCACTGGTTCAACTTAATTTAGATTTTACTAGCCCGTTTAGAGTTTTACTAGCCTGTACATGTTGATCCATACCTTAAGATGTAGGTTTTTGATCTTTTTTACTTGCCCAATAGGCAACCAAGGAAGCGAGTCTAGCTAACCCAGAGTGTTTTTTGCTAGACATGTACGCTGGGCTAGTACTATTTCGAGCCCTGCAGGTCATTTTGGCTGATGAGCAGTTTGCAGCAGTTTATTACTTGTATTGTCCTTTTATTTCAATGAAAAAACTTGGTATTTTTCCTATAAATGTACATAAAAATGATTTCAGTTCATACTTGTACATTTACATTGGCCAAATAAATGATAAATAATACATACATCTAGATTTTTAGACACATTGAAGATGTTTAAAGAATTCATTTCATTAGATTCATTTTAAAGTTACATGTACACTGACACTGACTATCTGCAACCTAGGAGCAATGCTGTATGTATACATTAGGGGCGTAGGCCTAATGCTTACTGGAATTGCAATATACTGTACATGTAAGCTAGATTTGCATAATGGACATGTACTGTCAAAGAGTTTCATGTATGTGTCTCTAGAGTCTAAATATGGAACTGTCTGTTTTGATTTTACCTTAAAGCAGTTGAGTCAAGCAAGATGCAAATTGTATGTAACTACAGTACATATGATAAAAGGTCTAGGCACAAGCACAGACAACATACATTATACTTGACATGCTTGAAAAGAAATGTCATTGTTACGGTGAATAAGCACACTGGCAACATGGACATTTAAAATACATGACAAGAAATGTCAATTTGGTTTATATACGGTGAAGACAGGTGAATATAAGCGCGCTGACAACATGCATCTATAATACATGAAAAGAAATGCCATTGGTTACGGTGAATAGGTCCCAGCAACCATTATGGCAACTCACTGCAGCGATACAAAGAAACACCACATGAGGTCAATCATGCTGAACTTCAACCACCGACCTAGCCGGATTAACATCCTGCACAGGTGTTCATGTGCGTATCCATACATGTACAGTGTATGCAATTCTATGAATTCTATTCTGTATTCCTCATGACAAGCCTGAAAATCATTTCCTCATTTGGCAATTGTCATGGAACAAAATATATGTGATTTCATTTCTGCTTGGAAGTATACACAGGTACATGTACCTAGGCCTACATGTTCTGTACATAAGTATGTATAATAGAAATTAAGTACTGTATTAAAATTAAATATTAAAAGTAACTCTGCAACAAGATACATACAATGTACGTACACACCCACAGCCAGTGGCATAATTAATGGCCTGTTTGTTTATCGCACAAGATCACGAATCCTGCTGATCCGGATCCCATTTTAGCGTATCCAGCATACATGTACATGTAGGACGTGATTCCGCAGATCTGGGATCCTGTGCGTTAAACAAACCGGCCCTAAATCAAATAGAGAGCAGCTAGCATGATATAGATCAGCGCGGAGTGACGTCATTCCAACTCGCCAACCTTCCCTCTCCTTGGAGCCGATGAAATCAATGCATTAAGTTGTATGGGTTTTAAGGCAAAAAAGCTGCCAGAATTGTTTAATATTAGTAGGCCTATACGTTATATCAAAGAAGAAATATTGTCTGAGGAAAAACTAGGACTCAACAATGAAAGTCGTACAGAACACGATTTCTGCTTCTTGACAAAAAATATTCGGAAAAACAATTCTCGATGACGGGCGGTTTGTGCGTGATTTGACCGTAGCTTGCGCCATCTACATGTTGGTTTTCATCGGTTGTCAAGTTATGAGAATGAAAGTACCGCGCTGATCTATAAGTGTGGTGATCTGGGCTTTTCCAAGTTCGTGTAACTAGTCTCGGTTATAATTGACCTTAAACCTTCCGGTGCATGTGTTCAGGGCGTGGTTATATATGGTGCACTGCTTTATGCGCTTTATGCGTGTTGTTTGGGGTCACATACGCGCTTTCGGTCGGAAGTGGTCGACACTTTATACATTTTGGCGGGTCAGACGAGTGTTTTTGGCAATCTTTGCAGCTGGAGACATGGTGGAGTGAAGACGTGTAATATGGGGTCTGTGGGATCAGTCACGTAATTATCCTTATTATCAATTATCTGATGATGATGAAGGCGTGAATAAAATAAGCGAATCAAGCCGATCATTGTGGACGTTCAACTGGCAGTGGGTCCACTAGTCCTTTTTTCCTGCCTGGCCGTCCCTTTTCCTGTAACTTTTGCCTCCGTATCCACCTTCAGTGGCGGATGAGCCGCCGCCTCCGAGCGATTGGCCGGGGGCCGGACCGCTACATAAGTAAAATTACTTCTGATTAAAAATATCCATCAAAATAGCAACCTATGGAATAATCATCAAAACTTGGTGGCTCAGTCGTTGAATTGTGAAAAAAATTTACATTTATTTTTTTTCTTTCCTAGAATAAACAGTAATAATGCAAATGGGACTATTCATTTGTGGTTTCTAATACCGGTATTTATGAATTATAGGAACTTATGAACAACGTAATGATCTATAGTTGTTTGCACTGCACTAGGAATAATGAGAATGGAAAGTTTCATCCCTTACTTTCATTAATAATGATGACTGAACATATACATGTATTCATCATTCTGCATACGGGCTGTGGTCTTTATCAGGTTTATCATGTTAATAAACGAGGAAGGCTGATTTGAGATGTTGAAATTCCTCCATCACTTTTCAATGGTCTCTTCCTCATAACGATCACAGTGCATACATCATATGTTTAGTACATACATCGGGCATTGATATTAATGCCCGATATATTATCATATTATCATATGACATGTATGATAATACACCTACACTGTACCACAGTTATTCATTATCTTTGAACTGACGTGCTTCACAAAGGCTTACATCTCATTCACCAGGAATCCTCACAGCTTTTAATGTATTTTGTGTCTGTTTCTCATCTTGTATTGATTCAATGGCAGGGTCTCAGTCACTGATCAACTACCTGAAAGACCCGGACGAGGTGAAGAGGTTTCTGATGAACGACTTGCATCTCTCGCCGGCTGTAACCCAGGCGATACTCAATTCAAATGTCACCTCTCAAGAGGTACGTGTGTATTGTGACAGGAGACCATCTCTACCTGGCAAAATTCTCTCTAAAACAAAATGTTGTGTATTATTAAAGCGGGCAATACCCTCCTCAAGACAGCTTCTCTGCTTGGCAATTCCTCTATGGAAAACAGGTACTCCTAGAGAATACAGTAAGACAGACTCCTCTTCCTGACATTCTCTGAAAAACAGATTATTAACTCTGCGTGACATCCCTGTGTTGGAAAGAGGCTCCTCAAATATTTGGACATAACTCCCTTTGAAACTGACTCCTGTACCTGGCATTTCTCCATTACAGAAACGAGCCCAGTCTATTGGTTTTTATCAAAACCAGATTCCGGGGTTCTGGGACAGACTGCAGCCATATTTTCACTCCCTTGTAACCAATACACCATTGCGGTTTCTTTCGATAAACAGTTGCTGCTTATTTAATCAAATGATACCTTGTTACACGTAAGTGGCAAGGTACACTGGTTAGGTGCTTTATAAGTATGGGTGCGTTCAAATAGGTCACATAGGTCGCACCGATTCAAGATGGCGGAGAGGTAAGCAAGCGTTTGATCAGCCCAGCTGTGGTGGCTGATCCGGGTGATGTGACCTGTATTGACCGAGGGAAGCTACGCGAACGCACCTTTATGTATAGAAGACCAATAGACAGGGCTTGGTTCTGTATTAAACATCTAGAATACAATCTTGCCTGCCTGGCTGCAGAACAGATCCATCTACTCAGCATATCACTTTCTAGAAACCAGACATCTTGCCTTCCCAGGCAAACCTTCTCAAGAACTATACTTAAAATACCTCCCTCCCTAAACCTTCCATTTACAGTTTCTCACCTTGATGAACCCCAAGACCCTGCAGAGTGCCTCCTGCAATGCCACGCAGCTGCGAAAGATCTTCGGCGTCACCAACGAGGCCACGCTGGAGGAGATGCAGCGGGAACTCTGCAACCTGACGGACAGCGACTTTAAAAGCATCGTGCGCATCCTGACCCAACAGATTGACCTGAGCAAGGTCATGGCTCTGGTATGATTTCATAAAAGGAAGAAGATGAGATCTTAGCGTTCATACATGTATGCTTGTAAACGTGGATTCAAATCATCTATTGAGGGCGCGCCAAAAGATTATATAGCGCTACGCGCAATATGGGGAACTCTCCCTGAAACATGTAATCGCCATGGGCGCTGAGGCGCGCGCTCCACGTACGGAGATGATATGAAAATATCAAATATTTCAATATACAATAAACAATAGGTTTTAATCGAATCCGTGCCAAAATATTGCCTAACACTCCCCTTTTCTTTGATAAATCTCCCAGCCTCCATATGTCTGGTGTACAAACTGCTCGCTATTTGCACACCAACATGGCGGATCGTGTATAATTAGTATGGAGAATGGCGGCCTCCATACACGCGCCCTATGGTCAGTTATCCATCTTGCGCGTAGCGCTATATAATCTTTTGGCGCGCCTACGCAGCCAAAAGGCACGTCCCACTTCTACTGGCTGTATCCATGAATCCAATTTGAAGACAAAGTTGCAGCCACGGCCGTAGCCAGCGACCGCAGTCAGACAATTTGGACATGGCCTTCGTCACTGGCATGACTACTTTTTTTAAACTACTTTTGCATCACCTGATCACAGTATTTATCCTTTATCATTGTTTTGATCTCCTCCCATGTAGTTGACTGGAGGAGGCAGTAACCCTGGTGGTGCCTATAGCTTGGACTGGCTGAAGTCCCTAGGCAGTGGATCAACAAGTAAGAATAATTATCATCGAACAACCACAAGTGAAACTGACTGAATTTTAAGTTGTTGGAAAGTGAACAAAGAAAAATCGACTCCAGTCAATTTTTGAGTGATCCCTCCCAGGTTGGAGCATTGCTGTGCGTATCGATAAAATGATCCTTGGGATAGTGGTATGGGCGTGGTTTCATGGCTTCTGACTGCCAAAAGGGTTCAAATCCTGCTACAGTCAATTTTTCTTCTCTCACTTTTCAATGAAGTAATAATATTACTAAGTATTTATATGGATTCCGCAAGAGGATGACAATCCCCTTGACATGTGCACGAAAATAAGCAATTTTTTCATGTTTTTTTTTCCCAAATAGGTAACCCATCCAAACCAAATTTTGTAGACAGATGTTTTAGACACTGGGATTAAAACAAATCTCATTTCCGACTGTAAAATTCTTTCTAGTTTTCAAGAACATTGTAATTTACAATGAACCAATGAACTTGATGAAACTTGTCATGGCTAATGAATATTCATTATTTGTACATAAAGGTCTTGGGCAGGTGTATAACTTATTGACCAATCAGATGCTGCTGGTTGAATGGCTAATGAATATTCATTATTTGTACATGAAGGTCTTGGGCAGGTGTACAACTTAATTGACCAATCAGATGTTACTGGTTGCATAGCTTATGAATATTCATTATTTGTTTGTAGGTCTTGGGCAGGTGTACAACTTGTTGACCAATCGGACGGTGCTGGTTAAATACTTGCAGCGGGACATGGGCTTGTCTGAAGCAGACGCCAATCTCCTCGCCGATTCCATCACCAATCCTAAAGTGGTACGTCTATGCTGTCTGCCCAGCCAAGTATTTTTATTCGCTTAATAGTCTGCTAGCGTCTCCCTGCCCTTATTTAAAGACCCCATCCTCCGGTCATCGTTTCCCTGAATTCGCCTCATGCGAAGCGCATTCCTCAAACCTCCATTGACGATATCGAGCAGACTTGGGGCCTTTTCCAAACTTCGGCTCTGGCTCAGGCTCCGGCTTCGTCTTTGTCATATATATGCTGAAAATATAGGTTAATGGTTTTTCATTGAAGCTGAAGCCCCTATTTTCTTCTTCAAACCAGTGAATCTACTTCCGAACCGCAGCCAAAAGCCTCTATTTTGATATCCGTTATTTTAGAATGGATTCACGAAATGGAGCCGGACCCTGAGCCGGAACTTTGGAAAAGGTCCCTTGTCTGCATCATTCAAAGCCTGAAAATCCAGTTTGTAGTTTGGCATCAAAGTCTGGGCTCCCTCTCTCTTTTTTCTGTCTCAGAAACCCATAACCAAAAACATCAATTTTGATACCTTGTCCTTTGAAATAAATACTGGTGCCAGAGCTGCAGAGTATGTCCGGTAGACCCTGTTGTACAATATTTTAGCGTAAACTGTCGTACAATTTCTGATATACCTTCACGTCACACTTCTGGTCTAACTGGGAAAGGGTCTGTACAAGGCCTTCCCTCTCTGTCTGAAACAATTGACCTTTGGCTCAACTGACCTCCCACCTTTGACCTGCTTTCTTGTTGTTCCCACCTTACTGCTGCTGCAGCTGTTGCTGTTACTGGAGGGGCGCGACATGCGACACACAGTCTGCAACACCACCCTCTTGCAGGACTACGTCACTACCACGGACCCTGCCCAGCTGCAGGAGTTAAGCACCACGCTCTGCAACTTGTCCGACACCGACTTGGACAAGTTGTCCCAGGAGATCCGAACGCTGATAGATTTTCCCGCCCTGATGAATGCGGTGAGTTGACTTTTAAAACAAGTCTTGATCTCGGCATACGCGATTCCTTGGTCATTTTTTTAAAATTTAAACACTGCTATATTAAAGGTAATATCATAGTTTGGTTTTTATCAAAGAAATACAGATTCATGGGCAAAAATATCAAGGAAGATACAGTAACAGTCATCTCCTTTATATCAAACTCATTCAATGCTGGACTACATGTAACATTGACTTTTTGTGTGTCTGCACAATATTTCCATTGCAGCTGAACAGCACGGATTTGAAAGACTGGTACCGAGAAGTTCTGGAAGAAATGGTATCCATCGGTCAACAGGTAAACATGAAAATTGGTGCTCTAAACTCAGGCCTGTCGCTAATGGGTGAAGGGAAGGGGGGCGATCTTGGTCAGGGGGGCCGGGCCCCAATGAAGAGTAGCTGACTGGAGCAGGATTCAAACCACCGGCCTCTGGAATACTGTACCAGCGCTCTTATACCAACTGGGCTATCCAGCCCTAAGTCAGTATGTTGATGGTGTCTCTAATTTGCTAATTTATATTTGTTCGTAAGTTATATTTGTTCGTTTGACAGTCAGAAGCATTGGTTTAGTTTGGTTGTCAGACAGCATTTTAATCTCACCGTCTTAATGGTAGACCAATTATAGAATTTCACGTCTGTCAGCCAGCTCCGTCTTCCTCTTCTTCTTTTTAAGATCAGGGAGCTGGACAGCTTCAACAACCTTCTGAATGACATCGATACGATCCTGAACGACAATGACACCAATGCGCTGGTCTGTGGCAGCGTCGGCCAGATCAGGGACTTCACCAACTTCAGCTCCACAGAAATGATGAACTCAAACAACTTCGGCAGCTTGCAAAAAATGTCCAGTTCGCCTGGGCTGAGCCGGACAGATTCCACTCGTGCGCCGGGGATTGAAAAGAACGATACTCACGGGCCTGGGGGTATGTACACGTCACACGTTTGTTTCATTAAAATTGAAGTTTGCTTGGAGTTAGGAGGACCTGATGTTGCGATCCTTGCAGGATCTTTCTCAAAGGCTAAATGACAAGAGGACAAGAATATGCAAGTTAAGATACCAATAATTATCAGAACAAAGTGGGACAGAGTGACCAGGGAAACAGGGAAAGCATGCAATAAGGTGGGGAATCACTGGATTACAACATATTTAGTAGATTATGTTGCCATTTTGTTTAAGGTAACTTCTTACTTTGGTAGCATACCAAAACAGAAATCTTCACAGATTTACCTATAACTTACAGGGTATAAAGATGGTGATGGTAAAAACATGCCATTACATTTTTTCTGCCTGAAATGCTGTATTTTTTCAGAAAATAGTATAATCAAACACCAAGAAAATTTTTGATCTTTGGGTGAGATCAAAGCTCCCGTGAATAGATTTTAAAATATTGTGAGGTTTTTTCACTGTTTTCTCAAAAAGTGGGCACCGTATGGGACTGGGAATTTTACAGATGACTGTTACTGTATCTTTTTTTGATGTTTTTGCCCATGAATCTGTATTTCTTTGACAACAACCAAAGTATGAAGTTACCTTTAATTTTGTTGTATTAAATTTCACTGCATTTTGATAAAATGTCTGGGTTATTTTTTAAACAGAGGACTGTGAGTGGGTTCAGCAGATTGAATCGTCAAAATACGGAGTGCTGATCTGGAAAATGTTGAAACCGATGATTCAGGGTTACATTCTCTATACGCCGGATACCATGGCAACCAGAAGGATCATGAAAGAGGTATATCTTCCAAAATACTTGGACAAAGATATGTTGCAGTTAGACATTGTGTTTATTTGTCATTTTGTTCTTTTAGCTTTGCATTAAAGACTGAAATCCGCAAAGCTCAGATGTTTCCAAAAGATAAACTGAGACATGATGATAAACATTCACCCTAAAATAAGTAACCCCCCAGTTGTTATAAGAGTATGAAGACCTTGAAAAGCCTGTGAGTTTGCCGGAGATGTCAACATTTCAAGCGAGAGACATCTGCAGATTTCACTTCAGCACTAACTGCATTCTCAACTTTTGTGATAAAGACGTTTTCTCTGACAAACATTCAAAACAACTCATCTAATTATTTTTGTAAAGTTAATATTGAGAAAAAAAGAACACATCTTCAGGAATTATTTGAATACAAATATTTTATATAAAGGATCAATGCCATTTTGTAATTTCTTTGCAAATTGATGAAAATGTTTTTAAACGCCTTTTTGTATATTATACAAATTAAGATTGCCCTTCACGGACGTTAAGATTGCCTTTCACCGCATACTCGGTGCTTTTTGAGTGTACATGAACAAATCATGCGCTGGCTCAGGTGGGATTCTAAACCCACGATGTCCTGCTGTCCTCATTGTTGTGTATTACCCATTTTTCCTTATTTTTTATTTCATCAGGCTGAGCAACCTTTAGCCTCCATGAGATTGTTCAAGGATCTGGCCTACCGATGGCTTGAATACTCTCCAACGCTCCGCAAATACGTTGAGGACAGTGCAGCATTCGACCTGATCAGTGTAAGTACATTTGACATTTTTATACCAATGAAAGTTGCAGTTAGATCTGTATCGATATCTGTTTTAGTATGCTACCAAAGCATGATGTTATCTTTAAGAACCTGGAAAAGTTCCCCCTTTAAGAATAACAGTAGATAGCTGGACTGGGGTAGTACTTGTTGTTGCTTTTGGAAGTACGGTGAACCCGGGTGGAGCAGTTAGATCTGTATCGATATCTGTTTTAGTATGCTACCAAAGCATGATGTTATCTTTAAGAACCTGGAAAAGTTCCCCCTTTAAGAATAACAGTAGATAGCTGGACTGGGGTAGTACTTGTTGTTGCTTTTGGAAGTACGGTGAACCCGGGTGGAGCAGGTTCGGAGGGAAGTTGCTTACATGTATTTATTATAGCTTCCTCTCTCAAGTCTCAAAGCGGTTACCCATCTCCTTCTCACCCTATAATCCACCATCCTCTCTCTTTCAGGAGATGAGCCAAGACCCGGAACTCGTCAAGCAGCTGGAGAAGCAGCTGAACACCAATGCCACAGCCGACCTGTCCTGGTTGCAGAAGCTGCTGGCATCGGCCCAGAACGACTCCAGCAAGAACGACAGCTTCTCCCAGCAGCTGCTCAGCACCATTGACACCCTGGATGAATTTGCCAACATGACAGTTACTGTCCTAAAGGTGAGCTTGAGCACTGCCTTCATATCTGACTCAGAATTCTATCACTGTAAACCGAAGCAGTCTGGAACAGGATTCGAACCTGCAACCCTTAAGAATACCGTACCGGTGCTCTACCATCTGAGCTATCCAGCCCTATGTTGGCGGTGTCTCAAATTGTCAATTATTTGTTTAAAATGAGATGGAACCCAGTTGCTTAATGACTGTATGATTTCTTTGTGGTTTCCCCACCTCATTGCAGGCTTTCCCTGTTTCCCTGATCCTCTTATACATTTATGTGTATCTTTACTTGCATCATGTTCTTGTCCTCTTGTGATTTTATTGAGAAAGATCTTTCTAGGATCGGAACGTCAGGCCCTCCTAATTCTGACCATTTGGCTTTTGAGAAAGATCCTGCTAGGATCGAAACATCAAGCCCTCCTAATTCTAACCATTTAATAACTTTTGAGAAAGATCCCACTCGGATCGAAACTTCAGGCCCTCCTAACTTTGAGCATTTAGACTTTGTGAATGATCCAATTAGGATTGAAACGTCAGGCCCTCCTCACTTCAAGCATTTTACTTTTTTCTTGACTACCAGTGCATAAATCTGAATAAGTTGCAAGGCTACAGCACCAACGAGGAATTCCAGGCAGCTGCCAAGGAACTCCAAGGAGATAACCTCTTCTGGGGAGGTGAGTTTGAACTTTTGGAACAGTTTTTGCCGTAAACCTAAGACAATTTCTCTCTGCTGTTCTGTTTAAGAGCATATTAACGTATGCAGTGGAACACCGCTATAACAAACATGGCAGGATGCACAGATTTTGTCCGTTATATAGTGGTCGTTCTTTATAGTGTTTTAAAGAACCATACACAGAAATTGGGAGCCAAGGATAATGTTCAGTATAGCCAAATGTTCGGTATAGCGGTGTTCGTAATATTGGCGTTCCACTGTAATATCTTGTATTTTTTCTCTGTTGTTGAATTTTTGTATGTTTCAAAGTTGGCTTGTTTTACTTCATTAAAGCCCATTATTCTCATTGAAAAAACACATTATGAACCAATAATTAATCTATGATCTACAGACAAAAAGCATTTGAAAAGTTGCTGTTCTGTTGTTTCCTTTTTTAAACTCCTTTTTAAAAATGTCTTGATCATATTTTTATTAATGCTTGTTCCTACATGTATATTTTGACATCTAATTGGGCTCAGCGCTCAAGCTATTTGAGCTACACAACGTTTATGTGTAAGTTGGGTATATGAGGTATGAGGCGGAGCCCTATTGGATTTTTCATGTTTGATCATATTTCTAATAATTTATTTGAAACTTTCTGTCATAGCTGCTGTATTTGAAGGTTTCAATGCCTCGGCCGAAAACGATACGATTCCGCCTCATGTGAAATACCAGCTTCGTATGGACAGCAGCATGGTACGAAGCACAGACAAGTACAAGAAGTAGTAAGTATTGTCATCTTAATCATTCATTTGCTGATCTTTGACACCTGACCTCATGACCTTATTAACCTGTAACGGCCCAGTTCGATTTGTATGATGTCCTTTAATTTGTGTAATTTTTAATAGCTTCTGGGCACCCGGTCCGATGAGTAACATCTACCGGTACGGAGAGTATATACGGGGAGGCTTCGTGTTTCTTCAGGACATGTTTGATCAAGGTATCATCAAGGCCTCTATCGGGAAGAAAGATCCGGGCGCTGGCGCCTACATCCAGGAATTCCCATATCCCTGCTACATTGACGACTTGTGAGTAGACCTATCGTATGTCTGAGATCTTTTGATCTGTGTGGAGGGTAGAGGCTTTACCCTGTTTGACCTGGTACTTCAGGCCTGGGGCGTCAAAGAGGCAATGGATTGACTCAGTGCTCCTGGTGATTGCCTTGTAGCCCCTTCAACACAAGCACAAGCAAACATTGCAGTTTCTGAAATTGAGGTGCCCCTTGGGCTGTCTGAATTTGCCCTTGCCCCACGGAAATCAAAGGTCCTGCCCCTCTTTTACAGGTCATGTTAATAGCGGTTTATTAGTTGTGAATTCTTGTGATTGTGGGCGTATTTATTTGTTTTTTTCTTTAAATTCACTGAAAAGTGAACAAAGAAAAATTGACTGGGATACAGAACTGGCGCTCTGCCAACTGAGCCATCCAGCCCTATGTTAATAGCAATGTCCCAAATAGTCAATCAACTTTGTTCGTTTGGCAGTCAGAAGCCATGAAACCGCTCACATACCGCTATATCTCAAGGATCGTTGGACCATACGCCCAGCATTAGCAATACTGCAACTTAAGAAACAGTATATGGGGGATCACTCAAAGAGGATACAGCTTTTTAGTCAATAATATCACCAAATAACCACAAGGGAAACTTACTGCATTAATTGACAGGCTGTCAATCTTCCTCTAGTTATTTCATTCCTTTTTCTTTTCTTCCCTGCTTTTGCCATGCCAGATTTGTCCAGACACTGGGCGCCATACTGCCGCTGCTGATGGTCATCGCCTGGCTGTTCTCCGTGGCCATGATCATCAAGGGCATCGTGCTGGAGAAGGAGTTGCGACTGAAGGAGGTGATGAAAGTGATGGGGATGGGGGATGGTGTCCACTGGGTGGCCTGGTTCATCAACAGCTTCCTGGTCATGTTCATCAGCAGCTGCCTGCTGGTCGCGGTGCTCAAGGTAGGTCAGAAGGCTTCTCCCTCCGTCCACCTGTCTCTCTCTTCCTGTTTGTGTCGAAGATGACTGTGGTTTGCTTGTCCATGAAGAGGTTTGTTCATCAGCAGGTCTCTGCTGGTTTTAGTGCCAAAGTTAGTTTAGAGGGCTTCTTCCATCTCTTCATGTTTGCTTCAAAGAAAATAGTGGTTTGATTTTTGTTTATCCCTGTTTTGTACCAGGTTGGCAAGATCACGATCCAGTCCGATGCCTCGGTCCTCCTGCTCATGCTGGTGTCCTTCAGCACGTCCACCATCACCCTCTGCTTCTTGATCAGCACCTTCTTCTCCAAGGCCAACCTGTCAGCAGCCTGCGGCGCGGTCATTTTCTTCCTCTCCTATGTGCCTTACAGCATGGTCTACTCCTGGGATGAGTTCATACCCACAGGAGCCAAACTATTCATGGTGAGTCTTCTCCAGATCCAACTATTTTAGAAGACTTCCAGCCCTTGACTTCCAAGCCTTCTTGTCCTTGGTTCTCTGGTGATGCCCAAGCCTTCCCACCCTTGATGCTCAAACCTTCCTGCCCTTGATGCTCAAGCATCCCCGCCCTCGACACTTGAGCCTTCCCACCCTTGATGCTCAAGCCTTCCCACCCTTTGTGCTGAAGCCTTCCTGCCCTTAGATATTCAAGCCTTCCCAGGTCCAATTCATTGCCAATCTTGTTTCTACCTACACCAGTGCCTGTCCAACACCATTGCCTTCGGCTACGCCAGCCAGTACGTGGCCCTCTTTGAGATCCAGGGTAAAGGTCTGACATGGCAGAGTCTGGGCCTCCTGCCGGCCTCGTCCGGGGACCAGATGACCCCTTTGCAGGTCATCGCGATGATGTGGCTGGATGCCTTCATCTACATGCTGCTGACCTGGTACCTGGAGGCTGTCTTCCCAGGTCAGACTTTGGATCTAGATATTTGTATTTCAGATGGGCTCGTTCCTACCGTTTATGCATGTAGTTGATGCACCAGATGTAAACTCCACAAAGCATTTTTAATAGCTTTAAATAACCATGGCACAAAATGCTGAATATTTCTGTACTTATTCTCTTGCAGGGTTAGTGTCAAATTTCCATTCCAGCTGAGTATCAAAGCAGAAAATCCCCAGTTTTGCACAACTGGAATTTCAGCTCTAATCTCTAAAATAGGATATTTTGTTATAAAAGGCACTATCATACTTTGGTAGCATACCAAAACAGGAATCTTCACAGATTTACCTATAATTTACAGGGTGTAAAGATGGTGATGGTAGAAACATACTGTTAAAAATCCTGTGATCAAATTTTAAAATGCCGTGTACATTTTTCTCAGTTTTCTCAAAAAGTGGGCACCATATTGGAGTGGAAGTTTCAAAGATGACTGTTACTGCATCTTTCTTAATATTTTTCAATGGCAATGAATCTGCATTTCTTTGGCAAAAACCAAAGTTTGAAACTACCTTTATGAATAGAATTTTCTCAAGTTAATAGTGCCATGTCTACTCTTACCGTAAGCAGAGGACCTAAATTGTGTCTTCTTATCAAATAAGGGAAACCGACTGGATCCTTTATAAGTCATCTGAGTCCTTGTTTTGATCCTTATATGTCTTTGCTTGCAGGCGCCTATGGCATGCCACGTCGCTGGTATTTCCCATTCCAACGATCCTACTGGTGTGGTTCCCAGACTGCTGACGAAACTGATGCTGATTTGTTGCACATGAGGTCTGGCACCGACCTGCCCACAGGTACCGCACTTTTAAATCCAGTCTTCAAACCTTAATAATTAGCATCTTTACTGTCTACAGTGTCTTTCTTTGCCAAAATGCTCTGGGCTAAAAGTATTATGAATCTTCTTCTTTTTTTCTTTTTTTATGTCTGTCATGTCAGGCAGCATGTGCAGATATGCACTATGCTATCCTGTAGTAGTAGTAGTAGTAGAATAGAATAGATCAATAGCCCTTGAAATGAGCTCGTAGATGTGCAGAATTCTCTGGTAAACTAATGGCACCTTTATCTAAAGGGCAAATCACAAGCAATACCATGAAACTTAGCACAGATTGTTATATACTTTTGTATACATGGGGAGATGGATAGAAAGATAGATAGATAATGCTTAATTTACTGTTGCTTCGTCGCCAGCAGCGGAATTGTGTATTTAAACCATGACATGGTAACCTTTAATTCAATTTTAAAAGGATTATCAAGGCATACAAACATTAGCTAATACAGATTCCATAACATGCGAAGAGAGGACCTCATTGGTGTGTTTCATTGATTCAGCTTAAATATCATGAATCCAACTTCTCTTTCCTGGTTTCAACCCGCTACAGAGGACACCGACTTTGAGAGAGAGCCCACTCACATGAAGCTGGGTGCCTCCATCTGCAACTTGTACAAGGTCTACCGAACGGGGAAGAAGCTGGCCGTTAATAACCTGAGTATCAACTTCTACGAGGGCCAGATCACCTCATTCCTGGGCCACAACGGAGCCGGGAAGACCACCACAATGTGAGAATGGGTTGAATAATCGGGATTATACAAAGGGAGGAATTTCCAGGCAATACTTTCCAGACAGTCTTTAGGAGGAAGGAACGTTCACCTTCCAATGTGCCAAAGATTTTCTTGGGGATGATACTCAGACACTTTAGTTGGTTGCCTCCGTATCGATCCCAGCAGGGTCTTTCTCTGTTTTCTTTTATATGATCTGTCATTCATTGCTTCATCTCTAGTAGCCTGTTTGTTTCGTGCATTTCAGGAACGCAATCAGTGATCCGGCGCACAAAAGCTGTTCTGGATATTTAAGCGCATCCTGTCTGGGACGTGGATTTGTAAGGCTGCGGCGAAACAAACAGACCTCAAACCTCCCCTCGTTCACTCTCTCTGTCTCTTCCCTCCTTACAGGTCTATCTTGACGGGACTGTTTCCTCCCACAGCTGGCACGGCCTACATCTACGGCAAGGACATCCTGACTGACATCAGTCAGATCCGCAAGAGCCTGGGCATGTGTCCACAGCACAACGTCCTCTTTGACTTGTGAGTGAACCCCACCCTTTCCACTTCTGACGTACACCTAGCCCTCAACATATCTAAAAGAAATGTCAGCTTAAGGCTTGTCTGCAGAAGTTGCTTGTACATTCCTCTAGCCTTTGCGGAGCCACATGGCAGGAAAGAGTGCTTTGCGTATATCAGCAGAAACCTTGTGAGAACCAGTCGCTACCAATATTAGTTGCATGGAATTTTGGTCGGTTCCCTGAGCTTGTTAGTAAGCAAAACTTGTTAGCGCTTTTAGGAAGAGAAACTTTCATACTTGTTGGGCCAAGCCATTTTATTAAAGCTTGGCATGGCCCAGTCCTTTGGGCCTGAGATCCTCCTCTTGTTGACTCTGAACTGCTCCATATTAGAGCTCCTAAAATCAATAAAGCCTGGCTTCTGGATAGTGTCCATGGTCAATGTGGACTCAATTTGTCAATTGGGTTTGTCCGAACTATGTCCCAGGAAACAGCAGGGGCTTTATTTAAGTTGTTGGTTCAAGACCAGGGATTATAGAAACCCAAGACCCAAGGAAAAACCATGCCCGGGCTTTTTTCAGTTACTGAGCCTAACCAGCATTATCATTGCTCTCCAATAGCAATTGTTACTTGCTTTAATAGTAAGATTAGCAGGAAATTTGCTTCTGTGATTCTTCTGTCCCCTTTAATTGTCCAACTATCTAACCCTCTTCCGTAGCCTGACTGTTGAGGAGCACTTGTGGTTCTATGCGAGGGTGAAGGGCGCCACCAACAGCCAGATTGCCGTGGAGATGGAAGAGATGCTGAAACATCTGAACCTGCCGCACAAGCGAAAGGAGATGACTGCCAATCTATCTGGTGAGCCTTCTGGGTTGGGTCATTCCTCCTTGCCAGTCCTTGTCACCTTCTCCCAACTAGAACTTATTCTATGTTAGAATAAGAGGCCTTTGAGAAACATCGTGCTAGGATTGAAACGTCAGGCCCTCCTATTACTAAAAGCATTTTATATATTTCAAGTTATTATTTTGGCTTGAAAGGTGAACAAAGAAAAATTTACTGGAGCAGTATTCGAATCGGCGACCTCCTGAATACCGTACAGGAGCTCTACCAACTGAGCCATCCAGACCTACCTTGGTGGTGACCCCAATAGTCAATTTTCTTTGTTCGTTTGGCAGTCAGAAGCCATGAAACCACGCACACACCGCCATAACCCAGGGATCGTTTCATTGATACACGCAGCAATGCTGCAACCTTGGAACAGTACATGGGGGATCACTCAAAGAGGATACAGCTTTTTTTTTTATTAATATAATCATCAAATTAGCCACAAGGGAAAATTTGATGATTATATTATTTTGGCTGTTTAGGGGTGGAAAAGTTAGCAGGAGAGAATGGGGTAAAGGATGTGGGGAGGGTAGGCAAGATCAAAAGGTGGAAGATTTATATTTTGCATCTTTTAATCTTTTGGATTATTATTTTTATTTTGTAGGTGGAATGAAGCGCAAGCTGTCCATCGCCATGGCATTTGTAGCTGGATCCAAGACGGTCATTCTTGATGAGCCAACGGCAGGAGTAGACCCCTATGCCAGGAGAGAGATCTGGGACCTTCTGGGCAAATACAAAGAGGGTAGGTTTGCAAGAGAAGAAAGCTGGCCGTACTTTCCGAGAGTCTCACAATTATAAGGGCATTTCCAAGGTTTGGGGGACATTTTTGTCACGTACGTTACACTTTTTTTTTGCATATTTGCATGCATTTCAAGAAGGATTCCTGAGTGTATACTTGCTGATTCCAGTAGACCTTATTAACAGTGCATCCATCCTTCATTCGAATCAGTGTAATCAAACCAAGGCTTGATTTCAAAGTAGTCTGGTTCCAGTTTTCGTTTTAGAATTGGTGTTAACTTTTCCAACAGGTATACAAGGAAGGTGACAAGATGGATGCGCCGTGAATAAGGCGTAAAACACATTTTTGAATTTACTGTTCGAAAATGATTGATCAAGGATTAAAAAATCACTTAATATAAACATGTATTTTAAGTTACAGAGGAATTGTCCATAAATTCAATGCTCACCATAGGTTATCAGTTTTACGTGCGTTGTTTTATTTTTTTTTAGAAAATTTTGTTTTTAGCAACATATTTAAATCATCTGTTTTTGTTTATAATTGGTACCCCTCCTCAGGTCGTACCATTATCATGTCCACCCACCACATGGATGAAGCGGACGTACTGGGCGACCGCATTGCCATCATCTCCTCAGGCCAGCTCCGCTGCTCCGGTTCCTCCTTGTTCCTGAAGAGTCGCTTCGGGGTTGGCTACTACCTGGTCCTCAACAAGCGCATCCCCGGCGACGATATGTTCGGTCCGCCGGGGTACGGTAGTCCGCCGTATTACGACGAGGCGGGGTACGGGCCGAACGCATTTGGGTTCAATCCCCTCACCGATCCGGACCTGGTGGCCGGTGCCAGGGTGAGACTTTCCGGTGACGAGAACAAGAAGGAGCTGGACCTAGACCTGGTGGAGGACTCTAAGGTGAGGACGCTAGAGACGTGGTCCAGGAAACCTTTTCCTTTGCCATGTTAGCATAGGATTCCCATGGTCATAGAAAATGGCTGGCAATTCCAGGAAAATATCTGAGTCATGGAATGTCATGGGAAAAGTCGAGGAATATGAAAATGACCCCAAAAGGCAAGTGGGTCTTGGGAAAGTCGCAGAAGTGCAGTGTTATCTTGGCCATGGCAGCTTTCCAGTTTGTGATCGTTGTGAATGTAGCCTGACTCCTAACTGCATTTTGGAACTTTGCGTCAGATTCGGGGGGCAGAATGGTCTCGGAGAGAAGCAAATAAGTCTTGGAATTGCATTTCCAAAATTTTGTGGGAACACTGGAAGCAAATTCCAGTCCATTGTGATTGTCTTTCTCGATCCCTAGCTGGATGGAGGTCTTTAGAAGGATACAGATATCGCTTTTCCTAGCTGGATGCTGCCACTTGACTTTATCTTGGATTCTTACCCCAATTGAAGAAAATCATTCTTGTTAATCTTCTCCATGGTATCCTGTATTTTATTTCTCTCATTTCCCTCTTGGTCAGATGAAAGTGGCCCTTGGACCGGACGGTGGCGATCTACGTCCCAAGAAGGAGAAGCCGCCCGTTGATATTCCAGGTGAGTGAAGGGAAATCTCCCAGTCCGTTGTATGGACTGGGAGCACAGTCTTGGCATTCAACAAAACACAATTGCATCCCTTGGCCTTGAGAACAATCTTTTTGGTTGTAATTTTTAGTGTCTACTCAAGCTTAAAGGTTATTTCATACTTTGTCAAAGAAAGGGTTATTATTTCATGGTTTTTATCAAAGAAATGCAGATTCATTGACAGGAACATCAAGAAATATATAGTAACAGTCATCTGTGAAATTCCCAGTCTCATGATAGGGTCCCCACTTTTTGAGAAACAGTAAAAAAAAACGATCACGGTATTTTCAAATCCATTGACAGTAGTTTTGATGTCCCTGAGATCAAAACTTTGGTTTTTAATACGCTACAGCATTTCAGGCAGAAAAATATGTAACAGTGTGTTTTTACCATTACCACCTTTATACCCTGTAAGTTATAGGTAAATCTGTAAAGATTTCTGTTATTGGTATGCTACCACGGTATGATGTATAAGACTGCCTTTGAAATCATGTTGTAGTATAAAACCAACATCAAATGCTGTGTTTGTTGTTGTTGATGAAACCAGACTGCGGCTCATGCCAGGAATCCGTAGTGACCAGCTTCATCCAGAGCTACGTACCAGGGGCCACGCTGTGCGAGAACCTCGGCAAGGAACTGTCCTACATCCTACCCTCAGCTGCTACGGAGGCCGGTGCCCTGGAGTTCATGTTCAGAGAGCTGGAGCAGTTCAAAGACCGGCTGTACATCAGCGACTTCGGCATCTCGGACACCTCCCTTGAAGAGGTTTGTTTGGGCAAAACTATTTGTGGAGACGTGTTTGTTTGGCATTTGAATCGTTTCTATGGATTCTTAAAAGATGGATCATCATCAAGTCAAGCGAAGTCGGCATTCCTTGACGCAATCTTCCATCTGTCACTGTCCCTCATCAGTGCTGATAGATCTTCAGGGTCACAGCCAATATCATCCACAATTTGGTCAAGTATGTTGTTGAGGGTCCTCCACGGTGGGATGGATATCCCTTGTTTTTAGTCAAAGGATTGAAATCAAAATGAATTCACTAACGAAAAAAGAAAAGCACTCCAAAACATTCAAAACCTAGAGAGTACCTTTGTCCTCCATTGAAGGAAGCTTCCTAAACACCTCATCTTCCAACTAACCGTCTCTCGACTCAACAGGTCTTCCTGTCCGTCACGGACGACAGCGGTGTCTTCTCCGAGGCGGAGACCCTGCAGGCTTCCGACGACGGCCTCCTGCCGCGCCCGTTCATGGGGCGGGGCAGTCTGAGAAGGCGGGGCTACCAGCTGCCAGCCAGGAGCAACAGCATCAAGGAGCGACGTAACAGAAGTCAGTCTGTGGATCAGGAGTTCCTGATAGACGAGGATGGTAAGTCACAAGCTTTGTAGCCAGAGGATATATTAGTCATACCTCTGAAATCCTAACTACTTTTAATATACCGCTTGAAGATCTTGGAAAATTCTTAGTCAGTCAGTTTTTTGTTACCCGGTACTTGGAGTAAAACAGTTCATATTTGAGAGTGAAGTAACACCTGAATTGTGACAGGAGAGTGGGTGCAATTCAGCAACAACTTTTCAATAATTTATGTTTTGCAAATCAGATTGAAATCCTCAATTTCTTTATCACCGTAGAAATTTGTTATGGTCTAATAATAAGTAGTCGGAGTAGAGGATGATAGATCTTACAAACATGCTGTAGCCCTACTCTGTCAGGTCGGGTATGAGGTAAACAAGTAATATACCATCATTATTCCTCGGACTCGGCTGGCCAGCTATGGAGACAGAGCCTTTTCTAGCATTGCACCGCGCTTATGGAGCACGCTCCCTGACCATCTAAGACAAGAAGATTACATCAAACATTTTCAACAGCATCTCAAAACATTCTTTTTCTCAATGGCTTTTTCAAAGTGAGCACAAAATTGAGTTTTTCATTTTTCACCTTAGACCTTAGACTACCGCCTTTGAATGTTTTACTGATCATTTTGCGCCTTATAATGTAAGTGCTTTATTATTATCATTATTATTAAATCTTGTTCCAACTTGCAAGAAAGACCCAGCAAGAGTTGTTTGTATCATCTCCAAACCAGTGCAGTTCATTGAGCTGCTCTCTGATTTATTATATTTTTATGCCGTCAACATTTCTGTTGCTAGAACTTGATGAAGCCCATCAAGAGATCCAGGAGGAGCTTCGCAGTCTTCACAGTATCTGTCTTGACACGGACGGGCCAGACGGAGACAACAGTGCCAGCCAGGGAGCAGACAGCAAGCCCGATCAGATGCCCGAGGAACAGAGTGCTGCTGCCGAGCAGACAGCCACGGGACAGCCGGAGGAGCCACCCACCAGCCGTACCATCGTGCACCGGCGTCAGCTCAGCAGGCAGCTTAGCCGACGACGGCAGAGCCGGGAGGCCTTGGAGAGCCAGCGGGGAGATGGTGAGTTCTCAAGTCATCAGGTCACGATTTCCTCACCTTCTCTCTCTGCCAATACTCATTGAAACCAGCTTGGATCTGAATCATGCAGTGTTTTCTCATTCCTCACTCGTCAATGTCCCATCTCCATTCAGGTTGCATTAATACGGTCATCAGCTTTTCTGGTCTGGAATTTCACAGCTCATTGTTTCCCTGCTGCGCTCCCAGCTCTCACCGACTTCTTTGCCTTCTAAAATGATGCCCCTTGCACAAGGAACGTAAATTCTTGTGCCTCTTTTTAAAACAAAATTCCAGGTCATGCCGTTGTCTGTCCGTTGAGTATTCATGCTTTGAACATCAAGCTGTGTGTTAGTTTGCATGACCAGAGGCTGTGAAACTCACAATTCAGAATAAAATCTTACAAAACAGCAAAGAAATTGTTCTGCTTTTTAGAGACAGGAGTACAAAAGAGGCTCCTAGAGGAATTCGTCGTAGGGACCTGAAGCCCCAAATCTATTGTCCACCAGTTTTTCTCCAGTTCTTGTGACAAAATGACTATCAGGGATTGGTTCAAATGACTACACAGCCAAAAAAAAACCGACCGGATGCTCTGACCACTGAGTTTTAAAGCTCACAATAAACCCTGCAATAATTGCTTTGCAGATGTGGATGTCGCTCGGCCGTCACCATTGTACACACGTGTCCAGTCATTATTACATCCGAAATTCCTTGCTCTCCCTACTGAAGGTACGGGACTCACTCCAAAATGCAGACACATTCTTGAGTCCATCTTGTAAATTTACCTCCGTCGTATATTTCTCTGCCTGTGTTCGTGGGCATGCGTCTTCTTCTTGTCCTTTTTTTTGGTTCGTTTAGCTTCGCGAACATAATGCATGCAATCTTCCTGGTGCTGGTAAAACAAAACGTGGTGTAGTTTTGTTTTCATGTTTTGATTTTTAGTTCGTTTATTCTTGCGTTTTTGTGTCTACTTCCTGTTTATATATGCAAATGCTTTTCTTTTGGGACAGGAGGCATTTGGTCAAATATTTTCCCTGGTCATTGTGACATGTGTTTGACATGTTTGAAGGATAGATATATTTTGCTTTTCTACGTTTGTGTCAGGCATGTTAAAAATCAGGCTTACATGTGCATTTGGTCTGGTATCCAGAATCACCGCATGCTTAAAGCACATACTTTGCTGTCATGTTTGTGGCAAGATTGTGCAAATAGTCTGTCTATATGTGAATTTACTATTGGATGATAGTAAGCCTTTTACAAGTTAAAATTGAATAATATCATTTGGTGCACTGAATTCTTTCACTGTAACATCAAAACCTGATTTATCCATACTAAAACACTGTTGCTAGTATATCACATGATTCGGGGCAAGCTTTTGCTTAGTTACTTAACGATGTCTTGCACAATTCACTGTTCATAATGGATAAGAATGGCACAAAGGAACCAGTCCATTCTAGAGATGGGTATCGCTATGCAAAAGCTTGCCCCGAATTATGTGATATAGCAACAGAGTCTTTAGTATGGGAAATTCAAATTGGGGTGTTTATACAGTATGCAATGACAGAAGTCTGTGTGCCAGATACTATTCAGATTTAACTCGCAAATTGGCTTATTGTGCATGTCTTGTATACTTGCATGGAGTTTGTATGTTTTAGGTACAGAGAGGGATTGTGTTTGTGGTTTGATGGTCAGCCCAGTATAACGGCCCAGTAGAAGAGAAGGAACACAACAAAACAAGCCAAACTGACTATTATGATCAGGGGCCGATTTCACTAACGCTTTGCAATCATCGCTAAAGCCAAAATCCATCTCTAAACGGAAAATCGATCGCTACTTTGTGTAGGAATTTTCCATTTAGCTATGGATTTGGGCTTTACGATGATCGCAAAGTGTCAGTGAAATCGGCCCCAGGCTGTGGTGATAAGCCAGGCACTTCATGCATGATCTCTCGACCGTGTCAGTTCCCAATTGTGATGGCCCGATTATATATGCCAGCAAGAACGTTAGTGAGGCCTGGCTTTCATTTATGTGCCCAATCCACTCCTATCTTGAACTGTGAAGAGACAGTGGGTCAAGTCCCAGTGCAAGAGACTGGTTTCTCACAATATAAGAGAAGCCAGGAATTGATACCTTGCTGTTGACTAGGTACCCTTTCAGGTTCCTGTTTTACTACCATGAAGGAAGCATCGTTCTCATCTCAGAGTGAGGTGCTGCAGTGTCTCCACACATCCTAGACAGGCCTCAAATTGAGTCGCCATGATCTGGTGACTGATATCTCTGTAATCTCGACTTTGATTTCATCAAATCAAAATCACATTTGTGAATGTAATTTAGCGACATTGCAGTCTGAAGCAAAAAACTCCTATAAAGTCAAAAGCAACCTCCCAGTGAAACGATTCTCACGAGATATCGTCCTCTTGTTGCAGCCTCGGTCTCCAACGTGCGCATGCCAGATGCGGAAAGCTCGGAGGTGCGCGCCTCAGACCTGAAGGGCCAGGAGGTGCAGGGAATCAACCTGATCCGCCGCCAGTTCTTCGCCCTGATGGTCAAGAGATTCCATCACTTTCGCCGGAGCAAGAAAGGTTTCTTTGCTCAGGTTAGTTTTACACTTAATATGTCACAGTGGAGAAGCACCTCTAGCTGGAGGCTGTATCATATGCGCCTTACAAGATCATAATGTGCCTCTCAAAAGATATAATCCAAGTCCCCCTTCTGTTTCCCTGTAGGTGATCCTGCCGGTAGTCTTCGTCTGCATTGCCATGCTCTTCATCGTCATCATGCCGGCCAAGACAGACACCAAGAAGCTGGCCATGGTGCCTTGGCTGACCGGCACCCCGAACTACATCTTCTACAGTAATGACAACCCAGGCGATAAGCTGTCCAGTGGTATGGAGGCCAGTATCGCTCAGGATGAACCAGGCATCGGTACCAGATGCCTGGCCGATGATCCCTTCGCCGCAGAGTGAGTGACCTTCTGTCTGTCCTATAAAAAAAAGTCCTATGGTGGATTTCACAAATCTCTAAATGTCGTAATTGTTTGTTAACCTCAAACCTACCTGCCCACCACACAAAAGTTGCTTGACATAAACCATTCAGCAAATGAGTACATAAGCCAAGCCCTTCAAAAGGTGAACACCGAAAACTGATTTGAAATGGATGTTGCCGGTTCGATTCTTGGAATTTCCGTCAGTTTTTCCGAATTCATCTTTCAATTAAATATTTCAATACAAGTAAATAAACTGCTGCAAACTGCTCATCAGCCAAAAAAATGACCTGAAATTTATAAAATGCTTGGGGTTCAGACCCTCGCATCATTGCCCTCCTATACTCCAAATTAAAAAAAAATTATTCTTATTTCCTTCTCCATTCAAGTGGCTTCCCCTGTGATCCTGAGTCCTCCACCGACTGGAAGACCCCCTACATGGACCCCGACCTCTACCAGAAGTACGAAAACGGGGAACTGACGTGCGATTGCACGGGGAAAGGCTTCGAGACGTGCGACGAGGGAGCGGAGGGACCGCCCCCGCCCCGACGCCTGGTCCCGACCACCGACAACCTACAGAACTACACAGGAATGAACATCAGCTGGTACATACGCACGACCACCTTGGACTACATCTGGCAGAGGTGAGTGCTTGGCAGTCTTCGGTTCGTTTGCTTGTATGTCGCTGGACAATTTTCAGATCCAATCAATTGGAATCTCAAACTTCTACAGGTTTGTCAGTTAAGGTATATGATGGAATAACATACATGTAATGTGCTTTCACTGTCAGCAACGGTTTTGTCGCAAAAACCAGTTCTGTACCATCCCTTTTTTTTTTTTTGGTGCTTAAAAGATGCTCTGTGAAATTGGCCACAGAGCTGAAGCCAGTGATGTGTCGAAGGTTTTGCATGGTGAAGACACAAGCTCTCTATTAAACCTTGGCTCTGGCTCCGGCTCCTGCTACGGCTCCGGCTCCGGCTCCGGCTCCGTCTCCGGCTAGGGCTAGGGCTAGGGCTAGGGCTAGGGCTAGGGCTAGGGCTAGGGCTAGGGCTAGGGCTAGGGCTACGGCTACGGCTAGGGCTACGGCTACGGCTAGGGCTAGGGCTACGGCTAGGGCTACGGCTAGGGCTAGGGCTAGGGCTAGGGCTACGGCTTTGGCTACGGCTAGGGCTACGGCTAGGGCTAGGGCTAGGGCTACGGCTAGGGCTACGGCTAGGGCTACGGCTACGGCTAGGGCTACGGCTACGGCTACGGCTAGGGCTACGGCTAGGGCTAGGGCTACGGCTAGGGCTAGGGCTACGGCTAGGGCTAGGGCTACGGCTAGGGCTACGGCTAGGGCTACGGCTAGGGCTACGGGCTAGGGCTACTGCTAGGGCTACGGCTAGGGCTACGGCTAGGGCTAGGGCTAGGGCTAGGGCTAGGGCTACAGCTATGGCTACGGCTACGGCTACGGCTACGGCTAGGACTAGGGCTACGGCTAGGGCTACGGCTACGGCTACGGCTAGGGCTACGGCTAGGGCTACGGCTAGGGCTACGGCTAGGGCTAGGGCTACGGCTAGGGCTACGGCTAGGGCTACGGCTAGGGCTACGGCTAGGGCTACGGCTAGGGCTACGGCTAGGGTTAGGCTACGGCTAGGGCTACGGCTACGGCTAGAGCTACGGCTACGGCTAGGGCTAGGGCTTTGCACTAAGGGCTTTGGCTTTGGCTAGGGCTTTGCGACTAGAGACTTTGCACTAAGGTTTTAAAGTAAACCCTCTATATGTATTTTCAACAAAGCCATGATTGCAATCAACAGTGCAACCTCACTTGTTAAAAAAATGGCCTATTGAGCCAGCACTTGTCATGGAATTTTCAAGAAGGGAACTAAAGAAATGCTTGTTCTTCGTGAATGATCAGGTTTGGAGGGGTTAGTTTCCTGGACACAGATGACATGGCTCCACTGACGCCCAACATCAGCCAAAGCATGCTGGAGGATTGGTCCAACACAGACACCCAGTCCGACATCAAATTACCCGGAGGATATCAGCCCACGGTAGGATTGTCATTACCATCCGGGGCCCCAATATCATGGCGCTGCTTAATACCGTGAGCATAGAATTGGAGCTTACGAAAGCAGGACATTCTGTGTTTACGAGACCCTATTTAATTTATGCGCTGCCTAGTTTGTGTAATTAGGGATTTATCACTGTTACTCATCTACAAAGATTTGAGGCTTTGCGTGATGACAATTGGTATGTGGATCGGTTTGCGGAAACCCCATGTAAGAATTGTTTGTACTTTCGTTAGTACTTCAATTTCATTGGCACTTCCCGTAAGGTCTCAACGTTTTGACTAGCCTGCTCTATTCCTCATCAGGAGTCTCCTGAGCAGGCTAGTTGAGACATTGAGACCTTACGAGAAGTGAGAATGAAGTAGAAATGCGAAAGTATGAATGATTATTACTTATCTAGCTAAGAAATTTGGCGCTATAATCATGTAGGCAAGGAATGAATATCATAAATGCAGAAATCAGTGGTAAGCAGAGCCATGAAATTGGGCCCTGTTTCCAGAATAAGGCTCTTTCCTGATCATATGAGACCCATGTACATGTACCTACTTTGAACAAAAACTTCATTGCTGTTAAGTGTCAGTCCGCGAGAAGACCATGCAAAATCTTGAAAAATCGACAAGGTGTGGGGTCAGCGAATTAAGTTCAAATCTTGGCCATTGGATCCCCACCTGGTACCATATCACATGATAGAGTAGCTCGATCTATAATCCCACAGTGACCGAGTACGGGGCATTTGTAATTTTCGGCTGAAAGTGTACTTTTTTTACTAATTTGGGAGGGTCAATTGAAGATGTTTTGGGGGTATAGTTACAACCGCGGTTCTGCCCTTAAACATCATCGTATATTGTCGAGTTATACATCAAAAGAAAGAACGTGATCTCCTCTACATGATGAAATAAAAATAAATGCTGTATGAGCATTTATTGCAGATATATAGGCGTTAGAAAAATAGGTATCAGTTTTACTATGAAAAAAAGTCATGTACAAAGTAAGCTGTATCTCAATTAGTGCAGGGCTGACGGTCACCAAATTTGGACAAAATGTAATTGAAATACAATTGTACAAGGGCAAAAAATAAATTTTTTGTCAGCTCTTTTCGATTTTTTTTTGTTGGCGGTCAAATATATGCAAAATTCTTCAATTTGAGATAAACCTACAATGCAGTTTGAGTGTTATATTGCATTTCATCATTTCACATTTTGGATTAGATTCTGTTTTGACCTTGCAAAATATTTATTTTAAAGTCTTTATGTATTGGGAAGGGTGGATCAACCCTTTGGTGCACACCCATAACTGATGTTGGAGGAAAGGATCAGGCAGCGCAGGTGCCGCGCCCACATTGTCAAAGTTATTATCCATTTTCTACCTGTCACCGACAGAGGGCGCTATAAGAAACTTGAGTAGTGTTCAATATAGCGGTCGGCATGGATATCATGCCGTCTGTGCAGCTGCAGTGCGATTTTAAGGATTTTGAGAATTGTAACTAAAGCCATCAAGTGCGGTGTCTATCGGTATTATCCGCGTAATGTATGTTTCAGTGATCCTTCGTCACTGTTCGAAAGATTATACTTAAGCATTTGCAGAAAAGTGGAAAGTGCCCGCCCTGGATGTTGCTGTAGATTGGAAAGTTATTCTCCTGCGATGTGGATTGATAATGGTCTATTTAAAGCATATAAATAACACTTTTGTCAGCAGTGTTGGGTATAAATTTACAGGAGCTTGTTTTTAGCACTATTTAAGAGGAATTTAGCAGGTTTTGATGAAAAAAAAAACGGGTGAAAGCTTCAAGTTTGAAACACATTGCATATGGAAATAACCTCTATCACCCAGCATACATGCAGGTTCAGATTATTTTGTTGCAGGTGCAAAGATAGCGGGGGATGGGTTGGTGGAAGGGGGAGGGGGTTACACCACCAATATATATATATTTGTGCACAATGCATTATATTATATGTGTTATATGAAAATACGACCCAGGCAGAGGATCATATATCCCCCGTCTGAGGACGTGTCTATGCCACTGTTTTGTTGGTCACCGACTCTCTGATGACGTGGAAAGAAATTATTTAAAAATATCCAGCAAAGTAACAGCATGAAAGGAACAGAAAATTGGCCAATCTGCATTTTTCAGTGTACTCTGCAGATATCTCAATGATTGCGATTCATCTCAAATTTGTTACTGCGTCCCTCAAGCTTTATAATCTTTAGGGTGGGTATTTAGGTTCCTTTAGGTTCTATCAGTGTAAATTTGTTTGGGGCAATTGCAGCTGGTAGTATTTCTTTCAAGCCCCCCCCCCCCCCACCTTGCAAAGCAAATAGTCCTTTATTTTCAGAAAATAAAATGACACACAATGCACTTTCATAATTTAGAGGTGACAAAATTGATTCCTTAGAAACTCTCTTCATTTATTGTTAAAACATGAATATTACACAATCATCTTAAAACCATATGAATGTAGGTATATATTGTTGCATACACAAATAAAGAGGAAAACCTTTCTGTTGCATGTGTCACAACAATAGAGGGTTTGCAGAAATATTGTCAACATCATCAGTTCTCGAAAAGACGGGATATCAGGGGAGACCAGTGGCCGAACTCTCCCCAAAAGGGAAAAAATCATTTAAAAAAGGAAAAATAAATAAATCCCCCATGTACCGTTCCCAGGTTGCAGCATTTCTGCATGTATCATTGAAACAATCCTTGGGGTATGGCGGTGTGTGCGTGATTCATGGCTTCTGACTGCCAAACGAACAAAGGTAACTGACTATGGGGTCACCACCAACGTAGGGCTGGATGGCTCAGTTGGTAGAGCGCCTTTATGTTATTCAGGACTGGTTTGGCGGTTCGAATCTCGCTCCGCCAGTCAATTTTTCTTTGTTCACTTTTCAATGACTTTAAATTCAGTCAGTTTCCCTTGTGGTAATATTGATGATTGAAAAATAAATGAGTTAAAATCAGGGATTATCAATCTCACTGATTATGTAAAGCATGTAAATGAAAACTTTTCTTTCCACCAATCCTACATGTACAGTATTATTATTTACAGCTCAGTGTAATGAGTGATTCAAATTTCAGAATTGTCGAATCCCTGAGCCAGCACATGATTTTTTGACGAGCACCCACAAGCACTGAATATACAGTGCTCATCCATGTCAGTGAAGGGCAAGCCTAATTTGCATATTATTGTTCTTGTTTCTCCCATGAGGTTCATGTTGTTGTGGACATTTCTTTTCCGAAACAGAAATCTTCACAGATTTATAAAAGATGGTGATGGTAGAAACATAATTTTTTTATACAACTTTTCTGCCCGAAATGTTGTATTTATCCAGAAAAGAGTACAACCAGTGCCCACATTTTTGGGGGGATTTTTTAAAGATAAAAAATAACAGAGAAAAGACATCAGAAATACTGTGGTTTTCTCAAAAAGTGGGCATCATATGGGACTGAAATTTTCACAGATGACTGTTACTGCATCTTCCTTGATATTTTTGTCCATGAATCTGTATTATTTCTTTATCAAAAAGTACAGTATGATATTATCTTTAACAATGTGACATGTATGCAAACTGTTTAAAATGACAAGGATCGTTGCCAGTTAAGGGAAAATAATTGCATTTTTTGCACAGTTATAGAAGATCATTACTGGCTACAATATGAATCACTCATTACATTCAGCTGTAAATGATAATAATGTATATGTAGAATTTGTGAAATAAATGTTTTGCTTTACATGCTTTAAATAATCAGTGAGATTGATAATCCCTGATTTGAACTCATTTTTTCATTTTTGTTTAATGATTTGTTCCCTTTTTTGAGAGTTCGGCCACTGGTCTCCCTGTTACCTTGTCTTTTCAAGAACTAATGATTTGGAAATTATTTCTGCAACCTTCTATTGTTGTGAGACAAGCAACATGAAGGATTTCTCTTTATTTTTGTACGCAACAGTATACCTACATTCATATGGCTTTAAGATGATTGTGCAATATTCATTTTATTTTTTACAATAAATGAGTTTCAAAGGAATCAATTTTGTTTAATACCTCTAAATTATCAAAGTGCCTTGTGTGTCATTTTGTTACTGGGTGATAGAGGTTATTTCCATGTGCAATGTGTTTCAAACTCGAAGATTTCACCCGTTTTTACCTCAAAACCTGCTAAATTCCTCTAAAATAGTGCTAAAAACATGCTCCTGTAAATTTATACCGAAAACTGCTGACAAAAATTTTATTGATGCATTCAATAGACCACTATAAGGACCTTCTTTCATCAAAGTTTCATTGTTCAAAGACCTGCACTAATGACGCTACAGCTACTCAAAGATAGCGATATCTATGACGCAAATTTTGGGGTACCCCTAAGAAAAAGATATGTAATCACATCTGAAAAACATTATTTTTTCTTTATTTTGGTATCCATGTTTAGGGTAGGATACAACCTTGAAACCCTGAAAATATCAATACTCTACTACTTTCCATTGTGATATAGCAAGTGTTTGAAAATGTGTACCCCTAAAATCATGAATATCGTGCATTTTTGACCAAAAAAGTACTTTTTGGCCATTTTTTTCCGATAGGAAGGTCCGATTGGGCTAAAAGTTTATACAACGTCAAGGCTCCACATAACCCCCCTACCCACCAAATTTCAGCAAAATCCGTTGACCCCCACCTTATCACTTTCTGCATGGTCCTCTCGTGGACACGCTCTTAATGATGCATTTGTCATTTTTGCCCCAAAAGAGAGAGATAAACTTCATATTCCCGAACGATCAAATGTTCGAAAGGCTTCCATCTTATTAGTATAAATAAATAAATAAATAATTACATTTATTACGTGCCTTTTCGTTAAGTTACAAAGTGCTGGCTACAACGTAGTATGAGGGAGTGATGTTTATTACCTGGCGGAGTATGTTCAACCTTTTGATTGGTTTTGTTTCCAATTTACCAGGATCTACTGCCAGCTGATATAACAATGGATGAAGTCTACGCCGTCATGCTCTCCCTAGCCCGCTTCAAAAACGTCAAGGTGTGTTTACGTCCACAACTCTCGTAATTCCATTAATCCTAACCCGCTGAACCTATCCACCTTACAAGACAAGAGCTGCTTACCACGCAGGGGAGCTGGGGGTCATGTTCACAGAGCTACTTAAGCACCAAATACCTTGTTGAATAAAATCAGTATGCCAGCCAAAACTCCATGTGAATGTTATACTCAATGGCCGACTACAAGTCAAAAGCAGTAAACATCACATGAAAATTTGGTTGGTAAAATCCTGTTTGATCAAGGAAGACTTTTCATGCTTAAGCAAATGTTGTGCTTAAGCAGCTCTATGAAATTGGGCCCTGGATCTGAAACCACTCAGTTGGTGTATTGTGGTATTCAGGACACTACACTTACCTCCGGAAAAACCATGTGTGGTAAACTGCGGTATGAAGGTGGGTTAGGGTCAAAGAGCTCAATTCTTCATCACTTCAGCTTGGTAATGTTATCAAGCAATTAAGGATTTAGAAACCTTGACTTTGTATGTTTACCGCAATTTGGAAATTTCCACAGTTTTTCGTGGGAAAATTTGCATACCAATAAGAAGCAATATGAAAATTGGCCTCAACTTTTACAATATTCACCCTCTGGCCTGTTTGTAATCAGCACTTTGTTCTATTTGTTTATTTGTTTCGTTCCTCGATGGTTGCCATGCAAAAGGTGTGGTGGGACAACACCGGTTACCACGCCCTGCCTGCATTCATCAATGTGGCTAACAACATGCTATTCCGCGGCAATATCGAGGAATCCCAACGCGATCAGTACGGCATATCGACCTACAACTACCCCATCAACCTCACCACCGACGAACTCCAAGACATGATCATGTAAGTTCGAACCTACTCTGAAAACAATTTGTTGTCCGTGGTTGTTGGGCTACGTGTTACAGTCCCGAAACCATCTCAACTCCCTGGGGAGTATACAGCCCCGGCTGCTGTAAGGCACACAAAGGCTAATCAAGCACAAAGCCATCTCTACCCGCACAGGTACCCACTTAGTACCCTTGTATGAAAAGGAGCAATATGTGACAAAGCGTCTTGCCCAGGGAAGCAAGCACCACTAACCTATAGCCCGACTAGAACGCATGATTTGTAGATTGACCAGAAAGGCCCTGAGCATGATATGCCTGATCTTGAGTGCAACACACCAGACCGCTTGGCCACTGAACCCCACATTATCAGTTACCAAATAATTATGTCCTATTCCATCAAAAACCTGGTTGAAAACTAACGATGGTCAGCAGTAAATGTATAGGCAGGCCCGGCCCTGAAGATGTTCTGAATAAAGAACGAAATATAGAATCAAAAATGGCTTCCCTTAGTCTTTTTGGAGTATGTATAATATTGAGTTATCTGAATATTATCAGTGGATCACCATCAGGCCCAGCTTGCTCTTAAATTGAAAGCATTTCTTGGAGGACTTTTGAATTTGATGCCTCCTTGTACCTCTCCCTCCTTTCCTCTTTGTTGCCCTTCCAGGAAGGAGTTGCCGGTCCACCTGAGCACTGCCATCTTTGTCATCTTTGCCTTGGCCTTTGTGCCGGCCAGCTTCGTGGTCTTCCTGATCACGGAGCGGGAGTCCAAGTCCAAGCATCTGCAGATAGTCAGTGGCATCAGCCGCACCACCTACTGGGTGTCCACGCTGGTCTGGGACCTGGTGAGTCCGTGGGAGCGTGGAGCAAGAAGTGTGGGAGCGTTTCCCTACCCTGGCTGTTGCCCCTGTGCCCCTGGTTAATACCTTGATGGCCCATGGTCGTTTACTTGACGCCCTCTTTGCATTGCCTTTAATAGTGCCCTCTTGGCGTTGTGCTCTTGGTCATGGAATTGATGCCCTGGCTGGTTACCTTGGTGCCCCAGGTCATTGACTTAATAATGCCCATGCCCCTTGGTGAATCCTCGCTATTAATCTGGTTTCCTACAGGTCATTTTTTTTTCATTATTTTCCATTTCAATCATCATAACAATTCAGAGGTCGATTTTACGAAGCCCTACGATCAATCGTAACTCAAGTTTAGGTTAACCCACCATATCCTACGTAGGGCTGCATATTGCATCATAGATCCTACGATTGATAGTAAGTTACAATGAGATTGATGAAATCAACCCCTGATCTATAACCTTCAATCAATACAGTGTCAATCTTTCTTGTATTACGTTTAGATTTAAGTATTGTCTGTAATGACCCAATTTTGTGTCTCGTTATCAGTAAATATTTTGTCTTCATTTTGACAGGGGAACTATCTGATTCCTGCCATATTGACTCTCCTGGTGTTTAAATGCTTCAATCAAGAAGCCTTCATTGGTCCGGAGTCCATCTTTGGCACTGTCTTGCTGCTGCTGATGTATGGGTGAGTCCGAAGTCAGACTAAGTCTTCCGAGTGGCATTGATGTTTATATTGTTGTTGTTGTTGTTGTTGTTTTTGTCTTGATTGGTGCTTGCTAGGTTTCACCAATGTCATCTCATGCTGTCTGCTGACCAGGTATTGAGCTCTTTTTCCTTTGTCCATGTTCACTTTTTGCAGCTGGGGGATTACTCCGATGTCCTATCCGGCATCGTTCGTCTTCTCCACCCCTAGCACGGCCTATCTGTCCCTGGCCTGTGCCAACATGCTGATCGGGATAGTAACCCTCATGACTACATTCATCTTGGAGTTCCTGGGAATGGACGATGAGGTAAGTCCGTAGGTCTTGGTTCTGTGTCTTTTTCTGTGTCTTGTACATGTACCATGTCTTGGTCTGTGCCTTGTTCTGTGCCTTGGTCTGTGTCTTGGCTTTTTCACGATATGTTTCTTGTGCAGTGCCTTGGTCTGTGTCTTGTTCCGTGTCTTGTTCTGTGTCTTATCATGTGTCTTCTCCTGTGTCTTGTTCTGTGTGTTGTTCTTTGCCTTTTTCTATGTCTTTTGCCAGGTTTTGTTATGTGTCTTGTTCTGTGTCTTGGTCTGTGTCTTGTTCTGTGCCTTGGTATCTATGCCTTGGTCTGTGTCTTGGCCTTTTCTCGATATGTTTCTTGATGGTGCCTTGTTCTGTGCCTTTTTCCGTGTCTCGTTCTGTGTCTTGTTCTGTGCCTTGGTATCTACATGTACGCCTTGGTCTGTGCCTTGGTATATGCCTTGGTCTATGCCTTGGTCTGTGTCTTGGCTTTTTATTTATAATATGTTTCTTGTGCAGTGCTTTGTTCTGTGATTTGTTCTGTGTTTTGTTCTGTGCCTTGTTCCGTGTCTTGGTCTGTTCCTTGCCATTGTCTTTGTGCTTTTAATGGCCTTTCTGCATGTAATCATCCTTGTCTCATTCTGTTCTTTGATCAGTGGGTCAGTCTTCTATGTACACATTATCCTTTTTTTCTTTTTTCTTTTTCCTTCTTAGAACTTGAAATCTATCAACGATAGCCTGAAGCAGCTGTTTCTGATTTTCCCGCCGTTTTGCCTCGGCGACGGGTTGATGCGGATGGCCAATATTGCTCTTCAGTCAGAAGTCGAAAGCAAATTTGGTGAGCATGAAAGCTTGTGCAAAGAGAAGAAAAAAGACATATTGTACAAATTGTATATGAAATCAAACAATAGAACAATTGAATTCAGAATCAAGAAAGCTGAAAGGAATTTTTCTAAAAATATTGATTTCTTGTATTTCAATTCTTTGTGAGATTACAATTGCCCAATATTACTGTTTCAAAATTTTTTGAGCATTGCTAACCTTTTTACGGCATGTTTACATTGATCTGTGGAATAAACCATCTTTTGTTTATCAAGATGATCATTAATTTGGGACACTGACACCAACATGGGGCCTAGATAGCTCAGTCAGAGGTTGCAGGTTCACACTTCAGGCAATTTTCTTTGATCAGTCTAAATTGACTGAAATGATTATCTAGTCACTTTCTTGTATTGTTGATTTCCATAGCTGCTAGTCACTTCGTTAATAACCTCTGTGGTTTTTTGTAGCGTTATAATGAATTGTTAAAAATGTTGGGTCTTTGCAGAGAATTTAGCGGGAGAGTTTTCCTCCTCCTCATCCGATGTCTTGGCGTGGGACGTGATCGGTCGCAACATCTTTGCCCTGGGGATAACGGGCGTCTTCTTCTTTGTTCTGACTCTGCTCATCGAGCACAAGTTCTTCTTCAAACCAAGGTAAGAGTTCTGAGCAGGCGCAGTTCTAGAGCCAATATTTTTTGGGGGCTAGGCCCTTCGCATGTGGCGTCATCTTCTAACGTTCCCTTCTGCTATTTCTTTTATATGAAATTACTTTCAACCAAGTTGTTAAGGTCAGCGCTGCACATGAGCAGAAAAGTTTTTCTTATTTTTAATATAGAGATGATGTTTACAAATTTCCGTGTGCTTGTAAGATTAGATGGCTTCCCATTCTCTCCATTGTCACCTGACATCTATGTCTGTCACTCAAACTTATTGAATATTGGGACAGGAACCAGTCTAGATCAAAGGGCCATACTCCTTGCTATGTCACTGTATGTGTTCACAAATCTTTGGTCTGGGAATCAGACTTAGCAAACCCTTTTTTTGTTTAGCTCATTAACTTTAATAAGAGTGGAGAATATTCTTCCACTATTCCTTATCTGCTACTGCTCTACCGGTCCCTACATTCGAGTGATGTAGACGTCAGGGGACAACTGGAGGAACGGGAACCAGTCTAGACACTGCATTGAACCTCCTAACCCTCTCTGCTCTTCATGTCTTTCTTCCTCCAGACACATTACATCAGAGCATGTACCGTTGGCCCGTGAAGATGATGACGTAGTACGGGAGAGACACAGAGTACTGTCAGGTGGAGCTGACAACGATGTGGTCAGGGTCGAGAACCTCTCCAAAGTAAGAATGATTTTTTTCTAAGCTGATAACGATTTATGCCCCGATCCGACGGCGCAACCATGGAGGTAGGAAGCACCCGCCTTTACTGAAGTGTCCCGCCTGCCTTTTGTCCGGCAACAAAAGAATTTATGTCCGCTACACTCTATACTACAGGGTGTATGTCACCTTATCATGGGACATACACCCTGCAATTATAGAGTGCGGCTAAGCATTAAATCTTTTGTTGCCGAACAAAAGGCAGGTGGGGACACTGCAGTAATGGCGGACAGTATATTGTGCCTTCAGATCGGTGTATAAGATGTCATCTTCATGAATGTATCTCTCTCTTGGCCAACAGGGGTTATTACTAATAATAATTACAAACTGTGTTATTGTTCAGTAAGCTGAGCGTACTTCAATAATCAATGCCCGTTTTGATATTATTCTGCAGGATTACAACACGAGTCGTGGCATCTGTCGAGCTGTTGATCGGATGTGTGTAGGAATCCCTCATGGTGAGGTGAGAAACATAAGAACTTGAGCAGAGCCAGAAAAATGCAAACATTTTTAACTTTTGATTTTGGCATGGCTGGTCATCAAACTCACTCTCCATGTACCTGAACATCGAACCAGATCTCCTACATTTCCAAGGAGCCGGGTGGACCTACAGCCGACTCCATGAAAACATGCGATTTGTTAGGGGCACTAACAGTACACTCTTTCCGTAAACAGATTTATAGAAGTATAATTTCCTAGCACAGAATGTATTTATTCCTTGTCTATACTTTGATTATTTATAATAGATAAGTATTGCTTGTTTATTTGGTTGTTAGTTATTGTATGTTTGTTGTTTGTTGGATTATATTATGTTTGTTTGTTTTTTATAAAAATTTTAATTACTAATTATGCATTTATAATCAATTGCTTTGCAATCTGTTTCTGACAGTGTTTTGGACTCCTCGGCGTGAATGGAGCCGGTAAGACCACCACGTTTAAGATGCTGACCGGCGACACCCAAGTGACCTCCGGTAGCGCCTACGTGAAAGGCCTGAGCATACTGCAGGACATGAAACGCATCAGCCACAGCATCGGCTACTGCCCGCAGTTTGACGCCCTCAACGACCTGCTGACAGGAGAGGAGCATCTGGCATTCTACGCCAGACTACGTGGAGTACCAGAGGAGGATATCAAGAAGGTACATGATTATTCCCTCCGTTATAGAAAAATATTGCCACGGTCACTGTGACTGTGTCATCGCTTCCATGGTCAGCCAGTCATGGTCGTTGCAGCTCCTCCGACATACTCTGTCAACAACCTTTCTCCAACCTTCACTTTCTGCATTCCAAAGGGCCTCACTCAGACTGAGCGGACGAGTTTATTCACATAGTTACACCGTGAACTTCTTAAAATCTTGGAATCTGGGAGATGGTGACATTGCTTCTTTCTTTTGTTTTGGTCTGAAGGTTGTTGATTGGGGTATCAAGAAGCTGGGCCTGACCAAGTACGCTAAGCGAGTGGCCGGCACCTACAGCGGTGGCAACAAGAGGAAGCTGTCAACGGCCATCGCTCTCATCGGAGACCCTCAGCTGATATTCCTGGTGAGTCACTCCTGGATGCCCCCCTCCTCCCTCCTGATTTCTTTGATTTCCTTTACTTGAGAAGGTCATCCTCATCCCTTGGGCCTTTTACAAACCTTGGATTCGGCTCAGGCTCCGGTTTTGTCTCTGTCATCCATATGCTGAAACTATAGGTGGTGGTTTTTCATTATTAGGTGATGCTCTGTTTTCTTTTTCAAACCAGAGAATCTACTTCTGAATTCAGCCAAAAGCTTCTATTTTGATACCCGCTATTTGAGAATGGATTCATGAAATGGAGTCAGAGCCTGAGCCGAAGCCGAGGTTCAGAAAAGGCCCTTGGTATTCTGACTAGCTATCATGGCTATCTTCCTCAATCTGCCAAAGTCCAACACCCTGCAGTATGACAACATACCTGGCCGTGTCTTCTTGTTTCTTGGTCTTAATAAGTGGATCATTCCAAGTCAAGTTACCATTCATAACATCTACAGTCGTTGCTGATTTCGGTCTTGTTTGAGGACATTTCCACTATTATCGTATAACTGAAAGGTACTAGGTTGTGACACAAGATTCTTGCTGCTACACAGATTCAATACAAATCTTGCCCCAACCTGGTGGAATGATCCATAATAGAATGGTACAAGTCTGTCAGTGCTACACGGACACCATACTAGCATGCAAGGGGAACTATCTGTGATTTTCACTTTGACTTTTTGTTTTATCTGACTTTGCTTAACAGGACGAACCCACCACCGGTATGGATCCCAAAGCTCGTCGCTTCCTCTGGAACTGCATCACCGGAATCATCAAAGAAGGACGCTCTGTCATTCTGACATCACACAGGTGATTGACCTGGCTCCGCCGGAGCCTTGGTGTTGGTCCTACTCTCTGTCGATTTGGGCCCTAGTCTCTGTTTCTCTCTGTGCCTGTATCCTTTCGAGGATAACCTGACCTGGCCAGGCCCGGCCACTTGAAAAGTCTGGTCAGGCCCAGTCAATGAAAAGCCTGGGAAGGCCCAACCACTAAAAAGCCAGGCCAGGCCCATCCACTGAAAAGCCAGGCCCGGCCCAGCTTCTTGAAAAGCCTGGCCAGAAAAATCCTGGGAAGGCCCAGCCACTGAAAAACCTGGCCAGGCCAATCCACTGACAAGCCAGGCCAGGCCCAACAACTGAAAAGCGGGCCAGTCCCAGCCACTGAAAAGCCTGGCCAGGCCCATCCACTGAGAAGCCTGCTCAAGCCCAACCACTGAAAAGCCAGGTCAGGCCCAACCACTGAAAAGCCTGGCCAGTCCCAACCACTGAATAGCCTGACCAGGCCCAACCACTTCAAAAGTCTGGTCAGACCCAGTCACTGAAAAGCCTGGCCAGGCCCAACCACTGAAAAGCCTTGCCTGGCCCAGTCACTGAAAAGCTTGGCCAGGCAAAGCCACTGAAAAGCCTGGCCAGGCCCATCCACTGAGAAGCCTGGTCAGGCCCAACCACTGAAAAGCCTGGCCAGGACTGGAGTTTACTCAATTCTGCAGCTTCTGATAAATCAAGCTTTGTTCATGGGCAATACACCATATCCATTTCAACCTGAACAATAGCTCTGTCTAATAGACATTAGTGTTATTAAACAGTCGTTGTGTTGAAGTTCAGAGCTAGCTCAAGGAGAACTTCAACCCTAAAGGCCTGGGCCTTGCCTTGCTTTTCAGAGGCTGGGCCTGACCAGTATTCAAGTTTCTTTCCCTAACTTCATGAACTTGTCAACTGAACTGGTTTCCGATGTGAATCTTATTTCTCCTTCTGTTTAGAAGTAGTGTTCCCGATTTTTTGGTTTCAGATTACTGGAAAGTTGTTGTTGTTGTTTATTTCTAGTATGGAGGAGTGTGAGGCCCTGTGTACCCGAGTAGCCATCATGGTCAATGGCAGATTCAAGTGCATCGGTAGCACTCAGCATCTCAAATCCAAGTAAGACGTCATCCTTGTCTGGTTTAGACCCAACATCAGACCTGTAAACATAACCAACTTTGGAAGTAGGGCTTGTTTTCGGTGAATAGGTTTTATAGCAGCATATCACAAATCTGCTTCTCCGATAACCCTAGTATTTCAATTAGTATTGTAAAAGTTCACTTTAATTACATCCTCATTTGTGTGTCTAAATACATGTTTTATTTGCATGATTTATGAGTTTAATGATGTTTTTAATAATGAATTTAATGTTGTTGTTTTAAAAATCTTTTGTTTGTTTGATTTTTATGGACATTATATTATGCATATATGTTTTAGATTTAAGGTCATCGATTTTGCGGTAACACCATGAGACATAGATTGTACTCTTCTTTGAGCTGTATGGCTCTGAAAAGAGCCAGTTAACTCTGCATTCCGGCCAGTATACTCTGGCCGTCTGCAGGAGAAAGTAGCAGCTGAGACTGGCCAGAGTATTACTGGCCGAAAGGTTGAGTTAACTGGCTCTTTTCAGGGCCACACAACTCAAAAAGAGTATAATACAGTGTTATAATGTCTCATGGTGTTACCGCAAAATCCTTACCTTACCTACCTACCTTGCATACTTCTGTCATGCATAGCCTTAAATCTAACTTTTTTTAAAGATTTGATGCATAAGTTTTTAATTTTTTTATCAAGTACCAAAGTTTAACATTTTTCTGTATAATGTTAAGTATTAAGCAAAATTGGTATGATCTTTTCTATTCGTTCTTGCAGGTTTGGCAACGGCTACACCATCTCCATCCGTGTGGGCGGTGATCCACCCCTGATGGAACCCCTGATGGCCTTTGTGGCTGAGACCTTTCCTCAGACTGTACTTCTTGAGAGGCACTTCAACATGCTGGAGTACCAGCTGCCCACGGCCAGCACCTCCCTGGCCAAAGTCTTCGGAGCCTTTGGTGCCAACAAGGAGCGCTTCCTCATCGAGGACTACTCCGTATGCCAGACAACTCTAGACCAGGTCAGCAACTAGGTTTGCTTTGAAGCAAAGTGTTCGATGTCTCACGATGTTGGATGAAAGGCAGTGACATTGGCTGCAGACGTCTAGCCTTTCGACAAGCTGATGATGAAGACACTTGCTGGTTTCAATTTATTTGGCTGTGCTGGGTCTTGGTCCTTGATTGGTGTAGGTCTCGTCCAATCCAGAGGCAGCATGCTTCTGATTGGTGGCTTGGGCTGATGCGCGGCATTGGAAGCCGGATTATAGCAGGGGGATTATCCTGGGGATAACATCGTGACACGTCGAACAATTTTCCACGATGGAAGTACACCAACTGCCATTGGTCATTACACTAGGAATGCAAATGCAATTATGTATTATTTTCAAGAAATAGACCCCAAAAATCTTTATTAGAAAGGTTCGCTGCTTTTCATTGGTGACATGTTTGATATGGCGTATCCCTTGTCCAATCCCTGCAGGTGTTTATTAACTTTGCCAAGGAGCAGAAGACCGGTGACGAGCTGGAACAGGAGGCCAATGCCTCAGGGATGACCCTGGTCAACTTGCCCACTGTGACCGGACCGGATGGTAGCCAGATCATACTCTCGCCAGGTAGGTCTCAAACGTTCCCCATATCCTCAAAACTTAGGTCTTTACCTAGCAGGATCTTTATCAAATGCTCTTTATCGATAAAAATCCTGCTAGGATCTAAACTAGTCATTCCCTCCTAATTCAAAGTAAACAAAAAACAAAACACACACAAAAACCAAACAACAAATAAAAAATCAGGTCAAATTCTTTCCCCGAGAATTGGCCCGTTATTCCATTCCCCATTCTATCTACCTCTTGACCCCTTTGCTGTCATATATGCTTCTTTTGATCTCACCGACATCCCATACAAAAATTGTTCTCTTCTAGACATGGGTACTGTCCAGTATCTCCCGGATAGCGAAGCCGTTAGGAATTTTGCCTTTTCCACGGCCAACCTGTACGGTGGTATCATACATCACGATGATTCACCCGGCTTCACCAACCCCATGTACAACTCTCCAGCCGCACAGTCCGAGGGTGTCCATCCGGGAGCCGATCACCCGCCGACCATGGAGCGAGTTGACGGTAAAGGCTTTGTTAATCCGCTGTATGAGGCCAGGAAGAACTGGCCACAGCCGCCCGGCCTGAACGACAACAACTCAAACGCCGCCGGGAGTGGAGGATGGTGGCAGATGCCAGCTGGGTCCTCCGATGCTTCTCCTCAACAAGAAGAACAAACCGAAGAGGGCCAGGACTACAAGAGTGTCAATGGACCAACAGACCATCATCGTCAGATTCCCCAACCGATGGAAGGTGATTCCAGCCCCATGGCAGATGCAGCGAGGCACAGCATCCCTGGTTGGACCCCAGGGCAAGCTCCCGACTCGGGACTTACCTTAAGACATGTCTCATCATCATCCCATGAAAGGCACCATCCCACAGAGCTCTGGGAAGCCTCAGCACCGACTCTGCCAGATCCTGGGAGCGATTCCTTCGCATGAAATGCAGAAGAAAAACACCCCTCAGAAAAGCGCCAAAAGAAATCATGCTTTTTATATATCAGCCTATAAAGGGTATACTTGGCAACCTTAGCGGCAAATGTTTACATTTTATGTGCCATTTTTATCTTTTAATCAAACATTTTAAGTACTATAATGTAAATTTTCATCTGGCAACTTTCTAATTGATATCATCTGTTGACAGCTATGTATGCTGAATACCTTGTATGTACTACATAATTAAAAAATTAAACCTAATTATAATAATAAATTCATTACTCAGTACTGAAACAAAGGAAGGTTGTGGAAGAAAATTATACATTCAGATGTCAAATGTAATCTTTTTTTAAGCAGTTCTAAATAGAAAGTACTAGTACGATCCCAAACAATCATATCTCAGGCAGAAGCCTGAGTCTCTACCCTCGTAGGTACGTAACAATGTACTCTTGGGAAGGATAGAAACTCCCAGTACGATGGTTTGCAAAGCGCCTTGCTCAAGGATACAAGCACCAGGAATCTGTCGTAAAGTTGGATTCGAACCCACCACCATCTCAGTGTGGTATCGTTGCAAAGATCGTTTCCATGTTTCGATGCAAAGAGACCGCATGTGATCATGTGATCCGGATCCTTAGCATGATGGAGTGTTTTTGATGCTGATTTTTGGCGTCCATATTTGATTCGTAGAAATTAAATGTGCAATTTCTTCCTATTTTTCGTTACCTCGATCAAAGAACACTCTTTAGTGTTCTCCAGAGATGAATAATTGTGGACTTATTTCTTGCTCATGTCTTCTAACAGAAGAAAAATGTTTGGAGTTAGGAGGGCCTGACGCATTTCGATCCCAGCAGGATCTATATCGAAAAATAAAAACGATTAAAACGTGTCATCAGTACTCGAACACTATTCAAATGAATACCTGATGTTGTTATGGGAATCATGTTTTGTAATACTATATTTTTGTATAGTGCATGAAAAAGAAAAAAACTATATACTGTATTTAAAAAATAGTTATAATAATTTGTTGTCATTAAAGTAAATTATTAATTGTTCTTAGACTATTAAAATAAAATTCTTACTTAATCAGCGTAAGTACAGTACTTGAAGATACTATAGACCAATAAGATTATTTCAGTACAAGTATTTAATTTTCAAAAAGAACTATTGTATCAAATTGTTGAATCGTTTTAAATTGAGAATACATATCCAGATTCTTCTGAAGGAAGATGTAGCTTTACCGAGATCATTTCAGGGCTGTTTGATTTGTCAAGGTCAGGCAGGACTTCCATGTTATTCATTGTCTCTCTGGTATAGTGTTGTATCTATGCTTAATTCCAATTTTAAATTCAAGTGAAGACCTGTTGATAACTTGGCTTTGAAAACATTTAATTACAAGTTTAGCAGATTCGTTTTAATTTTTTTTATTTGAACATTTTATAGCCAACTGGTATGGGTTGCTATTGGGAAAGTTTTATATGTTTTTTATTTTGTTTTATTATAGCTGTTGTACTCTCATTCTCAAAGTCATTTTGGGTCGGAAATTATCCTCCTTTGTCTGAATAGCCTTTTGTATCATCCTGAAATGTGAAGTCTTGCGGATTTTGTCGTCAATACTTTTTAAGAATGTGGCCTTGCCTGCACTGTTTGACCAAGCATACTTGTAATGGACACAAAAAAAAAAAGTCTTTTCCCTTTTAAAGAGTGGGTTTACAATTTGAAAAGGTGCCTTCCAAAATTGCCCATGTGTATTGTTGTTTAGTGTCCTTATGGCACATTCTTGGTGACTTCCATTGTTTGGGCCAAGCTTGGTTGTGGAGCCCAGGTTATGGCTCAATAACTGCATGCCTTCTTGTTTGGTGTGAATTGAGGCTGGGAATCATTGGTAACCATGGTAATAAGTGCAAATGTACTCCGATATTACTACTAAAACCATGATCAGTTGGTAAAAACAACCGTTAGTTTACCAAACCTACAAGTTCTAATTAACTCTTCTTTGAAATACAAGTTTTTTTTTATTATCCCAAACATTGCCATTTAAGAATTTAATGTAATGTAAAACCATAATTAGTACTCCTTTTGTCACATAAGGATGTTTTTATTCACATAGAAAGCAGAGGTGAAATATTCAAGTGGAGTTATACATACTGAAAGTATGGAGCGCCAGACGTGTAAATATTTCTGGATGATGAAAGTTTGGTTCAATTACTCAGTGCTTTTAGTCAAGTAAGCTTGTCACCAGTACATACCTGGCTGCGAAAGTTTATGCTTTTTCAAAGAGATTGCTTCTCCTTAATATGCAGCTTTTATGAAATATGAAGCAACTGGTTATAATGATACTTACCATAAAATTGGAATGTCTCAAAAAGTCATTGAAAGTTCTTGTTTTCCATGCATCATGATTAAAATGTAGCTTAGATGTGCCTTTATTAAAAGGTTGTATCATACTTTGGTTTTTATCAAAGAAATACAGATTCATAGGCAAAAATATCAAGGACGATACAGTCACAGTCATCTGTGAAAATGTCAGTCCTATACATTGCCCACTTTTTGAGAAAACTGTGAAAAAACAGCCACGGTATTTCTTAAGTCTTTTCTCTTTTATTTTTGATCTTTTAAAAGATCAACGAGATTTTCGGTTGTTGTTTTACTAATTTCTGGATAAATACACCATTTCAAGCAGACAAATGTTAACGGTAGGTTTCTACTAGCATCATCTTCATACCCTGTAAGTCATATGTAAATCTGTGAACATTTCCGTTTTGGTCTCTTACCAAAGTATGATACACGTACTACCTTTAACTCTTATGTGCTTGGATATGTTGTATGTCAACTATAAATATATGGCTGTCAGACTTCCTGATATTTTTCATGTTAAAGGGATTGCATACGTTCGGTAATTTGAGCCTATTGTTTGTTTCAAACCAATATAATTGTATATATATACCATAAAACTAACCTGTGAAAGTTTCAATTCAAAAGGTGGTAGCGTTTGTGAGATTTTGGCGACAAACTAGAGCGGTTATTTCACGCCAGATAACAGTTAGTCAGTAGCTGAGAAGCGTTACGGCCATAACGCTTCTCAGATTCATAATTTTTGGAGATAAAAAGTGACATATTTTTCCATAACCGCGGTACTTCGAATTGAACGTTTCTCAATATGCATTATACTATCCAAAGCAGCTGTACTTCTCACCAAGTAAGTTTTTATTGCCATAAATTTTCAGAGTCATTACCAAACGTATGCAATGCCTTTAAACTTGTAGATGAAGAATGTCTACAATTTGAAAGCTTTCTGGATACTGAATGAGGACACATAGAATGTTGTGTAAGTTTGATTAAGAACATTGCTGTGTGTTAAAAAAAAATATTTTATGTGTTTTCTCTCTTCCTTTTTTTATTTAGTTAAAAAAAGTCTTCATTTTTATATTTCTGGTGATAAATAGTAAAAATGTCCCAATTCGTGTAATTTGAATAATTGCATTAATCATCACATTTCCATCAGTCTGTTGCATAGCAACAGTTTCATTAAGGTCAATGGGAACTGATATAGTACTCAGCTGTATTTTGATTACAGTGTAGATATTTTCTATGTTCATTTGTTGTTTCTTTTTTACATGTTTTGTGTGTTATTGCACCAGTATAACTTTCCTAGTAAAGGTTGTTCTGGTAGAGCTGGAGGTTTGAACAGATGTTATGGTCTGTTTGATGGAGGAGTGACTATTTTTGTAAGCACACACCCACACCCTCCCCCCACAAATAAAATTTGCTCGAAAAATGCAACTTTTTTTTAAAATATAGGACTGCCAACCAATTTGTAGGCAATGTATTGAGCATTGGGTCACAGGTTGTGGATTGCATAAACTCACATGGTATGGTACCGCGCCCCGGTAGATATATTTACAGTGAAACACTGTCGTAACAATGGCCGCTTTGCCGAACAATTGGATATACCCAACATCATCCTTGGCTCCCAGTTTTTTGTGTACAAAACATGCCGAATGTGGTTGTTTAAAATAGCCATATCAAACATTTTTTTGGAGGATACCGTTTGTAATGTAATTTATAATGATGTTCATCTTAATTCATGTTTCATCTTTAATTTCTAATCTAATTTTACGTATCTTTGCGACTAGTATCAGTGTTTGTTTTTTTCTGCAAGGGAAACTCAAGTGTTTCAGAATAAATGGAGTTCTATGCTTATTCATTTTTGGTTTGTTAAGTACAATCGTTTGAATCGTACCAATATGGGGCCTTTTCAAAACGAAGGCTTCGGCTCTGGTTCCATCATCCATGTGCTAAAAATATAGGTCATGTTTTTTTCATGGAGATGAAACTGTTTTCCTTTCCATACCAGGTAATCTACTTTTAACCGCAGCCAAAAGCTTTTATTTTCGTACGCATTATTTAGGAATGGATTCACAAAATGGAGCCATACTAGCCTGAGCCTCCGCTTAGAAAAGGTTCTTAGTCACAAAAGGTTTAACGCTCATGGCTTTGGGATTCAATATCTGCCTAGTAAAACTTTTCCAATATCTGATGTGTTAGAAAACCTTCATGTTATTGTGTACACAGCCATAAGCAAATATTATGTGCCCACCATGAATGTTGTCCAGTTCATAATCTTCCAGCAACTGATTATACTAACCCTTTTTTACCATCATCAAATCCCAAAATCCCTCGCTGAATGGAAAAGTAGCGATGGATTTGGGCTTTAGCGATGATCACAAATCATTAGTGAAATCTGCCCCTGAACTACATGTATGTCAATTTTTTCATTGTTTTTCGGTGCAGGACACAGAAGCAATACATCATACATGTAACAAGTTTTATCATTTTAAATGAAAATAATGCAAACGTTGTTCCTACATCTTCAAATGAATGCACTAAAAACACAAATTTGACAGGAGACAGTGAAAAAAAGAACACAGAATACAATTTGGGTGTACTTTTTTTTTTAACAACGGCAAAAGCACATTTTTTATTTCAATTCTGCGATTCCAATACAAGAGAATCGGCAAAAACTTGCTTCATGACCGATATGACTGATCGGAAACTAGAATGACTTCATCACTGGGTTTTTTTTTTTTTAAAGGAAGGATTGAAGTGTGTAAGACCAAAATTATCTCTGGCTGATCGTTGTGAAACCTCATCTGTCACTCTGTTGCTGTTCTAGATCCATCCGAAGGAGTTTTGAATGTTCACAATGTCGTTTCCATGAGACCCTCTGGTTTCTGTCGAGCAGAGACTGACGTCAGTGGTTTCCTGGCTGTTTAAGAGTTCTAGAGGGTTTGTGTGATGTCTTATTCTGAGCTGTTTGAAGGCCGTGACTTGAGCGATGGGCATGGTTTATCTGAAGGGAAATAAAAACAAAACCAAAACAGCTTATAGACAAATAACGTAAAGAAAGGAAAAAGACTGAGGATTTTAGGAAACAACTTGATTGTTACCATACCACATCTCTAATCAAACTAAGCCCTGGGGTCAATTTCACCAAACCTTTTGAATCCTATTATCAATCGTAGGACTTTTGATGCATTGAAGCCCTTAATCTAGTTACAATCAATCAAAGGGCTTCGTCAAATCGATCCCTGGTCATAGTCATACATGTACATCACATTTTAACGTGGACAGAGTTCAGAGTCGGAAATCTCTACCTACCTCTACAAAAAAACACGAGTTGCCGTTGTGTGAAGCGCCCACTACCTTAATCTTCGTGCTTCTCTCTCGGACTCGAGCAGCGTCAGGATGTCGCCGTCGCGTACTGGCCCCTTCACGTTGCGGATGATGGACCGGTTAGAGTCATCCAAGAACTCCACCCTGACCTGGGTGCACTGACCCTGGGAGCCAGTTCGGCCGAGGACCTTGGTCACCTGGGTGAATTTCAAGGGGAGAGAAAAAAAGTGTCAAACTTAAAAGCAAATTTTGGAGGAATAAAAAAGGCCTTGCAGTTGCACATAATCACTCTAGTCTAAGCCACGTTAAAATCTTTTTCTTTTATCCCTCAACTTGGGCATTAACACTTTTTAACAGTTAGGCCTACACCAGTTTTAAAAAAAGGGCATCCAGTCTAAAATTGTACTTAGGCCAAGGGCAGTACAACGTGCGCCAGAATTATTTCACATGCCATGAATTGGAAAGACATGATTCGTGATCATTTTTTGTCACATTGAAAATCTCAACTGAAGTTGTTTAGTTTGTAAATCATTGTCCCACAAATAAAAAAATCATGGGCCAATTTTAATTTTTTTGTAGGAAACATCAAAGCCACAAATTTCTCTTTTAAAAAACATATAAAATTCAACACAATGTATACATCTAAATAGTTTTATGTCGATTCTTGACTTTAGGAAAGACACATTCTGTACGTCAAACAGCGCCCTCAATCACTTTGCACACGTGCGGCATGCATGCAGCATCGAATCGGAAAACAAATTGACTGCGCTGTTCTCTGAAAAATCACTCCATTCTCCAAATAGACATCAGTGTCAATATTAAAACCAAGACAGTTTACAACTCTGGGTGACAGATAAAATGACGGTTATGTTTTAAAATGACGATATTTTTTCTAAAAGGTGGAATTTTACCTTTGCAAGCTTGACTGGCTTTTCCATTTTGCGTTCACTTGCAAGTGAGAAATCAAAGAGGTCATATCAGTAGTCTTTTTCACGAACGTAAAATACATAAAGTGTAAACCGAAATAGTATTTAATGTTTGCTTTATGAATTTTTATTCAAATAAATGTAATATTTTTCTCATTTATTTTCCATTAGCGATTTATTTAAGATATTTTTTGTTTTATTTTAGAAACTAGCATTTAATTTGAAAAATATTTCTCAAAGTTCACCACGCTGGTTCACGGCCGCGCATGAACAAGCAATGCAATCGTGCGCGGACCAGCGATAAAATTAAACATGGCGAGCGCCTCACCGATAACTCAAGCTCTGCGGAATTTCTTGGCTGGGGTACGTTTACTTTAGTTGTCGGTCCTGCTGTTTATTGCCTATTGCTTGGTATTTGATACGATTGAGATTTAGTCGAGGTTTGAGGTGAAAATGCGTAATTTATTACCCCCTTTCTGTCTTGGAAAGTAAGACTAAGACAAGAGTCTCGGTCGGGCCGACTTCGCCGGCTTCAGTGACAGTGCTCACTTCATTGACATTGCTCAGTCACGTCAGTCATTGGCTCAGGCAAGCGCTAGCCTCAGGCGGCGCTCCGTGCGTGTGGGGGCGAGTGTGTCTGGGCCAGGCTCAGGGATGGGCTTTTGGCCTTTGGCTTTGCTGTTGTGCCCGAATCAGGTCAACTCGTAATCATATGCTGACCACTTTGAAGTCGTACACCAACTAACTCATGATCATGCTCCTGTGCCTGGCATTACCAACTCATCATCTACGATTACGCCGACCAACTTGTAACTTACTTGTACGCTGACCAACTCGTACACAGACTAATGAGTAATTTGCAAATTTGTATACCGACCAACTCGTGTTTGGTCAACTCATACGCCGCTCAACTCGCAAACTGCCCAAATTCTTACGTGTGTGCCGACCAACTTGTACGCCGAGCACAGACCAACCAACCAACTCGTAGTACGCTACTCTGCTGGCACTCAAGTTAATAAGGCCCATAGTTTGATCAAATTTACATAGTTAATGATTAACTAATTAATGATTATCCACGGCAATGTCAAATGGCATCATATTACAGCCAAAACATCAAAGGACTGATCCGCCCAGCCGGATGTCATTTACTATTTAAGCCCTTATTTCCTTCCTGCGACCTGCATGTACATGATGTACACACTGTACACAATGTATGACTGCTCACATGTGAACAAATGCCGATCCCCTGTGAATTAAAAAGAGAAATCTGCATGTCATAAATTCACAATCCTGTATTCAAAAAAGAAAATACTGATCCCCTGAGAGAAATGGAAAATCATTTACCCGCCGCAAAATCCCAATCTACTAAAAAAACAAATTCTAGTCAGCCCCTTGGAAATAAAAAACCTCTTAACAATGCGCGGAATTTTTGTACGCATGAGGGCGCTGTTAGGTGTACAACTTTATTTACTTCCGGGGGTACGGTCCGGTTAATTTTTAATTGAGCAGAGGTCATTTACGGACAATTTTGTCTTTTGGGATACGATAGAAGTGTATATTTTTACTACGACATGTACGAGTTGTATTCTGACACAGCGGTACACAAGAACAAGGCATTGTCAAATGACCCCCGGAAGTAATTCGAAGCGCCCTCAAGCGTTCAAAAATATCGCGCATTCCGTTTATTTCAATCCTTCAATTTCAAACATGCATGTCAAAAGTACATTTCATTGGAAATGGCATTCGAGTTGGTTGGCGTCTGAGCTGGTTGGCGTACGAGCCGACCTGTGTTTGAGTTGGATGGCGTACGGTACAAATTGTACCGTCCGTACAATTGGGTCAGCGTATGAGTTGACCAGCATTCGTTGTGACAATTTTGTTTTTCAAAACTTCGTGAAATACAGGAATACATACCATAATCATACATCTGACATTAAACGGGATTGATGTAATTCAGAGTCATCCGCTATATCAATTTGATGATCGAACCTTGATTGCTGACTGTATACTGTGTACAATCTATGTTTAGGAAGGTTACAACTGCTTCGTGTTGTCTCATCATGTTTAATGGAACCTTGTATACTTGATTTTACTACTTTACAGAGAAATCTCCAGACCAAGCTATCTCTACGCTATGCACCAGAAATTGCTCCCAGGTAAAGATATACACATATAAACAGAACGATGTATCGTCTGGCCTGTCCAAGGATTCTCTCGCAAAAGAGAAGATCACAGAGTCAAGCCTATTTGTATTTTCCATGAGCACTCGAAAAATCATGGACATCATGTTTAAGATTGACTATATTGGCCAGTGAGCTACACACAAATCCGACTTGTGATTCATGTATTTGGCCCATCGGTGTATTCAGGGGACGTACACCCTGCAGTATAGAGTGCGACAGAGCGTAAATCCTTTTGTTGCCACATAAAAGGCGGGCGGGACACTGCAGTAATGGCAGATGGTATGTCATGTCGTCGGATCGGTCTATATACAGTCTAGCAGTTTCAGGACATGAGTAAGCAGAAGGTCGTTATTTTGAATCTTCTTCCCGAGCAAACTTGTGAACACTTTCTTGCTGGCATCAACTGTTCACAGTGCTCATCGACATTGTTGATTGGGGTACCAAGCTTTGGTAGAGCAGGCAAGCTTCTTATTCCTACAACCAGAGGAAGTGTATTCCCCTAATAATTCCTACGTCTCTAACCTCAACAGGTCCATCCCAGAGCCTAATCTCCCGGATGGAGTGTCTCACAAGCTCTCTGCCAACTACTACTGCTCTCGAGACGGACGGAGAGAGTCCATGCCGAGCACGGTGATCTACTCCAGCGTGAAGAGACTAGCAGAGCCGCAGGCCGCTGAGGGGTAAGTGCTCAGGCCTAATCATCTCTGGATGGACTCAGTTTGAATCAGGCCGTCGGTCCAATCCTTTGGAGTGTACATCTCTGAGTCTGTGAGAGTTAGTAGTCTTCGACCAAGTTTCACAACCTCGTTGAAAGATCCACAAGATCAGTCATGTTCCTCTTGTAAGTTTGTTTGATGACATCTCAGCGCGTAAGGGAACCATTTGTTGTGGGCAGGGCACATTGTTTTTATTCATTTGCACCGCTGCCCTTATTTCTAGCCCTCCAAAAATATCACATTTTCTTTATAACCCTAACCCACCTCCATACCACAGATTACCACACATTCTTAAGCGTGGTATCCTGAATACCACAATTCACCACATTGTGATTCATGTGGTAATGCGTGGTTTGTGGCCCAGTTCCCCCTGTGGAGACTGTGGTAATGTGTGGTACGTAGCTCTTGTCTTGTGCGGCAGGTGCAGAGGGTTAGTGTTAATTTGAATTTCATTGATTGCTCTAACACACCCTCATATCCCAATACACCCTGTGTACATGTTCACATTGTAATTACATATATGCACACAAGCACTTCATGTTATGTTTTTTTGGTTGGGTTTTTCACCTCACAGTGCTGCTGGAGTTCCTGCCGTCCGTAAACCGATCACTCCTGGATCTATGCCAACGTGGAAGCTGTCTACTGACGAGCCCTACATGAAGTGATCTCACCCACCTAATAATTAGTTCTGTAAATAGATTTAAAACAAAAAGAAAATTGTATAATTATTGGTTAACTTGGTTGTTTGGAATGGTACCTAAATCCTGATCCATTGGACCAGCGTTGATAAAGAAACTAGTGTGACCAGCAGAGCAAATGGCCGAGTACCGGTCGCATGTCATACACAATGTGCTCTACTTCACACTGGTAACCCAATCTTGCTAAGCCTGCCTTCAGATTCATCTGTTGCTATAGGCTTTTTCCAAACCTCGCGCTCCCGCTCTGGCACCACGATTTTGTGTTGCTTTTGATATGTTTTGATCCGTTTGCTTTTGAAAATATAAAGTAACAGGTATCAAAATAGAGGCTTTTTTGGCTACAGCTTGGAAGTAGATACTCTTGTTTTGAACTAGGAAACTGAGCTTCAGCTTCTTTGAAAAACCACAGCCTATATTTTCAGCATTTGGATGACCGAGACGAAGCCGGAGCCAGAGCCAAGGCGTGAAAATTGCCTCGGGCTTATTATTTATCTTCACAAGTTGCTGTGAGTAACGATTTCTATTCAGTACCTGGGCAAATCCCAATCATCTGATCACTCAACTTATGCACAGCTCTTATGTACAGTGACTGTTGAATAGAACAGCCATTTCACTGTTCAGTACTGTCGCTGGTTGTGCTGTGGCAGACAAAACAGTTTTGCAAAATAGATGCCAAACAAGAAGTGCAAGGCTGCACATGCACTTGCCTTCTGATCAAGGACAGGAGGATAAAGGTATTACAATAGCACCATTCTTGTCCTCAAACGAACTTCTTTTGTTCAAAATGGTCCTCAGACATTCAAATGTGTGCTTAATAGTCTATGGGATTTAAACAGGGACAGGATAGTAGAGGAACAGGAGAAAACACAATGCCATTTTGCAAAATATGGATGCTTGTTCAAACTGACTGTTCACTGAAAGGAAGATTGAAAACAGAAATGAAGTTAGGGATACATGTATGATGTTATATGCATAGCTACGTACCCAATACAGCTATTTAGGGGTTAACCTTGCTGTGGATTAGATGTCGTTGTGATCCCTGATGGACAGCTGTGACATTTTGATAGCAGAACAGATGAGGTTTCCAGGGGCCAATTTCATAAAACTGTTAAGCACAAAAATTTGCTTAGCACAAAAATGTCACAAAACAAACCACCATTGAAAATTCCATTTGATTATTCATGGTCAGCAAACAACAGCCAAAGAACAAACACAAGTGATACACAAGACGTGGAAAATTGGTTGTTAACCCTGTTTTTATTAAGACAGAAATGTCATGCTTAGCAAATTTTTGTGCTTAACAGTTTTATGAAATTGGCCCCTGGTTGTTGCACGTTTTTGCATGGGTTTTGTTGTAGTTGTTCATTGGTCATCTTGATCTTGCAATCCACTATACATAATTATTCAGGTATGTAAAATTGAATGTGTTATTTCAAAACATCTTTGGCCAATAAAAAAGAGATTGTGATGAGAGTTCCCAACTTAGTTATTGTTGCTATTTGTTTTATTTAGTACAGTACATCAATTTTATGTTCACATTATGTTCTGAATACACTTTGTTTAAAAGTAATATCATACTTTGTTTTTTATCAAAGAAATTCGAAGCGGGATTCGAATCAGCGACCCACTGAATACTTGGGTCGCTGGTTCGAATCCCGCTCCGATCCAGTTCAATTTTTCTTTATTCACTTTCATACAAACCTATACTGTACATGTATATGTCAACCAAAACTGTTACTTGACTGCGAGTGGACAAAAGGGGGCGTCCCAGTCATCACATGCGTGCATGCGCATTTTACACTGATTCATTTTAGAGCGTGGCAATGGCAGTGGATTTAAAATTCAAAAGCATCGCAAATTCTGTCTAACTTCGTCATAGTCACTGAATGATATTAATTTGTAGGTAAAAGACGGGGATCCAGTGACCTCATGCAACGAGCTAGGGATGCCACAAAATGGCTGGTCGTATTTTGTCTCAGTGTGGGTAAGTATAGTGTGGCTGTTTCTACGTGGACATTCAACTTTGTTCTAGAACTTCCCATGCATCGCTCACTTTATAAAGGTACTATCATACTTTGGTAGCATATCGAAACAGAAATCTTCACAGATTTACCTTTACCTTACATGGTATAAAGATGGTGATGGTAGAACCATACCGTTAACATTTTTCTTCCTGAAATGTTGTATAAGTTAGGCCTATCAAGACAAGAGTACAACCAGTGCCCAAAATTATTTTTAATCTTTTAAAGATCAAAAACAAAAGAGAAAAGACTTACGAAATACAGGTATTGTGGAATTTTTTCACTGTTTTCTCAAAAAGTGGGCACCGTACTATTTGACTGAAATTTTCACAGGTGACTGTTACTGTGTCTTCTTCTATATTTTTTGCCCGTGAATCTGTATCTCTTTGATAAAAACCAAAATATAAAATTACCTTTAAAGATCAAAAACAAAAGAGAAAAGACTTACGAAATACTGTGGAAGTTTTTGACTGTTTTCTCAAAAAGTGGGCACCGTATCGAACTGAAATGTTCACAGATGACTGTTAGTGTTAGCCTACTGTGTCTTCCTCGATATTTTTGCCTATGAATCTGCATTTCTTTGATAAAAACCAAAATATGAAATTACCTTTAAAGATAAAAAAAAAAAAGAGAAAAGACTTACGAAATACTGTGGAAGTTTTTCACTGTTTTCTCAAAAAGTGGGCACCGTATCGAACTGGAATTTTCACAGATGTGTCTTACTGTATCGTCCACTGTATTTTGCCCATGAATCTGCATTTCTTTGATAAAACCCAAAGTATGATATTACCTTAAAGTATACTACACTCCCATATACTATTAATCGATAAGAGAAAAGGATGCCTGGACCAGTCGGAGGTAATACAAGCACACACCTGACACCCTCAACGAAGGGACGTCCACACGGGGGGAAAAAAGCCGAACCGATACCGTGTTTTTCTTGTCGACCGAGTATAGGCCTATCTTGTCACCGGAAACCCAGACTTGAATATAAGCTCAGAGATCATGGGCTGAGCACTCACTGTGCAGCGCGTGACGCTGTTATGACTCGGAGCAGCTGTAGAAATCAAGGACTGTTTTCTCATGGCCAGTTCCCATCCTCTTCTGCACCAATTAAAACACTGACTTCTCCTCCTTCAAGCTTCATCTTCCCCCAGCTTGGTATTTTTTCGAAGCATTATCCCGAGTTTAGTGCTCGGTTTCTCGAAGATGCCTTTAGTTTGTCTTTTGATCAAACGGGCGATTGATGGGGTAATTGTCGGGGTTACTAATGGCGTTCGCGAGCGAACGGTTGGGCGTCTGTATTATTTGACAGGCAGCTGAAGCATTATACATCCTTCTCAAATCATGGCTTGTGATTCTTGTTTTGTTTGTTTGATGGGTGATGCTATTTCCCACTCATCAGTCATCACAGCAGCGCCCTCTGTTGATTTGTGACACACGTATGGTGCCCTGCTGAATTAAACCGCATACCATTCTCGAAACGCATTCCATGCAGCTTGGCACAAACTGTCCAAGTTTATAAGCCCTGATATTATGAAGTCACTATTCGCTTTGTTTAAACTATTTCCACTGTTTGTATAATTTCACAGTATAAACTCATCTTTGAATACGCAATGGCTTCACGTCTGTCTTTGTTCACATGCAACCCTTTAAAACAAACCAAAACTCCAGTCGGTTGTTTGTGCATGTGTCCCGGGTTCAAAATATTTATTTCAACAATCAAGACAAAACAATACAACAGAAGTATAATACAATACAATCTCTCACTTGGTCTCGTTCGTATTAGTAATTCGACCCAACTTGCAGACTTTCTTTAGAAAAAAAAAAATAGAAACGAAAGAAAAATCTCGACACAAACTTTAGTCGAAAGAAACCAGTAGTGTCTCGACCATTATAGCAGCTAGCTAGGCCTGGTAGTCTTCACCAATCCCTCGGCTGTGCAGCTGTCAGGGTCCCCTAATTGAAACGGCCCTATCATTTCATAATTCCCGCAAATAATGACGCGATGTCCTGGTTACATTATACTCTCGATTGACACGCAATATCTTGGGCAAGATTTCACTAAGGACTCGAGTTGCCTTTCCTCAGTCGGCCTATAAGCTCCCCCGGCCGGCCGGGCCTACACAAACACCGGTGATTTTGGGATCAATATATCGTGTGTGTACGTGATATCCTCTGAAATAAAGAAAAAAAACTTGAAAGAAAATACCAAGATGGGTAGATGGTTCTTTGGCTGCATGGTAATGCATCATGGGTTCGATTTCACGAAGCCCTACGATCGATCGTAACTCGAGTTACGGAGGATAACCCATCGTATAATGTGTATAGAGCTGCAATGCATCACGAGTCTTACGATTGATAGTAACTTACGATAAGTTTAGTGAAATTGACCCAGATCCCAAGAAACTTGCTCGCTGGGATTCAACAAGGGAATTTAAAAGGGAGAATTTCACTGTTGTGTATCCATTCTCAAACCATACATGCACTGCAGCATATACCTGTTCATTTAAGTAGGGGATCGAGTGGGGAACATCGTCCGTTTGAGAAATTTCGTTAAAAATCAAGGCATCCCTTGAAAGATATCTAAGTCATCAAACATATTTATTCCTGATAATGAAATGTGTACGTCCCGACATAACCATAACCTGGTAATATTCAGAGTACCATGTATCAGACGAAAAAGGCCTTGAGGTGAATTCGAACCCACGACTCTTGAATTCTAGTAGAGGGCGTCTTACTGCGGCCTGGGCCACCGAGCAACCTACGGTCACCGGTGGAGGAGCTGGTGAGACAGCTGTACTGGAATCGAATACAGACGTTGTGGGTTAGAACCCTGCCCGTGTCGCTTGCAGGCACTGGGAGTGATCTTCATTGTCTGCACCATTCCCCACTTTATGTGAGGTTGATTAACCAACCTTCTCTACGTGGCTCTGATATGCCCTTGCTCCCCCACAAGGCCTCCCTCTGGTCGTATCTTATCACCGTACACCCAGGCTCCAAATTGGCCCTCCTCATTTTCTTCTTCTATGAATGTCCATTGTCACCAATCTTCCCTCCAACACAGGCATAATCTTCCTCTCTTCTCATAACATGACCGCACCTTTTCAGCCTCTCAGTTCTTGAACCTCCTTGAGTAAGTCGCCAACTTTGCATACCCATTGAATCATATTTTAAATAATGCAACTATTAGTGCTGCAAACTACTCATCAACCCAAAAATGATCTGAAATTTATATAAAAAAAACAACAATTCCTGGAATTCATGATGATATTCGTTCATAACGAAAGCTATTTGAACTCCCATTTTCAAACCTTTGAGAACGATCCTGCTAGGATCGAAACGCGTCAGGACATCCTAACTCCCAGCAGCGAATGTTTAATTCTATAAAAAAAAATCCATGATATATTCATTATGATAATGAAAGCTATTTCAAAAATTCCATTTGTCATTTAGAATGTGGAGAAGCCCATAACCCTTCGCTTGTCCACACGGTGAGAAGCTCTGCCGACTGAACTGCGTCAGCAAAACCCAAGAAACATCGACAAGAAGAGGGAGTTAAAATAGGTATGTTCAATTCGGTTTTTTGTTCAAGGTCCCTTTAAGCCTGCATCGACCCACACTAACGACCTGGGGTCGATTTCACCAAACTCGTCGTAACTTACTATCATAAATCGTAGGATTTACGATGCATTGCGCCCCTATGTAGGATATACGATGGGTTATCTTTCGTAACTAGATGTACGATCGATCGTAGGGCTTCGTGAAATCGACCCAATTTGGGGCGTTACATGCCAATAGCAATATCAAAGACTGCCTTATTAGTCTTTCAGGAAGATCCTGCCATTACGGAAACGTCAAGCCCTCCTTATAATACGCCAAGCGTTGCAACGTTTGCGTTTGTTTCATTGCTTTTATTTGCAAAAAAGCACACAAAAAACACGACCAATTCTCTTAAAAACGGAACTTAATTGGTTTAACCACACATCTGAATTTTTGTTGTTGATGCTTTAGGAATTCTTGAAGAGACAAGTCCCCTGCGTCCGAGTTGAAAATCAATGTAATCGTATATATGTCACTGTTATATCGCAAATTGGGCCATAGCTGATAATACGTATACAAATACGTACATCACGGAGATATAGCTACGTAAGTTACGAATGGGCTATAGAAAGAAACAGACCTTTCCAACGGCATGCAGCACAATAAGCCCTATGGAATTGTCTTCATCGTGCTCTGTGGCAATTAAGTTACATCTCAGCCAACATTGAGTTACATTTGGCTGAGTGACTACATGCAAAGTTAGCGCTTGTCGAGTTTTGCAGTTGTTGTTGCAGTTGTTGTTGTTGTTGTTGTTGTTGTTGTTGTTGCCTCTAGATCTGCTTCAGAATTCTATAAAAACTTTATTTCGTTTGCTTTTTTGTTGGAGGATTAGCTTGAAATTGGCAGGGTGGGGCTTTTGTAAATGACGTCCCGGTAATACTTAAATGATGTTTCAGTTTAAAATTGAGGGCGCATGTGATGATGGCAAACCCTCGACTTGTGCGTCCCGGATAATTTTCTGGCCTTTTTGGTCCACCGAAAGGGTCTTGGCCTCCAGTTCTTAATATAGACTTGACTTAGCGTGGATCACTGTCGGTATCCAGTGGGGGTATAACAAGTCCTATATGAACCCGTAGTCCTGAGCCTGATGTTTCTCTCTACCAATTGGACCGTGGATATCACTTCAGGTCCAAGGAAAGGAAGACTGGAAACGAAAGAGCAAGAAAAAATAGAGAGAGGGGGATGAGAAGAAAGAAAGAAGTATATAAAACACCCAGGGAGCCGAGCTGTAGTTGACGGAGTGCAGCAACCCGCCCGCCCGCCTGGCCGGCCGTCATAAATGATCAGCCTCAGACACGTCAGCCCAGATCATACCGGGCCCTCTCACTGGGAGCTGCCCTATTTTCTTCCCCCCGTGCGCTGACGACTTGCGGTCGTTTTTTTTTTCCTCTCTCCTCTCCTCCAGCGGCCCGGTAGCGGTCATTCGCACCGCGCGACGGGTGCAAGGCTGTGGCATCAGCCTGGTTTGGTAGAGAGCCTCTCTCTATAGTATCGTGGTGTGCTGTTATATAGGTTCGTGGTAGTACGGCAATGCGGGGCGGCACCGGTTTCGCCATCCTCCTGCCTGCGGAGAAGTGAACTCATTTATCTTCGCGAGACTCATCGTGGGTGACATCATCGTGCCGGCATTCTTCTTTTGAAAAGAAAACTCATCACCTAAGTTCTACTCTACTTATCGTTTGGCAATTATAGAGATTCACAAACTTAATTGATTCGAACTTTTATTTTCGACTTTTTCGGGGGGCTGCGGTTCATTCTGTCGATGAGAAACCGGAAGGCTGCTAGATTTTTAAGCAGGTAAGATTTGACGATTTCGAAACTAAATTTGGCAATCGGCAATCTTGTTGAAATTAGCCTTACCTGTAATCTTAAAGTTGAACATTTTCATTCGTAAGATTTCTGATTTCTTGCGGTGCCTTCCAGCATGTTTCTGAGCTCCAAAAACCAAGTGAAAAGGTTGTCCATTTTTCATTCGGCATTTTCTGTAAATCTCTGTATATTTATAAAAGACCTTAATTCGTATGTTACGGTTATTGTATATGTAATTGGCTTAATATCATGCTTGAAAGAGTAATATGAGTTAAGCCACGTTCAGTGTGATAACGGAGTTCACTTTGTTAGGGTGAGGTTCACTTATTGAGAAAAATTGTATTGACAGAATTGGGTAAGGGGTTGCCGACTGTAAGGTATGCCAATAATAAAACGCCCCTCACAGAAGTAGCGAAGTGTTTTAAGTTGTTTATTTCATTTTTTTAAATGAGGAAAAGTTGTTTCGAAAGTTGGTTTTGTAATTAGTTGTTGTTTTAACGAAGTGTGGTTCGTGATGGAATAATAATGACTGTTGTTTGTATACGCAGAAATGATGGAAAACGGCAAGATATCGCAGCTTACGGTCCATGTCCGAAGCAACGAAAACACAGAACTGTCGAGTCCCTCACCGGACCCAGCCAGCCCCAACTGCAGCGGTGCTCTGTCCCCCATCAAAGCCACTCGGATGGACCCCCCTCCCCGGCCGCTGACCACAAGAAAGGTCCTCCGCACGCCCAAGTGCGCCCGGTGCCGCAACCACGGCGTCGTGTCCTGCCTGAAGGGCCACAAGCGATACTGTCGCTGGCGTGACTGCCAGTGCACCAACTGTCAGCTAGTGGTGGAACGGCAGCGCGTCATGGCAGCCCAGGTCGCCTTAAGACGGCACCAGGCCACGGCGGAGGGTTCGTCGACGGCGCCCGGTAAAGAAGGTGCTGGCGGTGGACCACCTCGCAAAGTGCCGAGCGTGGCCGGGAAGACACCTGGCGGTACGGGGATACGAAAGACACCCCAGCCAAGAGCTACAGGAAACGGGACCAGTTCTGTCTCCAAGGACATCTTAGAGGGTAGGTGAACAAGACATTTTTAAATGTTTATCCATTTAGACCCATTCACATGCGACGTTGTCAAATACAAATATCATAAATTCGATAAGACCTCAACTCTTAAAAGTAGCTTCATACTTTTTTCTAACCAAAGAAATGCAGATTCATGGGCAAAAGTATCAAGAAAGATACAGTAACAGTCATCTGTGAAATTTCCAGTCCCATATGGTGCCCACTTTTTTTTGAAAACATTGAAAAATTAAGTATTATCAAATTTATTCACTGGAGTTTTGATTTCTCTGCATGAGATCAAAGTTTTTTTTTATCTTTGGCTTTACTCTTTTCTGGACAAATACAGCATTTCAGGCGGAATACTTTAAACCGTATATATGTTTTTATCATCACCATCTTTAAACTCTGTAAACTATAGATAAATCTGTGAAGATTTCTGTTTTGGTGTGCTACCAAAGTATGAATTCACCTTTAATACATGTTATTCGATTGTAACAAGGAACACGGATACCATCCATGTATTGTAGCACACGTTGGCCTAAAGTGGTAAGAATTGTTTTTGGAGGGTTGATAGAAATAATTATCAAAGTTCCAATGCTGCAAAAAGGCGAACAAGAGAAGAAAACAAGATGGCTTCCGTAACCCCATCACCAGGGGCCAATTTCACGGCGCTGCTAAGCACAAAAATTTGCTTAGCACAAAAATGTCTTGCCCAATAAAACAAGCCACAGTTAAAAATTCCATTTGATATTCATGGTCAGTAAACAACAGCCAAAGAACAATCACAAGTGATACACAACACATGGATATTTGGTTGTAAACCCTGTTTTTATGAAGACTGAAATGTCATGCTTAGCAAATGTTTGTGCTTAGCAGCGCCGTGAAATTGGCCCCTGGCGCCTCAAAGAATTAAGATGATCAAACTTTGTCCTTCGATCTTCGAAATTAAACAATTCGTCGTTGAATTCAACATCAACCAGAACGCAAAAGCTACATGGTTTTTTAGTGTTGAATGCCATTGGAAATTGCTTTCACTTCTTCCATGGACTTATTTGATTAGGCTTAATGTCTCATTATTTACTTAAAATCTGCGATTCTGCAACAATTTCTACGGTATATAACCGCATGCTTTTGGACTCCAGATACAAAAAAATGCAGACTCGTACAGTCGAATAGCCATTGGTTATGGTGCAGTCAACTGTTATATAAAAATGATCTGGCTATAATGGATGAACTTGTATGGAAAGGGGCGTGGCTTTATAATCTTCACTTAGAAATTAGAATACAAATCACTTTATTATTGTAAGTTTACACGCAGTTATTTTCGCCTTCGTTAGCTGATGATGCAATCCATCATAAACTCATCACTGAGTGACATTTAGTGACATAGTGACATTTCGCAACGCGCGTGGCCCTAAGAATCCTGAAGCAATAGGGCCTTTTTCGAAACTCCAGGCTTGGGGCTAGGCTTGGGACCAATTTCTCTACCGCCATTTGAGGACCATGCCCAAAACGAAATGAAGGGAAACAAGGGATTGGGCCACATGACGAATCCGAAGAAAGGCTTCAGCTTCGTCACCCATCTCAAGCCCTTTCATCTCATTTAATTTAGAACACAAAATGGCGGTTGCAAAATAAATCGCAAGCCTAGCCCCAAGCCTCATTTCGTAAAGGGCCTATTAGACGAATTATATGACTTTATGTGACTTTATACGAAGATTTGTCTTTGTATTTGTCGTAAGATCGGCTGCAGTTTTCCCACCTCATGTTTTTTTCTGAAAATGTAAGGATACATGTAGATATAATCTTGAAATATAGATTATATACTAATTGATATGTTTCTAGTGCTTTTGAGTATCGGCCCATTGTTTACTGCAGTGCGAAGTTGCTTTATTTCTGAGAGACGTGGAGCTCAATGTGTAAAAACTCATTAATAATCATAAATGGTTTTGTATAATGCAAATTCCGGCAAATGTTGATGCTCAATGCGCTTGATAATAAACAGTTATACAAACTTTAGAATAATATAAATATTTAGTAACCAAAAGCTGAATTTACGAGAAGACTAAAAAAAATCTGATATTAAGTAAATAAAAGAACATCAACAACATCATAAGAACAAAACACTCATACAAGAATTTCTAACCACGAAAAAGTATCAAATCCAGGAAAGGAAATGCATACATTATAAATCATAAAAGAACTCAGCAAATGTCTTGTAAATGATTAAAATAAGTGTCATTAAATTAACAATACAAATTGATAGATTAAAAAACAAGCGGGTCTTTAAACGATTTGTGAAGGTCTCAATGGATGTGCGTTTGAAGTTTTGGGCCTCCAAACAAAGGAATCGCATCATTGTTATCAACAATTACAAATCTTTTTAATAGGCATCTTCTCATTTCTCCATCTATTCTTTTCGCTAGCCGTACGTAGAATTTATGCATGTTTTTCTTTAGCCCACTCAAACAATCCGAGGCAGCTGAAAATTAAAAAATAGATAGAAAATAAAATAAAAGCAGACCAAATGGAAACCCATTTTTATAATAGGGGGCCTAAGTTTAGTATCCCACAAATTTGAAAAAAGGAAAAAAAAAATTCAAGTTCATGAAATCAAAATTAATCAAAATTATTCAAATCTAAGGGCACTTTGAAAATTCCAGTACTAGATTCATGATATTATTATAATTATTTGATAATCTTTTTGATCTTTTAAAAAATCAAAAATAAAAGAGAAAAGACTTAAGAAATACTGTGGCCATTTTTCACTGTTTTCTCAAAAAGTTGGCACCGTATGGGACTGAAATTTTCACAGATTACTTTTACTGTATCTTCCTTGATATTTTTGCCCATGAATCTGTATTTCTTTGACAAAAACCAAAGTATGATACTACCTTTAAAGCCCTTTGATCTATCTGAGTTAAGTCATTGGATTTCTATAATTTCTTCCCCAACCAAAATTTAAATGAATAACAAATTTGAAAAGTAATGACCATTGTGTGATTCTATAGTATACAAATATTTTTCTTCTGTGGTCTTTAAGTGGGTCCATGAAGATGGTGTTTCAGCTTTAAAACACAAAAACAAAAGTCAGAACCAATCAATCTGCAATTCATCAGTGCCCGTTTCCCCCCATTCACAAATATCGCTGGCCCGACCGGTGTGCATTTCAAACTCCTAGCCCTTAGCGTTGTTTACATTCTCGATTATGTCTCGAGACACGACAGGGCTTATAGCTGGCATCGGAATCGGGGCTTCATCATGCCAGTAGACCGGGGCTTTCTCCCTGGGAAGACGGGCCAAGCACACCCAACGGGGCCATGAGGCTCTTGCCCGCCCGAGACGGCATGACACACGGTCCGTCCCCCCGGCGACGCTGTACGGCCCGGGACCCACAACTAAAACTTGCTCTAGCTCGCTCTTACTTTTCGGTGTTTTGGTTGTCACCCGACCCGAAGGGTTCTGTGGCTATTTTGGTTGGCCCGGAGCCCTTGTTTGACACCGCGTGCGATGTAGTTCTTTCTGATGTTTTACAGGAATGTTGCTGTCCCCTAGCTGCTGTCATGCTGGAGAAAATGGGTTATAATAGTTGAAGCGACTGTTTAACATCTTGGCAGCATTTTTTTTAAAATAACTTGCGGGTTGTCGTGAGTGGGACCGGACATAAATAGCTACTTTTGTCGATTTATACAAAAGAAAGAAAAACAATTTTCCTCACGGATTACCCCTAAAAATGCTGTCATAAAAACTTATTAAAATATCAATTATTTAATTATTATAATTAAATGTTACACAGGTATCTTGGTGATTAAAATTATAAAAGCATCAAAACACATTTCATTTGTTCTGCTTGATGTTCTGTTTAGAGTGACATCTAAAAGGGAGTCTCTTAATATCAGGAGAGTGGTTACGTCTGCCCCCTCTATTCCCGTCCTTACGCCCCGCCCCTCCCTCAATGAGGTTAACAAAAGAAAAGTCTGTACCTCGTGCCCATAGGGCGTTTACGAAACGGAGGCTCGGGCTCAGGCTCTGGCTCCACATGCTGAAATTATTGCTTTTAGTTTTTCATTGAAACTGAAGCCCTGTTTTCCATTTCATTTTGAGTATATCTACTTCTAAACTGTAGCCAAAATCCTCTATTTTGACTCCCCTTAGTTCGGAATGGATTCGTGAAAATGTAGCCGGGCGGAGCCTGAGCCTCCGTTTCGTAAACGCCCATAGAGTTAAATTTCATTTAACTTTATGCTCGCGCCTCATGAACCGCCATTTTGTTTCCAAGTTATGACGTTGTCTCGACTCACTTCATACGGCCCCGACATCGTGTGCTGCAAAATATAACTATAGGCCCTCTCGCAAATAAACTAGAAGTGTACGGTCAAGGTAAAAGAGAAATACATCATGGGACAGCTAGTTTACGCAAACCTTTTTATACACAAAGTCTCATAGAGGCAGTGCTATCCGCAAAAGGGTATAGGGGCCATCCCACGGTAACGTATTATTAAGTTACCTGTTAAGTGACTTTGACCTATTCCTTGATCAATCATTCTTGAAAGTCTCAAACTTAAAAACGTTTTATTGGAATCAGCAAGTTTACCACTTATGATTCCTATAGAAATGCATGCAAATAACTTGCGTTACAAAATGTCCCTAAACCGTGGAAATGTCCATATTGCTTCACAATTCGCCGTGTGTGTCCACACTTCAAGACCACGGATTCGACCCCAGGGCTACTACCGAGTTTGTGAACCCCCCCCCCCTCTCTCTCTACTAATCACGATGTCAAAACAGGGCTTTTCTGGTCTGGAATCCCTTTTCTGGTTGTCATCCGTTGAGCGCCCTTGGCTTTCAGTGGCGTATTTTTCTAAACTCAAGCTGCTGATTAAAAAGTGGAAATGAGAGAGTGTTTGGCAAGGACGTTTGCGATATCTCGATGGATATGATTGGTGTACAGTTTACATTGAAAGCTGCCAATCCTCTGGGCAATTATTGCTCTATAATATATTATCGCTGCAATGAGAAATTGACTTGGGTTTTGGTTTACAAGTAAATGGCCTGTCAAAACTATGATAATAGGTAAAGAGCCAAACCTATCCCAGCGGTGGGTGCAAATCCTGAACAGGCCGCCATCGCTGGGGGCCACCGTTCACCACCATTCCTCACCTAGTCTCGATGACTGAGCTATTGGTCTTGTGAGAGCGTTTTATCGTGCTCCCTTTTTGGTTTATGCCAGAGAAATGCTAGAATATTATACACCGATCCGACGGCGCGACCAAGGAGGTAGGAACTTCCCGCCATTACTGCAGTGTTCCCGCCTGTATTTTGTAGGCCTCAAAAGAATTTTCGTCCGTTATTATTATTATTATTGCTGGTTTATTAAAAACTGTCAATAGCAGCCCAAAGGTTGAATTAAAACAGATTTACAATGATTATTTAAAACAACAGGTAAAAGTACTTTACTTAGAATAAAAATAATAACAGACAGATATAAGAAGATAAAACAAGTACGAGACACACATACATTAAGAGTGTGAGTGGAGAACTAAATAAAAGAGTTGATCATTCTTGTTAAGTAGGGGACCGGACTATTATAAAAAAACACTTGGATTTGTTTGGGAATTCTTGAAGTTTCCTTTTGGATCTAAGATTCATTGTATGAATATTCCTGGATGTTACGAACCATTCATTAAATTTGTTAGAACAAAAAGCCTTTAAAGCAAATGTAGTGCTTAGTTTAATTCTTCTACAGATTAATTTCTCTAGTCCAAGGGTAAGTAATGCTTGATCATAATGCACATACAATTGACCCAGAATAATTCGACATACTCTTTTTTGTGTTAATTCTAATTTATCAGACTGCATACAAGTAAGACCAGAATGCCACAGGGGTGATGCATATTCTAACACGGGTCTAATGTAACCCTTGTATACAGTAACCAGTTCTTCACGGTTTAAACCACTTTGTTTCAGTTTCCTGAGCATAAACAGTTTTTTATTAGCTTTATTAATAGTGTCTTTGACATGAATGTCCCATTTCAAATTATGTTGTAAGGTGACACCTAATAACTTAACACATTGCACATCCTGAAGCAACACATTCGAAATGAAATATTGTATGTCAGGAGGATCCCTTCTACCAAAATAAATCTGCATTGTTTGACATTTAGATGGATTAAGCGAAAGCCCATTTTCAGTAGTCCAGTTAGCAAGATCATTGAGATCTTCTTGAATCTTGCTAGCTCCAAAAATATATCTATTTTCGCAAAGTGTTAGGTCATCCACATATTTCCAGGATTTACACTGGGCATGTTTGACTGCATTATTGATACATGCTAAGAAGATCACAGGACCAAGTTTTGTACCCTGAGGGACACCACTTGTTAATGTTTGCCACTGGGAAAACGTTTGCTTGTATTTGACCCTTTGTTGGCGGTCAGTTAAAAAATTAGCAATCCACTGGACAATTATGGAGGGCACACCCAATTCCAACAAATTTTCAATAGCCATTTCATGATTAACTGTATCAAATGCCTTTGTGAAATCTGTGAGTACAAGTGTACTTATGTTATTGGGAATATTTGCTCCTGAGACTAAATGATGGTAAATATCAATAAGACAGTGTGTTGTAGACTTGCCCTTCTGATTACCAAACTGCCTTTTGTCTATATTAGGTCCAATAAAATTCATGGTCCATTTACAAATAAATTCTTCAGCTAACTTAGCTAATATTGGAGTCAAAGATATAGGCCTAAGTTTATGTAACGTGGGGGGCGTTTGTTTCGGAACTGGGACAACATTGGCTTGTTTCCATTGATTGGGCACAATACACTGAGAAAACGATTGATTAAGAATTTTGGTTACAGGGGTGCTAAATTCATACGCAAATTCCTTGATAATTTTAGCAGGTAAATCATCAGGTCCCCCAGATTTAGAAACATATATTTTTGAAAGTACTTTAAAAACTTCCCAAAAAGACTTCCCGTCGCACTCTATACTGCAGTGTGTATGTCCCCTAATCATGGGACGTGCACCCTGCAATCAAAGAGTGCGGCGGAACGTAAATCCTTTTGTTGCCGGACAAAAGGCAGGCGGGGACACTGCAGTAATGGCGGACAGTATATCGTGCCGTCGAATCAGTCTATACAGAACATTGTCCTGTGGGTTTAACATTTTGAGTAGAAAGTAAAGCTTTGGCAATTGACAAAACCAGGCTTGACGGGCTAGGCTTGGGACATATTTCGCCACCACCATTTTGAGGCCCCAAACGAAATGAAGAAATTGGGCCACATGACGAAGCCGAAGAAAGGCTCCAGCTTCGCCATGTATCCCAAGCCCTTCATAAGTTTCATTTAGGACACAAAATGGCTGTAGCAAAAAGAATCCCAAGCCTCAAATCCCATTTTTGTAAAGGCACTATAATTTAACGTGAGTTAAGTGACGATGAGTTTGGTGAAATCGACCCCTGGTTGGTGAGTGCCCGTGGGATATGGCCCAGCCAATGGTCGCCTTTGAAAGACCTATATTGTCGTGCAAACATTCTGTGATCGATTTCACCAAACTCGTCGTAACTTACTACCAACATTGCAGCCCCAAGTAGAAGTCGAAGGATACGATGGGTTATCCTTCGTATCTCGAGTTACGATCGATCGTAGGGCTTCGTGAAATCGGCACAAAGGTCCAAAGGTATTGAGTTCGACGTATTACCACAAACATAATGAGTGTATGCATGTCTTAATTTGCTTTTGCTTTGTATTCGATTCTTGTCATTTCAGGTTGTCGCAGTCGTCCGAGCCGTTCCACTCCGTCCAGCGCCAGAGCGTCCCCACGACCCGTCATTTTCCTGCCTCCGTCCGTCAGCGAGCGGATGCGAAAACGACGAGCATTCGCCGACAAGGACCTGGAGACCACCATGCTGCAGAGGGAATGCCAGTGGAGTCTGATGTACGCGGCCCAAGCCGGACTTTCTAGATTACAGCCGATCACTGACCATCATGCACACCATCACCACCACCAACAACACCAGCACCGAGCACCGGCAAGCACCGGGCCGCAACCATCGCCGTCGCTGCCACCACCGCCACTGGTAGGGACCAGCACCGACACGGTCCCCGACTTGTTGCAGGTCAACCAGACCAAGGGTTTCCTGCGACGGCTGTTCCCCAATCATAGCCCGGCGGCCCTGGAGGCTGCGCTGAGGTGCAGCGGCGGTAATCTCCGGGTCGCCATCGAGAAACTCGTCGCCGTCTGTTCGGCAGCAGCTGTAGCCGAGTACGGCCCGACGGCAAGGCCTGAGGTCCTCAGCCCGGGGACGGGATTGGACTCCGCGGCGTATCTACCCTGGTATCTGTCGTACCAACGGAGCAAACTCTGTAAGGAGAGCAGCGGTGAGAACAGAGTTAATGACCCACAAACCGACGGCGATACCGACACCTCAATCGATAAGATCCCCAAATATCCGATGAATGGCCTGCGTAGAGACTCATCTGCCTCTGCATTCAGCTCCATCCACAGAGGGGACCACCGCGGCATCAGCTCGGACGCCCGGACCCGCTTCAGCAGCGTGGATAGCGACACCGATTACACGAAAGATCATCATGTCGACTCAATCAGACAATCGACTCCCACCGAAAGTCGACAGACGGGGGACAGAGGCAGTGTCGAACATTCGAGCTCGCTGGAAATCCAAAGGGGCGAGGGTCTGGTCAAACGATTTGCGAAGACGGTGACGGCAAAACGACTGTCGTTTTCGGTCGACTCGATCATTGGTACACGGTAAAGAAAACTGCACGTCAACAGTTTACCTGGATATTGTCGATCGTGCGTCGACACAAGACAACAAACTTGTCGACAGACGGAACCCTGTCAGCATGGAAACTGGACTCCGTATATTTTCATCAATAAAGTGTAACTTTATTTATTAAATATTTTAAAAGTATATCTGTGTTTATTAGAATTTGGTAGATTTGAAATGATTGGATGTTTACATCGTACACTGTCTGTAAACACGTAGAAACTGCGTTAATCTCACATTGTGCATGGAGAATATATGTCGGATCTTACTGGCCACACGAACTGGTCGCTACACTTTACTTTACATCCATCCATGTTCGCATTTTGCAAATAATTATACACAAACTGTTTGTTCGCTTTTTCAGTCTATTTCATAAAACCCGTCCCGTACCGTGCGCACGAATATTGTAATGGCCATGTAGCATTTTAAAATGCTGTCTACAAACCAAATCACCATCACCTTGGCAAGTAATAAATGTTGACTTCCGTTCTAAAATTAAAATCACCTCCCTTTTTTGAAAATTGGCAACATGCGTTGGAATACTGCCCTCTATCGGCAAGGCCGGTGCGTTGCCGAGTAGCCCACAAATAAATCAATGGAGGCTCAGACTCCGGCTCCGGCTCCATTTTGTGAATCCATTTTTAAATCACCGGTATCAAAATAGAGGCTTTTGGCTACGGTTCGGAAGTAGATACTCTATTTTGAACAAGAAAACAGAGATTAAGCTTCAATGAAAAGCCACAACCTATAATTCCAGCATGTGGATTACAGAGACGAAGCCGGAGCCTGAGCCGGAGCCGAGGTTTGGAAAAGGGCCGTAGTGTATTTTCTGCTCATTCCATAACCCCACAGCTCAAATGATGTAGTGCCTGAAAGTGACGGAAGCCTCTATGTGCCTGGTTTCGATTTCACCAAATTAATCTTATCTTACTATGAATCGTAGGACTTATGATGAATTGCAACCCCACGTAGGATACGATGGGTTATCCTTCGTAACTCGAGTTACGATCGTAGGGCTTCGTGAAATCAACCCCTGGACTTTCACTATTTCTGGGGTCACATGGTCACATTGTCATTTCTGTTGAAGGAGGAGGACCTGGGCGGGGCTTTAAAAACTAGGAAAGAAATGAAAGCTATTATTACGGGGAACGATTGAAACGACGCATGATATTTGAACCTACGTTAAAAAACCTACGTTAATTTAGAATACATGTACATGTAGCTTTAGAAAAATCCTACTTTCAATTTTCGTTTGAACGCGGCCCACACAGTCAACACATTCTCATCATATTCTTTGCACTGAACTATGGGGGATCGGGAGTGGATGGATTTTAACAATCTTGAGTGAGTAATAGTATCTAATGAACGAATAATAGAAGAAATGAATAAATAAATAAATAAAATGAATAAATAAATAATCTACAACAAGTAGTATTGGGTGTATTTGTGTTGTATTTGTATTTGTGTGTTAAGCGGTTGCATGGAATTGTGAAATGCTTGCTTGGCGGCAATTTATTGGGCAAAGTTGGTGAGCGTTCGAGCCGACAGTTTGAAAATGGTGTCTTATCCATTCTCTCAACGAGGCATGGCGAAACCTGTGGCCAATTTCACGGCGCTGCTTAGCAGAGAAATTTGCTAAGCATGACATTTCTGTCTTAATAGAAAAAGGGTTACCAACCAAATTTCCATGTGTTGTGTATCGCTTGTCATTGTTCTTTGGCTGATGTTCACTGACCATGAACATCAAATGAAATTTTTAACGGTGGTTTGTTTTATTGGGCGAGACATTTTTGTGCTAAGCAAATTTGTGTGCTTAGCAGCGCCATGAAATTGGCGCCTGGCTTTATGGTGTCATAGACATGATACGCCATCTTTTATCGGGAGCTGTCTATCCCGGGGCCGATTTCAACTTTCTAACAATCATAGGACTTATGATGCATTGCAGCCCCTCATAGAAGTCATGGGATACGATGGGTTATTCTTCGTAACTCAAGTTACGATTGATCGTAGGGCTTCGTGAAATCGACCGCTGGACTTTCACTATTAAACTGTGGGCGCATTGTCATTGATCTTGTGTGGAGGGAGGAGGATCATGGCGTGGCTTTAAAAGCCAGTAGGAGGCAAAAAATGAAAGCTATTTATGGAGGAATGATTATATCGATGGATTTATTTGGCGATCCTGATAGAGACATTTGGTTGCTTTGGAGGTTGACGTTATGAGGTGAGATTGTTTGTGATTTGTTGTTGTTTTTGGCATGAATTATTGAGGATTAGAGGATATTTGAGCTCATTCGATCGATACTTTGTGAACTTCGACGGTTCGAGAAGAGTTGAAACAGAACACCGGAGAGGGCACAAAAATAGAGAGAGAGGGGAGTTACAGGAGCTTGGTATAGGCCTACCCGGTGTCAGGTCTGGTCGTCGGTATCATGCACTATAGAAACAGCCCCAGGATATTTTATCAACAACATTTTGATTCCATCCGAGCAAATTATGACGGACATATTGCGCCACCTGGTTCTCTCCCCTCCCGTCATCAACACCTGAAACCTGAGCGGCCAAACTTCGTCATTCCAAAATGGCTTCACGTGTGTGTCTTTGCGCTCCAGGTATACCCCCTCCCCTCCCCCTATCACACCCGGCCGTCTCCTCCCCCCGTGTGTTGGCTACTGCAGTGCCCATGCTGTTTGGTTACACCGCCCTATAGAGTTGTGGCTTGATGCGGCTCCTCATACAGCTCCGCCGGGACATCGCACCGGGCCTCGGCAACATCGAGGCCCGGTTACCCCCGCGGCAAGCGCCGCGCCGCCGGCTCGGTCTCGGAAATAAAATACTAACGTTCTTGGGTTACAAATGGCCCAATTTGACGGGCGATCGGTTGTCCCTCAAGGCCCGCCAGGAATGGCGGTGTGGATAGGGGGGTGGGCATACCGGGCCCGCAGGTGAGGAGATCGAAGGGAAAAAAACGAATGAAAGAAAGAAAGAAGAAGAAGAAAAGTGCACTTCACGGAGAGCATTGACACCTTAGGCGTGAGATGACCCGGCCTCTTGCAGACGTAAAAGTGCAGAGCAGACCGGGGAAAACAAAGCATTTCTCCCCTTGGGCGTTTGTCGGTAATTGCCAACAACAAAACAAGTCCTTGATATGAATCATATTCACATTTTTGTACTCATAAATACCTACACATGACTTCTTTGACATAAGCCTTTGATAAATGAGCTATGAAGGAACTGTGCTCAGTTGATTTAAATGAAATATACACGAGTCATAACTGACAATGCCAAGTAGAAATTAAACAAAAAACAAAATATGAGCGAAGAAAAAAAATACCACCACAATAAAAAAGCAATAAATAAATAATGATAGTAATAAAAGTGAATGAATAACAATTAAAGCAAATTTGTTTAATCAAGGAAAATGAAGAAAAGATGAGAAGAAAAAACAACACAAAAAGGAAGGAAAACACAATTAAACAAATAAGAAACCAAATTTGTAGGGAAAACGAAATAAAAGTACCGATACAAATTATGAAAACCAGAACAAAATACACAAAAAGAGGGAACAAAATATTTAAAGAACAAACATAAAACTACAGGCAAATTATCATGAAACTAAGTAAGAAAAAAAAGGACACAGAAAATCAAACAAATAAGGACAAAGTTGAATTATAATGATAATAAAAAGGATAAATAACAAATAAAACAAAAATGAATAAGATAAATAAATACAAGAGAAAACTAATACTAAATAGAATCATTCCTTATGTAATCGATTCACACTTTATTCCTTCATCTAATTTGTTCGTCTAATTATTTTGTTTTTGTGGTGGGGGGTTGCCTCACCGCTGACTTGACGTATCATTCGGGTCATCCAGTGTCAATGGAGTACCCTTCTATATCTATATCCATGTATTATGACTTCATTTCTATATACATAGTAAGCCAACACCAATTGCGGGGAATTTTCCCCTAACCTAATTTCCCCCAGATAACGACATCCATCCCCGTCAACATGTAAGAGATAGTCAAATGTTGTACTTCGGTGACCGGGGCTGAACCGGGGCAGCAAGAAATAATACGGGCGCGAAGTCTACCAGAGCAGACGCCGCGGTCCCGTCTGCACTTGAGCGGACAAATTGGTCCTGACAGGCGCATGTGGAGGCGCGAACTCTGCTCTCGTTGCAGCTTAACGCGTATGTAATACACGTAATGCTGCATTCAACAAAAAACCCGAATGAAAGATAGAAACCCAAGAGTTTCCCGTCAGGAGAATGCCCGAGATACACACCGTGATGACGAAAGGGGGTACGGGTAGGGGCACTTGACCGCTGGCTCGCAAAGTTGATCTATTTCTGTGGAGGACATCTGTTATAATCTTCGAAAATGATATAACAGAATCTCAAGTTCTCAAGATTCTCTCCCCCCGTCTCTAGCTTCTACCATCCTGGAGCATTAGGTAAACGATACGATATTTGACTGCAGGGGCTTTTGATGTTGGCGAGAATGTGGTATAGGCCCAAGGACTGTCTCCTAGATAGAGTGATGACGTTCAGTTGCGGCAGTGACTCACAGTTGTGACGTGGATCTTGAAGTCCATGGTGATGCTGTCATCACTTTAGAATGACGATGATGATGATGAGGAAGATGAAATGTTATAGTGGGATCTAATGATGCTGAATCGTCATCAAAATCTGTATGATGGCAAGGACCTGGCACTCATCACCTGAAGTGTTTACTGTAATCAAAACTCATATGAAGTTAAATATATATACTGTTATTGCAACATATCTATCAATGATTGTGCATGTGGATTGGTTTGCGGAAACACCATGTAAGAATCGTTCGTACTTTCGCACTTCTATGTCACTCGCACGTCTCGTAAGGTCTCAACGTTTCAAAAATGGGGTCTAAAAATTAATGTTTGTACCCAAAAAATTTTTTTTGTAAAAAAGAGGTATTTTAGACCCATAATTTAGCGTCTCCCTTTTCGCGACGAAAAACCTTGAAAAACGTCACATGCAGAACGTCACGCAGTATTGTACAAGTCACAATACCTGCTGACCTTGCGTTTTTGTTCAAATAGCAAAGAGCAAAATTCTACATACCGTCAATGTGCTCGATCAAATTAATTTACGTCGTCATTAATTATGTATTAAGCAATAATTTTAAAGCTTTTCCCTTTCGAAAATGTGATTACTACAAACCTTTATATACAGGGTGTCCCCCCCCAAAAAAAAAAAACCGCAACACTTGTGTCGAGAACTATTATATAAAAATTAAACTGTTTATCACTTCAAGATTCAGATATGTGATACTGTCATCATGTATATAGAATTTGAGCAAAATTGGACTAAAATTAAGTGAAAAAACTAAGACTAATCGCCCAACCTCAAAACCAAATTTTCATCTTTCTTTCATACACATATGTGTGTATTGACCACTATGCATGTTATCCTTGCAAATTTGTTTTTAAGGAGTACTCTCTCAATTGGTCATATTTTCGCCAATTTCAGCCCCAATATGCTTAAATTCTACATGGTGATAGCCAATACATGGTTGTATCACATATCTGAATCTTGAAGTGATAAACAGTTTAATTTTAACATAATGGGTCTCGACACATTGTTGCGTTTTTTTCTGGGACACCCTGTAGGCCTATTATAGTATATGAAACAATTAGTATTGTTGAGGAGTCACAAATGAAGTACATTGCAGTTTTTACAATTATTGTTGGGTGAGGGGTTGAATACTGACTACTCGGGTGTAAAGATGCAGCTAAATAATACCCAAGGCCGGCCCCAATCTACCGAGAATTATACTATCATGGGAAAGCAAATTGTGAATGTGCAATTAGTCTCGGCAGTGTTTCTTCGTTGCCATGGAAACCGATTGTTGTTATTTTATCTCGGGTGGTTTGAAATGGTGCCAGCTCAGGCGTTAATTAGGATTAAGGCCACAGCAATCATTTCACATTATTACCATGCCGGTCGTGTGCATTACTGTGCATGGTGTGTAGGCGGCAGGCCTAATTGTTCAAGCAAATCAGAATTGTTGCGTGCGTTTAGTTCCTCTTGCACAAACATCATTCTAAAATAGAATGTATCCTCACTGTTTTATTCGTATTTAAAGGTAATATCATACTTTCGCTTTTGTCAAAGAAATACAGATTCATAGGCAAAAGTATCAAGACAGATACAGTAACAGTCATCTGTGAAAATGTCAGTCCCATACGGTGCCCACTTTTGGGAAAAACAGTGACAAACACCCATAGTATTTAAAAAAAATCTTTTCACCTTTATTTTTTATCTTTAAATGATCAAAATTGTTTTTGGTCATTGGTTTTTATACTCTTTTTTTGGGTATAAATACAGCATTTCAGGTAGAAAACTGTTAACGGTATGTTTCTACCATCATCATGTAGGTTACAGGTAAATCTATAAGTTATAGTATACCATATTATACCAAAGTATAATATGGTACCTTCAACTGAGTTGATCATGACATAAGCATGACATAGAAACGGCTATGCAAGTTCAGACGAAAGATTTTGGTTTCAATCGCCACGATTCACTATTGACCAGTGGTTCACTTCATTGACAACTGAGCCTCGAGAAATATTGTAGGCGATAATTATGGGAATGATTAATGGTTTGAGTATAATCTGGAGTCCAGAAATGATAATTGTGTAGGTCTTGAATATCTTGGTGGCGTATGTTTTGGAATCGCCCCAATTAATTTAGTTTGTTGTAGAGTAGCTATATATGGGCGTTTACGAAACGGAGGCTCAGACTCAGACTCAGGCTCCATGCTCTGACATCCATGTGCTGAAAATATAGGCTGAGGTTTTCCATTGAAACTTTTCAAACTAGAGAATCTACTTCAGAACCGCAGCCAAAAGTCTCTCTTTTGATACCCGTTATTTCAGAATGTATGTACGGATATGGAGCTGTAGTCAGAGACGGAGCCTGAGCCTCTGTTTCATAAACGACCTAAGTTGATTCAGTCAAAATATTCTTCCCTCGCTAAAAATTATAAAAATTAATGCTAAAAAAACCCAAACTCGAAATTGATTGAGTATCACCTTCGAGTAAGGACATTTTAGGTCGGCAATTATATTTGCGTTGTCGACGCTGAGGTCGAACAGAAACAATGCTTATTTCCTTGGCCTTACGCCTAAACATGTAGAGCACATGCCCTATAGACGACCCATTTTCTGCAGTTACGGTACCGTGAAATAGCCCCCTCTTTCGAATAGAGGTGAACAGTTATCCGCTCATCGACTGAGGGCGTTTCTGAAGGTTGATATCCCAATATGTTTTGCAGACGAATGAAAAATAGAAGGAGCTTTTCTGTTAGTTTCGACTGTAATGATTGACAGACTAAAGATTGCCACGCACAGGTAAATAATAATATATCCTTTCCAGGATTGTATCTTAATCTATTGACGGATTATTATTGGTTTCGTTATTTGCTCGCAAGTATCTTCTTCTTGTATTATAAGCCCCGTTGTTCCCTCGACGTTGATGGCGCCCTTCCAGTGCACCTTTCTGTTTAAACCACTATTATGCTTAAAGGGTCTATGCAATAGGAATATTATGAATTATTGAACATGTGCCAAAAAGCAACTGTTTATGGGGCCTGTGATTTTACCCACTTCCTCACACTATTTCAGGGTTAACAACAGGTTTTTTTGGCTTGTATGCTAATTAGAATTTCCAAATTCATGAGCAAAACTGTGATGTCATCGGGGTAATTGAGAGCAGAAACCCAATTGGTTTGTGCACACAAAGTTGAGGTTGTTTTATAGGTTTTCTGGCAGGCCTTTTCCTCCTAAATGAGTTTTAATGTGCAGAATATGTTCCTTTCACTCAACTGGTGGTGTCATTTTTTTGCCAAACCATTTCTGTGGGTCAAGTCTGCCTCTTCATTTTTTATGTTAGTTTTGTTCATTATATTTCTGCTGTTAGTTCCCCACATGAGTATGCATGAAAATCTCCCATTTCGCAAACCCATTCAAAGGAAACCCAAATGCTAGTTTGAAAATAAAATAAGACTTGCCATTCATTATCTGTCAGTATATTCTCTGAAAAAAAAAGCACAGCAGGAATCATTTAAAGGTAGTATCATACTTTGGTAGCATACCGAAACAGAAATCTTTACAGATTTAACTTACAGTGTATAAAGATGGTGCTGATAGAAACATATCGTTAAAATTATTCTGCCTGAAACGCTGTGTTTATCCAGAAAAGAGTAAAACCAAAGACCAAAAACAATTCAAGTTGATCTAAGTAAGAAAAAAAAAGATTTGAAAAATACCGTGGAAATTTTTCACAGTTTTCCCCGAAAGTGGGCACCGTATATGGGACTGTGAATTTCACAGATGACTGTTACTGTATCTGTCTTGATATTTTTGCCCATGGATCTGCATTTCTTTCACAAAAACAAAAACAAAGTATATAACCTTTAAAGACGAATATAACAGGGAGGATACATTCTATTTAAGGCTGCGTCCGAATCTGTTGTCTCGAGCTAGGTCTAGGTCTTCGCTCCATTGGAAATACGCCGAGACACCGAGACAATAGACCTAGCCGTAGCTCTGGAAGCCCGTTTCGGACACGGCCTTAGAATGATGTTTGTGCAAGACGAAAACGCACGCAACAATTCTGATTTGCTTGAACAATAGGCCTGCCGCCTACACACCATGCACAGTAATGCACACGACCGGCATGGTAACAATGTGAAATGATTGGTGTGGCCTTAATCCTAATTAACGCCCGAGCTGGCACCATTTCAAACCACCCGAGACAAAATAATAATTAATATCCATGGCAACAACGAAACAAAGCAAGGAGTATATTTGCAATTGACAATGTGCTTTTCTCATGATGGTATAATTCTCCGTACATTGGGGGCCGGCCTTGGGTCTCATTAGCTGCATGCTATACCCGAGTACGTGTAGCCAGTATGGGGGCTTGATGTTCTGACGAGAATCATAGTAAACCAAAATAATAATCCCATTTTTTACATTATAAGATATCACGCACTACGAACGGCCTAGTGGGCTCTCGCCAAAAAATAATAATCACTTTCTTGCATGTATCGATGAAACGTTTGGGCATTACCTGTCCCTGCTAAAGGTTAATAGCGAAATTCAATCTTTCTTATTATGTTCGGATTAGGTGGGTTTTTTTACTGAAGGATTAGGAACGTAAAATCAACTGAAAATGTCACCGTGGACCATAAAATGGAGGATGTCATTTAACTTGTGTGCATTGATGGAGAAGGTCCAGGGTTAAAATTCACATCACCCCTACACAATCCTCCCAACCTCATTGCTAATTGCGCCACTATGTAACCCTGTCTCTGATGGCAAACGGGGGCCAATATCATGGAGCTGCTCACACAAATTTGCTTAGCAGAAAAATGTCTTGCCCAATAAAATAAACCACCGTTAAAAATTTCATTTGATGTTCATTGCCAAAGAACAATCACAAGCGATACGCAACACATTAACATTTGGTTGTTAACCTTGTTTTTTAATAACACAGAAATGTCATGCTTAGCAAATTTGTGTGCTAAGCAGCGCCGTGAAATTGACCTCAGTCCTTTGAAGCCACAGGTAATATGACTTTCCTTTCCATATAAACAACGGACGAATTCCCCACTTTGCTTTTCCATAATCCTTAGAGTTTCAGTCCTTAATTTTTAATAGGAGGGCCCAAGCAGAAAGCAATTATCCATATTAATCTTATTTTTTTTGTTTTAATAATGATGATAAGAACGAGGGAGATTAAGAATTAAGCCTGGACTGATCTGTCAAGAATGAAACTATATCATCCAATTTGACAACAAGACTATCAGTCGTTATGAATATGATTGTTGTCGTGTGTACTGTAAGGTTTGGGTCCTTCTAAAACTGATACACTCAGTGGGTAGAGCTACCAAACGGTGGGGGCGTGACATATTTGCCGCCTACCCTGCATGGGCACTGAAACATCCTCTGGGAGATGGGCATTTACCCATACCAGAACCCGGCCCCCATCTCCGCACCCCTCTCCTCCCTCCCCTTCTCTCAGCCTATCCCGCCCTCTGGCGTTACATTATTCTTATAAAAGTCCTCTTTTCCCAGATATGTGTTATAGCTTCTCTACTTAAAGGGAGCATATAGGATTTGCAAGGTCTCCAAAAAAAATGTATATAGCTTGAAACAGAAAATGGACTCAACAGTTCGTAAACAGTGCAAACAGTCACCATGGGAAATCTTGGTTCATCAGATGCTGGGTTTTTCAAGCAAATCAAGATTTAGTGTCTTTTCCAAAGATCGTTCGTCCGAACGATTTTTGAAACAAACATAAAGTAAACTATTCTTCATGTTTTATAAGAAAAATCGAGTAGGGTTTTTCGCTGTTTTCTCGTGACTCAGATGTCTGATTGAGCTCAAATGTTCACAGGTTAATTATTTCATGTACATGTCTAATTAGACACAGTATGAGTGCTTTCCTGTGACCTTTACCAATCATGTATTGTACCTTTAATTGATAATAATAATTTCTGCCTTAACTTATGTTTAATGGGATTATTTTCTGTTCCCTTTGTCTTATATTATACGACGTTTAGCATAGCCTTTATGTGATTCTGTAAGCTCAATGTTTAGGACAACTCTTTTAATATGTATATTTTCCTATCATTAATCGTTTTTCTTTTGGTTAATTGTGATCTGTTTAAAAAAATAAAGTTTTCTTTTGAAAAGTCAGAAGTCTTCTTCTTCTTCTTCTTCTTCTCGAATCGCTACATTACTCCTATCCAGTGCTGCACACAGACCATTGACTGGGGAGTCAAGGCTATGGTCGTTTTCTGTGCAAATAATTATCTTCAAGCTCAAGGCAGACAAGAAGATGCTCCATAGTTTGTTGTTGCCCACATTCGTAGTCACTGGCTGTCATCAGTGGCATATCCCCTTCATTTCTGAAGCTTTGTCCTTCAGCGGCGCCTATAGTGACATAAGTGATTTTTCTGTGGTTCATTCTCAACCGCTATAGACCTTTCTTTTGCAACGTCACAGCCCAAGTTTTTTGCCAATCAACATGGCGGAACGAGCCGTCAAAGCCGGGCATAAAAAATAACCACAATTTAAACACAACGTTTAATAAACATTGAAAGATATTGCTGAATGTAATGGAAACAACATAAGCAATGATGGTATGTATTTTGTACAGCTATGGAAAGTTTGTAAAAAGTTTGAATTTGGTCACGCCGTCTGTCAAGAAAATGAAATGCTATGCCACATTTGGACGCCCATACCGTGGAGGAAGGAAAATTGCCAACCAGCATGTCAGTGTTTGTAAAATAAAAGAAAGGTCTACATGCGACCACGTTCAGCCCTGCATACATGCACACACAAATAACCACCATTTAAAATTTGACGTGACATTTCCACACAGTGAATTCAAACATTCAATTTGTTTGAACAATGACTATCCCTTGACAGGAATTGCAGCTGTGTACAATTTGATTTAAGGCACCAGTGCTGTGTTTTTGTCCACAATCGTCTCACATTATCTGTGCGGCATCGAGATTATCTGACAGTTTGTGAGCATCGAAACGGGAAGGGTGGACCTACAATTTAAATCAAAACCCCAGATCATTGTAAATATCGGTAGGTTTAGTCAACAAGCCAATTATCATTATTATTATTAATTATTGTTACTGGTAATGAAACCAAGGATTCATCAAAAGCGCCCCTGACACTTGTAGCTAGAAAGTCTGAATGCAAGCCTCTCAAAACCACTACCTGAATCACGGAGTTATTTAACATGACGGATACACATCATGACATAATGGCCTAGTGGTCTGACGCGGCGTCGCACTCTAGATCTTGTCTTCAAATTTACAGGTTGTGGGTTCGAATCCAACCATGAAGGTGTTTGCATCATTGGGCAAGTCGCTTTGTCACATTATTGCTCCTCTTCATCCAGGTGTAAATGGGTACCTGTGAGGGTAGAGATGATTTGTGCTTGATTAGCCTTTGTGCGCCTTTCAGCAGCTGGGGCTGTATACTCCTCAGGTGTTGAGAGGGTTTCAGGAATCTAAATGTAGCCCGATGTCCAGGGGTCGATTTCATGAAGCCCTACGATCGATCGTAACTCTAGTTACGAATGATAACCCATCGTAGGAGACCTATCCCAAGTGGGGCTGTAATGTATCAAAAGTCTATACGATTGATAGTAAGTTACGATGAGTTTGGTGAAATCGACCCCAGGAATAATAGTAATACGCGCATAACAACACCATTGATTGTGATATGTGCTATATAAAAGCGCTTATTATTAATGTTTCGAATTGTATTGCATTGTAAATAAATAAACTACAGTATCTAGGCCTTATGTGTAGGTATAATGTAAACGATTCTGATAACTAACAACAGCAAGTTAATTAGCTTCCAGTACAGAACTTATTTTCTGTTACGCCATTGTTGTAACAGCCATTTAGTCAGTGTAACTCTTCATTTTCATGGTATGGTTTGTATGCGTGCGTTATCTTACTTGAAAGCGGATTTTTTTTTGCCGATTTCTAAAATGACGTACATTATAAATGTAATCCATTAAGATAAGTTTCGAATGCTCGTGAGGTAATCTGACGATAAGAAAGGATTTTGACATCAATATCATCCTTGTATTATATTTTATTGCCGAGTTACAGTTTTTATCGTTATTAGAAAAGGTCAACGACCTTCGACCTCTAGAAAAAGTACTTCCCCCATCCCCTATCCCACCTAACTTTTTTTGGTAAATGTTGACACTCAAACCTCCTCAAATCTGTTGAAAAACCTTTCATTTTTTTTTTACAGATTGGCCATATGCATAAAAGTGGCTAATTTCGAGCTACTAGGAAGCTCATGCATTATTATAATAACTTTGCCTCTTTGCGACCGGCTGGCGATTTTGGAAAGAATCTTATGCTGCTCAATATGAATAGAACGGTGTGCTCGTTCACCACGGTCTCACTTACGACGATCAGAACATACCGTCCGAAACGTCGGGGAACCGATAAGTTTCCAAACCACGGACCACTCAGAGAGGGGGAGAGAACGGGAGAAAGCGATTAATTTTCACGCGGCAACATCACAAAAACCACCTCACTCGTTTGCTCTCCGTTTGTTTACTCAGAATCTCGATCCAAAAATCACCGTCATATTGTTTAATAATGATGACAGCAGAACGTCAGATAGTGTAGGACATGACAAGAAACTCTCATTAAACCCAACGACAAATCACGACAGCAAGATGGATAAGCCCCATCAAAACAACCTGCACTTTCCCACAGTGTTCGCTTTGATTAATAATAGATGAGAGCAAAAGTTAATGGTTAAATTTTAATCATGACTGTTTAAAGGTTTTCGGGCAAACTGTGGCCAATCGGAATGATAATTATGATTTTTCTCTCAACCTGTGGACGATTTCCTCCCCCAAATCAAATGTTAATTGTTCGTCTTTATCGTGTTTGATTGATATTGCTTTTGCTGTGTGGACCATGATGTTGTATAATGCAGTAATGTACTGCTATTTTGTCCAGTACTCAGTCCACCAAATGTTATTGGGTGCATTCGTTTAGCTCCCCCGGGTCAGCCTTTTTTTGGGAATGGTCGTGTTTTACTGCACAAAACAAGCGAGAGAATGGGGACGAGGTTGACTGTGGTCGACCTGGGTGAGCTAAACGAATGCACCGATAGAAACTGAAAGGTGGCGTGCACTTGGGTACACATACTACGTGGATGATTCTGACCGGGCAAGAAGAATTTACCCGCCGGGTTTCAGCGTTCAATTCCTCGGCATAATCCTTCCACCAGTCTCGGCAGTCTTCATTTCAAGAGTAATTTCTATCGAACTGGTAAATACGTAAACATTCATAAAGAAGCTTTGCTTAAGTTTTACCAAAACAAATGGCTCAATGGTCACAATTCTTCAGGCTATTATGTCCGTGAATTAACTGGCATTTTCTGTGCTTAGCTTAGCACGAAAACGGCATTCAATTTGGCTTATAGTGACCATGTCTATATTGCCAAAAAATAACCATCATCCTTGGACGATCCTGTTTGTGCCTAGCATCTTAACAAAAATGACCCGAGAGTACACTTATAATCCTTGGCATCTTCCGACGGTCGGAATTTCCTGATTTCCGGTGCCCTGCCCTTCGGCTTCGGCTTATCAAACAAGCAGACACGCTGTCCCCTTCATTATTCTCAGCCTACCTATCTATATACCATCTTCAACTTTTTGTTTGACATCTGTTTACTGCAAGGCGTTTCCTTTGTTTTCCCGCCAAAAAAAAAATTGACAAGTTGAAAGTGCAATGTGTGGGCGGGATTTAGCATATTATCTGGCCTTGCTTCATTTGTGTCTTTTCACTTTATCGACAGGTTTGCTTTCAACACACTGTCATGCAGTCTATTCAATTGGATCAGTCAGGTTTTAGACTGTGGAAGAGTCAAAACCATGTTGCCTATTGCTAGTAAAAAAAACATAGCCCGATTGTTCAACGGGGGCGGTGGGAGAGACTGATCTTTCACAGATGCACGCCCACGCCCACCAGAGAGTATGCCCTTCAGGAATAGTACAGAGATGGACATGTATGCACTGTTTACATTATAAGCGTGGTCTATCCATTATACGCGAGCGCGCGTCATGCAGAAAACAAAATCAAACATCGGCATCAATTTGGTTGTTGCTGTCGAATTTTCACTGTAAAATTCATGATTTTGTTTTTCCCAGACGAAATAATACCCCAATGGAAGAGAGAGTGAGAGAGATAAAGAAATTGATCTGTTACATAGAAACGTCGCCCTGAGCAATTCTCCATTGGTAATGTGACATGGCATATGCATATACAGTACATCTCAGGAGGGAAGCCAACCTATAAACATGGACTGGAATGGAAGGTATAGAAACTAACTTCCAAGATCTTTGTCATGCACTTTGCTTTTTTCAAAGAAACCCCTTTATATACATCGCAGCTTCTTTCCATTTTATTCGGTCACCATTAACCCTGTCCCCCGTGCACTTCTCGCAAAAGTGGAGTGAAATTTTCAAAAGCCGCGAGGAACGTTTTTCGATTCACGCCGTTGAAAAATTTCGCCCAAAAATATGAGCACTCTAAGTGCGCCGATTCAATTTGAAAGATCGCTGTGCTTTGTCGGAGCGAATTAATTTTACTGTGCAGATATAGATACAGTGAACATTGGTTTATATCACGGTGCCCTATGTTTTATAATGGCCACATTGTGGCAGTATAGAAGTGAAGTTATAGGCAAATTTCGATCGGGACAATTTCTTGTCTTTCCCAGTCGTCAATGGAGACAAAAGGTATATGCATGGAACTGCTGACGTGGTGTTGCGTTAATAATTGTGAGTGAAAATGGAGTAGTTCTTGTGAGATAAAATGGGTCGAAAGATGAAACGAATATGGACCAGAACAAGACGAATTCATATTCGATGACATGCCGAATTTCACCTGATAAAATGGTTTGCAGGTGCATTGGCAAAATATCAAGGAAGATGCAGTAACAGTCATCTGTGAAAATTTCAGTTCCATACGGTACCATGCACTCTTTGAGAAAACAGTGAAAAACGGCCACAGTAATTTTAAAATCTTGTCAGCGTTATTTTATTAAGATCAAAATTGTTTTGGGTCATTGGTTTTATACTTTTCTGAAGAAATACAGCACCTCGGGCAGAAAAACCGTTAACAGTATGTTTCTATCATCACCATCTTTATACCCTGTAAGTTATAGGTAAATCTGTGAAGATTTCTGTTTCGGTATGCTACCAAAGTATGATAGCACCTTTAAGACAGTGTAACGGTTTTTCGCATCTAACCCTTATCCACTATATGATGTTTGTTTGGCTTCTGTTGTGTTTCTTTTCCTTCCTGTTCCTCCTGTTTCTCCTCTTCTTCTTATATTTTTTTTTTAATCAAGCATCAACCTCGCCAGTTGTCGCACGCAATTTGCCAGCGAAATTCATCACCAATTACTGGCCGACCACGCTCATTCTAAAGCGATCCTAGGCTAGATTCCGGCGGCAGGATGCCACCAGAATTAGGTTGTAATTGTCAGCGGGACCGCCTCCTGTCTAATTCTTCGTGTCCAATTCACCCCAGGAGTTGTTGTGCTTGTAGATTTTTTTGTTGGTCTTCTTCGTTCTCCGCCGGCAATCAAGTCAGCTCTTTCGTCTATACGGGCCGCGAAATGATCGAGAACAACACCCCAACCCGTGTCAGAACTACTTCGGTTCACTGGCCTTATAAAGGTGCGATGAACGTATAAGATACCTATACTTCACCAGGTGATTGTTTCTTGTTTTATCCAGCGTTTATAAACCCTGTGTGACCGGAAGAAAAACACTCTTTATATGCAGGTATTCTCTCTCTTGGGGGCGCCGGGAAGATAACACGGTCGGGATGCACCAATCCGCTCGGAGAGAGAAATAGATTGATTCGTTTCTTTATTTCTTTCTTTTCGAAGCGATAGCTAACAAGTCTCGGAAATTGCGTGTGGCAGCGCCCCCGCTCACTTGGCGCGTATAGACGCACTCTCTGCTCTTTTATTCTGATCACTACTGTAACCTACTTAACAGGTACTTTCAATATCCCTATAGGGACTCTGAATATCAGCACCGACAGGTTGTCCACTGTTATCAGGATGAGAACAGTGACAATCCCGAGGCACTTCACAAATTTCATTCAAATTTTTCGAAAAGTTGGGCTAAAAGAAAAAAAGCCAGTCTGATTAGAAATGTCGAAGTTTTTCCCCATGATTGAAATGAAGTGAAAGAGGATTTGCAACGAATTGTGACAAATGGAGGTTATTTGTGTCGCTCTGACACTGTAGATGGACTGATCGAGACCAAGCTACAAAGCCAGAGCAGGAGCAATATGGTTGCAAAAAGATGGTGGCGACTTTACTTACCATGGGTTGCTTTACGTTCTATAATAAATTCATTTATAACTGTGCTATAGCCTTCTCTTTTAAATTGCCAAACAATCAGCCTAACCTCGCCAATTTCCCTTTCAAATCTTTAAGTGCCTTTCCATCTCATGGTTCTTTGAATTGAGTGTTGTGGCCTGCTCTGGTGTGACGTGCTCAATGTCTTGTGGTCAATTTTCAGATTGTGGGTTCGAGTACGACCATGGAATAGTGCCGCTTGAGTCCTGGGCGTGACGCTTTGTCACATATTGCTCCTCTTCACCCAGGAGTAAATGGGTACGTGCGACGGTATAGAGATGACTTTGTGCTTGATAAGCCTGTGCGTGCCTTACAGCAGCCGGGGCTGTACTTCCAAGGGAGTTGAGATGGCTTTAGGGATGTAAATGCAGCCCAATGACCAGGGATAATAATAATAATACACACATTGGAATGGCATGCCAGATACTGTCGCACTCAATGTGGGGTGCTGTGGCCTAGTAGTATGTGTGTCGCACCCGACTCAAGCTCTTGTGGTCATTCTACAGATTGTGGGTTCGAATCCAGCCATGGGTTAGTGATGCTTGCGTTCTTGGGTGAGATGCTTTGTCACATATTACTCCTCTTCACCCAGGTGTACATACCAGGAGAGAGATGGCTTTTTGATTTGATTAGCCTCTCTCCATGCCTCCTACGGTAGCCGGGGCTGTATGCTCCCTAGGGAGTTGAGACGGCTTCATGAGGTGTAAAATGTCGCCCAATGACCAGGGAAAATAAACACACCTTTGAAGGGTTTTCCATCTGGAAAACCCTTCAAAGGTGTGTTTAACACCATAATATAAGTGTTGTGTGTTTAACACCATAATATAAGTGTTGTGCTGTTATTTTAATCTTTCAATCTCTCAATCATCGAATTGAAATTAATAACAGACCCGATTTCTCTTTCAAAAATATTACCCACGGGTATACTTGTTTGAGAGCTCGTCGGCTTTAGGGTAAAAACTAAGTCTATGTGGCAAAACAAACTAATAATCTGTAGGCCATTAATCATTAACATGATGATTATTGTTTAAATTCTAAAATTCATTAAAATAACCACTTGCAAAATGTCATGTCTTTGCGCGTTTGAGAGGATACGAATTGTCTGTATGAATTTGCATCAAGAAAATACTGTAAAAGAGGACGGAAAATCACTTGTATTCTCGATTAAAGTTGATATTTTTTGGATACCATTAAAACCTTTCATGGTAGGTTAGATAACATAGACAGACATAGATAGACATCAACTTTTTATTTTTTGCTGTTAAAAATGTCGTTTTTTTGTAATAGTCTGATTCATGAAGGAAAAAAAAAGGTGATCAAAGTCACGTGATGTCGTAATGTTGGTAGCGAAGTTTCGGCTGCAGGTACTGTGTGATTCTTTGATAAACAAGTGAAGTGAATGAAACCTCTTGGTACGATACAAGCAAGCCCTAAGCTTCTTTTAAAAATTGACTGGAGCGGGATTAAAAACCAGATCCAGTCAGTTATTCTTTGTTCACCTTTCAATGGCTCGTATTCATAAAAACTAGCAGTGCTTCCAAGTAAATACTTCTAGTAAGTTCCTTTTTTCTCTAAGTATTTAGCATAAGGTGAAGCTTATACTTGATTCCATATTCATAAAACGAGCATTTGGTACAGAATGCTAGACTTACAAACTTCAAGGTAATGCTTTGTGGTTTTGATGGTTAAGTACCTATTCAATTGCCAGTGGAATACACATTGGTTTGATGTTAATGGGATTACATGAACAATTTGAGAGAAGAAACCATTGTCAGAGGATAGCAACTGTTTGGCTCCGTGCAGGCGAACAGTTAGGGCAGATTTAGCCTTCAGAAAACAGGGGGGTTGGATAGCAAAAAGTGTCATTTCGATGAAATCAAGTCCTAAACTGAGTCGCAATCTGAAAAACTTATCGAGGGACGTGTCATGGCTAGAGCACATCAAATTCTTCGTTTACAGAACAGAATATTTTTTGTCGAGATTTTTCTCAAATTATAGGGCATAAAACATGAAAACATTCATCAGATCTTGGCATGTCAATTGTACATAAATATTGTGATTGTTTTTTTTTTCTCCAATAAAGAAATAGTATTGGAATGAATTCATTTGTAACTGTGGTCTTATTTCAGTGCCTTGTTTCTTTGGAAAGAACAATATAATTGTCTGTTCTTTGTTTGGAGTCATCAAATATTAAGTTATACTAACTCAAGTTTTGGATTCTTGCGTTTAACCAAGCTTTTGGACTATTTTGGACTTAGTTCATCTGGGTTTTAATTGGACTCATCGTTTTCGTCATCGGCGGTCTGGTACCCGTCCTTCTCGGCACTGCTCTCAATGATCTTCTGTAGTTTTTCCCTGGCTACGTCGGCCATGATCTACCTCATGTCCGGATGCTCTGCCAACACTAGTAGACAGAAAACAAGAGAACAGCCGATCAGAATTAGGCCTACCATATTACAATGACAAACATACTGGGGGTACTACTCCATACTGGGGGAACTACTCCATACTGGGGACACTACTCCCATACTGGGGGAACTACTCCCTTACTGGGGGAACTACCATACTGGGGGAACTACCATACTGGGGGAACTACTCCATACTGGGGGAACTACTCCATACTGGGGGAACTACTCCCATACTGGGGGAACTACCACACTGGGGGAACTACCGGGGGCACTACTTACTTCATACTGGGGGAACTACTAGGGGGCACTACTCCATACTGGAGGAACTACTAGGGGAACTACCGGGGGGCACTACTTCATACTGGGGGAACTACTGGGGGGGAACTACTGGGGGGCACTACTCCATACTGGGGGAACTACTGGGGGAACTACCTGGGGGCACTACTCCATACTTGGGGAACTACCGGGGGCACTACCGGGGGCACTACTTCATACTGGGGGAACTACTGGGGGAACTACTCCATACTGGGGGAACTACTGGGGGAACTACCGGGGGCACTACTTCATAATGGGGGAACTACTGGGGGAACTACCAGGGGGCACTACTCCATACTGGGGGAACTACCGGGGGGCACTACTTCATACGGGGAACTACTAGGGGAACTACCGGGGGCACTACTTCATACTGGGGGAACTACTGGGGGAACTACCGGGGGCACTACTTCATACTGGGGGAACTTTTGGGGGAACTACCGGGGGCACTACTTCATACTGGGGGAACTACTAGGGGAACTACCGGGGGGCACTACTTCATACTGGGGGAACTACTGGGGGAACTACCGGGGGCACTACTTCATACTGGGGGAACTTGAAAAGTGAAGTAAAAGCATATGCTACGTACGTTTTTATGAATACCAGCCAATGATTTAAACATTCAGTCAGTTTCCCTTGTGGTTATTTGATGATTAATATAATTTATAATTTACACAAAAGAAAACGATAATAAGGACTGCTCTGGTTTTATGATTTTTTGTGTGTGTAATATGGTTTAATTGTCTCACAAGGCGTGACAACAGCAACAACAACAACAACAACGATATAATATTTTGTATATTTATTATAAAATCTTCCGTTGAAATACTCATCCGTTTTTTCCCCGCTAGAACATGCTGCACTCGTTACCTATCAACATTCAGTGAATCGCGTATGATAACAGGGATATCTTAATGAGTCCAGAATGCTAGTGAACAGTTTCTTGAAAATAATGATAATTTAATGTACACTGAGCCACAAAAGAAACGCAAACAACGGGTCCATTCAATTTAATACTGTCATATTTTTTTGACATTTCATTGCGGCTGTTTAGATTTATCAACAACATTTGGTACAAAGTTTCTGACTTGAGTGTTGCTCATAATTTTTTGAATTCGATTGATCCAAACAGCTGCAATGAAAATGCAAAAACAAGACAATAAATTGAATGGACTCATCGTTTGTTTTTCCTTCGTGGCTCAGTATTTTTGTGGGAAATTTGATTCATTTAAACCATTCAGTTTTTGTTAAGTGTGCTTCAAATTAAACAGTGGAAAATGTTCACATAATACGTTGGCGCTCACGTGGCCAGGGAGAGACAAATTCTCATGGATTTTCTTTCATAAAACATTACATCTCGCAGACGCAATATTAGCAAATCAAACTCAACAACCTTGTTTTTGCCAGAAGACAACGATAACCAAATGGTCTGACATTGATAACACAGCTTGGAAATCTCAAATACAAAATGGCAACACACCAGGGCTGGCGCGCTGTGAAAACATCTTCAATAATAATCGGCACAGTGCAACTTTGAAAACCCACATATATTTAAGCTTTCCAATAATAATTGATGAATTAACCCTTATTCTATGTGTTTTATATAGCTTTTCCCGGTCATTTTCGGCAAATGAGCGGCCAATTTCACGCATTCGTGTTGACGTGATTTTGCCTTCTCGGTTGAAACCGTCACTCGGTTTCAATTTGATGCATCCGTATTTATAAGAGCATTGCATTCAATTCAACAGTCGTTCAGTTTAGCCATGCAAAATCGGCATTGAATTTAGCATGCTGCCAAAAAGCCTTTACGAATTTGAATGTTGTTGAATGGACTTTTTTAATGTAAGGTGGTTCTTTTTATTCATCTCACGCTTGTTTACATTTGCTTGCACATGAAGTGAAATCAAATGAATATTTTGAGGTGCCTTGCAGTTTCTCGCGAAATGGAAAGAGCTTTTAAATTGTCCGCTCATTTGCCGAAAATGACGGGGAAAACCTATAATGCTGTATAATTGTTCTATGTGGACGGAGTGATGGTCTTCACACCCGTTCATTGATAAAATATTATAGTTTGCTAGGGTATTGTTATAGAGATGAAATCTCTATTATCTACGTGGTTGAAGGGCAATACATTGTTTGCATTATTGTAAATATCTCCTCCACGAATAATCAATTATAACTGATTAAATAATTGTTATTATTCAACTGTGCTTTTAAGCATAATGTTAATCACCTGTATGCTTTTGGAACGCACCTTCTAAAAATTGCATGTCAAGTTGGTTTTCCATCGCAGGATGAAAGAGAAGATATAACCCAGATGATGAAATTACAATAGTACTTACTATTGTATAATACCTTTTAGGTCGTTTGGACGCTTCTATAGAAGAAAGATGCAGTGTCTTACCGGTTTGTAACAACATATTACGCAATCATGCAGATTCAACTAAAGTTAGACAACATGGCGGCGATTGTGTTTCGAAATGGTACAATTGTTGCTAAATTTGCACTAAAGGAACCCATGTTGTTATAAAAATCGATAATGCCACTGGCTCAAAGGTCAGACCAAAAAATCGCGACTCTGCCTTAAATTGTAAATACACATAATGCATAATTTAATATAATAATGATATAATACAGCTCAATATTTTGAGTCTCATTTGTCATTTATGAATAGTAAATGCTGCTACTTGGCATGCATTTTAATCATGTAGATCTTCGCCTCGGCATCCTAACTCTACCTGAAAAAGTATTATTTAATTTTGCTGTTCAAAAAGTTAGTATCATGATATATGATGCAACGGATAACACGAAAATATATTGCACTAATATTAAAAAGAAGATAAATTGAAGAAAATACTCATTGTCTTTTTACAGTCAAATAATAAATATGTACAGTGCACTCTACAGCCTGGCGATTCATTTAATATGTATGATAATCATAAAATAGACTGTTTTGATACAGCACATTTCAAATTTTACATGATTTATAAATACTTCATTTCTGTACATCATGTATAGTGCATTTTATGTTTGAAATGAGAGAAACTGCATACGCTTTTTACATTTTTTTTGCGAGGAGCTATTTACAGAATGAATAAAACCATTGTTGTGTGCAAACCATCTCGATACGATTAACGGAACAGGAAAACGCGTATCGAATTGCAAGATCTACACAATGATATTTTGTTGATTTGGGGAAGTGCCAGTAGGCCTATCTCTCCCTTACACCGGCAAGGGGTTGAGGGAAAGCCTCTCTGCTGGCAAGTACTGAACCACCTGACACGCCCGAGGGAGGGGACTCTGGCAATCCTCTCGTCCAATCAGAGCAAGACAAACAATCAAGCCATGCGACGATTGGGCGATCATGAACACATCCAAACTATATCTTCATCGAGATAGTCACACATTGACACAGCGCAATATATCGAATAAATCCAGGTGCCGATTTCACGAAGCACTAAGTTTGATCTTAAGTGTAAGATCAGTCCCTATTTCTAAGCAAAGTGTGATGCCACAATACAAATCACTGTGGTGACAACTGACAACTTATCTTAAGATTAACCTTAGTGCTTGGTGAAATTCAGCCCAGAAATTTAGGGGAAATGGAAACGGAAATGCAATACCTCATTTTGATCCTAGCTTAACATTTCCTAGGACTTGGTAAGACAAACGATGCATAATTATGCGCATAAGTTGATAAAAAGCTCAAGACGCTTAACTAATCTTAACTTAAAGGTAGTATCATACTTTGGTTTTTGTCAAAGAAATGCAGATTCGTGGACAAAAATATCAAGGAAGATACAGGAACAGTTATCTGTGAAAATGTCAGTCCCATACGGTGCCAACCTTTTGAGAAAACAGTGAAAAACGGCCACAGTATTTCTTAAGTCTTTTCTCTTTTATTTGTGATCTTTTAAAAGATCAAAAAGATTTTCGGTCGTTGTTTTACTCTTTTTTGGGGGATAAATACAGCATTTCAGGCGGAAAAAAATAACGGTATGTTTCTACCACCACCATCTTCATACCCTGAAAGTTATACGTCAATCTGTGAACATTTCTGTTTTGGTCTCTTACCAAAGTATGATACTACCTTTAACTAAACGCTTAGCGTTTAACTAAGATGCTTAAGTTTTTCAGGTGTTCACCATTAAGCAGAAATCAAATTGGGCGAGCGGTTGGGTAACAAGGTCTTCATGGATTTTCCATCACATTGAAAAATGTATTTGCATGAATTGCCTAAATTATTCTTCAAATCTTAGGTAATTGTCAGAGAGTGCTTCGGCAAGTTTTATACAATACACATTCCTTTAAAACAACCATATCAATAACAGTAGCAATTGCACCAAAATACGTAAAATATGATTATGTGTTTAGTTTTCCTGTTTTAAATTTTTCAAGGCAGGAATGTTGCTATTAAGCATTTTTTTTACGCAATGATGGTTGGTAACCCATTATTTGGCTCACGGCGAAACCTATACTTGGGCTTAGCAGTCCTTTGAATTTAACCCCAGGACTACACCACACTTAGAGCTCGCGTCGTATCCTCTTTACACGACCACGCTGATTGCCTCTCACTTGACCACATCAAACCAAATCGCTCACTTGCCGCTCACTTTCCGTTCACTTTAGGACCCTTGTGATATTAATCGGGGCTTGGAAAAGTTAACATTTGAAGTGGAGCATATCGATTCATATCGTCTCAACGGGTAGCCCTATTATGTGCCCATTACAAACAGCCTAGTCGCGCCTTTGGTTGCTATGTCACACCAACCATGTTAAGTATTCTCCACACTGAAAACCTCCAACACATGCACTTCCTCGACACATTTTACCCATTAACTACCATGGTCTTTATATTTCTAACGACTCCTTCCCTCGACTCGCCCATTTACTCTCCAGATGGTGTCGGGATACGACGAGAGAATGTACGATCTAAGAGATGGTGGGTGAGAGTAGTTGGATGATGGTAGGAGTAGAGGGATGAGGGTGGGAGAAGTGGGATACGGGTGGGAGAAGTGGGAGAAGGGTGGGAGTAGTGGGATAAGGGTAGGAGTAGTGAGATAAGGGTGGGAGAAGTGGGATAAGGGTGGGAGAAGTTGGATAAGGGTGGGAGAAGTTGGATAAAGGTAGGAATAGTGGGATAAGGGTAGGAGTAGTTGGATAAGGGTGGGAGAAGTTGGATAAAGGTAGGAGTAGTGGGATAAGGGTGGGAGTAGTTGGATAAGGGTAGGAGTAGTGGGATAAGGGTGGGAGTAGTGGGATAAGGGTAGGAGTAGTGAGATAAGGGTGGGAGAAGTGGGATAAGGGTGGGAGAAGTTGGATAAGGGTGGGAGAAGTTGGATAAAGGTAGGAGTAGTGGGATAAGGGTAGGAGTAGTGGGATAAGGGTAGGAGTAGTGGGATAAGGGTAGGAGTAGTGGGATAAGGGTGGGAGAAGTTGGATAAAGGTAGGAGTAGTGGGATAAGGGTGGGAGAAGTGGGATAAGGGTAGGAGTAGTGGGATAAGGGTAGGAGTAGTGGGATGAGGGTAGGAGTAGTGGGATAAGGACGGGAGTAGTGGGATAAGGGTGGGAGTAGTGGGATGAGGGTGAGAGTAGTGGGACGAGGGTGCCCTAACGGATGTCTACAAGTGAAAGAAACAACTTTCAAGCATAAAAACAGCAATATTAGGGTCTTAGAAAGCATTGGAATTGATTTGAGGACATGTCCAAAATTGGTAAAAATGGCAAGGGGTACCCCTTGTCGTTTTTGTCAATTTTGGCAAAAAATTGAGTTTTTCTCTAATTCATCAATAATGCCATAACGGATGTCTTAAGGAAAGGGTACAACTTCCAAGCATGGAAACACAAATATTGGTCTAAGAAGGCAATGGAATTAATTTCATGACATGTCCAAAATGGGTGAAATTTGAGAAAAATGGCAAGGGGTAACCCTTGTCGTTTTTGTCAATGTGGGCCAAAAATCGAGTTTCTCTCTAATTGGTCAAGAATGCCATAACGGATGTCTACAAGTGAACGGAACAACTTTCACGCATAAAAACAGCAATATTGATGGAATGGAATTGTTTTCATGACATTTGAAAAATAGGTGAAATTTGACAAAAATGGCAAAGGTCACTTTTCTTTATTCACATCCCAATGACTTGGATAAATCTAGGCTATTTCCCTTGTTTTTTTTATCTACTGATTAAATAAAGAAAAAGCTTAGAGTAAGGAGGACGTGTCCTTCGATCCTGTAGCTGGATCTTTTTCAAAGTCTTAATGACAAGAGGACCTACACTTTTACCTAACAGATAAACAACAAGAAGAAAGACGACAGAGGGTCATGCACTACCTCGCACATTACGCACATGTTCATACGTGTTCTCTGATTATCTCCCTCTCGCTAAAGCAGCCACATGCCGTTCAATTTCTTGAGTCTCAAGCATGAACCGGCCAGTTTTGCCAGTCTCAATTTCATAGAGCTGCTTCAGCACCAAAATTTGCTAAAGCACAAAAAACCTTGGTACATAAAATCAGTATGCCAGGCAAAATTTCTTGTGAATGTTACGCTAGGCAAACAATGACCGAATATGAGTCAAAAGCAGTAATAAAACGTCACATGGAAATTTAGTTGGTAATCCTGTTTGATCGAGGAAGACATGCTTAAGCAAATTTTGTACTTAAGCTGCAGCTCTGTGAAATTGGCCCCAGGTCATTCTCTTGGGAAGAATACTCACTACCTACATGCTTCCTATTGGCCAGTGCCGTAGAGAGAGTTCAAACTAGAAGAGTTCTAAAGTTGGAACCCAAAAGGCAGCCAGGAATTTGGCCAGCAGTATTTGCATGCTCAATATAAAAGACAGAGGCCATTTTGGGCTACAAACTCTCTTGATCTATGGCTTTGGAAATGGCCAACTCACTGTAAAGCATGTTACCGGCTAAGAACATCTATGTAGTAGTCTACTCACCAAATCTCTCGTTAGTTCTCAAATACACATTCAGACTCACAAACTCAGTGGTCACATTACAACTCAACTCATCCACCAACTCACTTCATTCTCACTCGATCGACACAGCATCTACATTGGGGTAAACTGCTCGGTGTTTCTGTGAGAAGCGAGCAGAGACAATTCTCAAGTGTACGGCCCCCATTTTTAAGTCCAGCCCAAGGTTTGCGGTGCAACCAACCAATACTGATGAATTGTATGTGATGGGAATATTGGACAAATTGACCGACCAAAACAAAAGACATTACAAGGTTAGATGTCATGTTATCAATATTTCTAGTTTTCGTTGATTTCGATTGAGGTGTCTTATTGCTAGTTTCTCTATAATGATGCCTCTTTATCTCAATAGTAAGTAGCCTGTCTCCAATTCTATATAAGTGACCCAGCGTGAGATCAGTTTGTTTTCTATAAATGCAAAGTATTTATTCAACTTGTTGATCTCCATATTAAGACAAGCAACATCATGGCAGCCTCATTATTCACATGTGGGCCCTAATTCGGCGTCATGTTCTGTACTTCTTTTCGAGTATTTTGCCGATGAAATACTGTTGAGAGAATGCTGAAAATGCTGTTTAGGTTGGCTCCTGGTATTTTGAGGAATGGGCGAGTTATGATACAATGCAGGCATCGTTAAGCCATGGGATCGCTGCTGGGTAGCCTCGTGTACTGCGTCATCTCGATGATCTGGCTAGGGCCCCGACTGGGCGAGCAGTTGCAGTCACTAGCGGCACGTCCCCGCCGCATGGAGCTGGGCTGGGCCACCATCGTGGTAGAGCTGTGCCGTGAGTTGTAGTACATGGACTCCTGGCCGCGCGTCTTGCCCCGGCCCATGCACAGGCACCGGCAACAGACAGAGAACGTCTCCACCACGGTCTCCCGAAAGTTCCTTGACATGAAGCTGTACACGATGGGATTGATGGCGCTGTTGATGAAGGCCATCACGTGTAAGGCTGCCGATATCTGATACACGACGTTCATGCATAACATCCCGACTAGGTCAAAGTTGAAAAGGGTGGCGAAGAATAAAAGTGGACCCCACGTGATGGCGTAGAGAACTACCACAAGTATCAACATCAGTATAACCTATAAGGAAGATGAAAAGAAGTCAAGATCGTATTGAAATATACGGACCTCTAGAGGTGCCATCCGACTTGTTGAGATCCTGAAATAATTTATCACGGGATGATGACATCTTAAAATCAAGATGTCAGGATGCGGTCATCCCAAGATAATTTATCTCAGGATCTCAACAAGTCTGATGGCACCTCTAGAGCTCCGTAGAAAATACCCATTGCTCTGCAATCATACTACACGAGATCGGTCAATCAGGCGGCAAAGTCTGGCCCACCTTTCAGGCGACCAGACTGCCTGCCCTTTGATCTTTCCAGGGGCTAATTTCATAAAACTGTTAAGCACAAACATTTGCTAAGCATGACATTTCTGTCTGAATAAAAACGGGGTTAACAACCAAATGTCCACGTGTTGTGTATCACTTGTGATTGTTCTTTGGCTGTTGTTCGCTGACCATGAATATCAAATGGAATTTCCAATGATGGTTTGTTTTATTGGGCGAGACATTTTTTGTGCTAAGCAAATTTCTGTGCTGAACAGTTTTATGAAATTGGCCCCAGACTGGCCTGTCTGGAGTCCAATCTCTGGGACTACATGCCAGCCACGATTGTCCCCCAACGTACGCCATATTATCGATGAGGAATAGTTAAAGCTGTAATGCCTTGCAAAAAGCGTTAGCTTTTAATTATCATTTTCTGGCCGCCAATAGTAACATCAAACCTGAGATAATTATACAACTTGATGATGAATGCAAACATTCGGAGTCCACCACCACCATGCGACATAGCAACTACCCATGCAGTTTCTACATTGGAGCTTTGCATCGCGGGACATACTTTTAATTGAAATCAATTAATTTAAAAGTATTTTCCTACTTTCGGGTGGAATGCTGGATTCAAGGTCAGAATGTATGCTTTTAAATATGCCGCTAAGAAATCAAATCACCAATCTTCGCCAATTCACGACAGACGATCCATCAGGACGTTTTACTGAGGAAAGGTCATACCTAGATATAGGGAATTTTAATTACATGCGACTTCAGGGTAAAGTAGCTGGATTAACACACGAGGCGGTGAGCTCATGTACTGTACCTGTTGTCTGTCCTTCAGCGAGACTGGCCTGTGCGGCCGTCTGGGCCGTCTGCTCTTGGCCGGCACACTGGGTGCAAGTCGCCCAACCGACGTCTCGCAGCGTCCCTCCGAGCCGGCCGAGAACGGGTCGTCGTCCACGGAGGATGGCACGACGTTGGGATTGGCCGACGTGGCCGTCCCGCCGCAGCTGCTGTTGAAGTTGCTGGGCCTGGGTGTCGGGGAGGTGTAGTTGGGCGCTACTTGCCCAGACGAGGCCGGCGCTTTCATGCTCTGCAGGGTACGGGACGTCTTGGCGCTGGCGTACAGTCTGACGCAGACTGTGGTGTAGGTAAAGCCCATGACCACCAGTGGAATAATAAAGATAATGGTCAGTCCGTAAAGCTGATACCCTTTCCGATGATTATCCGTTTCGAAGTTTTTTGTGCAGATAAACTCATTCGTGATTATGCTTTGGCTGTACTCCTGAAATGGCAAGAAAACCAAGAAGCTATTTTAGAACAAACACCTTAAACCACAGCATATAATTATTACATGTAATTGCACCTCTCATTTCATTTGACATATGAACAACTCTTGAAAACTGAATAAAGTTAGGAACCCTTTTAAAAATTACAAAGATGCTTAACGCAAATTGAAAGCAAATACAAGTCATGATTTAGTTATATGTTTGCTTCATTTGTATTTGTTTGTGTTATATGATTATAAAAAAGATTCATCCCTGGGGTGGGGATGTTTTTGCAGCTTTTTCGGTTTAGATAAACTTTCAGCATCCACGTGAGCATCAAGTGTCGTCTATTTACTTTAAATGACTATAAGAGTGTAACCGTCCCTGCTAAACAAAATACAGCACATATCGCGTTTCGTCATGAAATGTCAAAAGGTGTTTGTTCCGGAGGGGAACTTCCATCGAGACTGAAACAAACGGACCCAAATGGTCGGCAAGCCTGCCTGATTCGGAGGCTGGGACGGGCCGTATCATGTTTTATGTCACCCCCGCCGTTGGGCGGACTACATCCCTTCTGTGCCGGTACAGTCCTTTGCAATGGCTACGAAATATTTGGTTTCCTAAGCCCCGGGAGAGAAGCTGGTTTGAATATCGGCCAAGGCACTTGTTAAACAATTGGTTGCGGATATCTGTCAATATTCATGGTCCATACATCCGTTGTGAGCGCCTCGGCTCAATTTCAAATCCCTTCAGTCGTCCCATTTTACCTTTTCTCCTCCCTTGCCCACTCAATTTTGCTTCAAATGTTGAAATATTCGGTTACTATCTTTCTTTTTGGGTGATAAAACAAAAAATATATGCGCAACATAAAGGTGTTGTTTCCAGTCTATCGCCTCTTTTTCATGACGGTTCTAGAGTTACTGAAGTTGCCTCACTCTTCTGTGTCCCCGATAAAAAAAAATGCTTCGTGAAAGGTGATTGATGCAACGGGAAGTTTTGTCTGCTCGGCGGCCGGCCCAGCGTGAATGAAAGACCGCCGTGGCACTCGCCCGGCGGTGGCTTGGCTCGTATTTTATGTTATCCCGATTGCCACTGACTTATCGTTTGCCAAAACACTCCCGATCCGAACGGAGGGTCCCATTTGTGTTTTCCAGTCCTATGTGTCACGGCCCTACTCAAAGAGGATCGCTCGTCCTTTGTCGGTCTGTATGACGACTCCGAGGCATGATCCTCTCAATGATAAGTTCGTCAATTGAGATTGAAAGGGGGTGGGTGGGGAGGATGGTGGTAGATAACTAGATACCCTGGTCTAGAGCATGCCGACTGTTCTTTTCCAGGTCTCACTTTATGCTCATTTGACTGATACAGATATAAACGAGTTAATATAAGCATGTAAAATTTCGTCGAAAAAAAATCCACCGTGTCTTTACTTTCAAGGACACACACTCAACAATGACTAAGATTTGGAACTTCAGACATCGGCAATAATTATAAAATGCTTCCAGAACACAGAGTGAGGACAGTGGTTTCACGCGCCCTATGAAGAAGGGAAACCCGCGGAACAGTATATACTCTTCTCACCAACCTGCGTCTGGCAGGACATAAACGCCGTCTGCCGTTTACGGGTTTAAAGATAATGTCCTAGTCTTCGTCATGGAACAACTTGTAAATAAACAAACCCATTCAATCAAACAACCGACAATGCACCAAACAAACAAACAAACAAATGAATAAACAAACAAACATGAACGTAGCGGAGAAACTGAGAGTGAGAAAAGCGCTTTCGTTTCAAATGAGTTGAGGTGTGTATGTCTCTTACAGTTTCAACCAACATAGCTGAAGATTCGTCACTGTCACATTGGTGCCAAATAAGTCTCTTTTCCCTGATGCAAATATAAACAAGTTAACAAACAAACAAACAAACAAACAAACAAACAAACACCCCAACACCCCAACGAACAACCACCCCAACCATTTGATTGTTACCTGGAATATTAACCCCGGGACGCCGAGAGCGAGGCTAATGATCCACGTGCATGCTACGATGATCTTGGCACGGAGTTTTGTGACCAGCCAGCGGGCCCTCAACGGATACAGGACGACAATAAATCTGAAAACAAAAGACCAACTGATTATTAATTGTTGTCATTACATGTCATTTTAATAATTGCAGCGAAACAATGTCGTCTCAAGATGCATGAAGCTTGATGCTAGGTTTATGGAATGACTTCTGGAATGGCCTGATTTTAAGATGTAACTTGCTCTTAACGGAACTAGATTCACCATCATTTTTTTGCTGGCGATGTATTGGGTATTAATTAGGAGATTAATAAGACTTTAAGCTATGCATGGTACTAAAAGAAGTACATGTACTAAAAGAAAGAAGGAAGGTTTGCGGTGACACCAAGTAATCTCTTCTGTGAGAGTGTGTGGTTCTGAGAAGAACCTTTGGTATTATCTCGACGTTCCGAACAGTGTGCTCTGTTTGTCCTCAGGAGAGTGACTGGTTCTTCTCAGAACCACACACTCTCACAGAAGAGATTACATGGTATCACCGCAAACCTACCTTCTTTCAATTGGGAGATTCTTCGACCAGACATCACAAAGTAATTACAAGAAATAATAGAAAAATGCCATTGTCAAGTTCCTTAACCATTTGCTGTGAAGACGTTTGTGCAATAGCTCAACAAAGAGTTTCAAATTCAGTTGGCCTCCCACACAGCTGTGCACAAAAACCAACATCGATCTGCTATGCAGTTTGACCTTTGCTCTCTCCCTATCTTTTTATTCATGAAACATGGAAAGACGACTAACAAATTCGCTCTAACAATGAAGGAGGAGCCTACTGAACATTTCTAATCAGGGCAGAGAGAGAGAGAGCATTACGGAGCAACGAAATACCTTTGTAGAGGTAAGAAACAAATGATGGTCAAGTCTATAGCCACTGATTTTCACGTTTAAACCTGTTTGGTGTTCGTTCTTGATGCTCACCTCTCCAAGCCGATCACCATGAGCATACAAGCCGAGCAGGACGGGGAGATGAGCGTCAAGTACCCGGTCAGCTTGCAGGGGATGGGACCCATCACCCAGGACACCGTCATGAAGTCCGTTAGCTTCAAGGGTAGGTAGATGGACACCACGATGATGTCTGACACGGCCAGGCTGCACAGGAGCATGGAGGTGACGCTCTGCGAGCCCCTCTTGAAGAAGATGGTGAAGATGACTAGGAAGTTGCCGATGAATCCTGGAAAAAAAAAGGAATTTGGGGTGGTGTTATGGAGTTTACGAAACGGAGGTTCGGGCTCAGGCTCAGGCTCCAGCTCCATTTCTGAAGTAACGGATATCAAAATATAGGTTTTTGGCTGCGGTTCGGAAGTAGATTATCTGGTTTGAAAAGATAAACAGAGCTTTAGCTTCAATGAAAAGCCACACACTATATTTTCAGCACATGGATGACAGAGATGGAGCCTGAGCCTGAGCCTGAGCCTGAGCCTGAGCCTGAGCCTGAGCCTGAGCCTGAGCCTGAGCCTGAGCCTGAGCCTGAGCCTGAGCCTGAGCCTGAGCCTGAGCCTGAGCCTGAGCCTAATCCGCCGTTTCGTAAGCACTTAGAGGGAGGGATGTCCAATACCGAACGTGTGATCCGGGCTTCATTATCAATACTCACCCGTGGGATGCTAATGAGCCTGACTACCTCTATTCCTCCGTGTCAAATCATGAAGTCCTCAAGCCTTACGACCACTATAAAATCGTGACTGTGTGAAAGCAAATGGGGCCAATTTCACGACCCTGCTTAGCACAACAATTTGCTAACCGGGAAATTTCCGTTTTAATAAAAACAGGATTAACAACCAAATATCCATGTGCTGTGTATCACTTGTGATTGTTCTTTGGCTGTTGTTCACTCACCATGAATATCAAATGGAATCTTTAATGTTGGTTTGTTTGGCATTTTTGTGCTAAGCAATTTTTGGCGCTGAGCAGCTCCATGAAATTGGCCCCAGAAATTGTCTCTTGTTAAACAAATTAATTGAGAGTGTCTTCATCAACAGTAAGATTGGTCATTTTAAGACTTGTATAGTTGATCTAGATTTAAGTTTCATGCTCGATTCAAGAAAGCAGTGACAAAAATGTGGTAAATGCCGTTCAAGAATCACATCAATTTGGAGCTATACAAATTGCACAGTGGATATTTTTGATGTATTAAAGGGATGGTACAGAATTGGTAAGACAAAATACACTTCAAGATCACAGAATCACATAAAACTTACACAGTATAATTAATGGTGATGATAGGAGAAAACATCTCATTAAACGTTTTTGTCTGAAACTGTTTTCCGATTGGAATAAATCGCTTCGAAGCGTTTTATTATGAACGCATAATATCTTCGAAATGTGTAAACGGGTTTTCACTATTTTCTCGTGACCTAGATGGCTGATTGACCTGAAACTTCTACAGGTTTGTCAGTTAAGGTATATGATGGATTTCATAATGTGCTTTCACTGTCAGCAACGGGTTTGTCGCAAAAACCAGTTCTGTACCATCCCTTTAAATCAGTCACTCGCGGCATTCGCCCAATGAAAGAGTATAAACCAGTAACAACTCACAGACCGTCAATACCTACCCACGAGACCTATCAGGATGTACACGAAGCAAATGACGACTTTCTCGGCGTCGTTGGGCCAGATGTAGTCGCATTCGGGGTCGTACCAACTGTTGGAGGACTCGGACTCGGACGATGCATTGGCCTGATCCGTCGGCGACCAGGTCTGACCCACGGAGGCCGTCTCCGGAGTGGTCAGCCAAGACATCCCGTCAGAGGTCGTCCAACTAAACGGACAGAGGGAATGAAAACATGAAGAAGAAAATGTAAGTGGAAATGGTAAATTTAAATCATATGCATTTGTAATTATTCGAGGGAATAACATGTTGACAAGATAAAGTTTAGCAAAACCATTTTGACCAAAGTGTAGTGTTCTTCAGTACAAACTATTGGATCAGAAGAAGCATCAACCAATATTTTGGTAACAAATTACCAACTTCTTAAGAAGGAGCATTTTGGATACATATTCATTTGATTACTTCAGCATTTAATTCAGGGTGTTGAATTCACTTAATTACGACCACTATGGAGATACTTGTCCCAAAAGATTTCTTGCATCCATTTTCGCCGCGTGCGATTCGGAGTACACTTCTGAGAAACAACGGAAAAAGTCGTCAGCTATGTCCGCCACTGATTGCCTTCCAAACATTTAGGCATAATGACACACGTGGCTGTGAAGATTCCTGTGAGTTCCATGCCAAGAAACGTATGGGCACATACTTCTTCTAATTAAAGCAAAGTTTAAATGTCTAAGAGAACTATTTGTTGCAGTTTCGTGATCATCAATCGATTTTGGGCGCGAAAAAAAGAGATACTTCTATAAATGGCAATTTGAATTTGTTTGATGGCATTCTATATGGTGTATACATAATACTCTGCTCTTTAAGAATCGCTTGAATGGAGGCTGCTCCCTTCAACCAACTCTCACCTGAGAATTTTCTCCCAAACAACTCGTCTTTATAAACATGCATGTGATCGGCACGTCTTCACAATATTGTCCTCCCATGCAGACGCAGGAAGGATGGAGGTTCTTCCTACGCGGAAATGAATGATTTCTGTCCCGGCAGAACGGAAGCCAAAAGCCCCCATTTTTCCTATCAAACGTTATCCACGTCACAGGAGGTCTTAGAAGCAAGATCCCCCTGCCTTTATCCTATAATAGTCCTGCAAGGACGAAGTTTGTCCTGGCGGATTTGAGACCTATTTTCCTCTGTTCTTTTTGGTTATTGGGAGGAGGAAGGAAATTTACCGAAACAGTCCATGGAATTATGGCTGCAAAAATCGCTGGAAGTATACCTGAATGATCAATATTGCACAGCCACAGCACAGCCACAGTACGTAATCCCTACAGTTAATCTTCCTTTTAAGTCGTCTACTTACCAGTTACGTTTACAAATATCACTTTAGGCTTAAGGCAATAATACACAATAAAAGGTAGCTTTTGGTATATCTCCAATATCCATCGTATGTCACTGTACATGTTTTCTCTGAGCAGCAAGCAGGGGGACATAAAGGCAAGGGGTTTGGGAAGTTATGAAGACATATTGTCATTCACGTCTAAATATATCAAAATATCCAGTAAACAGGTTTTGATTACCCTCTTAACGTGGAAACACGGTGTAGACGTATAATGGTGTTATTTTCACAACACGCAGCGCGTTTGTGCAGCTGCATTCAATGTTCGCCGTATTCTCCCCATAAAAACATAAGCATTTACGACCAGTATTCTTTTATTAGCTCCTCTGCAGGTGGTTTTCAGCCATGAAACCATCCCGTAATTTTTTTTGCGAAGAATTAAGCTTGCCTCGCGGCAAAGGAAAAAACACAAGCCATCCGGGCCGTGCGTGTGCAGATTGCGTGGGTCGGCTTTTAAAATTAAACAGTTTTTTAACGTTCGTTAAATCTTGTATCTGATTTCGATATAGCAGCGCTGTCAACAAATAAAAAACAAAATACCGGTGGGTTATGGGATTAATGACGTCATTTTGCTGACGTAAAAACCTCAAAACAGCCGTTCAAATGAAACAAACAAACACTTGTTCGCAACAATACGATAGCCTCGTCTATGATTCTTACAATTTAAAGGTAGTATCATTCTTTGGTTTTTATCAAAGAAATACAGATTCATGGGCACAAATATCAAGACAGATACAGTAACAGTCATCTGTGAAAACTTCAGTCCCATACGGTGCCCACTTGTTGAGAAAACAGCGAAAAACAGCCACAATATTTCTTAAGACTTCTTCTTTTATTTTTGATCTTTTAAAACATCAAAAAGATTTTCGGTCGTAGCTTTACTAATTTCTGGATAAATACACCATTTCATGCGGAAACATTTTAACGGTATGTTTTTGCCACGAACATCTTCATACCCTATAAGTTATACCTAAATATGTGAACATTTCTGTTTTGGTTTCTTACCAAAGTATGATACTACCCGTTTAACAAAAAATGACGCATTCCGCTGATTCCTTATTTGAATGGTTATGTTTTTTTAAATCTATTTTTAAACTGTTTTGTTTATCCTGGAAACTTGAATTTAGCACGGATGCATTATGCAATATGTGCCGTAGTTCATCTTGATCTTTATTTTGCCCCAAGCATTAACACGTTAATCCCATGTTAGTTTGTACACTCAGTTGTCAATTCTTCATTACCGGTGAAATAGTTCATTTATATTATAATGAACTTATACACGATTATGTATCCAATGACATTTCGGGTAGGTATACATTGAACGGTTATCTGAAACGTTTGGACTTTGGAGCACAATCTGTGCAGGTTATTGTTGATAGGTTAAAGATTCACTGTAATAAAAACACATCTGAAGTTAAACACATCTGTATTGTTATAAAACTCAACCCGTCTATCATTGTTTGTGCTAAAAAATATTGTATATAGAAAAGGTGGTATTAGACCGATAATTTAGCACCCCACTTTTCGCAACGAAAACCTTGCTTGCGTCACATGTAGAACGCCACGCAGTATACTGCGGTGCGAGCCTCACAGTAAGTGACGTCACTCCTTATTGTTGCGTGGGTCGATTCAAAGAGGCACGTTTTTAGGGGCGGGCGTACATGTACTAATTTTGTTACTGTTTAGTCAAAATTAAGCACTTACATACAAAATAAAATTGATATTGTCATTAATTATGTATTAAGCAATAATTTTAAAGCACTTTCATCCCTTTCCCAAATTTGATTACAGTCAACATTTAATGTATCACCCTCATGATTATCAGTGAACCACCTAAGTTAGCTTTTGTCATTTCCAGATTCAAATTTGAACGGAATGATCCCCGCCTAGAACAGAAATAGAAGACATAGTAACTTAGCAGAAGCACTGAGAGTTTTGTTTAGACTTGGTGACAACAGCTCTATTGGTTTTTGTACACGCTTTCCAATCGTGGACCTAATTTATACCTAAATTTGGACATTATTGTTCCTTTTGTTATCAGGGACCGATTTCATAAAACTTACGACGCATCGCAGAGTTAAGACGCATCCTTTCTCTATGGACTCACCGCGTAGATGCCACACGTCGCAGCTATGACGGGTCGCAAATCGACGCGTCGCAGAGGTTTATGAAATCGGCCCCAGGCCACTGTTTGAAATGCTACTGCAGACTCACATGCACACGTCGATTTCTCACGTTCAAGTCGCTTCTGTAAAGAACAGTGGAAGAGTTGGAGTGATACAAGAAGAGTAATGGATGACACTAACGTACGGCTGTATCACTTTAACGATGAGGTTGTTGACTGAAAAGACGTGACCGTCGCTTTGTTGGAAACATAATAAACAAGAAGATAAAACAACGAATAGTGGAAATCAATCACGTTGAAGCAGGGGACAAGCTGGCGATCGATTTGAGCATCTCACTCGGTTACAAGCATACAGCGTACAACTCTTACATGTCCACGGTCAGCTGAGCAAGAATCCCCCACCCTCTGCTAACTCAGTTTGACCGTTATCTCCTAACCCGACCGAGTGATGGCAGAGGGGACGTGACCACACACCGGTGTTGGGTGTTTAGGCGGCCAGGGCGTGGGGACACATTTCGCGGTGTGAAATCATTTCGGGATTCGGGATTTATGCACACGTTTCACTGGACTCCCTGATGGACCAGTGGAGAGCGTCGCCACGTTTACGGGTATCAGATCTAGAGGGGAAGGTTATGTACTACTTCATTAATCTAATGCACACGACAGTCACCCATTCGCTCCGACCCTGCTCTCACTTTAACAACAGATGAATGTCCATCTTCAAGACGTGATGTCCGTGCATCAGGGTGACCCTTGTTGTGATTTTGGACTGTTTTTGAAGCAGGATCAAATTATCTTAACACGATGATGAGCTTGGCGTTTGAAATTTCACACCCCTCGACACTATGACAGTACATAAGGAGAGAAATGCACACGAAGAAATCAACGGAATCTGCCTGGAATTGGAAAGACAGTCTTTGGTGGTTTTCTGATCATGATCATTGATGGACGGACATGGACTCACCCTCCTGGTCGATGGTCACTTTTAAGCTGACCGTGCCAAAGACAAGCACTCTGGTTATGGTCATTCTGGTACCAACAATCAAGATCTTACAACAGGTACAAGGTGGTAGAGAGCTTTCCAAAGCGATTATGTCATCTTGGGCTTGCTATCTGTTGGGGTGCTGAGCAAGGGGTCAAGGGCTGCTTATAAGCAATAAATTGCTTAAGAATGAAAAGTCTTCCTTGATCAAACAGGACTACTAACCAAATTTCCATGTGAGGTTTACTGCGTTTGACTTGTATTCGGCCATTGTTTGCTGAGCATGACATTCACAAGGAGTTTTGGCTGGCATACAGATTTCATTTACCACGGGTTTTTACACCTTAAGCAAATCTTGGTGCTTAGGCAGCTCTATGAAATTGGCTCCTGGTAATTTTGGATAGCTCTAAATATCGTACAAACTCACACCAGGAGGCCCCTACTCCCTCAGTATTGCCAACCATGGTGTAGACAGGAACATTGTGCCCGCTAACTTGGTATATATAAAGCTGGCCATCACTACAGCCGATTTCACGAAACTTTACGCAGTTGCGTAAGTCCACTTACGCCACAAAATGTGTGGACTTACGCAACTGCGTAAAGTTTCGTGAAATCGGCTGCACGCCCGAAGCCGGGCGCATATTTTTTATTAAACAGCAACGCTCAATATAATTTCAAAAGGAACATTTGAAGAGACTCAAAACTTGTCGAATCTTATCGCTGGCCTTTATCTAGAACTCTCTGGAATTGTTTGTTCTGTTTCTGGGTTGTTCTAGAAGTTATACGCGGACGGGCGTAGGCCTACACTGCACATTGGTTATTGGATTAGACAGGCCACATTAAAGGTCTGTCGCCCTTTTTATGACAACCTTCATCAAAGTCACTACTTGCAAACAAAAATGTCAGACGGCTCGAACTTCCAATTTGATTCTGACATCAAGACCTAGAAATAGTACAGAAGAGTATTGGAAGTGAATCCGACCTATGGCGAGCAAAGTGCGATGTTTGTAGGTCAGGGAGGGAGAACAAAATGGCCACAGGGGAAAAAAGGGAGGTCGGCGTGATAGTGGTACACAGCCAGAACAAATAAGGCCGAGGGATATATACTCTCACTTCGGCGCGTCTCTAAACTCGGTTACCGATTTACCGGTTGATTTAGCAGATGAAGTATTTCCGATTCAGAGCATGTTCCCCAAACAGAAGCCGTGTTACGATATTTTCCCCCTGCCAACCTCCCTCCCTCCTCCCCTGCCCTGCCAACGCTTCGCACGCCTACCTGTCCTTCTCTATCGCTCCCCCATTTAACCGAATCATTCGATTATGGTCTCATTCATCGTGACTTTCATCAGCACCGGTGACGACTATAGATGCTCCAGGGGTGATCAGAGAAAACCCTCGGACACGGCTGCTTGGCCGTGGGACGCAACAAGACTAGTGCAGACGTTATAAGAAGCACGACTTAATATCTGAGAGCCAAACACGGGACGGGAGTTGTTTTTCTACCCTTCCCACTTCGTAATACCACAAGGCTAAGACACTTCATTGACGATTGATCAGGGATGATAGCTACCGCTGGCAAGAGCGCAAATCATGTGTTGTTGTTTTTAGTCTTCAGTTTAGACGATTGTGGGTGGCGTTTATAATTCGCATCAGGTTTATCATTGCGAAAGACGCAAGACGACGAATCGAACACAAGTCTAGAGACTGCCAGTCGGAAAGCTTCTACCTAAATCAAATCTTCCCGGAATGATTTATCGGTCATAATAATATCTAAAATGTAAAAAAAATATGCTAATTGATGTGGACCCAATCACTTTCCATCAAATAGAACTATTCGTTCTACCTATACCTATACCCAGACACAGGCTTTCTAAATATGCACAGGGAGATGCAGAGCATGCATGGAAAAACGTTCCATCCTCCATGTGCATGTAAGATGTTTGGGTAAGACTGTCTGAACTGATGGACCCCCACCCCAATACTCCTCCGGGTAAACTCCTTGCGAGACACGGTGGTGCCACCCGCCCTTATTACCAACCAAATTTCCCCGTATAACCCTACCCTTACCCCTTTTAATCACTGACCAGTTATTACCTAAGCCATGACGTCGCATAAGGATTCGCAAAAGTTCAAAATCGAAATGCTATTACCGCTGAAATAAAGTTAACCTGGAAAAAATGAAAAGACACCGGACAGCACGCGATACTCGGGCGCCATGCAACTTTTTCCATTTGTTGAACCCAAGCCCATTATATAGAAGCCCGAAGGGTATAGAAGTCCACCTTCGAAGAACTTGTAACCCAAAGACTTCCCAATCTTTTCTTTAAAAAATTATATTTTATGAAGTTGCTGTTTACTACGAAAGTTTATGTACTTATTCCCCTAGTTAGTCTTGAAGTGGTACCTTTATTTTCTTAAACAATTGGTATTTGTGTTACATATTTTGAAATCCTAAGAGAATCCAGGTGACTGAGACTAGATGGTAAAACTTTCGAAACCACAGAATGCTGAATGCAGTGTTGTGCGATTTCAGAATTGAAAAAGGTACTTCGAAGTCTAACGACTTTTCTGTGAGAGGACAACAGTGTGTTAAACTATGGATGAAGAAGAAGAAATAGAAGAAGAAGACTTTTCGACTTTTTGAAGGAAAGCCTAATACTTGCAAAACAGATCACTAAAAGAACACGATTAACCAAAACAAAAACGAGTAAATAGAAAAATTATACAAATTAAAAGAGTTGAAATAACATGAGCTTACAAAATAACATAAATACAATGATACACATCATATAAAACAAGGCAAGGGATCAGGGGCCAATTTCATAAAACTGTTAAGCACAAACATTTGCTCAGCATGACATTTTTGTCTTATAATAAAAACAGGGCTAACAACCAAATTTCCACGTGCTGTGTATCACTTGTTCAATGGTGGTTTGTTTTATTAGGCGAGACATTTTTGTGCTAAGCAATTTTTTGTGCTTAACAGTTTTATGAAATTGGCCCCTGAAGGTAAACTCTTGAAACATAGGTAAAGGCAGCGGTAAATCAAGTGTCCGGGAAAATAGGACATACGTTTACAAGTGTAATGTAGCGTCAGGGGGTGGTAGGCTGAGATGAAGAGGAGGGCGGAGAGTGGAGGAGATGAAGAAGAAGAAACTAACGATCTTCGATATTTTCGTATGTGTTCCCTGGCTTACGGCAATTAAGTGTGCAAACGTAATTGCCATTAGGACACAACTTTACAGAGCAAGGCGGATTAATTCCTCCAAATGTTTTGCAGGATTTGTCATTTTTTTAATGTAACAAAATGGACATTCGGGTTTTGACAAATTTCATTGTTATTAAAACTAACATTCTAAATCCAGGACTGTTTTTTATCATCTTTTACGATATGAATACAAGATGACGTCTTCTACGGAGTCGATGTTACGAGCAGAGAGAGATGCGTGATTCATAAACTAATTCGGACATTTGAAGCAATTTGTTTTGGAGTGCCCCCTGAATCTCTTCGGAAGGATGAAAAAGCTCAGTGTCAAGATTGTTTCAGATGATCGCTCAGTATGATGCCGAACATTAATGGACCGTCTGCACATCACAGTATGCTGGAAGGGGTTTAGTATGGACGGCACAGGGTATATTAGTGAAAATGAAATCATGTTTAATGGTTGAAGACGGATCTGAATAGCCGAGCGTGCGTTTGAGACCTAATTGACCGTGTTGTTTACCATGATCAAGAAAAATCAGACGAACTAACCATCAAATAATGAATCCGTTCAGATATTAAAGTCACTGATGGGCTGTAGGATTATGATTGAGTTGCTTGGGTTTTTTTTCTGGCTGTATAAATAGATTTGAGGGGAAAACTAACAAATAAGAGTCTGTTCAGGAGCGGTTATAGGGCTAATGGGGAAGAAGGCTCGATACGACGGTAGGATGAGTTGAGGTTGAAGTGAACAAGCGCCCAAGGTACAATTAAGCTTTCCTTATTGCTCAGCCGACTGAGCTGAGATGACTGCACATTTCTTGAAAGCACTTACCGAGAGGGAAGGATGTTTTTTGTACAAACCGTATACCGCTTCGGAGATGCAAGATGTAGGAATTCAAACCGGGAATGTCACAGGCAAGAGAGCGGATGACTGAACGGCTGACCGAGTTGAGACGAAGGTTGTCAGCCGGTCACCGGCGGCGAGGGGCGGCACGGAATCAGTCACACAGAACCCCGTCCGGATTCATTATCAGCCCGGTGGTAGATACATGGAATGAATTAATTCCTCTCGAAGGCTTGTAGGAGCAAATGGACCGATCGCCCAGTAGGAATACTGCTTTTTATCTCTCTTTGAAAGTTTGAGAAATTGATTCCAAATCAACTGAAGTAAGTGAATCAGCATCCGGAATAGGAAAAACATGTGGAAGAGGAATGGGGTCCCTTTTTAAAGTTTCAAACTAAATTTCGAGTCAAAATGTCGCTCAGGACCTTGGCAAAACTTTCTGGCGGGATGAATGTTTCCTATTACCTCGTGGTAATCACTACGCACGGCCGACTATGGAAAACTGTTAATGCAAGTTCGGTCATGTTACGGCCACAGCTGTAATGCGCATGCGTGATATGGTCGTCGTCGTTGATTGGCTATCGTCCGCGCGTACGTCATCACTCAACTGAATATTAATGAAAATAAAAGATAGCGTTTTGATAACAACCGGTGAATCGATTGCGCCATGGAGCACACAAATGCAACAGTCCACCCCAACCGGTCATTACGTCAGATAACATCAGTTAGCCACAGTACTGTCCTAGTTTACGTCATCCCTAAGGTCTTTGTGACGTCATGGATACATGCGCACCTTCGTCGGACATGTGTGCATTATTTGCTCACCTTAAATATGAATCTGGCATGGCATATCTCTACTGTGCCGATGCGCCTTCTTCGTTTCTGTTTGCTCAAAATATCTATTTCCAATGACGTAGTTGCCATATTAGGAACATGCTTGATCTTACCACGGAGTGACGAATTGCATGATGTTACTTTACCGAGAATGCCCACGCCACAATATCAGGTAATGAAACAGTCTATAAAGGCCAAAAGCCAACGCAAGTCTGTCAGAACAAAAGCTGCCAACTTACACAATGTCCCCTAGCTAGCTGTCGCCATTTGCCGTGCCTGCTGTGACGTACTTTTTTTCTGTGCCAGTCGGCCGTTATACCTGTGAGGAACGCGAATTCGATCGTCCTTCTACCTCACGGGCCACGACGGTTTGGAGCTGCCGTTGTCTCGCTCACATTGCCTCAAGTTCACATTGATTGCGTATTGCTAAACAGGAGTGACGGACATGCTTGTCAGTTGTGGCGAGTGTGCTGTAGAGTGGAGATCTGTAATTTTACGAACTTGACTCCGGTGCGGAGAGAGGTCAGTCTCTTGAGGGCGGCAGACTTGTTCAAAATGTTTCAATACACGGGTTTACACTTCGAAAAGTGCGCATGCGTGATAGTGCCTCGCTTTGAAGTCGCGATCAAAACCGCCGAAGTGTAAACCCGTGTATTGTCTTCGACAATGGACGGGTTTACTTTTCGAAAGTGCGCATGCGTGGAAGTGCCTCGTTTTTAAGTTGCGATCAAAATCTAAGATGGCCGCCAAGGTGTAAACCCGTGTATTGGCACAACGGCATTGTAATGTCAATAATTGTTCGATGTTTCATCAAGTGTGCGAGGACATCATGCCTTTCAAAATCGAAAAAGAATTTTCAAAAAGGTCATCCAATGGGCAATATATTGTGATTGGCCAACGCGTTGCAAACCCTTATTTGCACTATTTGGAATCGCCCATGCAATTATTGTGTAATAGCCCTAATCTGTGTCAGTATGCAAGGACGCCTTTTACCCTGCCTGCACGGAATTCAATATTTTGGGCCGTTTTCAACCAACATCGCAACTTTCTCTCGATATTTCTTTAGTTTCATCTGAGAGAGGATCGATCCGTCTGTCCAGGGTATCGAGGCCCCTCGAGAATCAAACAGATGTAAAATCGAGCGTAAACTGATGATCCATCGAACACGAATTTTAACAGGGCAGATCGTGTTAAGGTAATTTAGGGAAAGGCAAGCTCCTTCTACTTTCATGAGATGCCGCAGTTTTGATAGCCCGAGGCATCGCACGTACGTACGCGCGTACTGCAGGAATTCCGTTGGATCCCGCGGTTAATTGAAGAGAGACGCCCCGACGGAAGGGGCAAGAAAAAATGGCTCGGTGTTCACTTCAAGAGCTCGTACGATGATTTGAGGTTTCTACTTATTTTGTTCCGAGTTTATATGCATGATGGGTGTAGACAAGGGCCTGTGATGCGGGGAAATTAGAATGCAAAGAGAGTTATGTGTGCTAAGGGCACAGACTTTAAAATGAGAGAAACGAAACGAGCAAAGGGAGCCTCCAGCAGCCAGGCAAACAGCCATTTTTATACCGTAGGGTCACTAGACAAAATTGCGATCACCCGGGGAGCTGCAGTCAGACAGTCGACCAAGTAGCCATTCTTTTCATGAGATATTCGACTATATATTTAACCTTGCATTTGATTGTCACCGATTCAGCAGTTCACTTCATCGCACCTTCGTCCACCCAGCCAACAAACCAACACAAGCAAGAAGGGGGTACGTCAGTAAGCTTGGCAAAAGACAAAAACAAATAAACAAACAAACACCCCAACAAACAAACAGACAAGCAGAGATAAACCTCCAGCATGAAACAAAGGTATCGCAGAGAAAAGGAATCCTCAATTTCGACTCAGAGTAACCAAGGGCCCATCGTCGCTTTAATTTCGAAGACTTAATCAATAGCGAAGTCTGGATCTCGACCGTGCTGTCCTACCTCCGGCGGGGGTACGGCCCCCTTCTACCCTTTGCGTCCCCACTAATTAAAATCCGTACGTCAAGGGGGAAATCAAGTAGGCATTTGCCCACTAACGATTTTTTTTTTGGAGGGGCCGGTCCGGTATTCACTCGGATCGTTTCCAAATTTTGTCAATTCTCATCACATCTCGCCGACGATTCTCCTCAATAAAGTACCATACACTTGGACATCTTCTTCATTTTCTCCCCCTACCGTCGCCTGCCCTTGATGAATGTGACACACTTTGTCGTAAATGAGCTGGGTTGTCACCGATGTGTTTACGAGCTGTTGGCAATGGAGCGTGGGGAGAATTTTGGTATACGATATTCATTTATGCCATTTTTAAAAACAGGTGTACCGCAACAAATTCTGTATGACATGGATTTCGATTAGCCTATTTATAGCATATGGCTCGAGCCATAGCCATTACATGTATGTACTGGTTGGTGTTTCATGAAATTTACAATCTTATCTCTGGAACGATTTATATGAATTCCTCTCATTTACAATATTACTCGTATCACCTTTTAAGCACCAAAATCAGTCTTAACTTTGTTCCGAATCATTCTTGACGGCACACGTAACCAAAATCAATTGTTGGAACTAGACAAACAATCTTCAAGGGCCTGACTTTGTTTAAGGCAAATGATCCAATATTTAGGGATCCACGTCCTATGCAGGGTACGCTAAAATGGGATCCGGATCCGCAGAATCCGTGATTCTTTGCATTAAACAAACAGACCACCTAGTGTCATAGGACTTAATATTTTTGGCGGGAAAGTTGCAACTGTGATATTTTTGTCATTTTGAAGCGTCATTTAATGCGGACTTGTGATTACCCAAACAATTTCGTCAGTTTTACTGTTCATTTTCGTAGAGCCTGGCACAATGACTTGGCATATGATGCCAGTGATAAAGGCAATTCCTCCCCCGGGGGTGCTGCCACGTGAAATTTTGTGAGTACATAATAATTATTAAGGCTCGGAAGAACACGGTCACTCCTGCATAATTTATATTGACTAGGGGTTTGTCATTACATATACACACTCTAAGGTTCTAGAGTGTTGTTAACTGCCATCAGTGTGTTTAGACTTCGGGGTAAGTGGACCAACATTTTTTTTTAAAGTGTAAATGCGCATACCTCTGCACGTAATTTACTTAACCTAAGGTGATCTGGGATTGGAAAAACAATTAATAATTCAGGCACCGTTTAAAACAAAAGTCCCACAGAAAATTGAGGACACTTGACGCATAAAGCTGATAAAAGATTATCACTATAATGTCTAGGTTAGCCAAAATCGCCTCATTGGCTCGTTTTTATGTGTTTATTTTTTGTGGCATACTTCTTCTGAATAATCTTTGATTGATTTACGGTACGAATTAAGAACCCAAGTGAAATATGAACAAAATGTTATTGAAACAGCGGTCAAGTGCAATGACATGCGCAATAACGGGATGCAGTTTAGTGGCTGTGATTCGCCCTTAATGTCATATGTCATGGCGGCCACACAAATGTGTGTAATGACATTATTGACCTTTCTTTTGCAACGTTACAGGCCGAGTTTTTACCAACCAAGATGGCGGAATTAAACTATGGCGAGCCATCAAAGCCAGACAAAACCATATAATCACAATTTGAACACCCCCGTTTCATAAACATTTAAAGATATTGTGAATGTAATAGAAACAACACAAGCAATGATGGTATGTATTTTGTACAGCAACGGAAAGTTTTTAAAACGTTGAATTTGGTCACGCCGTCTGTCGAGAAGACGAAATGATTTGCAACATTTGGCCGCCCATGCCAAATAATGCCAATCACCAGCGAATGTTTGTAAACAAAAGAAAGGTCTTATTTCAGATCAAACAATAGCCAACCACATTATTTTCTCGAGCGCAAGACTAATGAGGCTTGGAAAACGTCCAGGGCTTCAATAAGCTATTGAAATAATAACTCAGCTGATGCATTGAATGGTCCAAGGACGAAATAAAAATGCAATTTCATTCTAGTGGCGGCCGTAATTGTTGGAGAAAAATCGACTGTTAGTAGCCTTGACGCCCAAGGTGATTTTATCGGCGCCATTATCTCCCATTAGGCCCAATTAACGGCTGGGTTTTCACGGGCACGCGAACGTTTTGCGAAGGACGCGAATGTCGAAAAAAAATTCGTATTATAGGCCCCTATACTGAACAGATCGCAAAGCCGTCGCGGGGGATTCGAAAGCGTCCTCGGCGGGTGTTCGAAAGCGTCCTTTTTAGTGAACCTCTTTTACTCTCAGACACAAGGGTATTAAAAGGAGGACCAAATAAGAAGCACTCGATTAAACAAATCCCAATAATGGTCTTGCTGTTATAATTGGTGTACAATGGCAAAACGTTTAATGGCGCCAATTAGAACGTTGATATTTTACACTCGGATCCAATTAGGTAACTTGGATTTTACTAGCGCGTGAGCCGTAGACTAGCTACGTTCTCTACACGCCTTTTCCGCTCTGCTTGTGACGTAGGAAAATCTGCTTCATTTTGCAAGTTCCAAAAAGATCTATTTTGGTTTATTTTTTGCAACGCTATGAAAATAGAAATTGATCGTTAAGCACAAAACCATGTCCGCTTAAAGGGATGGTACAGAACTGGTTTTTGCGACAAAAACAGTGAAAGCACATTATGTAATCCATCATATACCTTAACTGACAAACCTGTAGAAGTTTGAGGTCAATCAGCCATCTGGGTCACGAGAAAATTGTGAAAACCCGTGTACAGAGAACTGTACACATTTCAACGAATGAATAAAACGCTTCGAAGCGATTTATTCCAATCGGAAAATAGTTTCATTTATTTCTCAACGAATATGGCATTTTAAACAAAAACATTTCATGGGATGTTTTCTCCTATCATTACCATTATACTGTGTAAGTTTTATATGAATCCGTGATAATGAAGTGTTTTTTGTCTTACCAATTCTGTACCATCCCTTTAAGCAACTCTGTGACCCTCGCACATAGATCGATCCATTAGGCTCCGCCCCGTTTGTTTCTGACCAATGACAACCGTTGTGTATGTGCATAGATAAAGAACTTAGATAAATTGACCAATGACCGCACTCTGCCAGAACTCGAGCGTGTGGAACGCGCGTCCGATCATGTTCTATATGACTCATATGCATGCAAGCCATTGCTTGCGCAGATAATTTTCTCGCTGCATAATGGACGCGCTTAAAAAGTCACGTGAATACGAGGGACGCGCAAGGGTAAAAAATCGAGTAGGCAAAATCTAATTAGCAGGGGAAACAGTCTTATGTTCTTATATCCATGATAGGTTGCTCAACGCAAAATCCTATACGGAGTTGACAATTGGAACTTTACACACCAGATTAATACACACGTGCGTATGAACCGCGCAACTGAAACGTCGATATATTGCATATGAGCTCTTGGCCTAGCTAAAGATAAGTGTAAAGTGGTAGGTGCCACATAATGGGTCAGTCTAGCGTTCAGACGGAATGGATATTCAAGTAATTAATGCATGATTATGCCATGGTGTTCCTATACGTAGGCCTGAAAATATTATAATACAAAACACAGATCAAATCAGGCAAGCGAATAGCATAAACAAAACAACGTATCATCATTGCCTGCTTAATTAAGCTTCAAAGGAATATTTTATGTTGCTAAGTTGAAGGTTGCGTAGAAAATTATCCGTACCAATGTCTCTCGCGCTATAAGGTTCATCAAAAAGCCACTATGCCAATAACTTATCATAAATGTATGATCATAGAAACATGCTCAAACAATGGACAATTTACAAAAGCCTTAATGCCGTGAAACGGCCGATATCAACGACCTTCCGTACAGTACGTACGAGACGGCGCTCCGTAGTTATGGCTAATGGCAGTCAATCCCCTAGCTGTACTTAATACGGTCTATATCAATACTGACCGGGTAATTGCATTGACCACACCGTCAATCATATTTCACTGGTCAATATTTTGAAAGCATATTAGACCTGCACCTGTTACTACGCGTATACGCTCTGGAGAATGCGAAACGCATAACATGGAGAAAGGGTAAATGATGTCTTAATATATAGCGCGTTATTTACCAAGAAGGCACACTGGTTTGCAAGGCGGCTGCATGGCACCCAATCCAAACTTAAGCGCAGGTAAAGGTCTGATCCGACATATTTGCTTGTGAAGTCTGCACACTACATGCAGTCTAAACCCAACAGGTGTCGATTTCACCAAACTCATCGTAACTTACTACCAATCGTAGGGCTTATAGTACATTGCAGCCCTACGGTAGGATACGATGGAATATCCTTCGTAACTTGAGTTACTATCAATCGTAGGGCTTCGTGAAATTGACCCCTGACCAGGTTGTCAGGTTGTTTCAGGCCGATGCCTTTCGGTAAAGATCTGAAAAACAAAACTTCACTCATAAAGCACGGCGAGCAAGGGATTCAATTCCACATGGACAACCTAGTGACTATTTCCATTCGTTCCACAGCCGATTAAAACTGAACAGTCCTAAACATGTATAAGGCAGGGGAATTAATTTGCATGGAATTTATGTTATACCTCTGAAGAAACAACAACAAAAAATTACCCAGTGTCCCATATGAAATGAACATAGCTTCCCTTCTTGCGTCTGCCCGAATTCCACACGATTTGCTCTAGCCGTCGACGCTACGTCTTCTCAAAGGGAGCATATAGGATTTGCAAAGCCTCAAAAAAATATATTGAGTTTGAGACAGAAAATGGATTCAACTGTTCGTAAACAGTGCAAACAGTCACCATGGGAAATCTTGGTTCATCAGATGCTGGGTTTTTAAGGAAATCAAGATTTAGTGTCTTTTCCAAAGATCGTTCGTTTAGAACAAACATAAAGGACACTTTCATTAAAGGTATGAAGATGGTGGTGGTAGAAACATATACCGTTAAAATATTTCCACCTGAAATGCTGTATTTATCCAGAAATTAGTAAAACAAAGACCGAAAATAGCGAAAACCCGACTCAATTCTTGTTATAAAACATGAAGAATGATTTTGATTTTACCCCGAGATCAAAACCATTCTTCATATTTTATAACAAAAATTAAGTCGGGCTTTCGCTATTTTCTCGTGACTCAGATGTCCGATTGAGCCAAAAACTTTCACAAAATTATTATTTCATGTACATGTTTGATCAGACAAACTATGAGTGCTGTTCTGTGACCTTTACCAATCATGTATTGTACCTTTAAAACATTCGCTATACTCTTCATCGCCAACCATAAAGTGGGTCACTTCCTATTATTTTTATCGTCAGGATGTCGGTCAGCCAAAAATTAGGTCTGTTTTAATTGAAAAGATGTCTCTCTTTTTTATTCTCTTTCTGTCGGCACTCGAAGATGCGCCACGTAAACATTGTATGCCCACTCTTAGATCAAGATTAAAACGTTGACGGATTTTTTGTTGGTCTCCCATTTACTGACGAGTGATTTTAATTGCTTCCCAACTGCCGTCAACGTCTTGATTCCGACATGAATGTAACGTCCATGCAGGTGCATGCAATATACTCCGTCCATCAGCACTCTTGTTCTGTATACTTGAAACGATTGCGCTAGAATTGGAACAACCAGCTGTGTACACTTGAAGTTGCCTCAGTTGTTTTCGTTCAGATGTAGGGCAGAAACAACAAAGCAGACAGCAGCGGGAATGATTGTGACATCAACATCAATGAGTACGACAGAACTGCAGCAGTAGTAGTAGCAGACGCATCAGCAGAGACAGCAGACTGAATTCGCAGAAACAGTCTGCAGCATAGGCAGAAGCAGCAGCGGGAGAAGCAGCAGCAGAACAGCAAGAGCAGCAGAAGCAGCAGCAGCAGCAGCGGAAGAAGCAGCAGCAGAATATGCAGCAGTAGACGGTAGCAGGATCAGCAGAAGCAGCAGCAGCAGCACTAGGTGCAGCAGCAAGGAGCATCAGCAGCAGAAACAGCAGCAGAAGCAGCAAAACAACCAGCTGTGTCCACTTGAAGTTGCCTCAGTTGTTTTCGTTCAGATATAGGGCAGAAACAACAAAGACAGCAGCGGGAATGATTGTGACATCAACATCAATGAGTACGACAGAACTGCAGCAGTAGTAGTAGCAGACGCATCAGCAGAGACAGCAGACTGAATTCGCAGAAACAGAAGCAGCAGAAACAACAGCAGAAGCAGAAACAGCAGCCAAAGCAGCAGAAGCAGCAGCAGCAGTATAAGCAGAAACAGCAGCAGAAACAGTAGCAGAAACAGCAGCAGAAGCAGCAGCAGAAACAGCAGCAAAGGCAGAAGTAGAAGCAGACGCAGCATAGGCAGAAGCAGCAGCGGGAGAAGCAGCAGCAGAACAGCAAGAGCAGCAGAAGCAGCAGCAGCAGCAGCGGAAAAAGCAGCAGCAGAAGCAGCAGAAGATGCAGCAGTAGACGGTAGCAGGATCAGCAGAAGCAGCAGCAGCAGCAGCAGCACTAGGTGCAGCAGCAAGGAGCATCAGCAGCAGAAACAGCAGCAGAAGCAGCAAAACAGTGGTAACTGCAGCAGAAGCAGCAACAGCAGCAGCAGCAGAAGCAGAAGCAGCAGCGGGAGAAGCAGCAGCAGAACAGCAAGAGCAGCAGAAGCAGCAGCAGCAGCAGCGGAAGAAGCAGCAGCAGCACTAGATGCAAACAGCAAGGAGCATCAGCAACAGAAACAGCAGCAGAAGCAGCAATAGCAGCGGCATCAACATCAACAATATTTTGCCCTAAAAAATAAAACAAAATCGCATTTCTTTGAGTGTCTGAACATACATTGAACCATGATATCATCCCGTTCAATGCAATAGAACTTGATCTAGGCAGTCAAATATAACACCAGATGATAATATTTCAAGACATCCAATTACACCAGTGACATCAAAGTCCAGCAAAATATTTGAACGAGGTATTTATAAACTAGACAGTATTTGGCTTGGGATCACCCGGTATAGAAGAGCCGGGTTTAAGGTGACATTCGGTACAAAGTCTGTAAAAAAAAAAACACTACCGGGTGAGTCATTTATATCAACCCGACGGTATGGCTATATTTACACCAGGCGTGTTGACGGCATCCAAGAAAGGTATATACACCTAGTTTGACAAAGTGGCCCCCATTAGCGACACACTATTAACACGAGGACTAGATAGAGATCTCAGAATACTAAGTCCACACGATCTCCACTTGCATCCGGCTCTCCAAGAGATATAAACTTTCACCTGCCGAATCAGAGAACGGGAAGAAGAAAACAAATCCCAAAACGATTTCGTTCTTTCCCCTCCCATATCCCTGTCATCAACGTCTACCATTCTCCGGTGTGTGCTATCGACACTGAGAGTGAGCAGGAGGTCCTTCAGTTTAAGATGCTGAGGATCCGGTTTCATCGCACCGGAAATTGTCCGGCAGTGACAGGTTACGCTTGGTAGAGCGTCTGTAATGTGCAGGGAGCTGCATGGGCACGGACTTCAGAGGTATGTTTCCCCTTCTCTGCATCCGTTTAACATCTAGTTTGTTTTCCTTTTTTTTCCCTTTCCCGTTCACGTTATACCATTGCGGGCCACCATCTGGTCGTACCTGCAATGGACGAGTTCACTTAAGGTTCGCGAGAAATGTCGAGAAGTAGGATGAAAACTAGGGCAGTGTTTGCCTGGCCAAATTTAATGACCGGCGCGATGTGGCACGCGCGTTGCGTTACGAGTAGCCAGACGCACGTGCTCGGTGGTCGGAAATGTAGCGACCCGTAAGGGGGCTAAGAGCTCCGCCTTATATTAATTGGCTGGTGTGATTTCTCTGGCTTTCAGAGACCTTGCGGTTGCCGAGCGGTCGGACGGATTTGGAAATGACACTTTTGGGCAACATGAAGACAGAAAAAGCATACCAAGGCGGTTGAGAAAACGAGAGAAAAAATACATAACAGCGTTCGAGACCGCAGTCTCCAGCGACCATTTTAAAAATTGGACCCGATATCAGGCAATTTTAGGAAAGCGACCAAGTGCCATTGGCCTAGTTGAGTATCATTCGTCCGCATTTTAATGAAATGCAGTCACATATTCCAGTAGACAGAGCAAGTATCATACCATGTTGCTGTGGTTTTCCCGTTTTTTGGCAGTACGTCTCACTTGAAGCTAGGCTTAGGATTCACTTTGCTAACTATAGCCATTTTGTATTCTAAATTAAATGAAGGGCTTGAGATACATGGCGAAGCTGGAGCATTTCTTCGGCTTCGTCGTGTAGCCTTATCCCTTCGTTTCGTTTTGTGGAACTCAAATGGCGATAGTGAAATAAAGTCAAAATCCTAGCCTCAAGGCTGATTTCGTATAGGCCCTATGCCTCCATGAGAGTAAACATCAATTGGCTTGACTAGTCCTTGGAAAATATAAACCAATAGCAATCGTGGCTCTACTCAACAGTTCACATTTAGGTCACTATTACATTTGTGTCATCTTTGTTATGTCATTGCACTCTGTTGCTGACCTATATAATTATGCACCCTGAAAAAATAAGGTCTTCAGCCCTCAATTTCCACTCCATTGTAAGCCTATGACACCCAATCGAAGGCCTTGGTCTTTTGTAACAATATCAAATCTTAGACTGGTCAACAAAGAACATTTCACGCGATCAATATTACGGCCACAGATAACGGTCAAATGACCTGGATTGAATTAGTTTCTTCTTCGTTTTCTCAGTCCTTTCATGGTATTGGCCAGAGAGCCTGCAGGTGGTTGAGTATGCCGAGGATTATTAACGCTTGGTGGCGCTCTGTCTTCGTGGTCGTGTAATTCTTTTTGACGAATTAGAGGGTTAAATCTATAGACAGCTTTTTTAGAACTCTGGCGAGAACAAAATAATGTAATTTATGGCAAGTCCTGAAGATTCTTTTGACTGCGTTTCATGAATGTGTGGGTGGGTTTGCTTAACAGTACACACGCACTGTGTGGACTTTGGAACAAACCAAAGAAAAGATTCATAACTGTACTTTCCTAGCTCATGGGACGTTTCAATGTGGCACCGCATAGGCCTTTGTTATGCAAATTCGAGTGTCCATAAATTATTAACCACGGATGTGACAAAACGACGGGAGCAGTACGAATTCTTCGAAATTAGGGGAAAAATAATTAATAAAGTTCGGCACTTTGCTGCCACAAGTCAATGTTTATAATGACTGCACGTTAATTTCTCCAATTTGAACGACACGGCAATTAGGTTTCGCGTTAAGCCTCGTTATCGTGTTGGAATTCTAGGTATAAAAATTGGCGAGGTTCCTCTACTAATAAAACCTTTTAAAGTTGAAACACATTTGACCTAAATGTTGGTTTGCCAAATTGATTATCTGCGCTGTATATGCTGCTTCAAACTGACCGTGCTTATAGGTAACGGTCTTTACTATACCTGTATAATGATGCATGCAACATTGCCTGCACGTATCCAGGCGGTGTGTTTGTTCTCCTGTTTATTTTGTAATGGCCGACCATGTTCGTTACTGGCCAAATGTCGCATAGGCCTACTGTCACCTAACTGCCACAATTGTCGGTCGTGTCGGTTCGTGTACCAATTATATTTGTTCCCAGCTATTTCTTATGCGGGGAATTGATTTTTTTTTTGGCATCTGCCAAACAGGTCTTTGATGATTGCATTATCTTCGCATCGGGGTCTATGGGTTCATTATCACTAAGTGCAATTGGTTATCAAAATGGTTAGAGTAGTGACAATGAGACTGTCAAAGACACATGGGGGTGATATAAAAAAAGGCGCCTCGTGGGACCTTTGAAATGAGGTGAATATTTCTGTGCTTCATTTTCCCACTTTATTCATATACGTCAAAAATAGTCAGTATCGTCCCTATAATTTCCCCTCTACCTTTCTCGAATATTTTCAACGCTCTGGGTAGTATAAGGAAACGTTTACAGCAAGCCAAATGTATGAGCTTCGTGGGCGAAGATCACATTGGATTGGGGGTGGGGGGGGGGGGGGTTTGTACATCCCCCATATTTTCATTTTTTTTTGTATCTATATAATTATGTATTTGTGCACAAACGTATATGGAAGCACGACCCAGCTACAGGATCATACCCCCAGTGAAGACTTGTCTACACAGTGACTAGTGGTGAGCTTTATGGCTGCCTGCAATACGGATAAGTCGAAGCAGCAAAGCGTCAGTCACAGTTGAAGCTATTGCGATGAAACGTAAAACGACCAATAATTGACTAAGTAAACTTGTCAAGATCTGTGCTCTCCAGAAATAACACAGTTGAAGGCTCCTCAAAAAATATTACAGTCTTGTTTACGCAAGTCCATACAAAAAATGTCTCGTAAATTTCACTGAGAATTGAATGGTTAATTTGTAAAAAAACACGATCTACTCAATGACATGAGGTTGTTGGTTGCATCGCCCCAGTGCAATAACTGTTACAGAACCTGTATATTTATATACATACGTCTCTTGGTTTAAGCATAGACCTTTATTCACAGTGTATCAATCCTGCATTCGAAGCAGTGTAATCAAACCGAGGCTTGGATTCTAAATAGTCTGGTGCCCGTTTTCTTTTTAGAATTGGCGTTATCTTTTTCAACGGGTATACAAGGAAGGTGACAAAATATGGATGCGCCTATTTTACCTAACTCGCAGTATAAATGAGGTCGTACGGGAACTGCATATTATAATTCAACATCAATTGGTTATCTTTCGTCACTGAGCTCGCTTCGGCTATTGCCATGTGATATACGATGGGGATTTGTTTATGAAACGGAAAACAGGTCAATTGGTTTTCTTCTTAAATAAATATTTTATTCATCCCTGTTACGATCCTTTACATCAGTATTTTTCCGGGCATGCTTTTCGAATTCGGTTAGCTTTTATTGGAACATTTCAAAGCACTGAGGAATTTTGGAGATTATGCCTTCGCTCATTCAGTGTCTAACATCCAATATCTGAAGCACTGAACACACGCATATGACACTGAACATTATGATAATCTTACAGATCAAAAGGGTAACGAGATTGAAACCCATTTCAAGAAAATGCAACGTTTTTTGGCGATGAAAACATCACTTGACTGCTGTAAGGAAACATTAAAGCAACACCCTGTGGTATAGTAAGTCATTGATGTGTCATGGGGATTATAATAAAACGAAGATGCTTCTCAAATACTGAGACTGATCGTTATTAACGGTGGTGCCATCACCCCGGACCCAGCCTGTCGTGAAGTACCTATAATTTGCAACACGATGATGAGGGAAAAAAAACCTAAAATGCGACATCTATTTTTGACATTTTGGAGTTTGAATGTTTTGTTCTCTGCTTTGTCTGTTTACCGTGGGGAGCATTGCTACAAAAGACCCATGGCTGATGGACAGCGCAAACATCGTTGTTTGGACACCGCGGTCTTCAATAAATAAGAGAGAGGGAGGCGGGGGGCGGTTCGCTGCGAAAAAATTGGCAACGATATTTCGAAGGTCGAGTCATACTTCCAAAATTTGCGATCTGCAAACATGATGGGTGGTGGGCGGAGACAAGTAGAACTGGAGGCGGGAGAAAAATCCAGGGAAGACAGCGATTTTTTTTGGGGGGTGTATGACTAACTCTTATTATTGTCTTATCTTTTCTTTCTGCTTTGCACCGAAGCACTTTCCGTGATGAAGTCGAGAGCTGATGCATAAGATGTTGTTCCACGGAATGGGTCCGCCAGACAATTAAGTTAATATCGACCCAGAAAAAAATGTGTCCGGGATAATGAATGTGTACATTGTACCAGGTTGTGCATGTAGAGCCAGGCAGCTCCAGTTGAAAAAAAAACGCAGGTTTTTTTTCTTATAGATGGAATTGCTCATTTTCAGACTCAATGCACCTCACTGTCAAGTAAATCATACAAATTGGTCAAAGACGATTGCCTCTTTTTGCCAAGATCGGTAGAAAACTCCAAACTGCTACTTTACAGAGATCCCTACAGCTCGAATAATTGTTTTCTAGGCGTATTTGCATCAACTTAAATGACCAAACCAAATCCATCGTGCGGGCTATACTTCATCTATGATTTTTCTTTGTTCACCTTTTCAATGATTTTCAAAACCACATATACCATTTTCCGGGAAAGGTATTGAATGAAAACCATATTACCTTCCTTTTGCGTAATATAAGCATAAGGTTTCGCCAAATATGGACCAAAACATCTTAAAGTAACTAGGACCTTGAGTAGAGCGGAAACAAAATGTACGGTGCAAGAAAAGAAAAGCTGAGAATGAAGGTGAAAGGCTTGCCCGCAATTTGCAGCGATTGACGGCGGTGGGCTGGCGCGCGCCCTGGGATCCAATTAACGACGCATAAAGGCTGTCAACAAAATGAAAATGCGTTAGGAAATACCTGACGACATCATCTTTAATTTCTTCTTCTTCACAGGAAGGTGGTTAAATTGAAAGGCGAAGGCTGAGGCTGGAGTATCTTCTTCTGTCGGCGATGATGACAGTTTCAAACGAAAGGATTGTATGTGGATAACCGAATTCAAGCCAACTGGGGGGCTACTCGCTGGGAGTAAGGCAGCCCAAGTGCAAAGTAATTGATGCGATATGAATTGTGTACCGTGCAGGCAGGACCAAGGTGTGCTCGTGAAACCTTAAAACGGCCTGAACTCCATGTTTTTCTCAGCCGGTTGCTGCACTGTACCGGTATCTCATTTCGTTTACCTATTATATGTTTATGATTGAACTAACTAACTTATATTATAGTGTATTCTGGGGTCTGCCACAGCCAAATTTAAGACTTATCTTCGACAAATATTAAGCTTTCTGAAAGACCCAACACGAATGCTACTTGGAACCAGGGACTTTTGCCGCTGGTAAGCGTCATACGCTTTTACCCTGATTGGAACCAGCGGTAACCCCGAAACTGGAACCACGGCCTAATGTCGTATTACCGTGTGACAGAACGTGGAACTGCAACCGGGTTGAAATAAAAAATAAAAAAAGAATAGAAAAATACGCGGCGAACTTCGCCCACGCACAATTTTGACTGATCAGAAAATAAGAACCATGATTAATACCTGTATTGCCAAGTAGGCTCTGATATCTTTATAATAGCACAGGTGTATGAGACAGTTTAAAGTCAATGTGATATTAATTACACTCGCCAGGCAATAGCTGATGACAGGCTACTATATTACTGCACGCGCTTCATGCAACTTCGCTATTACCCAATATTTACCAAAGGCAGAGGTAAACAAAGTCTCGCAAGCGGTTTCCATAGTAACCATTTTGCTGGATAGGAAGATGAACAAAAGACACTGCCTTTTGGCGCATCCGTTTTGGGGCCGAGAGCGCTGGCAGTTCATGAAATAATAATGCAGGTTCTTAATACCTGGACGTAGGTGGTATAGTATGGTCATAGCGCTATAGGGCAGTATAGTAGCACGTTGTCAAGGCCGCTAGAAAAACAACGACCTGCTTTAATACTTCAGGCAGCGTGGACAAACATTTGCCAGAAAATTCCCGTTACCACGTCACATGTTTATTTTGTTTGTGAGAGCTGTTCTTCGGATTGAGAAGTGCCTAACTAATTAATATTATTCAGCATTAAGAACGCATTTTCGAGTTTGAGCAAATATTAATTTGTCGAGCAAACGAAGTTGGAAAGATCATCTTTGTGCCTCAAAAATATTACGCGAGAAGAATGTCTGGTGCCAGGAAATTTTGACTTGAGCACTTAGATGCACTTCATTTTATTTGGTTTGGCGCACAGGAAAGTTGGGCCAGCATTTGATCTGTTTATAGTTTTAAAACTAAATATATTTCGTTACCGATTTATGATTTATGGTAACAAAATGAAAGTTCCTCGACGAGTGCATCAGTTCAATGCAATATTCTGCTGGTAAACATGCCGTCAACGACGACTGCGTCAACCTACAACAGCGGCGACAAACCTGCAACGTCGACGACAACGGCGACAACATACGGCGACGAAATCAACCTACGACAACAGTGTCAGCCTATGACGGCGACGACAACCCACGACAACCCACGACAACGGCGACATCCTACTACGACGAAAACAACGTACGACAACAGCGACAATCTACGACGACCACGGCGACAGTCTACGACAATGATGTCAACCTATGACCACCGCGACGACATTCCACGACAACGGCGACATCATACGGCAACGAATCAACCTACGACAACAGCGTCAACCTACGACGACGGCGACATTGGTGGCGACGACAACGACGACAATGGAACCGGGCAAGGATGGCCAGTTGACTCTGCCGTTAAACCATAAGAATGACGCTAGCGGCAACCACTGAAACTGCTCGGCAGATGCGCCGTAATAATTGAAAGCTATATTTGATCATAGGCGCGACCTATTCTATTAAGGGCTCTGCGGTACCTGACTAAATCAATTTGCTATGAAGGTGAAACGAGTAAAAAAAAAAGAACATAAAGATAGTAGGTTATAAATAGAGCACTATCATTACACCCTTTGACTTCGTATCTGGCTGATTTTGGTTGGAGCTCATTGATCGCAACCTGGTTAAGCGATTCATGCACGTTTCACTGATCGTCAATAACCTGGTTATAACGGCAGTAACCTCCCTGCCGTGTGGGTCTAATGACCAGCTACCGATATACAAGTCACTGTGGAACTAGCAATTGGGGGTTAGGTTCAAATTGAAGCCATAGACCTTCGGTGTGAAAATGGAACACATTTTTTGGGTGCCCAAAAGACATTCACATTTTGTTCCGTTTCAGGTATGAGCAATATTCTGATGTATTTCGTATACGGTGAGATGAGGTGATGGTGCAAAATTACAAGAAGACCCAAACCTTCCCTGTCTGAGAATAAACATCCACCCCTAACAAACAAACCAGACGACAAACGAGCATTCATCTTATGTTGGTCCATCTGATGAATCATTAGAACGGATGAGTTTCATCAATCACAATTGGTCATGTCAGTTTGATGAACTATTCCTTGACTGATGACTTTATACATCTCTTCTGCGCTTTTTGCAACGGGTCAGCTGGAGTTCACGAAACACACCTAATCTTCATGTGAACATCATTTGACGAAGTTTACTGAATCGAAAAATTTCTTTAAGGGAATATAATCATCAAATAACCACAAGGAAAACTGACTGAATTTAAAGTCATTAAAAAGTGAACAAAGAAAAATTGACTGGAGTGGGATTCGAACTGGCGACCTCCTGACTACCGTACAGGCGCTCTACCAACTGAGCCATCCATGCAGCCCTACATCTTTAAGGACAATTAGTTTTTCTGCGTAAGATTCTTAATGAATGCCACATTTGATTTATGTTATATGAGAGCATAGAAACCATTTTTTAGAGAACTTAATCAAATTCCTATTGACATGAAGTTCTTTGAGAATACTTGAATCATGTTTTTGTGAAGACAAAATCATTGAGAACCGGATGCCACAAGCTTTAATGCATCATAATTGGTTTTAACTGGAGGGACTCGCTAATTCTGACCATTGACCAACTGGACAGTACCAACAACCTGTTGCCTTAAGAGCATTTCAAATCTAAAAGAAAGATAGAGAAAGTCGTAGAGTTTCGTAAAAACAAAATCTCACCGACTCATTAAATCGACCGAAGCCAATCACTCTATAGAGACCTCCAAGCGTTCTGAGTTAATTAAAACACTTAGGGTGATTAAAAAGACGAAGAATCGTTAAGAACCGGAAATTGCCCAATCGATGTCCGTGGATCGATGGTGACTTAAAGTCTGCTCCTCCAACCGCGGATGTGACGGTATATATGAACTAATGAACGCTTTTCTCACGACACCGCAAGGACTTGTTTCATGATTGCCATGTGGTCTCTCAGTTTTCACGTAAAGATGAGTGGACCAGCCTAGCACCAGGGAAGTACTTGAAAAAGTATTCAAGGGTCGGTATCGTGGTTTATGGCAGTAGTAATCTCCAAAGACAATCAAGCCCTTCATCATTAACCAAGAGGTTGGTATATTATGGTAATGTTGCCTTCCTGTTAGTCCCCTTCACATGGTATATACCCACCAGGGAGAATATCAATATACCAGCCTGTGGTGCACGGTCAAGTGACAAAGGGGAAATCGCAATAACCATAATAATATGCAGATTATTCGTTCTGATAGTGGAAGGTGGAGTGGTGACGGGGGGTTAAAATGGCACCATGGCCCGGGCGGAGAGCCTGCGTCTGATGCGCCGATTATCGGGCATTTTCATCGGTTTTCTTGGTCAGTGTAGCCTGGATTGATCAGAATTTTTCCATTCGAACGAAGCAAACAAGACAAGGGGCAATAAAACGACCCCTTCAGGGCACTCCTGCCCCAGTTCTGGTGATCCATTCCTTTTATAATTCGCTTGAATAATTC